>JASDDO010000024.1:552074257-553291400 GCA_030015575.1 Agapanthus africanus | reverse complement strand
GTAGTGTCGAGTCTTTAGAGTCCCACATAGAAAGCTTTTCGCCTTTAGGCAAAAGAGTAGAGGTCGCATGGTATTGCGACAGGTCGCATGGTTTTGCGACAGGGTTCGGTCACATCCGTGCACTTGTGCACGTGCAGTGTCCGGACAGTTTACACTAGCGGGCTTTGGTTTAAGCCAGATCCTAGTGTACCTTATGGGATTGGATTTATCCAGTTTGCATTCGTGTTCCTCGGAACGCGGATGCGGGTGTGTATGCACAGTTGACAGGGAGGCAGAGGCAGTGGATTCTCATTAGGGTTGTTGACAGTTGACCGTTGACTTTTGACTTTTTGCTCAACCCTAATGAGAATATGATATGTGATTAACTATTATATTAATTAAGTATTATGGTGGTATGGTTGTTGACTTGTTGACTTTTGTTGACTTGTTGACTTTGGTGACTTGTTGACTTTTGTTGACTTGTTGACCGGTTGACTAGGCTTGACTAGTTGACCATCATGATAATCATGGTTATCATTTCATGCCAAAGACTTTTTTCTTGCTTGCTTTTTGAGTAAAATGAGTGCATGATATGATAACCTTGTGGTTGCTTCTAACCATCACCAAAAGACTTTTTTGATATGATGAGTTATGATCACTTTGGATTATGAGAGGGTAAGAGAGAAAAAAGAGCCTCATTCTTTCTTGTTCATTCTCTCTCTTGTTCTTGAGCTCTCCCCTTGCTCTCACCCTCAACCTCTTGCTCCCTCTCTTGATCTATGGTTCTCTTGTCTCATGAGTTGAGAATCAAGAACCATAGATAAAATCCCATTCTATTTCCTCTCTACTCATTCTAGTTCACTAGGTTTAGCAAACCAAGTGAACTAGTTTCTTCAAAGACCGAAGAAGGAGCTAAAGGTTGGAGCTTTCAAGTGGATCTATCTTCGGCGTACGGAGACGACGAGAAGGAGCCATCGGACCACCACCGGAGCTTGAAGAGAAGGAGTTCAAGTTTAGGTATAACCATCTTCATCCGAGTAGCTAAATATCTTTAGCTTAGTTTGCTAGTTTTAGTTTAGGTAACGATCCCGACCATAAGTTAGTCCATGTTGCCTCTTGCGATAAAAATTCGTTTTTTATACCGTTTCCGCCTCCCCGTAAGAACCGGGGGTCGCAATATGGACTCACAGTTTTCTCCACTTGAGTATAAAGATTTTTACTCCCCGTAAGAAAGTAAACTTAAGTATAAAGATTTTTACTTGAGATTTTCGAAGGTTTTTAACTATGTTTTCTCCACTTATCCCTTTTTGGGGTGGTTTAGATTTCTGGGTTTCGGCTTACTTAAATTGCGTATGCCTGTAGACGTCTCGTGGTTTAAGTGCCGGTCACGTGCCTAATTTCGGTCGTGACAAAGTTGGTATCAGAGCGCTAGGTTTTACCTTTCGGAGTGTATCATGACCTTGGTATGATGGAGTAGGTAGCTTAAGCAGAGTAACGTAGCGTGTGTATGTTCCGCGGCATACTTACGACACGGTACTCCGCCTAAGTGTCCTTAGGACTTATTGTTTGAAATTCCTCCCGTGATTGTATACATCCTTGTGATTCGATTTCTATGTCCTTATCGAATCCTGTTTCCATTTCCAGCCTTTATGCCGCCGAAGACTACGAGGGCGCAGAGAGCGGTCGCGAGAGCCGAGGTCAGAGTTGACTCGTCTGAGACGAGGACTGACCAGGGCGGTAGGCCCATTGTGCAGGAGAAGATTGATCCACCTTTGACAGACCATATTGCTATGCTAGGGGCCGATATGCAGGATTTGCGCCAGATGATAGGGTCGTTAGTTGAGGCCATTCGAGCACAGAGACAGGAGGTTGTTCCACCTGTTGCAGGGACCGCGATGGTGCCTACTGTTCTGGCAGTCGCAGCTACAGCTACGGAGGTTATCACCGTATCACTGTCAGAGTTCATGAGGCTGAGGCCTCTGTTTTTCACTGGCACTGATGCAGCTGAGGATCCACAGTCGTTTATCGACCGGATAGCCAGGATATGTCGTTCGCTGAGATGCTCCGACGCGAGATGGGTAGAGTTCGCGAGTTTTCGTCTAGAGGGTCTGGCCCAGAAGTGGCGCGAGTCCTTAGAGAAGGGCAGAGCCGCAGGTCCTTCTCTTATGACTTGGACTGAGTTCGTGACGGTGTTTCTTGTGTGTTTTCTTCTGCTGAGCGTCAGGGACGCTTGAGCGCGCAGTTTCGAGTCGTTACGCCAAACTCAGGGTATGACGTGTTGGATATAGTGCCCTCAGAGTCAATTATTGGATCACAGGCACGTGATTGCAATGATTGAGGGAGGACCTATGCCCGTAGGACAGTCTTACTCAAGATGATAGTATGCTATCTGGTTTATCTTTATCATCGTGTACTGCTTTAGGTGACCTTACAGGTCACTATTGCGCGTTGATAGATCCCTTGGGATTCTTGCTTGACTGCCAGCAGTATGAGGGCGATCATATACGTGGGAGCTGGGGTCTATAAGAAAATCCTTAAAAGGTCCCTTGTCGTGGGAGTTTCGAGACAGGGCATCGATACTCCAGAGTAGACTAGTGTATAGTCGAGACCCCGACGAGGGGTGGTGGCCGGTCTCACAAGCCACTGGTGTCAGTTGGTTCACCTAAGATGTATACAGATGCTCATTGGGTTATGAGTACACCGGACAGGACTCGCCGGGAACATGCTAGTTGGTCTTATACCAGACGTCAGATAGCAGTTCCCTGGTGACATATGTACAGGTTAGTTCATCGACCTGAAATCGTCATTTGTCTCGTGTGAGTTCCCACTGTACTTTGATTACTACCCTACCACGCTCAAAGGAGACGTGCAAACAGGTTTTAGTTGGGTACAGTCCCGAGCCACATGGAGGCAGTGAGCGGATCTGCAGGGGTTCGTCTCTCCCGGTATTGGGGGTGAGGTCGCGCTGTGTCTAGGAGAGCCATTACACGAAATCCTTGGCCAAGGCAGGAGATTTACTGGTAGGTATTCCAGTAGTATCTCAGGGTTTTCTGGGATACACTCCGACACGACTTGTACCGCTTTTGGGGGTCTGACTTTTACCAACACCCTAGGCCCGCCATGCGATGCTCATAGACGAACGGACCGGACTGTACGGATATTGTCACTGACAGGCTCAGTAGGGTGTCAGCATGAGTTCGCTCACAGACGTCCCTTTTGGTCAATACCTGGTAGCCCGTTACGTATGGCTAATACCTCTGATGTGCTAGTGGTTAAATCCACAACCAAAGTATTGACGAGTCTTTAGAGTCCCCCACAGACAGTTTCTCAAGTTTCGGGCGAAACGATGTAGAGGCTGTATGGAGATATGGCAGGGTTCGATCAGATACGTGCGGTATTGCACGGATCATGATCGGACGGATAATACTAGCGGGCTTTGGTTTAAGCCGGATCCTAGTATTGTACAGTGTAGATTTTGTCTCTTTGCATTTGTATTCAGTGGGAATACAAATGCGGGTATGTATATCCAGTCGCGGGGTTTTCCTGTAATTTATTACGGGATCAGTTTTCTGAAGTTGCCAGTTGCATTCCGTTTCGGCTAGTTTTCCTTTGTTCCTTCGCGGCCGGATTTTTTCCGATGGAGGGGGTTATTTGCAAGTATGCAAATTTGATATGTGGAAGGGGTTATTTGTATATGGAAAGATTATGATAGCATCTTTTCTTTTCATGCATCATTTTATAGCATTAATGGTGATGGGATTTGATTAGGATGTGATAGGATTTTGAAGTGAGATTATTTCCTCATTATCATCTCATTGGTTATGGTCACCCTTTGGCTTTTACTACACTCACCTCCCTTCATGGTTTTGGTTTTTTCTCTCCTCATTCTATATAGGGGCCGGCCACAATTGGGGTGAAGAGGGAGGTTCATTTTGTGAGTGGAAATTCTTCATCTCATTTTTGCTTACACCAAAAATCCCAAAGCTCATTTCCATTGTTCATTCCTCCATCACCATGGCAACTTCATAACCCCAAAGAGACAAACTGTTCTACACCAGCCTACAACATTTCTTGGGCACGTCGGCTCGCCAACTTCGTGCCCGAGTTGCCTCGGTCCAGAGGTGGGAGCCCGTAAAAGAACCCGGCGATGTGGTGCCCGTTTCGACGAGGAGATGAAGACCGGAGGTTCCGCGAGGAGATCGGAGTGGAGGCCGAAGACCGGAGGACACGGATCGCTCGGTATAGCTTCCTTCCCATGTTCTAGTTTGCTAGGAGTAGGTTAATGGCCCGATTCGGGATTTTATAGTGCGCGGTGGTGCCGGTTTACAAGTTCTTGAAAAGTTTCGTTTCCGCATTCCGGCGTCGGATTGACGGCCGGGGCGCCGCCGTGCGCTTACAGTGGTATCAGAGCCACGCCATTAACCTAGTCTAGCTTGCTCTAACGTGTTTACAAGTTCGATCGAACGGATTTTCCGAAAACCCGATTTCAAGTGCATCAGTTTTCTGTCGATTTTGTTTTGGCTCGAAAAAATATTTAGTACATTGCAGAAAATCATGCAGGCAATTCTAAGACTGCTGTAGAAATTTGGTCGCATGACGTCATAGTTCCACCGCGGAATCGCGGCCAAACCCATGCATTGGCCGCGGTTCCGCCGCCACTTTGACCCCTCTTTGCACCAAATTTCTACAGTTGTTTTATGACATGGAAATTGGGTTTTTGGAATATTCTTTTTGGGCCCAGATTTTCTTTGAGTGCTACAGTAGTGCTTGGGGCTTACTTCGGTAAATTTGATCGATCGAAAATTTTAAACATGTTAGTTCACAGTATTTACATTATATCTGCGACCGTGAATGTCACTCGATCGGTAAATCCTGTCTAACTGCTATAGCCCATTTAGACGGATTTGCGAACGTGACATTCACGTTGATGTTCTGTGTTGTGCTGTGATGTTGCGGATTGTCGTGGTGGATAGCCTGGATGCAATGGTAGTACAGTTTGGTTTATTATGTACATTTGATATTGCGGGGCGTGTGTCCGACATGTGGACTGCCGTCACTGCCTGTTTGTATATTATTCTTTTGGGGCATGACCGGGCTGAGGTCGATGTACCCGTTGTATATTTTACTTTCTGTACTAGGATTACCCTGCGGAGGGGTGCACGGATAGCCGGGTTCTAGAGGGCAACGGGCCCGCATCTCATGGCGTTGAGACGGAGGGGGCTTCACTCTAGAATTGGCGGGCTATTCGCCGCACTCGTAGGGGGTACAGGTTGACCCAAGGAGGGGTACCCAAGTTGCCGGATTCCGTGAAGTGCTGGGTGGTCCATTCACGTTGTTGAAGGAGGCTGCCTCTCTTCAGGTTTTGGCGGGTAACTTGCCGTGCCCGTAGGGGTCTAGGATTTCATTGCACAGGCTATCCACACGACCAGGGGAACGTCGGGTTTCAGTAGCGGCTCTATGAAACCCGGGGATCCCAGATATCTGTATTGTTCTGTGATGCTTATTACATTTCTGTGATGTTGCATTTTATCACGCCTTGAGCGAATATTATATATATTGATATATATACTAGTAGATGTTGTATATGTTTTGCATCCGCGCTAGTCCAGTCCCCGCTCTGTCGTTAGTTAAGTAACCTAACGGGTGATGACGGGACCCAGTGGCGAATGCGGATGGCATACACGTACATCATTATTTTCGTTCTTTGTGGTGTGATCAATTGATGGGACTGCGTTGATTCGGATCAATGCAAGCTAAATAAACATATTCTGATGTTGTTGGAACAATTTTTCAAAAAGCTGTTATTGCAAGGACGTTCACTTTTGTTTTGCACAGTGGTATTCGGTTATGAACATCCAGCACCTCAGTCGACGAGGCAAGGGCCGAGATCCCTTCACCGGGAGTGACCCTTTGGACAGAAGTTTGCGTCAGGGCAATAACTTCACTATAGTCGATTACTTTTGCTTTGCATCGTGGTATTCAGTTGGAATATCCTGCACCTCATTCTACGGGGAAAGAGCCGAGATCCCTTCACCGGGAGTGACCTCTTTAGCAAAGGTTTTCGTCACTATATTTTTATAAAGCTATCTAGTTCCTTCAACGATATCAAGTTCATTACGTTAAAGGTTTTTCGCCAAAAACCATTCGTAGCCCTCCGTCATTTCAGACAGGTAGTACGTAGTATTCATGCTATGTTTGTTGGCCTTAGTCAAGGCATAGTGTATGGTAGCTGCTTGTTACCTTTCTGCTGCATAGATAGATGCGTTGGTTTGGGACAGTCGTATAGCCTTGTTGGCCCTAGTCAAGGGCTTGTACGGGTGGGTTCAAATTAACCTGGACAATGACGGGTAGAACTTGACATGTGACTTATGATTTGTTGGCCTTAGTCAAGGTCATAAGAGCATGGGGCAAAAATCACATCGGGAGTTTCTAAAGAAACTGAAACTTGCCAGATATGCGCATACCTTCTGGAGTGTGATAACGTGAGCGGATTCCGTCACATTATCATGCGATGATAGTTGGATCCCGATTCCCACTGATGAGTTGGTTTACTCCTCGGGTGATCCCGACTAATTCTTCTTTCAGGTTTGGAGGAGAATTTGACGGTACAGTGGGAGGTTTCCTGATTAGATAAATTGATAACCATTCTCATCTAGGTTAGAGTGCACGCTGAGTGTTTCTTTTCTCTCTCTCTTTGGCAGCGACCATGACCCGACCCTTGACTATGACTCAGTGACAAAAATTAACCGAACCTTCTTAAACACTGGCTTTTGGATTGTCAGAGTTGCAAACCTCATTGCCACTCCTACTTTTACCCTTTTCTCCTGGACACCCCGTATTACTACGAACGTCCACTTCCATTGGATAAAACCATCGTATGGTTATATACGAACTCGAAGGAATTTATTCGAGGATGGTTTCCGATTCTGGAGAAAACGAATAGGACTATTCAGTTGTCTTTTCCTCTTACCTTCTCTCAGGTTGCGAGTACTCCTTGGTTTAGGAGATAGTACACCTATTACGCAAATTGGATAGTCTTCTTCCAAACCATAGGCAGGTGCCGACTGGTAGGGAATGAAGAAAACCAATTAGCCTAACGATGGTGTATAAAAGGTATTAACTAAAGACAAAGAAAGGGATTAGTAAGAGGGCAAAGTAAACTGCGACTGCTATTCACGACCAAACTAAGTATTTCATTACCACTCCCACTTCACCTTTGTATTTCTCCAGAACACTCCGTATCACTACGAAGATCCACAGTTTATTTGGATACTCCATCGTATGGTTATATACGAACTCGAAAGGAACTTGTTCCAGTTCGGGGATGGATTCTGGTTCAGGAGAAATAGGAATAAGGTTTATTCGGTTGTCTTTTATCTTCACCTTCTCTCACATTGCGAGTGCTCCTAGGATTAGGACAGTACACCCATTATGCTTATTGGATAGTCTTCTTCCAAACCATAGGCTGGTGCCGAATGGTAGGGAAGGAAGAAAACCATTTGGCCTAAAGGGGTGTGCAGAAGGTAACGACTAAAGACATATAAAGGGATTTTGAGAGATGACAAAGAATTATACGGTTACAGTTGTGAATCTGGATAATGGAAGAGCCATTACTAGGAATACCGGGATACCCCATCGAAACATTTCAATGTTTCAGTTTCACTGTGTACTGTTAAAAGAAAACTGATTTCCCAATTAGACACTTACTCCAGGGTATGTATTTACTAGGTTTGATTCTCACATCTGTATGGTTTTACAGATGATGAGTGGGAGTAAGTTATTGGGAATTAGGTGATTGTCCTCATTATATCGGAATTCGTTGTAATTGGTGATATTTGAGGAAATCGCCTGGGCTGTTTGCCGGACGACAAATATTTGGTTTTGAATATCCGTTGTTATGCACCAATTTCAAATTGATATATCTGTACGTCTATTTTTATAGAGTGAGATATACCTTTTTGAAATTATGTCTATGACGTTTACCTATATCAGTGGATGGTTAGGTAAGGAGCATTAAACAGCGGTGTAATTCTTAATAACCATAAGTACAGTTTTCAACCTACGACACACAGGGAATGAGTTATTAGACTCAAGGGACTTACACAGAGTATTGTATGTTGTCCAGTGTCCATGAGGACAGAGGGGTTGGTTCTCGTACTATATTCTGTTTACTTGTGACTTCTCTAGTTCTTAGACATGTGTTTCGTAGAAATACAAGGTCCAAGTTTTGAGAAGTTATAGGTATAAGAGTAAAGTAGAGAACCAGATGTTGCAAGTATCGGGATTCTTCAAGGTGATCGAAGATGTAGATACTTGTGCATGGTATTCAGTTGATAGTAATGATTAAGAGAACTTGCTTCTCTTTCAAGTTACTCATAATTGGAAGTACTCCTAAGTTGAGTAATGCTGATCGGCCTTTTTCCATTTAGTTGACATCACTGGAGACAGCTGCATGATTTGAATCTGGTTCAATTAAATTAGTGGCTCTGTTTATGTATTGGATATAGAACAGTTCATATCTTGACATTGTTAAGGTACGGAGAGTTTTCCGGCTTATGCTTAAAACCAGACTCCGGATAACTCAAGGCACGTTTCTGTAGTGGCTGTTTGTGGGTTGACCCAGGCTATGACGAGGGTTGACTTTCTACCATCTGGAAGATCAATAGTGATATTGTTCTTGACTCGCCACAGTTTTAATAAAAATCGATTTTTCAGAAAACAGTAGTGGGAGTATGGTAGAACTGGAAGTGATTCCAGAACCGCAAACGATTATTGAAAATTTGATAAGAACCTAAAGATCCAATCTGATTTGACATTCTATTAGCCACTCCGCAGATATGGTGGGTAACCTCAGGCACCCGAGAGTACTTCGGTAGCCTCAAGGACGGTGACAGGGAGGTTCTTGTTTACCCAGACTTGCCATTGCTGTTGTTCCAGACTGTGAGACCCGGCAGGAGGATGAGTATAGCGTCGTTCTAGACTAGCTTTAGAAGTGTACGCGTATATGACTCTGCCAGAGGGTTGTCGTAGTCAGTGGGAGCAGCGGAAGCATAATGGACAAGTGGCTTTTGTCTATTTATAGACTAAAGCGGATATAGCGGAGATAGATAATCTATTTCTGATATGAAAGTCATAGGTTTGACTTCATCAGAATAGGGGATGGATCTGTTAAGAAGGTAGTAGGGTGTGATGTCCTGGTATTTAGATGACATACACAGAGTAGGAAGTGATATTCCTATACTACGATCGGTTATACTTTGGTTGTCACACAGTGGTTTCTCCACATAAGGAATTGGATTTTATATCAGACATTCTGGTCACTAGATCTATGGTTTTAGATCTAGATTTGGATGGTTTCCCAATCAGGGTACTTAGACAGCATTCTAAGAGTTTTTAGAATGGACGACTCCTGGCATGGTGGTGTATCTGCAGGTGATGGAGTCACCCTCTTTAAAGGTATCTTACAGACTAAAGGGGAGAGAGATGTGCATGATTGGCAGATCACTTGCTTAGGCAATTGAGTCAATTATGAGATGTCAAGTACCACACCAGATGTTGTTTTTGCAGTAGATGCAATAAGTTGATATTAATCCAATCCTGGAGAAACATTAGGAAGCAATTTTAGAACATAAGTGGATGTTCTAGGGATATGATAACATCAGCCTCATTCAGGAGACGGTTATCATTCCAGGCTTCCAAGGTGACATGGATGACAGAGAGGTTGTCAGAGTTATAGTTTTCCTTCTGACGAGGGGAAGTATTTTAGACAGGTGGTCCAAGGGGATACTGAGGGAGGCATGACGCAGGATACTGATTAAGTTCACTTGATGATACAGTCTGAGAAGTTTAGATTTGGAGTTCATTTATGAACTAGGTCCTATCAGATATCCAGACATATTCTAAAGCAGGTATTGCTCATTTCGGGAGATGGCTTTCTCTGCGAACTTGAGATAAAGATGTAGGGTTCCTAGGCACGCTAATGAAGTCTCACAAGGCATCGACCATGCCAATATCAATTTTTATGAGTGCCGTGAAACCCTAATACGGATCGTCGACTAGAAATTTAGGCGAAAAACGAAACTAGTTAACATCTTAACTAAAGGAGAGAGGCTACAACCTTTGTAGATCCGGTTCTCCACTTCCTTAGCTCCACGTAGGCGTCCTCTCGCTGTCCATCTCGAATCCCGAACTCAATCGTCGGCTTCATCGGAGAAATGGGCGGACTAGGTCGTCGGCTTCGTGCCGAAGATGATCTACGTCGAGGCATCACAAGTTCAAGCTCCAACTTCACCAAGTTGTGAAACTTGTGAAGAAAACACCCTATACTACTTGGCAAGAGGTAGAGGGTGAAGAAATAGGAGGTGGGTTCACTTTAGAATTGGATTTCTCTCACTTTTGCTCAAGTTGCCATTGATGGACTTAAGCTTTTCGTGAAGAAGAAGATGATGAAGAAGAAGAAAGAATATGATAAGTTTTAATTCAAATTGAAAAGTAAATGAATACTTATCATATACTAACTAGGGTAGAGTGTAGAGAATAGACCATGGTTACTTGGATGGGTTAGGGTTAAGCATGAAGACAAGAATGGTTAAGAAGTCAAAGCTTCATGAAGCTTCAACTAGAAACAAATAAAGCCACCATTCTCATCTAAATCATTTCCAAATAAATAAATGAACAAATAAATAAATAAATGAATAAGCAAAACCCTAATCATCAAATTAACCATGGTTTAATTCTATACACTTAACCAAATGATCAAGTATCATCAAACATGATACAAATATGTGCACAAAAATATATCACATATACAACTTGCACATGAAGTGAGAAAATCCATTTAAAGTGAACTAATACTAGCTAATGCAAAGTAATATATCAAATATATAATTATACATTAAATCATTAAATCAACATTTGATTTAACGATCCGGTCATATCGCATATAACCAACTAGTATCCTATGTATCGGCTTATCGAATCAATCCTTGATTCGATATCTAGGTTATATCGAATATAACCAATCGATACATCCATCGCGAGAATGAAATACGGTATCACATACACGCATTATTCTCGGTCCTGCACATATCTCATATGCGCTCTTATTTCGTTTTGCTTGAGCCAGGAAACCTCTGTGTAGGACACTAAAGACTCGTCAATACGCCGGTAGCAGATGATGATCATATCAAGCACCCACAAGCCGCAAGCGGTCTGCTAAACGTAACGGCCATCCGGGTATTGAGCGATCAGAAGATCGACGAGCTAGCCCGCTCACACTCCTGTGAATCCAACCAGTAACACTTACCGTACAGTCCGGTCTGTTCGTCTGATATGTCGCATATCAAGTCTAGGGGTGGTAAACGTCAGACCCCAATAACCGATAAGTCGTGCCGATGTGAGGCTCATAACGGGTCGAGAAACTACTGGTAACACTTACCAGCAAATCTCTGATCAGCCCTGGCCAGGGACTTCCCTGTTACGGCCAATCGAGCACTGCGCAACATCAACCTCCAATACCGGGAGAGACGAAACCCCTCCTATCGCTCATTGCCTCCATGTGACTCGGGACTGTACCCAAAGACCACCGTTTTGCATGCCCTCATGGACGTGGTAAGGTGGAGATCAAAGCACAGTGGGAATCACACAAGACTCTATGACGATCTCGGGTCTACAGACTAACCTGCACAAGTGTCACCTGAGAACTGCCATCTGACGTGAGGTATAATACCATCTGGGAGTTCTCGGTGAGTCCGTCCAGTGTACCCAGTCTCCACTGAGCACCCGTATACCATCTCTGATGTCAAACACCAATGGATATGGGATCATCCATCGCCCATCTCATGGGTCGAGAGGCGTATACGCTAGTCTACACTGGTATATCGATGCCTCGTCTCGATACACCCACGACTAGGGACCTTGAAGGATGTACCTGTGGACTACCATGTCCCCACTAGTATGATCTTTATCACAGTCCAGGTAGTCAAGTACACATCCTAAGGGCTTTACCAACATGTAACTATAAGACAGTTTAAAGAGACAAGTGTACATGTTAAGATAAAGAGTAACCAGATAGCATACTATCATATCGAGCAAGAAAGTCATCTCTATATATGTCCAAGCATCCAATATAATATACATCATCTGTACAATACTGGCCTCTAGGGCATACATATAACTAACAATCTCCCACTTGCACTAGGGCCAGCTGCTGTAGTATCGCATACCGAGCATCCCGAAGAGGCTCTCAAACTGTATCTGGGGAATGGCCTTCGTGAGTGGATCCGCCGTGTTGTTCTTCGTGTCAACCCTCCTGACCTCGATCTCCCGGCGATCAACTATCTCCCGGATCAGGTGATACCGCCTCAGAATATGCCTGGATCACTGATGGGACCTAGGTTCCTTGGCTAAAGCCACCGCTCCATTGTTATCGCAATACAAAGGTATTGGATGCTCAATGGATGGAACCACTCCAAGTTCAGTAATGAACTTCTTGATCCAGACAGCCTCTTTGGTAGCATCGTTGGCAGCGATGTATTCAGCCTCCATCGTCGAGTCTGCCACGGTTTCCTGCTTGGAACTCTTCCAGCTAACCGCCCCTCCGTAAAGGGTAAATACAAATCCCGACTGCGACTTAGAGTCGTCCTTATCACTCTGGAAGCTCGAATCGGTAAAGGACTCCACTTGGAGTTCTCCGTTACCATACACCAAGAGCATCTCTTTAGTCCTTCGCAAGTACTTGAGAATGCTCTTCACAGCTGTCCAGTGACTCTCTCCAGGATCAGCTTGATACCTGCTCACTACACTTAGTGAGTATGCAACATCGGGTCTGGTACATAGCATCGCGTACATGATAGAGCCTACAGCCGAAGCATAGGGTATCCCTTGCACGCGAGCTCTCTCTAAATCAGTCTTGGGAGACATCTCTTTGGAGAGAGTGACTCCAGAGATCGTGGGCAAGTTCCCACGCTTGGATTCTTCCATACTAAACCTCTTTAGTATGGTGTCAATGTACCTAGATTGGGACAATCCCAAAATCCGTTTGGATCTATCTCTATAGATCCTCATTCCCAATATGCAGGAGGCATCACCTAGATCTTTCATTGAGAATCTTTGTGATAAGAAGAGCTTGACCGATTGCAGCATAGGAATATCATTTCCTATCAAGAGTATGTCGTCCACGTACAATACGAGGAAGACAACCTTACTCTCTGCCACCTTCTTGTAGATACAAGGTTCATCTGGATTTTTGACGAAATCAAACTCTTTGATAACGACGTCAAAGCAGATGTTCCAACTCCGCGATGCTTGCTTTAATCCATAAATGGATTTAAGCAGCTTGCACACCTTTCCGCTGCTCCCACTGTCTACGAAGCCCTCTGGCTGAGTCATGTACACGCACTCTTCCAAATCACCATTTAGAAAGGCGGTCTTAACATCCATTTGCCAGATTTCGTAATCATGATATGCAGCGATGGCAAGCATGATCCGGATGGATTTAAGCATAGCCACTGGAGAAAAGGTTTCGTCATAGTGCACACCTGGTCTTTGACGAAAACCCTTTGCTACAAGTCTAGCTTTGAAAGTCTCCACTTTCCCATCTACACCAAGTTTCTTCTTGAAGATCCACTTGCTCCCAATGGGTTTTACCCCTTCAGGAGCAACATCCAAAGTCCATACTTTGTTGGTGTACATGGATTCCATCTCGGACCGCATAGCATCCAGCCATTTCACTGAGTCCCTACTCGTGATGGCCTGCTCGAAGCTAGTTGGGTCATCATCCTCCATGATGCAATCCTCGCTCCCACCATTCATGAGAAAACCGTAGTATCTCTCAGGTGGGCGAGGAACCCTACTAGATCGGCGGAGAGGCTGAGGTTCATTTGGAGCTACTGAATCTTCTGGTTCCACTAAATCTTCAGTTACGGTTTGTGTATCTGGAACTTCTTCCAGCTCTACCACTTTGCCACTAATTTCTTTTTCAAGGAATTCCTTTTCTAAAAAGGTGGCATATTGAGAACCAAACACCTTTTGTTCTTCAGTATGGTAGAAAAAATATCCCTGTGAATTTTTAGGATATCCCACAAACTTGCAAAGAACTGACCGTGCCTCGAGTTTGTCTGGATTTTGCCTTTTGACATAGGCCGGACAACCCCATATCTTAACTCGTTTAAAATATGGTCTCTTCCCACTCCATATCTCATATGGTGTGGTAGGTATAGATTTAGATGGAACTTGATTCAATAGGTATGCAGCTGTCTCCAGCGCATATCTCCAGAAGGAAATAGGTAACTCAGCTGTGCTCATCATAGAGCGCACCATATCTAATAGGGTGCGGTTCCTCCGTTCTGATACACCGTTGTGCTGTGGTGTATATGGAGGAGTCAGCTGAGAGAGAATCCCATTCTCTTTTAGGAAGTCCAGGAATTCATTGCTCAAGTATTCACCTCCTCGATCGGATCGTAGGATTTTAATACTTTTTCCGGTTTGGTTCTCAACTTCTTGTTTATATTCTCTAAATTTCTCAAAAGGTTCTGATTTGTGTTTCATCAGGAACACATACCCGAACCTAGAGAGATCGTCAGTGAATGTAATAAAGTATGAAGAACCATCCCTGGCATGTGTAGACATAGGACCGCATACATCACTATGTATCAGTCCTAAGAGTTCGGTAACTCTTTCTCCGTGTCCCATAAACGGAGTTTTGGTCATCTTGCCTTTGAGACATGACTGGCAAGTGTCATAAGATGAAAATTCGAATGGCTTCAAATATCCATCCTTATGCAACTTAGCCAGTCGTGTCACATTGATGTGACCCAGTCTATAATGCCACAAGAAGGATTCGTTCAGTTCTGAACTCTTCCTCTTGTGTGTGTTTGTTATGCTCAGAACTGTTGATTGATTTAGAACATAAATGCCATTGCACAACGTGCCTGATCCAACCAACTTTTGGTTACGGAAAATGTTCATAACATTATCCTGTAATACAAAATTATATCCCTCTTTACTTAATAAAGAAACCGATATAATGTTGCATATCAGGTTCGGCATGTAATAGCATTCGTTCAGAACCAATGTATTACCAGTAGGTAATTCAAGGTGATATTCCCCGACAGTCTTAGCTGCAACAATTTCACCATTTCCAACTCTAATGTCTTTATCACCTTCTCCAAGTTCTCTACCTTTCCTTAGCCCATGTAACTGATTACATATATGGGATCCTGACCCGGTATCTAATACCCAGGACGTGGAGCAAATGGAGAAACAGTTCTCTGTAACGAACACACCCGAAGAAAATGCATCATCATGTACTTTCTTCAATCGGGTGGCATGGGAATCCTGGTATTCCCCTATATCCTGTTCATTCCTATAACTCTTATAAGAAAGAACGGGACCAATGTTCCCCAGCACAGTATAACATGCGGGTTCAGTCAATACATCCATATTATTATCTTTATTAGGGCATGACATGGTCGCTACCTGGAGAGAGAGAGAAGAAAACACTTTAGCGTATGCTCGTGCAAGATCAGATTGGTTATTATCTTATCTAATCAGGATGGCTCCCACTGGTTTTTATCAAATCTTCCTTCAAACCCTAAAAGGAAAGACTAGCCGGGATTAATTACACCCTACAACTTCGTCGATCTTTCAGCCAGGCCAGTGTCGGTACTTTGAGGGAGGTCCCCCGTGCTTTCGCACGAACCTAATTAATGTAAACCTCGTTTTCCCAGAGGCGTAACCTCGTTAACACCTTTCTAGACACCTACTTGATCGGCTAATTGTAATGTGTAAAACTCTCCCAGGAGTAACTCTTACTCGCAGTGGGTATCGGGATCCAACTATCTCATAGAAGGTATGCAATCTCATTGCAAATTTCAACACATGAAATTCCCGATAATATTTTGCCCCTAGCAGCTATATGACCTTAACATAGTCAACAAATCATAAGTGCTAGTCAAGTCCAACCCGTCATTTCTCGATTGAATTAAACCCACCCGCACGACCCTTAACATAGTCAACAAAGTCGCACGACTACCCTAATCCAATCGCATCATATGCTTATGCAGATAAGCACTAATTAGCTACCGCACACTACGCCTTAACATAGTCAACAAACGTAGCACGAATACTAACTAGTACTTATCTGAAATGACGGAGGGCTACGACAGGTTTTTCTGAAAACCTATTGCGTAATGAACTTGATATCGTTGTAGAATCAAATGAAGTTTTGAAATGGAATGATTTTGAGGCTTTTCTAGTTTTGCTAAAGGGGTCACTCCCTGTGAAGGGATCGTCGGCCCTTTCCTCGTCGAATGAGGTGCGGGATATATCATATATATCACTGTGCAAAGCAGAAACTATAGAAGCAATCAAAAACAAACCGAGTGTGTAGCATCTGCCAGTTATTGCTAAAGGAGTCACTCCCGGTGAAGGGATCTCGGTCCTTTCCTCATCGAATAAGGTGCAGGGTGTATCATATATACCGCTATGCAAAGCAAGAACTGTAGCTACCTGTTTTATTTAAAATTTGATTCTACAACATCTTTTGGTTTCTTTTATTTCATTAATCACATTAATGAAGTCCCATCATTTAAATACCTAAACATCACAGATAAATACGACGTACACTTATGCCATCCGCATTCGCCTCGATGTCCCCTCGTGCACCGTTAGGTTAGGTAACTAACGGCAGAGCGGGGCAGGGCTAGCGCGGGTGTAAAACATAAGTAACGCCTATATAATATATCATATATACTATATACTGTATCTATCACAGAACATCACATGATCACATCACAGATATCGCAGCAGAAGAAACATATGAAATATTGGATATACTAGGACGTCCGTGTTTTTAATACGAGCCAGTATAAAACACGGATCCACGGTCGTGACGAATAGCCAATCCCACACCCCTAGACCCCTACGAGAGCGGCAAGCAACCCTACCAATTCTAGGGTTAGGAGACCTGGACTCGACTCCTCGAGATGGTCTCCCACTGGACCCTAGAACCCGGTTACTTGTGCTCCCCTCCTTGGGTCTATCCTAGTGCAGAAAAGTAAATAATATACAAAGGGTGACAACTTCCGCAACCTGGAAGTGCCCCAAATAAAAGAATATTACATACAAGTTTTTACATGAATGAAAAATGAAAAACACTCATCTCACATAAAAACCCCCGTCTATTCAAACACGACGATCCAATATAACATATCTAGCAACACATAACATCACATGTCATCAACGTAAGTAAGTTTGCATACCCCAATTGTCGTTGACATATAGCAACGAAACCGGCGATATCACATATTACACTTACGGTCACAGAAAAGAAAGTGTAAAACTACAACAGTTGGAATCCGCAACCTCTTTAGACATCACATGCCTAATCAGTTATAAACCCCGCATTTTAGTCTCATTATCGAAAACTCTTTTCAATATCAAATGAAACTAAACCGCTAGATTTATAACATTCATTCAGTTATCTCATAACTGTTTGTGAATTCCAATTATTGTATCCCATTCCGGATAAATAGAAAATATTAAACTTTCCGATCGAACATTCGAACACCCAAGTTTTCCCGAAACCGATCAACACATGAAATAAGTTCAAAGACATTCACTTCATGCCTCAGTACCAACGGTCCAGCCGTAGAAGGGTCAAGCCAACGCCTCACATGTGGCACGCCGTACTGCCCCAAACCCGAAGGTTCAAAGGGCAGTACAAGACGGTCACATAATCGAGTTAAGGTTTGTTGTCTTCTAGAGGGACCATCGCATTACTTGCACTACTTAGAACGTCCTTAAACCACAGAAAAATCCAACACTTGGAAATTTTCCGGCAGGGGAAAAGTTGGGTATTTATATCCGGTCGAACTTTTTAACATATTCAAAAATTATCCGGAAGCCACATAGACAAAATCTGATAATCCGATCGAATCATCAAACTCCCAAAACACCCCAGAAAACTCAACTCTTGAGTGATATTTAAAAATACCCAGATAACTCAGCACTGAATAAAGGGAGTTACTGTGCAAAATTGGATGGGTGGCGTCATCATACGGCCGCGGAACCGCCGCAGAATCCATGCTTCTGCCGCGGTTCCGCCGCACTATTGAGGAATCATGGACACGTGTTGCACAGTAATTCTTAGGATTCCCTGCTGATTTTTCTGCATATTTTTAATTTGGAAAAAACCCAGTTTTTGAAAAATGTCCAGAGAGCATGGAAAATTAGGGTTTCGATGTTCGATCGGGTTTCAAACGTCGTCTACACTTCGCCTAAGGCTCTAGCTAGGCTTTGATACCACTGTAGGGTTCCTAGGCACGCTAATGAAGTCTCACAAGGCATCAACCATGCCAATATCAATTTTTATGAGTGCCGTGAAACCCTAATACGGATCGTCGACTAGAAATTTAGGCGAAAAACGAAACTAGTTAACATCTTAACTAAAGGAGAGAGGCTACAACCTTTGTAGATCCGGTTCTCCACTTCCTTAGCTCCACGTAGGCGTCCTCTCGCTGTCCATCTCGAATCCCGAACTCAATCGTCGGCTTCATCGGAGAAATGGGCGGACTAGGTCGTCGGCTTCGTGCTGAAGATGATCTACGTCGAGGCATCACAAGTTCAAGCTCCAACTTCACTAAGTTGTGAAACTTGTGAAGAAAACACCCTATACTACTTGGCAAGAGGTAGAGGGTGAAGAAATAGGAGGTGGGTTCACTTTAGAATTGGATTTCTCTCACTTTTGCTCAAGTTGCCATTGATGGACTTAAGCTTTTCTTGAAGAAAGAATATGATGAAGAAGAAGAAAGAATATGATAAGTCTTAATTCAAATTGAAAAGTAAATGAATACTTATCATATACTAACTAGGGTAGAGTGTAGAGAATAGACCATGGTTACTTGGATGGGTTAGGGTTAAGCATGAAGACAAGAATGGTTAAGAAGTCAAAGCTTCATGAAGCTTCAACTAGAAACAAATAAAGCCACCATTCTCATCTAAATCATTTCCAAATAAATAAATGAACAAATAAATAAATAAATGAATAAGCAAAACCCTAATCATCAAATTAACCATGGTTTAATTCTATACACTTAACCAAATGATCAAGTATCATCAAACATGATACAAATATGTGCACAAAAGTATATCACATATACAACTTGCACATCAAGTGAGAAAATCCATTTAAAGTGAACGAATACTAGCTAATGCAAAGTAATATATCAAATATATAATTATACATTAAATCATTAAATCAACATTTGATTTAACGATCCGGTCATATCGCATATAACCGACTAGTATCCTATGTATCGGCTTATCGAATCAATCCTTGATTCGATATCTAGGTTATATCGAATATAACCAATCGATACATCCATCACGAGAATGAAATACGGTATCACATACACGCATTATTCTCAGTCCTGCACATATCTCATATGCGCTCCTATTTCGTTTCGCTTGAGCCAGGAAACCTCTGTGTAGGACTCTAAAGACTCGTCAATACGCCGGTAGCAGATGATGATCATATCAAGCACCCACAAGCCGTAAGCGGTCTGCTAAATGTAACGGCCATCCGGGTATTGAGCGATCAGAAGATCGACGAGCTAGCCCGCTCACACTCCTGTGAATCCAACCGGTAACACTTACCGTACAGTCCGGTCTGTTCGTCTGATACGTCGCATATCAAGTCTAGGGGTGGTAAACGTCAGATCCCAATAACCGATAAGTCGTGCCGATGTGAGGCTCATAACGGGTCGAGAAACTACTGGTAACACTTACCAGCAAATCTCTGATCAGCCCTGGCCAGGGACTTCCCTGTTATGGCCAATCGAGCACTGCGCAACATCAACCCCCAATACCGGGAGAGACGAAACCCCTCCTATCGCTCATTGCCTCCATGTGACTCGGGACTGTACCCAAGAACCATAGTTTTGCACGCCCTCATGGACGTGGTAAGGTGGAGATCAAAGCACAGTGGGAATCACACAAGACTCTATGACGATCTCGGGTCTACAGACTAACCTGCACAAGTGTCACCTGAGAACTGCCATCTGACGTGAGGTATAATACCATCTGGGAGTTCTCGGCGAGTCCGTCTAGTGTACCCAGTCTCCACTGAGCACCCGTATACCATCTCTGATGTCAAATACCAATGGATATGGGATCATCCATCGCCCATCTCATGGGTCGAGAAGCGTATATGCTAGTCTACTCTTGTATATCGATGCCCCGTCTCGATACACCTACGACTAGGGACCTTGAAGGATGTACTTATGGACTACCATGTCCCCACTAGTATGATCTGCATCATAGTCCAGGTAGTCAAGTACACATCCTAAGGGCTTTACCAACATGTAACCATAAGACAGTTTAAAGAGACAAGTGTACATGTTAAGATAAAGAGCAACCAGATAGCATACTATCATATCGAGCAAGAAAGTCATCTCTATATATGTCCAAGCATCCAATATAATATACATCATCTGTACAATACTGGCCTCTAGGGCATACATACAACTAACAAAAGATAGACATAGAAAGAAACATCAGAGCGGATCCACTCACTGAGGCTATTCCTCGAACGCAATAGTTTCGCAAACGAGCTTTGTGAGACTGACTAGTAGAGGAGTTGGGTGTTCGGTATCACACGGGCTGTGAGTATGCGACATCGGAATAATTAGCCTTGAGTGCAAGTGGGAGATTGTTGGATATAGTGCCCTCAGAGTCAATTATTGGATCACAGGCACGTGATTGCAATGATTGAGGGAGGACCTATGCCGGTATGACAGTCTTACTCAAGATGATAGTATGCTATCTGGTTTATCTTTATCATCGTGTACTGCTTTAGGTGACCTTACAGGTCACTATTGCGCGTTGATAGAGCCCCTAGGATTCTTGCTTGACTGCCAGCAGTATGAGGGCGATCATATACGTGGGAGCTGGGGTCTATAAGCAAATCCTTAAAAGGTCCCTAGTCGTGGGAGTTTCGAGACAGGGCATCGATACTCCAGAGTAGACTAGTGTATACAGTCGAGACCCCGATGAGGGGCGGTGGCCGGTCTCACAAGCCACTGGTGTCAGTTGGTTCACCTAAGATGTATACAGGTGCTCATTGGGTTATGAGTACACCGGACATGACTCGCCGGAAACATGCTAGTTAGTCTTATACCAGACGTCAGATAGCAGTTCCCTGGTGACATGTGTACAGGTTAGTTCATCGACCTGAGATCGTCATTTGTCTCGTGTGAGTTCCCACTATACTTTGATTACTACCCTACCACGCTCAAAGGAGACGTGCAAACAGGTTTTAGTTGGGTACAGTCCCGAGCCACATGGAGGCAGTGAGCGGATCTGCAGGGGTTCGTCTCTCCCGGTATTAGGGGTGAGGTCGCGCTGTGTCTAGGGGAGCCATTACACGAAGTCCTTGGCCAAGGCAGGAGATTTACTGGTAGGTATTCCAGTAGTATCTCAGGGTGTTCTGGGCTACACTCCGACACGACTTGTACCGCTTTTGGGGGTCTGACTTTTACCTACCCCCTAAGCCCGCCATGCGATACTCATAGACGAACGGACCTGACTGTACGGATATTGTCACTGACAGGCTCAGTAGGGTGTCAGCATGAGTTCGCTCACAGACGTCCCTTTTGGTCAATACCTGGTAGCCCGTTACGTATGGCTAATACCTCTGACGTGTTAGTGGTTAAATCCACAACCAAAGTATTGACGAGTCTTTAGAGTCCCCCACAGACAGTTTCTCAAGTTTCGGGCGAAACGCTGTAGAGGCCGTATGGAGATATGGCAGGGTTCGATCAGATACGTACGGTATTGCACGGATCATGATCGGACGGATAATACTAGCGGGCTTTGGTTTAAGCCGGATCCTAATATTGTACAGTGTAGATTTTGTCTCTTTGCATTTATATTCAGTGGGAAAGATTATGTGGAGGGAGTTATTTGTATATGGAAAGATTATGATAGCATCTTTTCTTTTCATGCATCATTTTATAGGATTAATGGTGATGGGATTTGATTAGGATGTGATAGGATTTTGAAGTGAGATTATTTCCTCATTATCATCTCATTGGTTATGGTCACCCTTTGGCTTTTACTACACTCACCTTCCTTCATGGTTTTGGTTTTTTCTCTCCTCATTCTATATAGGGGCCGGCCACAATTGGGGTGAAGAGAGAGGTTCATTTTGTGAGTGGAAATTCTTCATCTCATTTTTGCTTACACCAAAAATCCCAAATTTCATTTCCATTGCTCATTCCTCTATCACCATGGCAACTTCATAACCCCAAAGAGACAAACTGTTCTACACCAGCCTACAGCATTTCTTGGGCACGTCGGCTCGCCAACTTCGTGCCCGAGTTGCCTCGGTTCAAAGGTGGGAGCTCGTAAAAGAACCCGGCGATGTGGTGCCCATTTCGACGAGGAGATGAAGACCGGAGGTTCCGCGAGGAGATCGGAGTGGAGGCCGAAGACCGAAGGACACGGATCGCTCGGTATAGCTTCCTTCCCATGTTCTAGTTTGCTAGGAGTAGGTTAATGGCCCGATCCAGGATTTTATAGTGCGCGGTGGTGCCGGTTTACAAGTTCTTGAAAAGTTTCGTTTCCGCATTCCGGCGTCGGATTGACAGCCGGGGCGCCGCCGTGGACTTTCTTAACGGTGACCGAGTACGGCGTGCAGTTTATCGAGCTGTCTGTGTATGCTCCGTATTTGGTGGCTACGGAGGAGATGAGGGTAAAGAGGTTTGTTTGAGGCCTGCTTACCCAGTTGTTCCTCGCTATCAGCATACAGCATTGTGACACGTATGCAGCAGCGGTGGACGCAGCTCTATTGGTTGAGGAGCGTCTTTCCGAGACGTCGGTTGTTCCGGAACCGAAGAGGGTTCGTACTGGTGTATCAGCACGGAGACAGGCGTTTAGACGCCGTGACAGATCCCGTTCAGATATTGGGGGTAGTGGAGACTCGGGACGAGGCCAGTTATTTAGCTTTTATTGCCAGGAGAGTCCGCAGTTTTCATCTGGTTGTTACCGGTGCGGGAGTTTGTGTCATCGCATTCGAGATTGTACCGAACCATGTGTGGGCAGAGCAGCTGTACTACATGTTACCCTACCACCTTCTCCACCTTAGAGGGCGTTATCTCTTATGCATGTTGGTGCTCTGCGTCAGACTCATGTTCAAAGAGGTCGGGGTCGTGGCGGTTTTGTTCCGAGGGGATGGGGTGGCGGAGGCGGAGGTCAGCCAGTCGCCGGTAGAGAGCAGGCTCGGGTGTTTTCCTTGACGCATCAGGACGCGCAGGCATCCAATGCAGTGGTTTCAGGTACTCTTTCTGTATGTTCTTTTGAGGCACATGTTTTGTTTGATCCGGGATCTATGCATTCGTATGTTTCTACGCACTTCGTGCCGAGGTTAGGCCAAGAGTCGTGTTTGCTAGATCAGCCGCTTGTCGTGACTACTCCTGTTGGCGAGTCGTTTGTTGCGCGACACGTGTTTCGGTCGTGTGCCGTTCGTATAGGAGATAGAGATTTGTCCGTCGACTTGATCCTTCTTACGATGTTGGACTTCAACGTTCTCCTGGGTATGGACTGGTTAGCTACTTGCTACGCGTCCGTAGACTGCCGCGAGAAGACAGTTAGATTTTGTTTTCCCTGCGAGTCAGTTCTTGTTGTGCGGGGGGACCATGGTGCCGCCCTTCACAGTTTGATTTCTGCCCTTTGCGCTAGTCGTCTTTTGAGGAGGGGATGTCGGGGATTCTTGGCTTTCATTCATAA
This sequence comes from Agapanthus africanus, assembly GCA_030015575.1. Taxonomy (NCBI): domain Eukaryota; kingdom Viridiplantae; phylum Streptophyta; class Magnoliopsida; order Asparagales; family Amaryllidaceae; genus Agapanthus; species Agapanthus africanus. The sequence continues at coordinate 553,267,634 of JASDDO010000024.1, read as the reverse complement.
TACTGGAGCCACAGTAGAGTCGTTGGAACGGGTTCCTATCGTGCGAGAGTTTTCCGATGTTTTTCCCGATGGGTTGCCTGGTTTGCCGCCAGAGCGCGATATTGAGTTTTGCATTGATCTGATTCCCGGCACGGGGCCTATTTCTATACCGCCTTAACGGATGGCTCCGGCGGAGCTTAAAGAGCTTAAAGATCAATTGCAAGAGTTGCTTGATAGGGGACTTGTGCGTCCGAGTGTTTCGCCTTGTGGAGCTCCTGTTCTGTTTGTCAAGAAGAAGGACGGCAGTTTGAGGTTGTGTATGGATTATCGTCAATTGAACCAAGTTACAGTGCGAAATATGTATCCTTTACCTCGCATTGATGATTTGTTTGATCAGCTCCAGGGTGTGAAACATTTTTCTAAGATTGATTTGCGTTCGGGTTATCATCAGTTGCGGGTTCGAAATGATGACATTCCGAAGACTGCTTTTCTTATGCGCTACGGGCATTATGATTTTTTGGTGATGTCGTTCGGACTCACCAATGCGCCAGCAGCGTTCATGGATCTGATGAACTGGATTTTCAGACCGTTCCTCGGCCGGTTTATTATTGTGTTTATTGATGACATTCTGGTCTACTCTAAGAGTCGAGAGGAGCATGAGCAACACTTGAGGATTGCTTTGCAGACATTGAGAGAGCACCAGCTGTATGCTAAATTCTCAAAGTGCGCATTTTGTCTTGATAGAGTTGACTTCCTGGGTCATGTGGTGACGGGAGACGGTATTCTTGTGGACCCGAGGAAGATCGAGGCTGTACAGGTTTGGCCCAGACCTGTATCTGTGACAGAGGTCCGCAGCTTTTTGGGCTTAGCTGGTTATTATCGCCGTTTCGTGCAGGATTTTTTGAGTACCGCTGACCGGACTGACCCGGAAGGGGGTTCCTTTTCTTTGGACTGATGCGTGCGAGCAGAGTTTTCAGCAGTTGAAGACTCGGTTGACGACTGCACCAGTTCTATCTTTTCCTTCTGGATCGGGCGACTATGTTGTTTACTGTGATGCTTCTCGGGTGGGGCTCGGTTGTGTATTGATGAAGCATGATAGAGTTATCGCTTACGCTTCTCAGCAGCTGAAGAAGCATGAGCAGAATTACCCCACTCACGATCTTGAGATGGCCGCGGTGGTCTTTGCGCTGAAGATTTGGAGACACTACTTGTACGGAGAGTCGTGTCAGATTTCACGGATCACAAGAGCTTGAAGTACATCTTCCAGCAGAGGGATCTGAATCTGAGACAGCGCTGTTGGATGGAGCTAGTGAAGGATTATGATTGTGAGATCCTTTATCACCCGGGCAAGGCGAATGTGGTAGCTGATGCTTTGAGTCGTAGGCCCGGGGGTAGCTTGTCCCAGTTGAGTGCAGTTCAGCGACAGTCTTCTGCAGATTGGCAGATCTTGTGCGATGGTAGAGTACAGTTTGAGTTCACTTCCACTGGGGGACAACTTGCTCATGTCCACGCCTGTCCACTACTACTTGATCGTATCCATGAGGCGCAGCCCAGTGATGCCCGTTTGTCTGAGATTTTTGAGCTTGTTCGGCAGGGTACAGATTCAGAATTCTTGATTGATGACCAGGGTGTGCTACGTTACGGGATTCACTTATGTGTACCAGATGTTGATGGGTTGAGACGTGGGATCCTAGAGCAGGCACATCAGTCAGCCTTTAGCGTTCATCCAGGTTCCAGCAAGATGTACCGTAACTTGAGAGATGTAGCTGGTAGGAAGGGATGAAGCGCGATGTTTCGAACTTTGTTTCGAGGTGCCTGACTTGTCAGCAAGTCAAGGCTGAGCATCAGAGTAGGCTGGAGTGTTGCAGCCTTTACCCATTTCGGAGTGGAAATGGGAGCAGATTTCCATGGACTTCGTTGTGGGTCTACCCAGGACCAGTCGGGGGTGTGACTCCAATTGGGTGATTGTTGACCGGTTGACGAAAGCGGCTCACTTCCTTCCAGTGACCATTTTCGGTTATGCTCAGTATGCTCAATTGTATATAGATGAGATTGTGCATTTGCACGGCGTTCCCACAGGCATCGTATCCGACAGGGGCACCCAGTTTACTAGCCGTCTTTGGCAGAAGCTTCAGGAAGCTTTGGATACCCGGTTGAGTTTTAGCACCGCTTTTCATCCGCAGACCGATGGTCAGTCAGAGCGGACTATACATACTCTAGAGGATATGCTTCGGGCATGTGTGCTTGATTTTGGGGGCAGTTGGGATCGTCACTTGCCATTGATTGAATTCTCCTACAATAAAAGTTATCAGGAGACGATTCAGATAGCGCCTTTTGAGGCTTTGTATGGTAGAAAGTGTCGATCGCCAGTCTGTTGGACCGAACTCAGTGAGAGTAGGGTGTTGGGAACCCAGCTAGTTCAGGAGACTATGGAGAAGATTCAGCTGATTCAGGACAGGATGAGAGCAGCCAAGTGCAGACAGAAGTCTTATGCCAACCGTCGTCGCCGCAGACTTGAGTTCGCAGTGGGGGATCATGTATTCCTGCAGATTTCTCCGATGAAGGGTGTTATGAGATTTGGGAAGAAGGGGAAGCTCAGTCCTAGATTTTGTTAGTTATATGTAAGCCCTAGAGGCCATTGCTATACATAGGATGTATATTGTAGTGGATGCTGGGACATATATAGGGAGGACTTTCTTGCTCGACATGATAGTATGCTATCTGGTTACTCTTTACCTTAACGTGTATACTGATTGTCTCTCTGTTACATGTTGGTAAAGCCCTTAGGATGTGTACTTGACTACCTGGACTATGATGCGGATCATACTAGTGGGGATATGGTAGTCCATAAGTACATCCTTCAAGGTCCCTAGTCGTGGGTGTATCGAGACGGGGCATCGATATACCAGAGTAGACTAGCGTATACCTTCTCGACCCATACAGATGGGCGATGGATGATCCCATATCCATTGGTGTTTGACATCAGAGATTATATACGGGTGCTCAGTGGAGACTGGGTACACTGGACGGACTCGCCGAGAACTCCCAGATGGTATTATACCTTACGTCAGATGGCAGTTCTCTGGTGACACTGGTACAGAGTAGTCTGTTGACCCGAGATCGTCATAGAGTCTTGTGTGATTCCCACTGTGCTTTGATTTCCACCTTACCACGTCCAAGAGGGCGTGCAAAACGGTGGTTTTTGGGTACAGTCCCGAATCACATGGAGGCAATGAGCGATAGGAGGGGATTCGTCTCTCCCGGTATAGGGAGTTGATGTTGCGCTGTGTTCGATTGGCTATAACCGGAAATCCCTGGCCAGGGTTGCTGAGATTTACTGGTAAGTGTTACCAGTAGTTTCTCGAACTGTTATAGACCTCATATAGACACAACTTATCGAGCTGCTGGGGTCTGACGTTTACCACCCCTAGGCGAGATATGCGACATATCAGACGAACAGACCGGACTGTACGGTAAGTGTTACTGGTTGGATTCACAGGAGTGTGAGCGGGCTTGCTCGTCGATCTTCTGATCGCTCAATACCCGGGTGGCCGTTACGTTTAGCAGACCGCTTGCGGCTTATGGGTGTTTGATATGATCATCACCTGCTGCCGGCGTATTGACGAGTCTTTAGAGTCCTACACAGAGGTTTTCTGGCTCAAGCGAAACGAAATAGGAGCGCATATGAGATATGTGCGGGACCGAGAATAATGCGTGTATGTGATACCGTATTCTATTCTCGCGATTTGTATCATCAAACGGTTATATATGATATAACCAGGTTACCGAATCAAGTGTTGATTCGATACATTGATACACTTGATACTAGTCGGTTATATGCGACATGACCGGATCATTGAATCAAGTGTTGATTTAATGATTTAATGTATAATTATATATTTGATATATTACTTTACATTAACTAGTATTGGTTCACTCAAGATTGATTTTCTCACTTGAAATGCACAAGTTGTATATGTGATATATTTTTGTGCACTTGTTTGTATCATGTTTGATGATACATGCAAACTTGGGTTTGTGTAAGACTTAAACCATGTTTAGTGAATGGTTAGGGTTTCATTTCACTTATTTATTTATTCATTTGTTTTTGGCAAATAGAAATGATGACTTTCTTTTGTTGTTTTGCTTGAAGCTTCATGAGGCTTTTCTAGCATCTTTGAAAAGTCTACCATTTTTGTTTTGTCCTTAACTCTAACCATTCAACTAAACCCTAGTTCATTCTCTACACTAAACCATGGTTGCAAATATGATAAGGATCACTTATTTTTTATTTTTCATGATTCTTATCATATTCTTTTTCTTCTTCTTCTTCTTCTTCTTCAACAAGAAGAAAGCTTGCTACCATTAATGGCAACATGAGAAAAAGAGTGAGAAATCCAATTCTACAGTGAACCCACTTCCTATTTCTTCATCCTCTACCACTTGCCAAGTAGTATAGGGTGTTTTCTTCACAAGTTTCATGACTTGGTGAAGTTGGAGCTTGATCTTGAGTTGCCTCGACGTAGATCATCTTCGGCATCGAAGTCGACGACCTAGCCCGATCATTTCTCCGACGAAACCATCGCTAGGGTCCGGGATCATGGTGATTGCAGCGAAGGGACGTCAACACGGAGCTTAGGAAGTGGAGGACCGGATCTACAAAGGTTGTATTTCCATTCACTTAGTAGTTAAGTTGTTAACTAGCTTGTAGTTTCGCCTAATTTTCTAGTTAACGATCTTCATTAGGGTTTCTCGGCACCTAGATTTTTTAATTTGGCATGGTTGATGCCTTGTGAGACCTCTTGAGCGTGCCTAGGAACCCTACAGTGGTATCAGAGCCTAGCTAGAGTTTTAGGTGATGTGTAGACGAAGTTAGAAACCCGATCGAACCCCGAAACCCTAATTCTAACCCTTCTCTGTACATTTTTCAAAACTGTGCATTTTTCCATATTAAAAATATGCAGAAAAATCAGCAGGGTTTTATAAGGGTTACTGTGCAAAACGATCGCCTGATTCCACTAAAGCGCCGCGGAACCGCGGCAATAGCAGGCTCATGCGGCGGTTCCGCGGCCATATAGTCACATCATTTATTTGTTTTAGTACAGTAATCTCTATCTTCAGTTGCTGTATTTTATGGGAATTTTTAATTGATACTCAACAGTTAGGTTTTCTGGGGTGTGTTGGGGACTCGGTGTTTCGATCGGAAAGTTTAACTCCGTTTATGTGTTTTCCGGATAATTTTTGAATATGTTAAAAAGTTCGACTGGATATAAATACCCACTTTTTTCCCTGCCGGGAAATTTCCAAGTGTTGGATTTTTCCGTGGTTTAAAGACGTTCTAAGTAGTGCAAGTAACTCGATGGACCCTCTAGAAGACAACAAACCTTAACTCGATTATGTGACCGTCTTGAACTGCCCTTTGAACCTTAGGGTTTGGGGCAGTACGGCGTGCCACATGTGAGGCGTTGGCTTGACCCTTCTACGGCTGGACCGTTGGTACTGAGGCATGAAGTGAATGTTTTTAAACTTGTTTCATGTGTTGAGCTGTTTCGGGAAAACTTGGGTGTTCGATTGTTCGATCGGAAAGTTTGACATTTTCTATTTATCCGGAATGTGATACAATAATTGGAATTCACAAGTTGTTATGAGATAACTGAATGAATGTTATAAATCTAGCGGTTTAGTCTCACTTGATCGTTTGCCACGGAATTTTGATGCGATCAAAAGTCCGTCGCAATCACGTAGCGTACGCGATACTCGCCGGATAAACTTAATAGACAGCTACACCCCATAGCCCTAACCAAGTGACTGTAGGAGAACCCCGTCGCCGAAAGCATCCGTTCGGGTGCTCGCGGTAGCGGTGTTCCGCCTTGGTGCATTTCGTCGACGGTATCGGGGGTGCGGCCGTCTACTAAAGTTTGCGACGAGCATTCGGTCAGGATGCCAGGAATCTTGTTGAATTGCCAGACTAGATATTGAAAAGAGTTTTCGATAAATGAGACTAAAATGCGGAGTTTATAATTGTTAGGCATGTGATGTCTAAGGAATTCATTTGATTAGGCATGCGATGTCTAAAGTGTTTGCGGATTCCAACTGTTGTAGTTTTACACTTTCTTTTCTGCCACCGTAAGTGTAATATGTGATATCGCCGGTTTCGTTGCTATATGTCAACGACAATTGGGATGGGCATATTTACTTACGTTGATGACATGTGATGTTATGTGTTGCTGGATATGTTATATTGGATCGTCGTGTTTAAATAGCCGGGGTTTTTTTATGTGAGATGAGTGTTTTTCTTTTTCATTCATGTAAAAACTTGTATGTAATATTCTTTTATTGGGGCACTTCCAGGTTGCGGAAGATGTCACCTTTTGTATATTATTTTCTTTTCCGCACTAGGATAGACCCAAGGAGGAGGGCACAAGTAACCGGGTTCTGGAGTCCAGTGGGAGACCAACTCGAGGAGTCGAGTCCGGGTCTCCTAACTCTAGAATTGGTAGGGTTGCTTGCCGCTGTCTAGGGGTCTAGGGGTGTGGGTTTGGCTATTCATCGCGACCGTGGAATCCGTGTTTTATACCGGCTCGTATTGAAAACACGGACGTCCTAGTATATCCAGTGTTTCATATGTTTCTTCTGCTGCGATATCTGTTATGTGATCATTTGATGTTCTGTGATAGATACAGTATATAGTATATAGACGTTACTTATGTTTTACACCCGCGCTAGCCCTGCCCTGCTCTGCCGTTAGTTACCTAACCTAACGGTGCACGAGGGGACATCGAGGCGAATGCGGATGACATAAGTGTACGTCGTATTTATCTGTGATGTTTAGGTACTTAAATGATGGGACTTCATTAATATGATTAATGAAAGAAAAGAAACCTAAAGATGTTGTAGAATCGAATTTCTAAAATAAAACAGGTAGCTACAGTTCTTGCTTTGCATCGCGGTGTTCCTTGTAGAACATCCCGCACCTTATTCGATAAGGAAAGGATCGAGATCCCTTTACCGGGAGTGACTCCTTTAGCAATAACTGGCAGATGCTACACACTCGGTTTGTCTTTTGATAGCTTCTATAGTTTCTGCTTTGCACAGCGATATATATGATATATCCCGCACCTCATTCGACGAGGAAATGGCCGACGATCCCTTCACCGGGAGTGACCCCTTTAGTAAAACTAGAAAAGCCTAAAAAACACTCCATTTTAAAATCATTTGATTCTACAACGATATCAAGTTCATTACGCAATAGGTTTTCAGAAAAACCTGTCGTAGCCCTCCGTCATTTCAGATAAGTGGTAGTTAGTATTCGTGCTACGTTTGTTGGCCTGCGTCAAGGCGTAGTGTGCGGTAGCTAACTAGTATTTATCTGCTTATGCATATGATGCAGATTGGATTAGGGTAGTCGTGCGACTTTGTTGGCCTGCGTCAAGGGTCGTGCGGGTAGGTTTAGATCAATCAGGAAATGACGGGTTGAACTTGACTAGCGCACTATGGTTTGTTGGCCTGCGTCAAGGTCATAGGACGCTAGGGGCAAAATTATCGGGAATTTCAAGTGTTGAAATTTGCAATGAGATTGCATACCTTCTATGAGATAGTTGGATCCGAATACCCACTGCGAGTAATTGTTACTCCTGGGAGAGTTTTACGCATTACAATTAGCCAATCAAGTAGGTGTCTAGAAAGGTGTCAACGGGGTTACGCCTCTGGGAAAACGAGGTTTACATTAATTAGGTCCGTGCGAAAGCACGGGGAACCTCCCTCAAAGTACCGACACTGGCCTGGCTAAAAGATTGGCGAACTTGTAGTATGTAATTAATCCCGACTAGTCTTTCCTTTTAGGGTTTGAAGGAAGATTTGATAAAAACAGTGGGAGCCATCCTGATTAGATAAAATATATAACCAATCTAATATTGCAAGAGCATACGCTGAGTGTTTTCTTCTCTCTCTCTCCAGGTAGCGACCATATCACGCCTTAATCAAGATAATAATACGGAATATTGACCGAACCCGCTTGTTATACTGAGCTGGGGAACGTTGGTCCCGCTCCAACTTATAATTGTTATAAGACAGAGCAGGAAATTTGGGATTACCAGAATTCCCGTGCCGCCCAAACGAAGAAAGTGCATACTGATGCATCGTCTTCGGGTGTGTTCATTACAGAGAACTGTTTCTCAGTATCCTTTACGTCCTGGGTATGTGATACCGGATCAGGACCCCGCATATGTAATTTGTTACATGGGCTACAGATAGGTAAAGAACTGAGAACGGGTGATAAGTTTCATGAGACAGAAAACGGTGCAAATGTTGCAGCCAAGTCTGTTGGTCACTGTCACCCTGTATTCCAAATACATTGATTCTGAACAAATGTTATTAGATAACGAACCTGATATACAAAATCATATCAGTCTCTTTATTAGTAAAGAAATGATAAAATTTTGTATTGTTGGATAATGTTTCGAACATTTCCTATATCAAAAGTTGATCGGTTCAGGCACGTTATCTAAAAGCATTGACGTTCTAAATCAAACTACAGCTCTTAGTATACGGAACACACACAAGAGGAAGAGTTCAGACCTGAACAAATCCTTCTTGAGGTATTGTAGACTAGGTCATATCAATGCGACCCGACTAGCTGAAGTTACATATAGATGCATATTTAAATTAGTTTGAATTTACATCTTGTGAAACTTTCCAGTCATGTCACAGGGATAAGATGACCACAGCTCTGTTTATTGGAAACAGAGAAAGAGTTAGTAAACTCTTGGGATTGATATATGTTGATGTATGTAAAGTCCCCTGTCTACATATACCAAGACTGGTTCTTTGTACTTCATTATATTCACTGATGATCTCTCTAGATTCATACATATATTCCTGTTGAAACACAAGTCCGAAACTTTTGAGATATTCACAGAATATAAGTTAGAAGTAGAGAACCAAAATAAGGCTATAAGTATTATGTCCTATGATGAGATCAGGGAGGAGAATACTTGTGCATAGAATTCCTGGACTATTCTAAAGGAGAATGAGATTCTCTCTCAGCATTACTCCTCCGTATACACCATAGCACGATGGTATATCGGGGCGGAGCAATTGCACCCTATTCGATATGGTGCGCTCTATGATGAGTACTACTGAGTTACCTGTTTCCTTTTGGGGGTTATGCACTTGAGAAGCTGCATACCTATTGAAATTAGGTTCGAATCAGATCACAGCCTACCACTCCATATAAGATATGGTATGGGAAGAGCCCATGTCTTAAGATAGTTAAGATTTGGGGTTGATCGGCCTATGTCTAAAAGCAAAATCCGGACAAACTCGAGGCAAGGTCTGTAATGTAGAACTGGAAAGGTTCCAGCCATACAAACTACAGCAGATGATTTGATAAAACCAAAGGATTCAATAGTTACCAACGAACCTCAGCCTCTTCGCCGATCTAGTAGGGTTCCTCACTTACCTGAGAGATACTTCGGTTTCTCTATGACAGTGGGAGCGAGGATTGCATCATGAGATGATGACCCAACTAGTTTCGAGCTGGCCATCAGGAGTGAGACTCTGTAAGAATGGCTGGATGCTTAGTGATCTGAGATGGAATCCATGTACACCAACAAAGTATGGACTTTGGTTGCTATATCTGAAGGGTTAAATCCCCATCAGGAGCAAGTATATCTTGAGAAGATTACTTGGTGTAGATGGAAAAGTTGAGACTTTCAAAGCTAGACTTGTTAAAGGTTTGCATCATTGACCAGGTATGGATTATGTTGAAACCTTTTCTAAGGATCTATGTTTAAGTCCATCCAGATCCTACTTGCCACGGCTACATACCATGACTGCGATATCTGGTAGTTGGATGTCATGACTGCTTTTCTAAATAATGTTTTAGAAGAGGGCGTTTATAAGTACACAGCCAGAGGGCTTCGTAGACAGTGGGAGCAGCGGAAACGTGCACAAGTTGCTTTACAGGATAAAGCAGGCATTGCGGAGATGGAACATCTGTTTTGATGGATTAGTCAAAGAGTTTGACATCATCAAAATGGTAGATGAACCTTGTATAAACAAAAAGGTAGTAGGGAGTATGGTGGTGATCCTCGTAGAGTACGTGGATGACATACTCTTGATAAGAAAGGAGTTTCCTATGCTACGCTTGGTCAATCTCCGCTCATCGCAAGGATTCTCCATATAGGATCATAGTGATACCTCCTAAATCCTGGGTTTTGGATCTATGAGATAGATCTAATTGGATGTTAGGATACTCACTAGTTGTAGTGAGATGGTATCAATCGATCCTGGGGAGAATCACTGGAAGTGTTCCAGGGTGATAAGGACGACTGAATGTCAGTCACAGGCATTGTCTTTACCCTTAGTAAAAGGACGGTATGTTGGAAGAGTTCCAAGCTAGATACCGTGGCATACTAGACGATAAAGGCTGGATACATCGCTACTTAAGATGCTACCAAAGAGGCAGTCTGGATGTATATTTGTTCATGAGATGAACTTAGTTCCTCCTATTATTTGACAATGGAGTTATGGCTTATGCCAAGGAACGTCCGTCCCATCAGTGATCCGGACATATTCTGAGGCAGCATCACCTGATCATGGAGATGGTTGATCTCCAAGGAGATCAAGGTTAGGAGAGTAGACTCAGAGGACAACACGGCGGATCCACTCATAAAGGCCTTTTCCCAGAGAGAGACTTTTATGGGATGGTTGAGTATGAGATAATACAACTACAACTATCAGATGGCCCTAGTGCAAGTGGGAGATTGTTAGTTATATGTATGCCCTAAAGGCCATTGCTATACATAGGATGTATATTGTAGTGGATGCTGGGACATATATAGGGAGGACTTTCTTGCTCGACATGATAGTATGCTATCTGGTTACTCTTTACCTTAACGTGTATACTGATTGTCTCTCTGTTACATGTTGGTAAAGCCCTTAGGATGTGTACTTAACTACCTGGACTATGATGCGGGTCATACTAGTAGGGACATGGTAGTCCATAAGTATATCCTTCAAGGTCCCTAGTCGTGGGTGTATCGAGACGGGGCATCGATATACCAGAGTAGACTAGTGTATACCTTCTCGACCCATACAGATGGGCGATGGATGATCCCATATCCATTGGTGTTTGACATCAGAGATTATATACGGGTGCTCAGTGGAGACTGGGTACACTGGACGGACTCGCCGAGAACTCCCAGATGGTATTATACCTTACGTCAGATGGCAGTTCTCTTGTGACACTGGTACAGAGTAGTCTGTTGACCCGAGATCGTCATAGAGTCTTGTGTGATTCCCACTGTGCTTTGATTTCCACCTTACCACGTCCAAGAGGGCGTGCAAAACGGTGGTTTTTGGGTACAGTCCCGAATCACATGGAGGCAATGAGCGATAGGAGGGGATTCGTCTCTCCCGGTATAGGGAGTTGATGTTGCGCTGTGTTCGATTGGCTATAACCGGAAATCCCTGGTCAGGGTTGCTGAGATTTACTGGTAAGTGTTACCAGTAGTTTCTCAAACTGTTATAGACCTCATATCGACACGACTTATCGAGCTGCTGGGGTCTGACGTTTACCACCCCTAGGCGAGATATGCGACATATCAGACGAACAGACCGGACTGTACGGTAAGTGTTACTGGTTGGATTCACAGGAGTGTGAGCAGGCTTGCTCGTCGATCTTCTGATCGCTCAATACCCGGGTGGCCGTTACGTTTAGCAGACCGCTTGCGGCTTGTGGGTGTTTGATATGATCATCACCTGCTGCCGGCGTATTGATGAGTCTTTAGAGTCCTACACAGAGGTTTCCTGGCTCAAGCGAAACGAAATAGGAGCGCATATGAGATATGTGCGGGACCGAGAATAATGCGTGTATGTGATACCGTATTTTATTCTCGCGATTTGTATCATCGAACGGTTATATATGATATAACCAGGTTACCGAATCAAGTGTTGATTCGATACATTGATACACTTGATACTAGTCGGTTATATGCGACATGACCGGATCATTGAATCAAGTGTTGATTTAATGATTTAATGTATAATTATATATTTGATATATTACTTTATATTAACTAGTATTGGTTCACTCAAGATTGATTTTCTCACTTGAAATGCACAAGTTGTATATGTGATATATTTTTGTGCACTTGTTTGTATCATGTTTGATGATACATGCAAACTTGGGTTTGTGTAAGACTTAAACCATGTTTAGTGAATGGTTAGGGTTTCATTTCACTTATTTATTTATTCATTTGTTTTTGGCAAATAGAAATGGTGTCTTTCTTTTGTTGTTTTGCTTGAAGCTTCATGAAGCTTTTCTAGCATCTTTGAAAAGTCTACCATTTTTGTTTTTTCCTTAACCCTAACCATTCAAATAAACCCTAGTTCATTCTCTACACTAAACCATGGTTGCAAATATGATAAGGATCACTTATTTTCTATTTTTCATGATTCTTATCATATTCTTTTTCTTCTTCTTCTTCTTCTTCAACAAGAAGAAAGCTTGCTACCATTAATGGCAACATAAGAAAAAGAGTGAGAAATCCAATTCTAAAGTGAACCCACTTCCTATTTCTTCATCCTCTACCACTTGCCAAGTAGTATAGGGTGTTTTCTTCACAAGTTTCATGACTTGGTGAAGTTGGAGCTTGATCTTGAGTTGCCTCGACGTAGATCATCTTCGGCATTGAAGTCGACGACCTAGCCCGATCATTTCTCCGACGAAACCATCGCTAGGGTCCGGGATCGTGGTGATCGCAGCGAAGGGACGTCAACACGGAGCTTAGGAAGTGGAGGACCGGATCTACAAAGGTTGTATTTCCATTCACTTAGTAGTTAAGTTGTTAACTAGCATGTAGTTTCGCCTAATTTTCTAGTTAACGATCTTTATTAGGGTTTCTCGGCACCTAGATTTTTGAATTTGGCATGGTTGATGCCTTGTGAGACCTCTTGAGCGTGCCTAGGAACCCTACAGATTTGTAGGTCCTTTCGCGATCCTTGAGAGAGTTGGTGCCGTTGCCTATCGTTTGGCACTTCCGTCCAGTTTTCCGGATGTTCACCCCGTATTCCATGTATCGATGCTTCACAGATACCTTCATGATCCTTCTCACATGATTCGGCACCAGACTGTTCAGCTTGAGCGCAATCTTTTGTTCACCGAGCAGCCGGTAGTTATATTGGATCGGCAGGTGAAGAAATTTCGGTCAAAGGTCTTACCATCTGTGAAGGTTCTTTGGCGTGGCCCTACTAGTGAAGAGATCACTTGGGAGGCCGAGAGTGAGATGCGGAAGAAATTCCCTCATCTCTTCGAAGGTACGCGTAGTTAAATTTTAAATTTTGGGGACCGAATTTCTTTAAGGGGGGAAGATTGTAATACTTTAGAAATCGTTATGCGAAATTTTTCATTAAAACGGTAAAATAGGCGGTGTTTTTCCGTAAAAACCCAGAGGTGATCTTTTTTTTCCAGTACAGACTTAACTGCACCCAGTTTAACTAGGAAATGGCTAGTTTGTTGTTTTTAGTTGTCATTTGGAAATTTTAGTTCACTTAAATATTTTTCCCTAATTAAAATATTATTATAATTTTTTAATTATGCACTTAATTAGTGGTAATTAAAATTTTTATTGGGTTAATTATGCTAAAAGTGAATCTATGCTAATTTAATCATAAGATTTAAGCTTAAACCTTCTCTTCCAAAATATCTAAATATTTGTGAATTAAAAGAAAAGTTTAATTAGAAAAGAAAAGGGATTAAGAGGTGGCATGGATGGGAGAGGTCTTAATGAGCTTTAATGATGGTTTTAGACTTGAAATTTCCACACAATTCCACAACCTTCATCATTTCTCCACCTTGGCCGAGCCCCCCTTGCTGCCCTCTCTCTCTTCACATCCCATTTTCACTTCATAAAGCTCAAATAAATCATCAAATAATCCCACAAACTCATAAATAAATTCCTACCCATTATTCTTCAACCCTAAACAAGGTTGGATCTTCATGAAAGTCATCATTTTGGAGGCTAATTTGGAGTTTGGTTGCTAGTTTGTGAATCTAGTGAAGGTATAAAATTCTAACCCTAAACTTTAGTTGTTGTTTAAATACATTAAGCTAGCTTATTAGATATTTGATATAGCTTTAAATTGCATGTTTATAAATTCATGAAAGAGTTGTGAAGATCAAGTTATGGTTTGATTTGTTTGAAATGGTTAATGGAAAAGTGTAGACTTTGACAATTTAACCTAGTTGTGAGAATGTTATTTGTTATTTTCCTAATTGTCTAATTAAGCTTAATAACAAACTAACTTTTACTAAATCTTATATGGGTGAGATTAAAATTGTAGTAAAGGTTTGGGTGACTTAGTTAAACTACTTTGCAATGATTGTGATCGCTGGAATTGTTAAAACTTCTACACTTGAGCTAAAATGATGAAAAGTTGCTTGCTAGGTTTTCGGTTAAATTAGGCGTGGGTTTTAAATTGACGTTGCGATAATATATATATTATCTTCCACGCTTTATATTGTGTTGTGAATGCGTGATCGGTACGATCGGGGTCTAGGCTTGGTGGTTGCGTACTTTAGCGATTCTAGCTAGGGTTGTGCCGATGTCATACGTGTTTTGTGCACTAGGTGCACAGTGTGTTTATCTTGTGGACGTTATCCTTGTGTTTCGTTATCGTTGTGTCGGCGCAGGATATTTAGCCTTATGTGTTTTGTTTGTGAAAATTTAGGATCGCAAGCGGGGACTTCGGACGCTGCGAAGAAAGGGAAGCAGGTGGTCGTATTTTCTTAGCTCGAGACCATCGGTGAGTAGATTTAACATCTACGGGGAAATCGCCTGTATGGCGTTATGCGTCAGGGTTGGATAAGATATCATAGCTGCAGGTTTATACGCATATGAGTTGATTACACATGAGCATCATTGCATATTATTACCTGTTGTGCCTTGACTTGGTACCTATTGGACACTGCACCATTACTGACGGTTCATGTTGCACGAGCACTAAACTGTATGCTACACTCACACCGTTGGTAATTGGCATGACACGCGCAACACATATATTGCTATAGCTACATGTACATCATGCATACATACTTACATGTACACCCACATACCTTGCTATAGTTGCATATACCCCTATGTGGTATTGTATTGTCATTGACATTGAGACGTTGATTATTATGCTATTGCGCATATGAAATGCATCATACATACCTGCTTACTTGCAGATACATATATCTTGCTATAGTTACATGTACACCTCATATGATGCTGCACTTGATTTCGGAGGAATTGGGAACCGCATGATATATTTTAAAACTGGAATCAATTAAATGAGCAGCTTTCCTTAATATGCTCATATTGTTGTTTTATGTTGCATATATCAGATTTCATGGATTTACGCATTGAGATATGGATTTCATGTGATTTTCTGGATTTGAGAACCGCGGGGATATTTCAAGAAATGTGTATTATTTTGAAAATCCGGTTTCTATGGATATGTGGATTGCAAGTGTCGAGGTTGGACACTCAGGTTCCATTTATTGCGAGTGTCGATGTTTAGATTTCTGGGTTTCGGTTTACTTAAATTGCGTACGCCTGTAGATGTCACGTGGTTTAAGTGCCGGTCACGTGCCTAATTTGGATCGTGACAATCTCGATCACTTGACGTTTGCACGTCAATCTCGAGGGTTATTGGTTAGTCTTGCATGAGTAGCCCATAGGTTTTGACCTATGTGTAATACGCGTGCCGTTTTTGTTTTCGTGTGCGATTTCGGTTTACAATACTATGTGTGATATGTAGGTACCCTCAAGTGGACTTCGGACGATGAAGAAGAGGATGGCGACATCGACTTCGGCAAGCGAGAATCATGGTGAGTAGATATATATCTACGTGGGAAGTCGGGTGGATGGCGTATAATACCCCCGCAGTTCGTAGTGTAGGCTATGATATATTATAGTTATATACGAAAATTGTGTTATGTGAAACTTGGATAGTTAGCAAGTAGGATCTTATAAGATCATAAGTTTAATTTTAGTTTAATTGGATGATAGTGTCGTTAGTTAGTTTTTTAGTCGCGAACCCTAGAGTAAGGTTTACACACACGCTCACACACACACGCATACATTTGTTTTACTTGTGCGTATATGGGGATATATATATATACATATATGTATGTGAGTATGTATATATATGTATACGTATACATGGTTAATGAGGATAGTGTAAGTCGATGTTCAACACCCCAATACTTGTGGGGAGGCGGAAATATGAATAACAATCAAGTTCTATGATCAAACATCGATTAACCGTACGAATCGTTTGCTATACAAGTTTTAACAAAAGCTTTAGAGTTTTAATCTACTATGCGAAGGGATTATACCAAACGGTTCTAGTCCTTCGTCTTGATGTTGTCTACGGCCTCTTTGGATCTCCACGTCCTCTTCGGCTTTCTCCCGTGATAGACGATCCACCCGAGAACCCTAATCCAAGCTATAACCTCTAAACTTGAGGTTACTTAGTTTCTCTAGTTGCTAAATAGAGTAGCTAAGATGATGTAGAGATAGGTTATGGAGTAATTAGTCTTTCCTAATCCTTGTTCTCAACTCATGAGGGGTAGGATTAGGATTTGGTGAAGGAGAGAGAACTTGAAGAGAGAGAGTGAGAAGAAGATAATGATAATATTATAATGAATAAAGCTTCTCACTTGATATATATGAAACATAATGAATTTAAAAGAAATGAATAATAAGTGAATATTCATCATGTTTCATTTAATCAAGTGGGTGATTCATCATGTGAGTCATTAAGCAATTAATGATGCATTAATGATATGATGAATCACTCACAATGAGTCACTTAATCATTAAATGAAAATGCCACCTCTCTCTTTATGTCACATCCTTCTAGAAGCTTCTCCGAAAATTACGAGAACGCCCCTCTCATCCGTGAAAACACGGAAAAACTTTAGACTGTATAAATCCAATAACCTGATACTAGAATCTGGCTTAAACCAAAGCCGGCTAGTAAAAACTGTCCGAATGTCGCACGTGCGATCAAACACGTATGCGTCCGAACCTTTGTCGTAAAACCATACGACCTCTATATCTTTTCGCCTGGGTTTGGGAAATCTCTGTGTGGGACTCTAAAGACTCGACTACTACGCTGGCAGTGGGTTTAACTACAGACCGCAAGCGGCACTAGCTGTACGTAACGGTCCCCAGGTAGTTGTCGATAAGAAAGCTGATGAGGTAACCCATCTGAAATCCTACTGAGCCTGTCTGTGATAATATCCGCGCAGTCCGGTCTGTTCGTCTAAGAGTATCACATGTACGGTCTAGGAAGGTGGTGGACGTCAGACCCCTAATAACCATACAAGTCGTGTCGGTATGGCTTTATCACCATCCGAGAATCTACTGATCAACCTATCAGTAATTCTCAATCAGCCCTGGCCAGGGACTTATGGTAATGACCAAACGACCACAGTGCGATATCAACTCCCTATACCGGGAGAGATGAATCCCTAACAGTCGCTCACTGCCTCCATGTGGCTCGGGACTGTGCCCAACTGAAACCTGTTTGCACGACTCCTTTGAGCCGTGGTAGGGTAACAATCAAAGCACAGTGGGAACTCACACGAGATAAATGATGACTTTAAGTCAACGGACTATCTGCACACATGTCACCTGAGAACTGCTATCTGACGTTAGGTATAATACCATCCAGTCAGTTCTCGGCGAGTCCTGTCCGGTGTACTCACACCCAGTGAGTATCTGTATACAATCTTAGGTGAACACCACCAATGGTTGCGGGACCAATCCATTGCCCCTCGTCAGGGTCTAGATATGTATACACTAGTCTACTCCGGAGTATCGATGCCCAATCTCGATACTCCTGCGACCAGGGACATCTAAGGGTGTGCCTATTGACTATCCAGCTCCCACTAGTATGACTGCCATCACAACGCCGGTAGTCAGACAATCACCCTATGGGCTTTATCAACATATATATATAAATACCAAGTAAAATATATTATACGTTAAGACAAAGTCAAACCAAATAGCGTACTATCATATCAAGCAAGACTGTCATGTACATACATATCCCTAGCATCCTATACAATGTAGGCCTCCAGGGCATATATATCCAACAATCTCCCACTTGCACTAAGGCCTATAATTGGCGTAATGAGTACCCACTGTCTCTACCAGATCCAGTTGCTTGCGTACCGCATGCCCAACATCTCAAAAAGCCTCTCGAACTGTACTTGAGGAATGGCCTTGGTGAATGGATCTGCCGTGTTGTCTTTTGTGTCTACTCTCCGTATCTCGATCTCCCGACGATCCACGATCTCCCTGATCAGGTGAAACCGCCTTAAGATATGCCTGGATTTCTGATGGGACCTTGGTTCCTTCGCTAAAGCTACAGCGCCTTTGTTATCGCAATACAAAGGTATTGGATTAGCAATGGACGGAACCACCTGAAGTTCAGAAATGAACTTCCTTATCCAGACAGCCTCTTTTGCGGCTTCACTAGCAGCTATATACTCAGCCTCCATAGTTGAGTCTGCGACGGTATCTTGTTTGGAACTCTTCCAACTTACCGCTCCTCCATTGAGGGTAAACACAAAACCCGAAATAGATTTAGAATCATCCTTGTCACTTTCGAAGCCGGAGTCGGTAAAAGCCTCTACCTGGAGGTCCTTATTGCCGTAAATCAAGAACATCTCCTTAGTCCTTCTTAGGTACTTGAGAATGTTCTTCACCGCTATCCAATGTTTCTCACCTGGGTCCGATTGATACCTGCTTACCACACTAAGTGTGTAAGCTACATCTGGTCTGGTACATAACATCGCATACATTATTGATCCTACCGCCGAAGCGTAGGGTATAATGCCCATGCGAGCCCTCTCTTCATCAGTCTTTGGAGACATCTCTTTGGAGAGGGTGATTCCGTGACAAGCGGGCATATTGCCGCGCTTGGAATCTTCCATACTAAATCTCTTTAGTATAGTGTCTATATACCTGGACTGTGAAAGTCCCAATATTTTATTAGATCTATCACGATAGATCTTAATGCCCAGAATGTATGATGCATCTCCCAAGTCTTTCATAGAGAATTTCTGTGACAAGAAGAGCTTTACTGATTGTAGTATAGGGATATCATTCCCTATCAGTAGTATGTCGTCGACGTACAAAACGAGGAAGACTACTGCTCCTTCTACAATCTTCCTATAAACACATGGTTCATCTATATTTTTGATAAAGTCAAATTCCTTGACTGTTTCATCAAAACAGATGTTCCAACTCCGCGATGCTTTCTTTAACCCATAAATGGATTTAAGCAATTTGCACACTCTTCCGCTGCTCCCACTGTCTAAGAAACCTTCTGGTTGATCCATGTAAACACTCTCTTCTAGATGTCCATTTAGAAAAGCTGTTTTTACATCCATTTGCCAGATTTCATAGTCATGGAAGGCAGCAATGGCAAGCATGATCCGAATGGATTTAAGCATAGCTACTGGCGAAAAAGTTTCATCATAGTCCAATCCTGGTCTTTGACGAAAACCTTTTGCTACTAGTCTAGCTTTGTACGTTTCCACTTGTCCAAATGTACCAATCTTCTTTTTGAAGATCCATTTGCACCCAACTGGTTTTACCCCAGGAGGAGCAACTTCTAAAGTCCATACTTTATTGGTGTACATGGATTCCTTTTCGGATCTCATTGCATCCATCCACTTTACTGAGTTGCTACTTGTGATAGCCTGCTGAAAACTAGTAGGCTCATCATCATCGATGATGCAATCCTCTCGATCCCCATCAAGAAGAAAACCATAGTATCTTTCAGGAGGAAGAGAAAGCCTACTAGATCTGCGGAGTGGCGTTGGTTCGTCATGTTCTATTGAAATCTGAGATTCTTCTAAGTCCTCGGTTGCAGTTTGAGGTTCTGGAATTTCTTCCAGTTTTACCGCGCTCCCATTAATTTCTTTTGCAAGAAATTCGCTTTCTAAGAAGACAATGTGACGAGCGACAAACACCTTTTGTTCTTCAGTGTGGTAGACCATGTACCCCCTTGAATGCTTGGGGTATCCTACAAACTTGCACAAAACCGATCGTGCCTCGAGCTTGTCCGGATTATGCTTTTTAACATATACCGGACACCCCCATATCTTGATATACTTGAGATATGGTCTCTTCCCACACCATATTTCATATGGAGTGGTAGGCACAGACTTAGTTGGAACTCTATTTAATAGATATGCGGCTGATTCTAGAGCAAATCCCCAGAAGGAAAGTGGTAACTCAGCACTACTCATCATTGATCGCACCATATCTAATAGCGTGCGATTCCTTCTTTCTGATACACCATTATGCTGAGGTGTATAAGGTGGAGTAAGCTGAGAGAGTATTCCATTTGCTTTCAAGTATTCAAGGAAACTGGTACTTAAGTATTCTCCACCTCGATCAGATCGAAGTGTCTTGATGCTTTTACCAGTTTGTTTCTCTACTTCATTTTTATACTCCTTAAACTTCTCAAAAGCCTCGGATTTATGCTTTATTAAGAACACATGCCCATACCTAGAGAAGTCATCAGTAAAAGTGATGAAGTAGGAGTGACCACTTCGTGCATGTATAGACATCGGACCACATACATCACTGTGTACTAGTCCCAAGAGTTCGGTGGCTCTTTCTCCGTGTCCGGTGAACGGAGATTTGGTCATTTTTCCTTTGATACATGATTGACAAGTTGCATATGATGAATATTCAAACGAATCTAAATATCCATCTTTATGTAACTTAGTCAACCTTGTTTCATTTATATGACCAAGTCTACAATGCCATAGGAAGGCTTGATTCGAATCTGGAGCCTTTCTTTTACGCGTGTTTTGAATATTGAAAATTTGTGGTTGATTAAGTATGTATATGCCGTTTTCCAGTGTGCCAAACCCAATCAGTTCTTGATTTAGGAGAATGTTCATGACACTTCTTTCAAGCACAAAATTATATCCTTTATTAGACAATAAAGATACTGATATAATATTACACAACATACTGGGAATACAAAAACAGTTATACAATACCAAAATGTTTCCACTATTCAACCCTAGGTGATATTCCCCTATTGCAACTGCATCTACATGCATTCCATTGCCCATCCGGAGAGTCATATCACCTGCCCCCAGTACTCTACTATTTCTCAGATCCTGCAAAGAATTACAGATGTGAGAACCAGAACCGGTATCAAGTACCCATGAAGTAGAGTTAACTGAAAGACAATTTTCGATTACGAACACACTTGAAGTAGAAGCAACAACTTGCTTCATGTCCTTGGCTTTGAAGGCCTGACAATCCTTCTTCCAGTGCCCCTGCTTGTGACAATAGAAACACTCGTTCTTTTCTGCCTTCACCCTTCCTGCCTTGTTCGTTCCCTGCACCTTCTTGACCCCACCCTTCGGTTTGGTGGCTTTCATCTTCTTCTTCCCTTTTGCTTTCGCTTTAGATTTAGAAGAAGATGATTGGCCAACATACAGAACGGGGGTCTTCTCCTTTTTCAAGGAGGTCTCTGCCACCCTCAACATATTGAGGAGCTTTGGAAGATCCGCTTCCATTTCGTGCATGTTGAAGTTCAGCACGAACTGAGAGAAGGTGTGGGGAAGGGACTGCAAAATCAAGTCGATATACAAATCATTCTCTAGCACGCATCCCAGGTTTGCGAGTTCCTCAATGAGGGTGATCATTTTGAGGACGTGCTCTCCAACAGGCGATCCTGGAGCTAACCTCATCTGGAAGAGTTTCCTTGAGGTTTCGTACCTCGCGATACGGGAGTGTTCACCATACAATTCCTTGCAATGGAGGAATATGGATGCAATATCCATACTCTCGTGCTATTTCTGGAGTTCATTATTCATGGACGCCAGCACGATACACTTAGCTCGCTCACAGTCTAGATCCCAGGTTTTACGAACTTCCTTGTCCGCAACTGAGGAATCTTGTCCTGGGATAAGGGGAGGAACAGCGGTGGTAACATATGCAACTTTGTCATAAGTCAGCGCAATATTGACGTTTCTTAGCCAGTCTTTATAGTTCTGCCCGGTTAGTATATTCTTTTCAAGTAATAGTTTTAGTCCAGTCATGGTAGCTGCCAGAGAGAGAGAAAAGAAAACACTCAGCATATGCTCTTGCAAGTTTAGATTGGTTTATTAATTTATCTAAACAGGATGGCTCCCACTGTTTCCTCAAATCCTTCTTCAAAACCTAAAAGAAGAACTAGTCAGGATTTAATCACACGTCACAATACTTGCTTAACCTTTCAGCCAGGCTGGTGTTGGTACTTCGAGGGAGGTTTTCCAACGCTTTCGCGAAGTTCCTTAATTAAAGAACCTCTTTTCCCTGGAGGCGTAGCCCCTCTAACACCTTTCTAGGCACCTACTTGGTTTATAGCATTGATTGTTAAGTGAGAGAAATTCCCGAGAGTAATCCTACTCATCAGTGGGATCAGGATCCAACTATCATTGCATGATGCCCTAGATGGAAGCCACTCTAGTCACCACACTCCAGAAGGTAAGCTAAATCTGCAAGTTTCCTTTATGTTTGAAACTCCCGATGTGATTTTTACCCCAAGCTCTTATAGACCTTGACGTAGGCCAACAAGTCATAAGACGCAAGTCAAGTTCTACCCGTCGTTGTCCTGATCAATTTAAATACATCGTACAAGCCCTTGACGTAGGCCAACAAGGTGTACGTCTGTATTAAACTAATGCATCTATCTATGCAACAAATAGGCACACACACTGCTACCATACACTATGCCTTGACGTAGGCCAACAAGCATAGCATGAATACGATGTGCTGTCTATCTGAAACGACGGAGGGTTACGGCTGGTTTTTGGCAAAAAACCGTTAACGTAATGAACTTGATTTGATCGAAGGAACTAAGATAGCTTTTATTAAAAGGAGTGGTTTAAGCTCTGCATTTAAAATTTGCTTTTTCAAGAAAACCGAGTGGTTTTTAGAAATTGTTCCAACGATTCAGTTTAGGTTTTATTTTCTTTGCATTAATGATAATGCGTCCCATCTTTAACCTATCATTACAGATAACAACGAAAATATGACGTCCTCTTATGCCATCCGCATTCGCCACGGGGTCCCGTCATCACCCGTTAGGTTACTTAACTAACGACAGAGCGGGGGCTGGGCTAGCGCGGGTGTAAAACATAAGCGACGTCTAAATAGCTATCATATATATAGATATTTTACATTCGTCTGACGCAATGATATACATTCCAGAACACAGATAAACAATATTGGATTTGCAAGCAATCTGTATTTCTTTTGAGCCTGCAAGAAAAGACAGATTACACAGTTGTGATGAATAGCCATTACCCCACCCACGACCCCTACGGGTGCGGCAAACTACCCGCCCGGCAGTTTGTGCACCCCACCTTGGGTCTGTCCTAGGAGCAAAAACAGTAAAATGAAATAATACAACGGTGGCTACAACCGCAACCTGGAAGTGCCCCGCAAAATAATATTACAACAAATTACATTTACATCAAATGAATTAATACAATAACCCATCACAAAACCCGGCTAATCACCACAACAGTCCAATACAGTTTATATACACAAACAGTTAAAATCATTTCAGAAATGTGCAACCCCCTGCCAACTGACATACTAGCAGTTAGGGGAGGTTTACGAACACATTATACAATCACAGATATAATCCAACATGCAAAATACTGTACAATATCGATCGATTAAACATCTTTAATATTGCTCCAAAAACTGCTCTGTAAAACTGAAACCTGAGCAAATATTAAATATCCCAGAAAATCCCAAATTACACAGAGAAGCAGCACAGGAAATTTGAGTTCCTGACTCGGCAACTCGGCGGCGGAAGCGCGGCGGATCGGTGCGATCCGCCGCGGTTCCGCGGCCGTGTTGCCGATTCAGGAGCCCAAATTTCTTGGGTGTTCTTCTGGTGTCTTGTCAAGCTTTCTGAACTTGCCTGAAAAATTTTTGGACCTCATTTAAATTTCGACAGAAACTTGATATTTTTAGGGTTTTCCGGCTTCGTTTTTCCGTTCGAAATTCGTACAAATTTGCAATTAAGTTAAATCTTGTTTAGCTAGGCTCTGATACCATTGTAAGTCGATGTTCAACACCCCAATACTTGTGGGGAGGCGGAAATATGAATAACAATCAAGTTCTATGATCAAACATCGATTAACCGTACGAATCGTTTGCTATACAAGTTTTAACAAAAGCTTTAGAGTTTTAATCTACTATGCGAAGGGATTATACCAAACGGTTCTAGTCCTTCGTCTTGATGTTGTCTACGGCCTCTTTGGATCTCCACGTCCTCTTCGGCTTTCTCCCGTGATAGACGATCCACCCGAGAACCCTAATCCAAGCTATAACCTCTAAACTTGAGGTTACTTAGTTTCTCTAGTTGCTAAATAGAGTAGCTAAGATGATGTAGAGATAGGTTATGGAGTAATTAGTCTTTCCTAATCCTTGTTCTCAACTCATGAGGGGTAGGATTAGGATTTGGTGAAGGAGAGAGAACTTGAAGAGAGAGAGTGAGAAGAAGATAATGATAATATTATAATGAATAAAGCTTCTCACTTGATATATATGAAACATAATGAATTTAAAAGAAATGAATAATAAGTGAATATTCATCATGTTTCATTTAATCAAGTGGGTGATTCATCATGTGAGTCATTAAGCAATTAATGATGCATTAATGATATGATGAATCACTCACAATGAGTCACTTAATCATTAAATGAAAATGCCACCTCTCTCTTTATGTCACATCCTTCTAGAAGCTTCTCCGAAAATTACGAGAACGCCCCTCTCATCCGTGAAAACACGGAAAAACTTTAGACTGTATAAATCCAATAACCTGATACTAGAATCTGGCTTAAACCAAAGCCGGCTAGTAAAAACTGTCCGAATGTTGCACGTGCGATCAAACACGTATGCGTCCGAACCTTTGTCGTAAAACCATACGACCTCTATATCTTTTCGCCTGGGTTTGGGAAATCTCTGTGTGGGACTCTAAAGACTCGACTACTACGCTGGCAGTGGGTTTAACCACAGACCGCAAGCGGCACTAGCTGTACGTAACGGTCCCCAGGTAGTTGTCGATAAGAAAGCTGATGAGGTAACCCATCTGAAATCCTACTGAGCCTGTCTGTGACAATATCCGCGCAGTCCGGTCTGTTCGTCTAAGAGTATCACATGTACGGTCTAGGGAGGTGGTGGACGTCAGACCCCTAATAACCATACAAGTCGTGTCGGTATGGCTTTATCACCATCCGAGAATCTACTGATCAACCTATCAGTAATTCTCAATCAGCCCTGGCCAGGGACTTATGGTAATGACCAAACGACCACAGTGCAATATCAACTCCCTATACCGGGAGAGACGAATCCCTAACAGTCGCTCACTGCCTCCATGTGGCTCGGGACTGTGCCCAACTGAAACCTGTTTGCACGACTCCTTTGAGCCGTGGTAGGGTAACAATCAAAGCACAGTGGGAACTCACACGAGACAAATGATGAGTTTAAGTCAACGGACTATCTGCACACATGTCACCTGAGAACTGCTATCTGACGTTAGGTATAATACCATCCAGTCAGTTCTCGGCGAGTCCTGTTCGGTGTACTCACACCCAGTGAGCATCTGTATACAATCTTAGGTGAACACCACCAATGGTTGCGGGACCAATCCATTGCCCCTCGTCAGGGTATAGATATGTATACACTAGTCTACTCCGGAGTATCGATGCCCAATCTCGATACTCCTGCGACCAGGGACATCTAAGGGTGTGCCTATTGACTATCCAGCTCCCACTAGTATGACTGCCATCACAACGCCGGTAGTCAGACAATCACCCTATGGGCTTTATCAACATATATATATAAATACCAAGTAAAATATATTATACGTTAAGACAAAGTCAAACCAAATAGCGTACTATCATATCAAGCAAGACTGTCATGTACATACATATCCCAAGCATCCTATACAATGTAGGCCTCTAGGGCATATATATCCAACAGATAGTATATGGTACTTGGAGATGAGTCGATAAGATTGGGCATGATGCCACGAGATCGGTGATGTGATTTGGTTCATATTATGAGATACGACATGAGTTTATAGAGGGTCTTTAGGCGATGTGTTTTCATACACACGCGTATATATATATATATATATATATATATATATATATATATGTTGATGGTATCAGAATGTAGTAGACTTTAGATCAGTACCCCTAATTCAGGATATGATGATAAGGATGCCAGATGAAAAATGAGATAAATGTGATATTCGACCCGTACCCAGATTTGGGATGCTGTACGATGGATTTATCGTACGAGATATAATTATGATGATAGATCCGCACTCTTGACTCGAGGATGTCATATTATATATATATTGTATCGTATGTGATACTATTGAGGCAGGATCACTGACTACTAGATATATATATATATATCGACTCAGACTTAGGTGGTTTTCCTTATCCTTTCGATTAGTCTGTTATTAGTCCTGTAGTTTATTTGGTAGATGTTACACTAGGCTCGAGTCATACTTATTTCCAAAACTAACGAATCGTGAGTATTTTAAAGACAGGCCAAGGGATACTACGGATATTTCAAAGGACATACCTTTTCTTAAAGACACCGTTGCCTCTATTTTCTAAACACCACGATTCGTGCTATTTCAAATGCCAAAACTGTATGACTCGTTTATGTAATGTATATGTTGGATATGTATGCCCTAGAGGCCATTATTGTATAGTACTAGTATGTATAATACATTTTGGAAGCTTGGGATATATACACAGGTTTACGACAGTCTTGCTCGATATAGTAGTATGCTACTTGGTTTGTATCTATCTTAATATGTGTATATGTTTCTTTTAACATATTGCTAAAAACATATTGATAGAGCCCTCAAGATCTTTGCTTGACTACCGGCGTTGTGATGGCGATCACACTAGTGGGGGCTGGGTAGTCTATAAGCACATCCTTATTTTGGTCCCTGGTCGTAGGATTATCGAGACAGGGCATCGATACTCCAGAGTAGACTGGTGCATACGCTTCTCGTCCCAGCAGGGGAGATGGTCTGTCCCACAGCCATCAGTACGTCGTACTGGAGATAGTATGCAGGTGCTCATTAGGTTACGAGTACACTGGACAGGACTCATCGGGAACTGCTGGTTGGTATTATATCTATCGTCAGTTAACAGTTCCCAGGTGACATGAGTACAGCTTAGTCCGTTGACTTGACACTGTCACTTCGCCTCAAGTGTGTTCCCACTGTTCTTAGATTACTACCCTACCACGGCTCTATTGAGTCGTGCAAATAGGTAGTAGTTGGGTGCAGTCCCGAAGCACTTGGAGGCAGTGACGGTTAGACAGGATTCGTCTCTCCCGGTATTGGGAGTTGATATCGCGCTGTGTCTAGGAGAGCCATTACATATAGTCGTCCCTGGCCAGGGCAAGCGAGATTTGCTGGTAGTGTTAACAGTAGTTTCTCAGGGTGTTCTGGGTTACACTCCGACACGACTTGTACCGCTATTAGGGGACTGACGTTTACCGCCCCCTAGGCCCGACATGCGATACTCTTAGACGAACAGACCGTACTGTACGGAGATTGTCACATTCAGGCTCAGTGGGAGTTCGGATGGGTTCACCTCATCAGTCTTCTCGTCGGCATCTACCTGGGGACCGTTACGTACAGCTAGTACCGCTTGCGGCCTGTGGTTAAACCCACTGCCAGCGTAGTGTCGAGCCTTTAGAGTCCCACACAGAGGGTTACTCGCTTTTGGGCAAAACAGAGTAGAGGTCGCATGGTTTTGCGACGGGGTTCGTTCAAATCCGCGCACTTGTGCACGTTTGGTGTCCGGGAAGTTATTACTAGCGGGCTTTGGTTTAAGCCAGATCCTAATATTTGTTTTGGGATTGATTTTGTCTCAGTGTATTCGCGTTCCTCGGAACACAGATGCGGGTGTGTATGCACAGTTGACAGAGGTAGAGGCAGAGGATTCTCATTAGGGTTGTTGACCATTTGACTTTGGTTGACTTGTTGACCGTTCACTTTTTCCAAACCCTAATGAGAATGAGGAATATGGTTAATAATATTAATTAAGGATAATTGTGCCATGGTTAGGGTTGTTGACAATTTGACTTTTGTTGACTTGTTGACTTTGTTGACCGGTTGACCATTGTGGTCTTGTTGACCATTATCATTTCATTTCAATGATACTTCTTGTTCTTTGCAAAATGCATTAAATGAAGGTAATGATAGTGGTCATTCATAAACTAACCATCACAATTCTTAATGATTATTATTATTATCATTATTCCAAAATATGTGAGCATGGTTGCATTATGAGAGCTCATTCTATCATATTCTTTCTCTCTCTTAAAAGAAAGCTCTCCCTCTTCCTCTGTCAATGTTCAAGTGTTCCATGAGTTGGAAATCATGAACTTTTTGGACAAAACCACCATAACTCTTCTCTACTCATTCTAAGGTTCTAGGTTTAGCAAACCAAGCACCTTAGTTTTCTCTAGGTTGAGATAGGAGCTCAAGTTTGAGGCCCTCTGGTGGATCCATCTACGGCAAAGAGGAGACTACGAGGAGGAGCTGTTCAAACCACTACAAGGAGCAAGCAAGGAGGAGAACCACAAAAAGAAGAGAAGGAGTTCAAGACCTAGGTATAACCATTCTACATTGTAGCTAAAACTTGTAGTTTATTTGTTAGTTTTTGTTTAGCAAACATCCTTCATGGATGGTCCATGTTACCTATTGAGGAAAAAATTGATTTTTACCTATTCCGCCTTCCCGAAAGAACCGGTGTGGGTAACGTGGACCCAACAGTGGTATCAGAGCCTAGCTAAACAACAACTAACTGTTAGCAAAGGGTTTAGAACTTCTATCCGGAAAAAATCCCGAAAACACACCGAAAACTTGTATTTTCTGTCGATTTTCAAAACAGGCCTAAAAATATTTTGTATGACATGAAAAATACAAGCAGGGTTTTTTAGGAACACCCAAGAAATTTGAGCCCACGACTCGGTCAAAGCGCCGCGGAAGCGCGGCGAAACCAAGCATTTCGCCGCGGTTCCGCGGCCGAGTTGACTCGGCCGCGACTCCGATTTCTTGCAGATTTCTCAGTTTGGTGTTTTGGGATTTTTGAGATATTTTGTTTCTGCCCAGATTATCCAGAGAAAAATGTTATTTTTGGGGTAGTTACAAATTTGTATTTTGATC
Source organism: Agapanthus africanus (assembly GCA_030015575.1). Lineage (NCBI taxonomy): Eukaryota > Viridiplantae > Streptophyta > Magnoliopsida > Asparagales > Amaryllidaceae > Agapanthus > Agapanthus africanus. Next base: position 553,238,348 of record JASDDO010000024.1, on the reverse strand, counting down.
GGAGTTCTACAACCTTTGGCTAAATGGTTATATCTGTAATGTGATATATGCACTGAACGTCGGCTAATCGCTATACGTCGATTAGTGGGGGTTGTGCATATCTGTGGTCTGTAATGTTGTTGGATTGTGTATATGAACTTGTTGGATTGTCGTGGATGAATAGCCGGGGTTTTGTGAGATGAGAGTTTTCTTTATCTTTCATTTGATGTAATATGTAAATTGATGTAATATTATTTTTATGGCCGCACATCCGGGATGAGATTGTAGCCGCCATTGTATATTATTTCTTTTACTGTTTTTGCTCCTAGGATAGACCCAAGGTGGGGTGCACAAACTACCGGGTACTTTGAAGTGCCGAGTGGCCTACTCACGTTGTTGAGGGAGGCTGCTTCACTTTGGGTATTTGGCGGGTAGTTTGCCGCACCCGTAGGGGTCTAGGGTGGGGTTTGACTATTCATCGCGACCGTGTAATCCGTCTTTCGTTGCAGGCTTGAACGAAACGCGGATTCCTAGCATATCCAATGTGTTCATCTGTGCTCTGGAATGGCTATCATTGCATCTGATGAATGTATATATCTATATATGATATCTAGTAGGCGTTGCTTATATTTTGCATCCGCTCTAGTCCAGCCCCCGCTCTGTCGTTAGTTAAGTAACCTAACGGGTAATGACGGGGCCCCGTGGCGAATGCGGATGGCATAAGCGTACGTCATATTTTTGTTATTTTCTGCAATGGTAGGATTAATTGATGGGACGCATTATATTAATGCAAAGAAAAAACAAACCTAAAAGACGTTGTTGGAAAAATTTTCAAAAAAAAAGGCTGTTATTACAAGGACGTTCTCTTTTGTTTTGCATAGAGGTATTCGGTTATGAATGCTCAGCACCTCATTCGATGAGGCAAGGGCCGAGATCCCTTCATCGGGAGTGACCCCTTGGACAAAAAGTTTGCGTCAGGGTAATAACTTCACTATAGTCGATTATTCTTGCTTTGCATCGAGGTATTCAGTTTGGAATATCCTGCACCTCATTCGACGAGGAAAGAGCCGAGATCTCTTCATAGGGAGTGACCTCTTTAGCAAAAGTTTTCGCCACTATATTTTCAAAAAGGCAATCATGTTCCTTCAACTATATCAAGTTCATTACGTTAATGGGTTTTTCGCCAAAAACTCAGCCGTAGCCCTCTGTCATTTTGGATTGGTATTATTTAGTATTCGTGCTGCGTTTGTTGACCTAGTCAAGGCGTAGTGAACGGTAGCTAAGTGATATTTTTCTGTGCATTGCCAAATGTGATTGGTTAGGACAGTCGTGCGGCCTTGTTGACCTAGTCAAGGGCACGTACGGGTGGGTTTAATGCAATCAAGATTATGACGGATAGAACTTGACTGACGGTTTATGGTTTGTTGACCTAGTCAAGGTCATAAACCGTTAGGGGCAAAAACCACATCGGGAGTTTCTAAAGAAACTGAACCTTGCAGATTTAGCATACCTTCTGGAGTGTAGTGACTAGAGTGGATTCCATCTAGGTCATTACATAATGATAGTTGGATCCCGATCCCACTGATGAGTTGGATTAATCTCGGGAGATTATTTCACTTAACAATCAATGCTATAAACCAAGTAGGTGTCTAGAACGGTGTTAGCGGGGCCACGCCTTCAGGGAAAAGAGGTTATTTAATTAAGGAACTTCGCGAAAGCGTTGGAAAAACTCCCTCGAAGTACCAACACTAGCCTGGCTGAAAGGTTAAGCAAGTATTATGACATGCAATTAATCCCGACTAGTTCTTCTTTTAAAGGTTTGAAGAAGAATTTGAGGAAACAGTAGGAGCCATCCTAATTAAATAAATTAATAAACCAATCTAATCTTGCAAGAGCGCACGCTGAGTGTTTCTTTTCTCTCTCTCCAGGTAGCAACCATTTCACGCCCTAATCAAGATAATAAAATGTATCGCTTGACCGATCCGAATTCTTATTCGGGGCTGGGGAACGTCGGTTCGGCTCTAACTTACGACAACAGTCATAAGTATGAGCAAGGGAAAAAGGATTGTATGGATTCCAAGGATACCCAGTTGAAGAAGAAGCTTAGTTTTGTATCTACTTCAGGTGTTCTTGTAATTGAGAACTGCTTTACGGTCAGCCCTACCTCCTGGGTACTTGATACCGGATCAGGATCTCATATCTGTAATATATTGCAGGGACTGAGAAAAAGTAGGAGAGTTGCACCTGGTGATATGTCGCTCAGGGTAGCGAACGGAGCATAAGTTAATGCTGCAGCCGTCGGTGAATATCACCTAGTGTTGCCAAATTGCAATACTATGATTTTGAACGATTGCTACTATGTACCTTCCATGGTTTGCAACATCGTATCAGTTTCTTTACTCGATAAAGATGGATATAACTTTGTTCTTGATAAGAATATCATGAACATCTACCTTCATAAGGTACTGGTTGCAGAAGGTACACTGTGTAATGGTATCTACGTTCTAAATTAGAATACAGTTCTCAATGTACAAAACACACGCAAGAGGAAGAGTTCAGATACGCATGAATCCTACTTGTGGCATTGTAGACTTGGTCATATCGGAGAGAAAAGACTAAGTAAGTTGCATAAAGATGGGCTCTTGAATACGTTCAAGTTTTCATCTTATGAAACTTGTCAGTCTTGTCTCTAAGGAAAGATGACCAAATCTCCGTTCACCGGACATGGAGAAAGAGCAACAGAGCTCTTGGGACTCATACACAGTGTTGTATGTGGTCCAATGTCTATACATGCAAGGGGTGGGTTCTCGTACTTCATCACATTCACTGACGATCTCTCTAAGTTTGGATATGTGTATCTGATGAAACACAAATCTGAAGCTTTTGAGAAATTCAAGGAATTCAGAAACGAAGTAGAGAACCAGACTGGCAAAAGTATCAAGATCCTCCGATCGGATAGGGGAGGGGAGTACTTGAGCACGGAATTCCTAGGTCACTTAAAAGAGAATGGTATTCTCTCTCAGCTTACTCCCCCTTATACACCACAGCACAACGGTGTATCAGAACGGAGGAATCGTACCCTATTGGATATGGTTCGCTCCATGATGCGTAGTGCCGAGTTGCCTCTTTCATTTTGGGGACACGCGCTTTTGACAGCGGTATATCTATTGAATGATGTTCCGTCTAAATCAGTGCCTAAAACTCCATTCGAGATATGAAATGGAAAAAGGCCATATCTTAAAAAATTTAAGATATGAGGTTGTCCGGCTTATGTTAAAACGCATAAACCAGATAAACTAGAGGCACGGTCAGTTTTATGCAAGTTTGTGGGATATCCAAAGAATGGTTATAGATATCTGTTCTACCACACCGAGGAACAGAAGGTGTTTGTTGCTCAGCATGCCGTTTTCTTAGAAACGGAGTTTCTTGCAAAAGAAATTAGTGGGAGCACGGTAGAACTGGAAGAAATTCAGCGACCACAAAATGAAACTGAAGATTTGACAGAACCTCAGGATTCAATAACCCCAAACGAACCTCAGCCACTCCGCAGATCTGGTAGGATTTCTCATCCGCCCGAGAGATACTACGGTTTTCTCATAGACGGGGATCGAGAGGATTGCATCTTGGAAGAAGATGACCCTACCAGTTTCAGGCAGGCCATTATCAGTAGAGACTCTGATAAGTGGCTGGAAGCTATGTAATCCAAAATGGAGTCCATGTACACCAATAAAGTGTGGACCTTGGATATTGCTCCACCTGGGGTAAAACCCGTTGGATGCAAATGGATCTACAAAAGGAAACTTAGTGTAGATGGGCAGGTGGAAACCTATAAGGCTAGACTCGTTGCAAAAGGTTTTCGTCAAAGACCTGGTGTGGACTATAATGAAACTTTTTCTCCAGTGGCTATGCTCAAATCCATTCGGATCCTACTTGCCATTGCTGCCTTCCATGACTATGAAATCTGGCAGATGGATGTAAAAACGGCTTTTCTAAACGGCTGTTTAGAAGAGTACGTTTACATGGATCAGCCAGAGGGTTTTGTAGACAGCGGGAGCGGCGGGAAGGTGTGCACGTTGCTTAAATCCATTTATGGATTAAAGCAGGCATCGCGGAGCTGGAACATCTGTTTTGATGAAGCAATCAAGGAAGTTGATTTCATCAAGAACGAAGATGAACCTTGTGTCTATAAGAAGATTGTAGGACGAACTGTCGTGTTCCTAGTCTTGTACATGGACGACATTCTTTTGATAGGAAATGACATTCCTATGCTACAATCGGTCAAGCTATTTTTGTCACAACGGTTCTCCATAAAGGACCTGGGTGATGGCTCGTACATTCTGGAGATCAAGATCTACAGAGATAGATCCAAAAGACTACTGGGACTTTTGCAGTCCAGGTACATAGTGACCGTACTAAAGAGATTTAGTATGAAAGATTCCAAGCGCGGTAATATACCCGCACTGCACGGAATCACCCTCTCCAAGAAGATGTCTCCTAAGACTGACGAGGAGAGGGTTCGCATGAGCACTATACCCTACGCTTCGGTGGTAGGATCTATAATGTATGCGATGCTATGTACAAGACCAGATGTAGCTTACGCGCTGAGCGTGGTGAGCCGGTATCAGTCAGACCCAGGTGAGGACCACTGGACGGCAGTGAAGAACATTCTCAAGTACCTGAGAAGGACTAAGGAGATGTTCCTGGTTTACGGTAATGGAGACCTCAGGGTCGAGTCCTTTACCGATTCAAGCTTCCAGAGTGACAAAGATGACAGCAAGTCTGTCTTGGGTTTTGTGTTTACCCTCAACGGAGGGGCGGTATGTTGGAGGAGTTCCAAACAGGATACCGTCGCAGACTCGATGATGGAGGCTTAATACATTGCTGCAAGCGATGCCGCAAAAGAGGCGGTCTGGATGAAGAAGTTCATTAGTGAACTTCAGGTGGTTCCGTCCATTGTTGCCCCAATACCTTTGTATTGCGATAACAATGGGGCTATAGCTTTAGCGAAGGAACCAAGGTACCATCAGAAATCCAGACACATCATAAGGCGGTATCACCTGATCAGGGAGATCATTGATCGCCAGGAGATCGAGGTACGGAGAGTGGACACAAAAGACAACACGGCGGATCTATTCACAAAGGCCCTTCCTCAAACACAGTTCGAGCGAATTTTTGAGCTATTGGGTATGCGGTACGCCAGCAGTTGGCCTTAGAGCAGACGTTGGGTATGCGGTACACAAATTACTGGCCTTTAGTGCAAGTGGGAGATTGTTGGATATGTATGCCCTAAAGGCCATTATTGTATAGTACTAGTATGTATAATACATTTTGGAAGCTTAGGATATATACACGGGTTTACGACAGTCTTGCTCGATATAGTAGTATGCTACTTGGTTTGTATCTATCTTAATATGTGTATATGTTTCTTTTAACATATTGCTAAAAACATATTGATAGAGCCCTTAGGATCTTTGCTTGACTACCGGCGTTGTGATGGCGATCACACTAGTGGGGGCTGGGTAGTCTATAAGCACATCCTTATTTTGGTCCCTGGTCGTAGGATTATCGAGACAGGGCATCGATACTCCAGAGTAGACTGGTGCATACGCTTCTCGTCCCAGCAGGGGAGATGGTCTGTCCCACAGCCATCAGTACGTCGTACTGGAGATAGTATGCAGGTGCTCGTTAGGTTACGAGTACACTGGACAGGACTCATCGGGAACTGCTGGTTGGTATTATATCTATCGTCAGTTAACAGTTCCCAGGTGACATGAGTACAGCTTAGTCCGTTGACTTGACACTGTCACTTCGCCTCAAGTGTGTTCCCACTGTTCTTAGATTACTACCCTACCACGGCTCTATTGAGTCGTGCAAACAGGTAGTAGTTGGGTGCAGTCCCGAAGCACTTGGAGGCAGTGACGGTTAGACAGGATTCGTCTCTCCCGGTATTGGGAGTTGATATCGCGCTGTGTCTAGGAGAGCCATTACACATAGTCGTCCCTGGCCAGGGCAAGCGAGATTTGCTGGTAGTGTTACTAGTAGTTTCTCAGGGTGTTCTGGGCTATACTCCGACACGACTTGTACCACTATTAGGGGACTGGCGTTTACCGCCTCCTAGGCCCGACATGCGATACTCTTAGATGAACAGACCGGACTGTACGAAGATTGTCACATTCAGGCTCAGTGGGAGTTCGGATGGGTTCACCTCATCAGTCTTCTCGTCGGCATCTACCTGGGGACCGTTACGTACAGCTAGTGCCGCTTGCGGCCTGTGGTTAAACCCACTGCCAGCATAGTGTCGAGCCTTTAGAGTCCCACACAGAGGGTTACTCGCCTTTGGGCAAAACAGAGTAGAGGTCGCATGGTTTTGCGACGGGGTTCGTTCACATCCGCGCACTTGTGCACGTTTGGTGTCCGGGCAGTTATTACTAACGGGCTTTGGTTTAAGCCAGATCCTATTATTTGTTTTGGGATTGATTTTGTCTCAGTGTATTCGTGTTTCTCGAAACACGGATGCGGGTGTGTATGCACAGTTGACAGAGGTAGAGGCAGATGATTCTCATTAGGGTTGTTGACCATTTGACTTTGGTTGACTTGTTGACCGTTCACTTTTTCCAAACCTTAATGAGAATGAGTAATATAGTTAATAATATTAATTAAGGATAATTGTGCCATGGTTAGGGTTGTTGACAATTTGACTTTTGTTGACTTGTTGACTTTGTTGACCGGTTGACCATTGTGGTCTTGTTGACCATCATCATTTCATTTCAATGATACTTCTTGTTCTTTGCAAAATGCATTAAATGAAGGTAATGATAGTGGTCATTCATAAACTAACCATCACAATTCTTAATGATTATTATTATTATCATTATTCCAAAATATGTGAGCATGGTTGCATTATGAGAGCTCATTCTATCATATTCTTTCTCTCTCTTAAAAGAAAGCTCTCCCTCTTCCTCTTTCAAAGTTCAAGTGTTCAATGAGTTGGAAATCATGTACTTTTTGAGACAAAACCACCATAACTCTTCTCTACTTATTCTAAGGTTCTAGGTTTAGCAAACCAAGCACCTTAGTTATCTCTAGGTTGAGATAGGAGCTCAAGTTCGAGGCCCTTGGGTGGATCCATCTACGGCAAAGAGGAGACTACGAGAAGGAGCCGTTCAAACCACTACAAGGAGCAAGCAAGGAGGAGAACCACAAAAAGAAGAAAAGGAGTTCAAGACCTAGGTATAACCATTCTACATAGTAGCTAAAACTTGTAGTTTATTTGTTTGTTTTTGTTTACCAAAGATCCTTCATGGATGGTCCATGTTACCTATTGAGAAAAAAATTGATTTTTACCTATTCTGCCTCCCCGAAAGAACCGAGGTGGGTAACGTGGACCTAACAGTAAATTCCTTATTGTTACGTTTATTATTCACATTCCGTATATTCTTGCTGTTCGCATCGCATTGCATGCTTATATTATGTTTTCATTAGTTATTATAAATCATGTTGTCAGGACACCAGCACCATTACCGATGATGCGTATGCTCCACGTACACCTGCTTGCTGGCTCACTCACATCATCATCGGTAATTGCCATGTCATGTACATATTAGAAAACACTATTTCATTAGTATAAATTGCTAGCTGATAGTTCCAATATGTTATTGCTTTTATATACTAGTTTAATTATTTCATTCCTTGCTTGATATCAGAAGCATTCATATATTCATTTGTCATGCAATATTACGGTATTCACTGTTTATTGACTTGTGATTATGGGATTCGGATTTTCCATGAGATTTATGGATTTGGAGAAACCGCCAGGATTTTATAAATTTTTTATCATTTTAAAGATAGAAAATTGCGGTTTTCTCATGATATGATTTGAGAGGTGTCCACCATGAGTTTTCTCGGCTCTTAAGCGATATCATACACCCGATTCGAGGAGGAGGAGGAACCGTCTGTGGGTGCATGGTGGACCCGGTACGGTACCCTGGGGAGAGAAGGTCGCAGATGATGGCGTTGAGCCTGGCAGGGGAGCACTACCGACCGGTGATTTTATTGTGACTCGACGGATATCCGGAGGATACCGATCGGAGTATAGGCCAGTCCGGATTGCCGGAGCCTGAGGTATTGAGATTTGATGATATAGGCCAGTCCGGATTGCCAGAGCCTGATATTGGTTTACTGATCGGAGTACATGCGATTTTTGCTCGGTGATGTTTTCTACTCACAAGTTGGCAACTCACCCCCGTTGTGCCACAGTTTCTTGCAGGTTTTGCCGTACAGGTTTCCTTGGCGGCTTTGCTGGCACACTGCTTCCTTCCGGGTGATTGCTTTGGTAGGTGGGTTCACTTGCATCGTGACTACCATTGTACTTTATTTTTTATTCAGTTGTATCTAGTAACTCCATCAACCAGACTTGTATTAATTTATAGACTTAGAAGACCAGTGTATATTCTTTCGACCTTAGAGTCTCGCTTGTATTATTATGGTTTTCTTGATGATATTGGTTTTCCTTTTGAGTTTTGATCTTCGCCCTTTGGCGTTGTATATTATGTTGCTTGTGTGGTTGTGACCGCCAATTGGCGAAGAGCTAGCTCCCGCTTGGGGATGCCTTTTATCATTTATGTATATTATTCATGTTGTACCCGTTTGGGGTCAGTATTTACAAAGGAGACTCTGTCGAAATTTTCGGAAAAGACTTGATGTTTTAAAAATGTTTATTACGACTTTCAAAGTGATTTATACGCAAACTTTTAAACAAGTTTTCCTTTACTTTCTTTTTTTAAATGGTTTAGATTTCTGGGATTTTGGCTTACTTGAATTAGATGGGGTCCTATAGACTTCATATGATTCAAGTGCCAGTCACGTGCCATTTCGGGTCGTGACAAAGTTGGTATCAAAGCGCCGGGTTTAACCTTGGTTCGAGTCTATGTTTGACTATGCGGAGTTTAGGGTGTTTATATATATTCGGAACCTAGGCTTGACCTTACGGAACTTAGACTTGGTCGAGGGGGTATTAGACCGGAACTTTTGTCACGTAGGTTGACCTTGGTTGATGGAGTAGGCGACTTAGGTAGAGTGACGTACCGTGTGTATGTTCCGCGGCATACTTACGATACGCTATTCCGCTTAAGAAACCTTAGGATGTACATTTCCTTGCACAGTATTATATTCATTCCTATGATCTATCCTCATCGATATCGGTTTATGGTTTTTGCTACCACGATTGCATAGACAGAGAGAGCTGCGGCTAGAGTTGCGGTCAGCATGAGCTCGTCACGGATGAGGGCTGACCAGGGCGTAATTCCGGTGACGCACGATGGCATAGATGTGTCGTTTTATTGTGTTTTCGCACCATGAGCGTTTGATGGATTGCTTTTACAAAATTTCTCGAACGTGCAGATCAGCACCAGAGGATTGGGCCACTGCTAGAGGCCAGCCAGAATGTGATGACCGTCAATGCACCGACTATTCTTGATGATTGAGGCACTGTTCAGCGTGCAGACGAATGATTCAGTTATTGTTGCGACTGACGAGATATCGCCCCAGATGTTTGGAGCTAATCCAGCACGAATTGTAGTTAGAGATATGATAGAAGATCGCTAGTCACCCAAGGAGGAACGACTAGGACATGTGGTTCGTTTGCACACCCGATGCGAGGTCATTAGATTGATTGATTCCAGCTAGAGAAGACTTCACGCATGTACGTTGGGAGTCGAAAGAAAACGATCGAATGTCAGAAACCCATTTTTCCAAGTTTAAAGTATTCGGAAAAACATGCAAGTAATTCTATGGACCCTCTAGAAGAATGAAACCCTAACTCGATATAATGACCATGAGAACACTTTGAAACTTTAGGGTTTGCGGCAGTTCCGCGGTGCCATTAATGAGGCTTGGGTTTTCCCTTCTACGGCTGGTCCACAGGTACTGTGGTATGTACTGGATATTATTAAACTGTACTCAAGAGTTGAGCTCTCTGGGAATTTTGGGACTTTGACGAATCGATCGACAGGTTCGACGTCGTTCAGATATCATGTGATGGGATACATTGCTTGGGAGACTCCAGATATGAGTATAGCCGTTGGAGCGCAGTCCATGCAGCCACGAAGAGACGAGTCCGAATCAGTCGACATTAGAGAAAAGTGGAGTAAGAGATTCGTACGAGATTTCGACGAGATCACGTTCCACTCCATTGACACCAGAGATGTGATACGCATGCAGAGACGTTGAATATGGATATATCTTCCAGAAGGAGTCGCGATGAGTATACAGCTGTTCCGGAAACAGAAATTGATTTAGTAAAGGATGATGACTTCCGGGCAGTTCAGCAGAAACGAGATCAGGAAAGACCTCAACAGAACCTTTCTGGAATACCATACGAGAAGACTTGGACCCAGGAGCGGTCATATTGTGCACACCCAGTAGGCCAGAGTTCGGCATTGTCGACGAGACATGTTATGAGTGACCATGATTGTTGGACAGAGATCTTTAGAGGATGTGCCAGAGCGGGAATGTTTCCGTCATCTTTGATTTCAGTATTTTGGGCGATTTACTTGCATGATTGAGATTTTGTGCACCACAGTTGCACTTGACTTTGATTTGATGTCATTCGAGATGTTGATTTTGATTTCATGCCTATGTTATGCATGTGATATGACTTGTGCTTTCGGCATAGTTTTTATGCAACTTTAGTATTTTGATTCGATTTTGTGCACGCTGATGCACATGGTTGTGAGATTATATACCACGGTATACCTGATTTGGATTAAGACGTGTTGCATACCGTTGATTTCGATTGTGATACTCGATATTGTTTTCGTGTACCTGGTGCACTTAACTTGGATTTTGCGCATACTCGACACGCTTGATGCGATTTAGGGCACACCAGATGCACTAAATCGGGATTCTTGGTGCATATCAGATGCACCTGATACTGCTGTCAGGCACACCCGTTGCCTTTGACAGGTGTTTCGTGCACGTCCGTTGCACTTAGATATTGTTTCTGTGCACATGTATGGCACATTCATGGATTTTGATTTCTGTGTGCGCCAGGCGCACGTTGCATTATTTACATATGCTATCGAGTGTGATTTCTTGGAGCATTACGTTTTTATGATATTTACTATTTGATATAGTAACCGAGCAGGACTAGTCGGAGGACAGTACCTGAATATATTTTTGCATGCATTGATAGTTATCGAAGGGATTTCTAAAAAGGAGCTATAGTCTCAGTATTTACCTACGTGTCCGAGATGACACGAAATTTTTTTACAAGGAAACCCTTCTAAATTATTTCAAAAACGGCGAGACGTGTATGTTAAACAAAGGATATATATATATATAGTTATTTTCTTACAATAGACGTCCGCCACTTTGCAGTGATACGCGCATCTCACAGCGACTTGAAAAGGTTTGGCATGCATTTCTTTCAGATGTTTTGACGAAATTACAACGATGTGTACATGTATAGTTTGATGTATATCATGTTGGTTTTCGTATTGGGCTTTGACATTGGTGTCTTCACCATAACTCCAATGATTGCGGGATGCTTGACGGAGTTTTGATTTTGGTTTATATACACGTTTTTCATGCGCATGTATTGCGCTATGATGTGTTTTATGTATTTATGATTTCGGAGCCCCGACGACTTGATCTTTTTACTGAAATGTTTTAGTATTTGAGGGGTTTAAATTTAAATTCGGGGACCGAATTTATTTAAGGGGGGAAAATTGTAACATTTCAGAAAAAATAAAATATTATTTTTGGGAATTTATATAATTAAATAATAAATATTATGAATATTTTAATGATGCGGTATAATTAAATATCCATAATTTGGGAAATATTGGGAAGTTAACTTGAATAGTGATTTTTGGAAGAATTTATGCGATTTAAGCAAATTATAAACTCGTTATGATTAATTATATTCTATTTTAATGCTAATCACGATTAAATATCACTAATCGTGCATTAAGCTTGATTTGTGCACATGACATGCACCATGTCATATTACCCATTTGTTACATTTTCTACCATGGCTTTTATTTATTTTTCATGCATGGTTTGGCTTTAAAAAGAAAGAAAGAAAATAAAATAAAAGAGAAAAGAAAAGAAAAGAATAAACAAACAAGTATGGGTGAGAGAGAGAGAGAGATGTGAGGGGTCTTCATTGACCAAGCTCATTGTGCCATCCCCGTTCTCTTCGTCATTTCCCTTTTCTTCTTCCTCTCACCATAGCAGCCCTCTTTCCCTCCCTCCTCTACCACCTCAAAACTTCATCTTTCCTTCATTGAAAACATGCACAAGCTCACTACAAGCACTTTGGACAAAGAAAGTTTGAATTTTGGAGACTTAGGGCAACTCAAGAAATTTTCTTGAGTTGCCAAATGAGGTAATTCCTTCACACTTAGTATAGTTTTTCATTCACTTAAGCATCCTTGCATGTTTAGAAGTGTTTTAGTGTAAATTAGTGAACTTGGAAAATTCCAAGTTGAGATTAGGGTTTGTTTTGAATTGTGATGGTGGAATTGAGGTACTCTAAGTGACTACAACTCCTTTTTTGACAAAACCTGGACCTAACCTGTGACTAAAACCCCATTTTACAAACTTAGAAATCCCCGATAACATATTTTTGTGGGAATTGTGATAGAAATTAGAGAACTGCTACGACCCGGGGCACCTTAAAATTTTGTAGCGATCACAGTGAGTCGTGCAGGCAACCTAGAAGCTACCCTGAAGACCCGAGACCCTGCCCCTTCCACTTGGCCACAAATTTAATCTTTCTGGCCATAAATTACGGCCAGGGTGGGGTTGAATGCATTCGTGTTTGGTCCATGGCTTATTATTCAGTAAACTAGACCCTCCACATGTGCAAAATTTGCTAATTTCACCTGGGGTAAAATCTGGAGTAAGTTTTCAAAGATGCTGTTTCGGTTTCAATGTTGTTTACGACCTGAACTTTGTATTTTGTGTCTTATCTCGATCACTTGACGTTTGCACGTCAATCTCGAGGGTTGTTGGTTAGTCTTGCAAGAGTAGCCCATAGGTTTTGACCTATGTGTGATACGACGTGCCATTTTGGTTTTCGTGTACGATTTTGGTTTACGATACTATGTGTGATATATGTTAGTTATATGTATTCCCTAGAGGCCATTACTGTACATACGATGTATATTGTAATGGATGCTTGGACATATATAGGGAGGACTTTCTTGCTCGACATGATAGTATGCTATCTGGTTGTACTTTATCTTAACATGTACTCTGATTGTCTCTATATTACATGTTGAAAAAGCCCTTAGGATATGTACTCGACTACTGAGACTATGATGAGATCATACTAGTGGGGCCACGGTAGTCGACGAGTACATCCTATAACTGCTCCTAGTTGAGGGTGTATCGAGACAGGGCATCGATACACCAGAGTAGACTAGCATATACGCATCTTGACCCATATGATGGGCGATGGATGATCCCATATCCATCGGTGTTTGACATCAAGGATGGTGTACGGATGCTCAGTGGAGACTGGGTACACTGGACGGACTCGCCGAGAACTCCCAGATGGTATTATACCTCACGTCAGATGGCAGTTCTCCGGTGACACTGGTACAGAGTAGTCTGTTGACCCGAGATCGTCATAGAGTCTTGTGTGATTCCCACTGTGCTTTGATTTCTATCATACCACCTCCAAGAGGGCATGCAAAAAGGTGGTTTTTGGGTACAGTCCTGAATCACATGGAGGCAATGAGCGATAGGAGGGGATTCGTCTCTCCCGGTATAGGGAGTTGATGTTGTGCTGTGCTCGATTGGCTATAACCGGAAATCCCTGGCCAGGGTTGCTGAGATCTACTGGTAAGTGTTATCAGTAGTTTCTCGAACTGTTATAGACCTCATATCGACACGACTTATCGAGCTACTGGGGTCTGACGTTTACCACCCCTAGGTGAGATATGCGACATAATAGACGACGAGACCGGACTGTACGGGAGTGTTACTGATTGGATTCACAGGAGAATGTACAGGCTTGCTTTTTGATCTTCTGAGCGCTCAATACCTCGGTGGCTGTTACGTTTAGCTGACCGCTTGCAGCTTGTGGGTGTTTGATATGATCATCACCTACTGCCGGCGTATTGACGATTCTTTAGAGTCCTACACAGAGGTTTCTTGACTCAGGCAAAACGGAGCAGGAGCACATATATGATATGTGCGGGACCGAGGATAATGCGATATGTGATACCGTATTGGATTCTCGCGATATGAGATATCGGCTGGGTATATGTGATATAGCCGGGTCATCATATTAGTCGGTTATATGCGATATAGCCGGATTGTCGGATCAAGTGTTGATTCGATAATTTAATGTATAATAATATATATGATATATTAAATTACATTAACTAATATTAGCTCACTAAAAGATTCTTTTTCTCACTCGGGTAATACATTGATATATATGCGATATATGTTGAATGTATTATTTTATTTTGTTACAATAAATATTATATATGTGATATATAATATTGTAACACGATATGATTACTAATGCAGCATGTTTAGTGGAGTTTAAACATGATTAGGTTTTGGATTAGGGTTAAGACTTTTAGTAGATTCTAGAAGCTTTTCTTTTGTCTTGAAAAAGATATTATGCTTGATATTTTCAAGTGACTCACTTTTAACCCAACCCAAACCCTAGCCCTAGTTAATTCTCTACATGGGTTTAGTTGACCATGGTTGCATTATTCATCATATTTATCTTTTCATTATTTATCACAAAAGGAATTCTATTATTCTTCTTCTTCTTCCTTCTACTTTTCATGGAAAAAGCTTACTAGCTTTTTTCCAAGTGATGAAAATGAGTGAGAATGAGAAAATAAAAGAGAGCAAAAATCCTACTTCATCATCCTCATCTACCCTTGCCATTTAGATGAGAGTGTTCACATCATTTTATGAGTGTTAGCTTGTGTTAATGAAACTTCAAGGTAGATCATCTATGTTATCGAAGATCGGAAGCAAGACTGCATCTTTCTCTTCGTGGAACCTCTCGAGAGTCCGGAACACGATGATCGCAGTGAAGGGACCTCAACACGGAGCTTATAAAGTGAAGGACCGGATCTACAAAGGTTGTGATCCCTCTCACTTAGTGTTAAAGTGTTTAACATACTAGTTTTCGCATAAACTCTAGTTTAAAGATCCGGCTTTAGCTTGTTCGGCACGGCTAAAATTTTAATCGGGCATGGTTGATGCCTCGTAGACCCTTGTGCGTGTGCCTAGCAACCCTACAGTGGATCAGATCCATGCTAGAGTTTTAGGCGAAGTCTAGACGAAGTTTAAAGTCCGATCGAACACCGAAACCCTAATTTGAACCCCTCTCTGGATATTTTTCAAAAATGTGATTTTTTATGAATTAAAAATGCTCAGAAAATTAAGCAGGAAAAACTAAGAATTACTGTGAAGTACGGACCTGTAATGCACTGATTTGACCGCAGAACAGCGGCCAAACCAAGGGTTTGGCGGTGGTTCCGCGGCCAAAATTTTGAATTAGTCCCTGGAACTTCATATATTTATTCTTAGGTCCTTTCTTGTCATTTCTTTCTGGAAATGTTTTAATTCCACTCAAGTGTTGAGTTTTCTGGGTTGTATTGGGGACTCGTTGATTCGATCGGATAATTTAACTTCGTTTAGTTTGTCCGGATAATTTTTAGAAACTGTTAAAAAGTTCGACCGGATATCAATAACTCACTTTTTCCCGACCCGGAAAATTTCCAAGTGTTGGATTTTTCCGTAGTTTGAGAACGTTCTAAGTCGTGCAAGTAACGCGGTGGACCCTCTAGAAGACAACAAACCTTAACTCGATTATGTGACCGTCTTGAACTGCCTCTGAACCTTAGGGTTTGTGGCAGTACGGCGTACCACATATGAGGCGTTGGCTTGACCCTTCTACGGCTGGACCATTAGTACTGATGCATGTGATGGATGTTTTTAAACTAATTTCAAGTGTTGAGAACTATTTGGGAAATTTGGGTGTTTGATTATTCGAACGGAAAGTTTAACACTGTCTATTATCTGGAATGTGATACAATATTTGGAATCCACATATAGTTATGAGATAACTAATTTGAATATTATAAACATAGCAGTTTAGTCTCAGATGATCGGCTGCCACGGGATTTTGATGTGATCAAAAGTCCGTCGCAATCACGTAGCGTACGCGGATACTCGTCGGGTAAACTTAATAGACAGCCACGCCCCATAGCCCCGACTAAGTGACTGTAGGAGAACACCGTCACCAAAAGCATCCGTTCGGGTGCTCGCAGCAGTGGTGTTCCGCCTTAGTGCACTTCGTCGACGGCATCCGGGGGTGCGGCTGTCTAGTAAAGTTTGCGACGAGCATTCGATCAGGATGTCGGGAATCTTGTTGAATTGCCGACTTGATATTGAAAAGAGTTTTCGATAAAGAGACTAAAATGCGGGGTTTATAATTGTTAGGCATGCGATATCTAAGAAATTCATTTGGTTAGGCATGCGATGTCTAAGGAGGTTGCGGATTCCAACTGTTGTAGTTTTACACTTTCTTTTCTGTGACCGTAAGCGTAGTATGTGGTGTATCGCCGGCTTCATTGCTATACATCAACGACAATCGGGATACGCATACTTGCTTACGTTGATGATATGAGATATTATGTGTTGCTGTGATATGTTATATTGGATCGTCGCGTTTTTGAATAGCCGGGGGTTTTATATGAGATGAGAGTTTTATCATTTTCATTCATGTAAAATTCATTTGTATGTAATATTCTTTTATTGGGGCACTTCCGGATTGAGGATAATGTCACCGTTGTATATTATTTACTTTTCCGCATTAGGTAGACCCAAGGCGGGGAGCACAAGTAACCGGGTTCTACGGTCCAGTGGGAGACCATCTCGAGGAGTCGAGACCGGGTCTCCTAACCCTAGAATTGGCAGTGTTGCTTGCCGCTCTCGTAGGGGTCTAGGGATGTGGGTTTGGCTATTCATCGCGACCGTGGAATCCGTGTTTTATACAGGCTCGTATTGAAAACACGGACGTCCTAGTATATCCAATATTTCATATATGTTCTTCTGCTGCAATGTTCTGTGATTAGATCATATTACTGCCTGAGACGAATATTTATATTATATATATGAGATATATGTTATATTGCAGATTTCGTTTCAAATGTGATGCTTGTGAAGCATAATAAAATGGGACTTCATTAATGAGATTAATGAAACTAAAAGAAACCTAAAGATGTTGTAGAAACTTGTTTAAAAAAACTGGTAGCTCTAGTTCTTGCTTTGCATAGCGGTGTTCCTTGTAGAACATCCAGCACCTTATTCGATAAGGAAAGAGCCGAGATCCCTTCACCGGGAGTGACCTCTTTAGTGAAACTAGCAGATGCTACAAACTCGGTTTGTCTTTTGATTGCTTCTATAGTTCTTGCTTTGTATAGTGATATTTGTGAAATATCCTGCACCTTATTCGATGAGGAAAGGGCCGACGATCCCTTCACCGGGAGTGACCCCTTTAGCAAAACTAGAAAAGCCTAAAAAACACTCCATTTAAAATCACTCGATTCTACAACAATATCAAGTTCATTACGCAAAAGGTTTTCTTAGAAACCTGTCGTAGCCCTCCGTCATTTCAGATAAGTACTAGTTAGTATTCGTGCTATATTTGTTGACTATGTTAAGGCGTAGTGTGCGGTAGCTGATTAGTGCTTATCTGTATAAGCATATGATGCGATTGGATTAGGGTAGTCGTGCGACTTTGTTGACTATGTTAAGGGTCGTGCGGGTGGGTTTAATTCAATCGGGAAATGACGGGTTGAACTTGACTAGCACTTATGATTTGTTGACTATGTTAAGGTCATATAGCTGTTAGGGGAAAAATATTATCGGGAATTTCAAGTGTTGAAATTTGCAATGAGATTGCATACCTTCTATGAGATAGTTGGATCCCGATACCCGCTGCGAGTAAGAGTTACTCCTGGGAGAGTTTTACACATTACAATTAGCCGATCAAGTAGGTGTCTAGAAAGGTGTCAATGGGGTTACGCCTCTGGGAAAACGAGGTTTACATTAATTAGGTTCGTGCGAAAGCACGAGGGACCTCCCTCAAAGTACCGACACTGGCCTGGCTGAAAGATTGGCAAACTTGTAGGGTGTAATTAATCCCGGCTAGTCTTTCCTTTTAGGGTTTGAAGAAAGATTTGACTAAAACAGTGGGAGATATCCTGATTAGATATATTAGATAACCAATCTAATCTTGCAAGAGCATACGCTGAGTGTTTTCTTCTCTCTCTCTCCAGGTAACGACCATATCACGCCTTAATCAAGATAATAATATGGATATATTGACCGAACCCGCTTGTTATACTGAGCCGGGGAACGTTAGTCCCGCTCCAACTTATATTTGTTAAAAGACAGAGCAGGAAATTGAGGATTACCAGAATTCCCGTGCCGCCCAAACGAAGAAAGTGCATGTTGATGCATCATCTTCGGGTGTGTTCTTTACAGAGAACTGTTTCTCGGTATCCTTTACGTCCTGGGTATGAGATACCGGATCAGATACCGCAAATGTAATCTGTTACATGAGCTACAGATAGGTAGAGAACTGAGAACGGGTGATAAGTTTCATGAGATAGAAACGGTGCAAGTGTTGCAGCCAAGTCTGTTGGTCACTATCACCCTGTATTACCAGAATACATTGATTCTGAACGAATGTTATTAGATACCGAACCTGATATACAAAATCATATCGGTCTCTTTATTTGTAAAGAAAGGATATAATTTTGTATTGTTGGATAATGTTTTGAACATTTCCTATATCAAGAGTTGATCGGTTCAGGCACGTTATCTAAAAGCATTGACGTTCTAAATCAAACTATAGTTCTTAGTATACGGAACACACACAAGAGGAAGAGTTCAGAAATGAACGAATCCTTCTTGAGGCATTGTAGACTAGGTCATATCAATGCGACCCGACTGGCTGAAGTTACATTAAGATGCATATTTAAATTTGTTTGAATTTACATCTTGTGAAACTTACCAGTCATGTCACGAAGATAAGATGACCACAGCTGTGTTTATTGGAAACAGAGAAAGAGTTATTGAACTTTTGGGATTGATACATGCTGATGTATGTAGGTCCCCTGTCTACACATGCCAAGACCGGTTCTTTGTACTTCATTACATTCTCTGATGATCTCTCAAGATTCAGACATATGTTCCTGTTGAAACACAAGTCCGAAGCTTTTGAGATATTCACAGAATATAGTTAGAAGTAGAGAACAAAAATACGGGTATAAGTATTATGTCCTTTGATAAGATCAAGGAGGAGAATACTTGAGCACGGAATTCCTGGACTATTCTAAAGGAGAATGAGATTCTCTCTCAGCATTACTCCTCCGTATACACCATAGCAAGATGGTATATCGGGGCGGAGCAATCACACCTTATGTGATATGGTGTGCTCTATGATGAGTACTACTGAGTTGCCTATTTCCTTTTGGGAGTTATGCACTTGAGAAGCTGCATACCTATTGAATAATGTTCAAATCAAATCAGTTGCCTACCACTTGAGAAGGTGCATACCTATTTCCCATGAGAGATTTTTATGGGATGGTTGAGTATAAGATACTTCAACCACTGCTGATTGTTGGGTATGAGATACTACAACAGACAGCCCTAGTGCAAGTGGGAGATTGTTAGTGATATGTATGTTAGTTATATGTATGCCCTAGAGGCCATTACTGTACATACGATATATATTGTAATGGATGGTTGGACATATATAGGGAGGACTTTCTTGCTCGACATGATAATATGCTATCTGGTTGTACTTTATCTTAACATGTACTCTGATTGTCTCTATATTACATGTTGATAAAGCCCTTAGGATATGTACTCGACTACTGAGACTATGATGAGATTATACTAGTGGGGCCACGGTAGTCGACGAGTACATCCTATAACTGTTCCTAGTCGAGGGTGTATCGAGACAGGGCATCGATACACCAGAGTAGACCAGCGTATACGCATCTTGACCCATATGATGGGCGATGGATGATCCCATATCCATCGGTGTTTGACATCAAAGATGGTGTACGGGTGCTCAGTGGAGACTGGGTACACTGGACGGACTCGCCGAGAACTCCCAGATGGTATTATACCTTACGTCAGATGGCAGTTCTCCGGTGACACTGGTACAGAGTAGTCTGTTGACCCGAGATCGTCATAGAGTCTTGTGTGATTCCTACTGTGCTTTGATTTCCATCATACCACGTCCAAGAGGGCGTGCAAAAAGGTGGCTTTTGGGTACAGTCCCGAATCACATGGAGGCAATGAGCGATAGGAGGGGATTCGTCTCTCCCGGTATAGGGAGTTGATGTTGTGCTGTGCTCGATTGGCTATAACCGGAAATCCCTGGCCAGGGTTGCTGAGATCTACCGGTAAATATTATCAGTAGTTTCTCGAACTGTTATAGACCTCATATCGACACGACTTATCGAGCTACTGGGGTCTGACGTTTACCACCCCTAGGCGAGATATGCGACATATTAGACGACGAGACCGGACTGTACGGGAGTTTTACTTATTGGATTCACAGGAGAATGTACAGGCTTGCTTGTTGATCTTCTGAGCACTCAATACCTCGGTGGCTGTTACGTTTAGCTGACCGCTTGCAGCTTGTGGGTGTTTGATATGATCATCACCTACTGCCGGCGTATTGACGATTCTTTAGAGTCCTACACAGAGGTTTCTTGACTCAGGCAAAACGGAGGAGGAGCACATATATGATATGTGCGTGACCGAGGATAATGCGATATGTGATACCGTATTGGATTCTCGTGATATGAGATATCGGCAGGGTATATGCGATATAGCCGGGTCATCGTATTAGTCGGTTATATGCGATATAGCCGGATTGTCGGATCAAGTGTCATTCGATAATTTAATGTATAAT
The DNA here is from genome assembly GCA_030015575.1 of Agapanthus africanus. Taxonomy (NCBI): domain Eukaryota; kingdom Viridiplantae; phylum Streptophyta; class Magnoliopsida; order Asparagales; family Amaryllidaceae; genus Agapanthus; species Agapanthus africanus. Next base: position 553,217,386 of record JASDDO010000024.1, on the reverse strand, counting down.
AATATATATGATATATTAAATTACATTAACTAATATTAGCTCACTAAAAGATTCTTTTTCTCACTCGGGTAATACATTGATATATATACGATATATGTTAAATGTATTATTTTATTTTGTTACAATAAATATTATATATGTGATATATAATATTGTAACATGATATGATTACTAATGCAACATGTTTAGTGGAGTTTAAACATGATTAGGGTTTGGATTAGGGTTAAGACTTCTAGTAGATTCTAGAAGCTTTTCTTTTGTCTTGAAAAAGATATTATGCTTGATATTTTCAAGTGACTCACTTTTAACCCAATCCAAACCCTAGCCCTAGTTAATTCTTTACATGGGTTTAGTTGACCATGGTTGCATTATTCATCATATTTATCTTTTCATTATTCATCACAAAAGGAATTCTATTATTATTATTCTTCTTCTTCCTTATACTTTTCATGGAAAAAGCTTACTAGCTTTTTTCCAAGTGATGAAAATGAGTGAGAATGAGAAAATAAAAGAGAGCAAAAATCCTACTTCATCATCCTCATCTACCCTTGCCATTTAGATGAGGGTGTTCACATCATTTTATGAGTGTTAGCTTATGTTAATGAAACTTCAAGGTAGATCATCTATGTTATCGAAGATCGGAAGCAAGACTGCATCTTTCTCTTCATGGAACCTCTCGAGAGTCCGGAATACGATGATCGCAGTGAAGGGACCTCAACACGGAGCTTATGAAGTGAAAGACCGGATCTACAAAGGTTGTAATCCCTCTCACTTAGTGTTAAAGTGTTTAACATGCTAGTTTTCGCATTAACTCTAGTTTAAAGATCCGGCTTTAGGTTGTTCGGCACGGGTAAAATTTTAATCGGGTATGGTTGATGCCTCGTAGACCCTTGTGCGTGTGCCTAGCAACCCTACAATATGTAGGTACCCTCAAGTGGACTTCGGACGATGAAGAAGAGGATGGCGACATCGACTTCGGCAAGCGAGAATCAAGGTGAGTAGATATATATCTACGGGGGAAGTCGGGTGGATGGCGTATAGCACCCCGCAGTTCATAGTGTAGCCTATGATATATTATAGTTATATACGAAAATTATGTTATGTGAAACTTTGATAGTTAGCAAGTAGGATCTTAGAAGATCATGAGTTTAATTTTAGTTTAATTGGATGATAGTGTCATTAGTTAGTTTCTTAGTCGCGAACCCTAGAATAAGGTTTACACACACGCACACACACACACATACATTTGTTTTACTTGTGCGTATATGGGGATATATATATACATATATGTATGTGAGTATGTGTGTGTATATATATATATATATGTATACATATACAGGATAATGAGGATAGTATATGATACTTGGAGATGAGTCGATGAGATTGGGCATGATGCCACGAGATCGGTGATCTGATTTGGTTCGTATTATGAGATACGACATGAGTTTATAGCGGGTCTTTAGGCGATGTGTTTTCATACACACGCATATATATATATGTTGATGGTATCAGAATATACTAGAATTTAGACCAGTACCCCTAATTCAGGATATGATGATAAGGATGCCAGATGAAAAATGGGATAAATGTGATATTCGACCCGTACCCAGATTTGGGATGTCATACGATGGATTTACCGTATGAGATATAATTATGATGATAGATCCGCACTCTTGATCCGAGGATGTCATATTATATATATATATTGTATCGTATGTGATACTATTGAGGCGGGATCATCGACTACTAGATATATATATCGACTTAGACTTAGGTGGTTTTCCTTACCCTTTCGATTAGTCTGTTATTAGTCATGTAGTTTACTTAGTAGATGTTAGACTGGGATCGAGCCATACTTATTTCCAAAACTAACGAATCGTGAGTATTTTAAAGACAGGCCAAGGGATACTACAGATATTTCAAAGGACATACCTTTTCTTAAAAACACCGTAGCCCCTATTTTCTAAACACCACGATTCGTGCTATTTCAAATGCCAAAACTGTATGACTCGTTTATTTAATGTATATTCCTTATTGTTGCGTTTATTATTCACATTCCGTATATTCTTGCTGTTCGCATCGCATTGCATGCTTATATTGTGTTTTCATTATTTATTATAAATCATGCTGTCAGGACACCAGCACCATTACCGATGATGCGTATGCTCCACGTACACCTGCTTGCCGGCTCACTCAAATCATCATCGGTAATTGCCATGTCACGTACACGTTAGGAAACACTATTTCATTAGTATAATTTGCTTGCTGATAGTTTCAATATGTTATTGCTTTAATATGCTAGTTTAATTATTGCATTCCTTGCTTGATATCAGAAGCATTCATATATTCATTTGTCATGCAATATTACGGTATTCACTGTTTATTGACTTGTGATTATGGGATTCGGATTTTCTATGAGATTTATGGATTTAGTGAAACCACAGGATTTTCTAAATTTTTTATCATTTTAAAGATAGAAAATTGCGGTTTTCTTATGATATGATTTGAGAGGTGTCTACCATGAGTTTTCTCGGCTCTTGAGAGACATCATACACCCGATTCGAAGAGGAGGAGGAACCATCTGTGGGTGCATGGTGGACCCGGTACGGTACCCCAGGGCGAGAAGGTCGCAGACGATGGCGTTGAGCCTGGCAAGGGAGCACTACCGACCGGTGATTTTATTGTGACTCGACGGATATCCGGAGGATACCGATCGGAGTATAGGCCAGTCCGGATTGTCGGAGCCTGAGGTATTGAGATTTGATGATATAGGCCAGTCCGGATTGCCAGAGCCTGAGATATTGAGATAGCGAGATATATATTTTGTGTCGATGCTAGACACTGATTTCTGTTGATTTCATTGATGATACTTCGATTTTTATACATAAATCTCACTGAGATAAGAAAGCAGTTTTCTCATTTAGATGTATTCTATTTTCATGCATTCATACATCATATATATGATATGTTGCTACCTGAGGCACTGACACGAGCACTTGGTATTACACTTATGTATAGATGTTTACCCTTGCCATTAGTATATGCTTCAGGCTATATTATTTGAGGATATTACTATCGTATGACCTAGGATTGAGTCATACATGCGATTTATGCTCGGTGATGTTTTCTACTCACGAGTTGGCAACTCACCCCCGTTGTGCTACAGTTTCTTGCAGGTTTTTCCGTACAGGTTTCCTTGGCGCCTTTGCTGGCACACTGCTTCCTTCCGGGCGATTGCTTTGGTAGGTGGGTTCACTTGCATCATGACCACCATTGTATTTTATTTTTATTCAGTTGTATCTAGTAACTCAATCAACTTGACTTGTATTAATTTATAGACTTAGAAGACCAGTGTATATTCTTTCGACCTTAGAGTCACACTTGTATTATTATGGTTTTCTTGATGATATTGGTTTTCCTTTTGAGTTTTGATCCCCACCCTTCGGCGTTGTATATTATGTTGCTTGCGTGGTTGTGACCGCCAATTGGCGAATAGCTAGTTCCCGCTTGGGGATGCCTTTTATCATTTATGTATATTATTCATGTTGTACCCGTTTGGGGTCAGTATTTACAAAGGAGACTCTCTCGAAATTTTCGGAAAAGACATGATGTTTTAAAAATGTTTACTACGACTTTCAAAGTGATTTATACGCAAAATTTTAAACAAGTTTTTCTTCACTTTCTTCTTTTAAATGGTTTAGATTTCTGGGATTTTGGCTTATTTGAATTAGATGGGGTCCTATAGACTTCATATGATTCAAGTGGCAGTCACGTGCCATTTCGGGTCGTGACACCATTGACTTAGTCCATTAATTTTGTCTAACATTAGATATTTATTAACTCAACCATTATCTTCAGCCATGGTTAAATCTCTACAAGAGTTAGTATATGATATTTTCTCACCCATGGTTGCCATTAAACTCCCATTCTATTATTGCCTTCATCTTCTACTTCATCTTTATTGAGCTCTCTTGCTTTTCTTAAGGTGAAGAAAAAGAGTGAGAAAAGTATTTCTAAAGTGAGCAAAATTCCTACTTCATCAACCTACACTAGACTAGCTATTTAGTATAGGTTGTTTGCTTCACTAATTCCTAATTACTGAAGAGGTAGCTTGTGCCAGAGTCTCCTCGACGTAGATCATCTTCGACCTCGAAGACTTCAAGCAAGCTTGTTCATTTCGCCTTGTGGAGCCTTACTTGAGCCCGAGAGATCATTACTTGGAGCGAAGGGACGACTACACGGAGCTATTGAAGTGAAGGGCCGGTCTATAAAGGTTGTATTCCTCATCCACTTAGGTGTAAAGTTGTTTACATGCTAGTTTACTCCTAATCCTCTAGTTAGATCCTTAGTCTAGGGTTTCTTAGCACGTTAAATTTTTGAAAACGGTATGGTCGATGCCTTCCGAAACCTTGTAGTCATGCTAGGGAACCCTACAGTGGTATCAGAGCCAAGGTAGAGCATTAGGCGTTGTCTAGGTGAAGTTAGAAGTTCGAACGAACTCCGAATACCCGATTTTCACCATTATCTGGAAATTTTTCAAAATGTTGGAATTTTTCATGTTAAAAATATTCAGAAAATCATGCAGGTAATTCTATGGACCCTCTAGAAGAACGAAACCCTAACTCGGCAACATGACCGTGGAACCGCTGTCAAATCATGCTTTTGGTGGTGGTTCCGCGACGCCATGTGTGAGGCATGGGTTGGCCCTTCTACGGTTGTTCCATAGATACTGTGGCGTGTAATGGGTATTTTTTAACAATGCTCAAGTGTTCAGCTCTCTGGGAAATTTTGGGTGTTTGTTGATTTGATCGAAATGTTTAACATCGTCTAGCTATCTGTGAATTGTGATACAATATTTGAAATCCACAATAATTAGTTTTGTGAAAACTAATTTGAAATTTATAGATCTAGCAATTTAGTCTTATTTGATCGGTTGCTGCGGGGTTTTGATTCGGATCAAAACTCTATCGCAATTATGTAGTGTATGCGGATACTCGCCGAGTAACGTTACTAGATAGCCACGCCCCATAGCCCCGACCAAGTGACTGTAAGAGAACCCCGTTACTAAAAGCATCCTTCTGGGTACTCGTGGCCGCGGTGTTCCGCCTAAGTGCACTTTGTCGACGGCATCGGGGGTGCATCCGTCTACTAAAGTTTTCGACGAGCATTCGATCAGGATGTCTGGAATCTTGATGAATTGCCTGACTTGTTATTGGAAAGTGTTTTCAATGACGAGACTAAAATACATGGTTTATAATGTTAGGCATGAAATTCGGAATATGAGATATTCCGGGTTTATGATGTCTGAGGAATTCATTTGGTTAGGCATGAAATCCGAAATATATGATATTTTGGGTTTATGATGTCTAAGGATTTGCGGATTCCAATTATTGTAGTTTTTCACTTTCTTTTCTGCGACCGTAAGTGTAATATGTGGGGTATCGCCGGTTTCGTTGTTATACGTTAACGACAATTGGGATACGCATATTTACTTACGTTGATAATGTTAGTTATATGTATGCCTTAGAGTCCATTACTGTACATATGATATATATTGTAGTGGATGCTTGGACATATATAGGGAGGACTTTCTTGCTCGACATGATAGTATGCTATCTGGTTGCTCTTTATCTTAACATGTACACCGATTGTCTCTATGTTACATGTTGATAAAGCCCTTAGGATGTGTACTTGACTACCTGGATTATGATGCAGATCATACTAGTGGGACAAAGGTAGTCCATGAGTACATCCATTAAAGTCCCTAGTCGTGGGTGTATCGAGATGGGGCATCGATATACCAGAGTAGACTAGCGTATAGCTTCTCGACCCATGTAGGTGGGCGATGGGAGATCCCATATCCATTGGTGTTTGACATCAGAGATGGTATACAGGTGCTCAGTGGAGACTGAGTAAACTGGACGGACTCGCCGAGAACTCCCATATGGTATTATACCTCACGTCAGATGGCAGTTCTTTGGTGACACTGGTACAGGGTAGTCTGTCGACCCGAGATCGTCATAGAGTATTGTGTGATTCCCACTGTGCTTTGATTTCCACCTTACCATGTTCAAGAGAACGTGCAAAACAGTGGTTTTTGGGTACAGTCCCTAATCACATGGAGGTAATGAGCGATAGGAGGGGATTCGTCTCTCCCGGTATAGGGAGTTGATGTTGCGCTGTGCTCGATTGGCTATAACAGGAAATCCCTTGTCACGTCCCGAAAGTACGGAACATGACCGGCACTTAAACTACGAAACGTCTCGAGGCGTACGTAATCTAAGTAAACCGAAAACCCAGAAATCCAAACCAAGAAAAGAAGTAGAGTGAAGGAAAACCAATTTAAAACAAGTAGTTTTAATAGCATAAGCCGAATTATGCGGTTTTTAAGAACATCAAAATTTACTGAAAATTTCGGCAGAGTCTCCTTTGTAAATACTGGCCCCCAAACGGGATACAACATGAATAGTATACGAAATCAATAAAAAGGCATCCCCAAGCGGGAGCTAGCTCTTCATCAAATGACGGTCACAACCACACAAGCAATATAATATACAACGCCAACGGCGAGGATCAAAAACTCAAAAGGAAACTCAAAAACCACAAGAAATCCGCAGAAATATAACGCGCGACTCTAAGGTCGAAAGAATAACATCACTGGTCTCTATCTCAAAAATAAATACACGTTTGGTTGATGGAACTTCTAGATACAACAGAATAATGATATACAAGATATATAATGGGGGTACGATATAAGTAACCCACCTACTAGCAAATCACCCGAAGGAAACTATGCCCGCAAAGCCGTAATGAAACCTGTACGGCAAACCTGCGAGAAACTGGGGCACAACGGGGGTGAGTTGCCAACTCGTGAATAGAAAAACATCAACGAAAAGAAATCGCATAAATAACGCAATCCTAGGTCAAACGATCAATAAATATAATCCTCAAATATATGTATAACATGCCGCCTATAACAATGACTAGGGTAAATATCTAACCCGAGTGTAATCTCATGTGCCCGTGTCAGTGCCTCAGGTAGCAATATATCATATGAATGAGGTATGAATGCATGAAAACAGAATACATGTAAATGAAGAACTGTTTTCATAATTTAGTGAGGTTTCCTTTGTATTTTTAAAATGAGGTATCATAATGAAATCAGCATAAAACAGTGCCTAGCATCGGCACAAAACATAGTCCCAATATCTCGATATCTCTGTATCACAGTCTCTGTACCTCAATATCTCGAAATCTCAATATCTCAATCATAATATCTAGGGCGCCGTCAGTCCAGACCGGCCCCTACCATCCATCTCAAGACCACGACGGTATCCTCCGGATATCCGACGCGTCGGGTAAAATCACCGGTAGGTAGTGCTCCCCTGCCAGGCTCACATCGTCATCATCACGCGCTTCTTGCCCCGGGGTACCTTACCGGGTCCACCATGTACCCGAAACGGTTCATCCGTCTCCACGAATCGGGTCTCGAAATCCTTCAGCAAACTCATGGTGGACGACTCATACATCATGGGAAAAACCGCACTTTTTATTTTAAAAGAGAGAAAAGGTTTATTTATGTTTTTTCGGTTTTCCTCCAAATCCAGAAAATCTCATGGAAATCCGAATCCAAAACCTCAATAACACGTAAAATAGTGAATATATGCATGAGAATCCATGAATGCGGCATAACAATGAATAACAGTATGCATGAAGTAGCAGGTAATAACTACAATGTCTAAACTAACATATAAGGCAAGTACGCTATGTCAAGCAATAATATTTTCTAAGGTGTACGTGACATGGCAATTACCAATGAAGATGTGTGTGAGCTGGCAAGTAAGTGTACGTGGTACATACGCATCATCGGTAATGGTGCTGGTGTCCTAACAATATGATATCAACAATGGAGTATGAAACATAATATAAGTATGCGATGCGAAGCGAACCACAAAAATGAGCCGGAGCTGAATACTAGACGCAACTATAACTAATCTGCATTAATATAATATAAGTCCTACAAATGGTGCCTTTTGAAATAACACGAATCATGGGGTTTTGGAAATAGGGGCTACGGTGTTTTTATGAAAAGATACGTCTTTTGAAATATCCGTAGGATCCCTTGGGCTGTCTTTTAAAATACTCATGATTCGTTAGTTTTTGAAATAGGTAAGAATCGAATCTAATCTAACAACTAAACTAAACTAAAGGGCTAAGCTAACAAGCTGGACTACAGGTAAGGAAACCGCCTAACATCCGAGTCGATACATATACATATCTGTATATAAATTAGTCGGTGATCCCGCCTCAATAATATCATATCCGATACCATATCTATAATCAGACATCCCAAGTCAAGAGTGCGGATCAATCATCAAAATATAGCTCGTACGTAAATCCGTCGTACGGCATCCCCAAATCTGGGTACGAGTCAATATCACATTCATCATACTATTCATCTGGTATCCTCTTTATCAAATATCATGATTGGGGTACTGATCTACGTCTAGTACAATACTGATACCTCCTAAGTATGCATGCACGTGTATGAAACACTACGTCAAGGACCCGCTACAACGTCATGTCGTATCTCAAATACGAACCCTGCTATATCACCGATCTCACGGCCTCAAATCAAATCTCATCGACTCATCATAAATCCCAAGTACTATCCTCACTATCCATGCATGCGTATATGAATGTACATATGCATAGTCCCATACCCACGCATATATACATATATACACATCCCAATCTACGCACAAGAAAGTAAAGTATGCAAGTATGGGTGGTTGTGTGCATGTGTGGTGCGACCACTACTCTAGGGTTTCGCGATACTAAACCATCCATATTTATCATCAATAAACTCAAAACAAAATATAATCAATAAATGTGTGTATACGTATTCGTATACATCACCACGAACTGCGGGGGTGCTATACGCCATCCACCCGACTTCTCCCCGTAGATATAAATCTACTCACCTGGTTCTCGCTCGCCGGTGCCGACGTCGCCACGCGGTTGCTTGTCATCTCGAAGTCCACATGGGGGTACCTACATATCACTACGTATCGTATCGCATAAAAACCAAATCCGAAATCGATACGGTATATGAAAACCAATTCGGCACGCGTATAACGCAGAGGTCAAAACCTATCGGCTACGCATGCAAGAATAGCTAAAGCAACCCTCGATGTCGATCTACAAACGTCAAACCATCGAGAAAATCCCAAACACACCCATTTTCACATTCACAAACACTAAACATACATATGAAATAGGATGAAATCATCAAAATCAATAAATTGATTAAATCGGTTTATTTCCAAAAATTCTAGTAAAGGGGGTCGTTAACCGTTTTACTACAAGTCTTGATGTTTTAGCAAACTAGAGTTCACAATACTCACTAATTATCTTAATTAGGCCACATAAGCATTTACTAGATTTTTAATATTGCCAAATTATATTAAACCAAAAACTAGTTTGCAATTTTTCCAATTTCAACCATTTTAAAGCAACAATACATAATTCAACAAGTAGGCTAGGTTTTGCACAAGCTAAGGTATTAAACTACCCATTATAATTTCAATGATGTGATGAAACCCTTACCATATTTTAATTCTCAATTTTTTCATAATATTTAAAAAAAACTAGTAAGCATAAAATTCCAAATTCGGGGCAAGCATCTTAGATTTGCGATCTAAAGATCAAAATCACAAGTAAATATCCAAAATAAACAAACTAGATAACAACTACACATAGATAATCTAGTTGTGATGCTTAAAACCCTAATTCAAAACCAAACCCTCTTCTTTAAAAACCTAGAATGAAATTAGCACTAAAATTTAACACTAAAACAATTTAATTAAAGGAATTAACCATAAGTGTTAGTTGGGTAAAGATTATACCTCAATATATAGAGATCTAGCATGAAGGTTTGCTTCCAAAAACACCTCCTTTCTCCATGTTTTAAACCAATTTGGGTTAGAGAAGAGGTAGAATAGGGTTTTGTGTTGAATTTGTAAAGAAATTTGTGGATTTTTGTAGAATTTTGATGGAATTTAAAGCTAAAGAATTGGGGATAAAATGAGGGGCTGCAGCAGGGAATGATTCGGCCAAGGGAAGATGGGAGAGAGTGTGAGGAAATGGTGTGAAAAAAATCCAAGTCAAAGCCCCCCCAAATTACCGTAATACTCCCATCCAAAATAATATAATAAAAACCTATATTTAAATCATTTGAATGAGTCAAAGAAGCAAGGAATGGAGGGGGAAGTTGCTGATCCAGTAGTGGTGGGGCCGGCCAAAGTAGTGAGGAATGAGTGAGAGAGATTTTACAAAGAAATTCTATGCAAAAAGATCCCCCACAATGCCATAATTGCAAGTTTAAGCTTAAATTCAATAGATTTCGTTTTCTATAATAAAAATTAGTTAAAACTTAAAATAAAATACTAAAAATTTATGTTACAACTAGATTTTAATTAACATGATTTTAAAGCTTAAATTTAGCCCATTTAAATTTGTATTTATCGCTAATTTAATGTATTTTCTTACCGGCTTAAAATAATATTAAAAATTGAAAAATTAGGGAAAATTTTTAAACGACCAGAATTTTATAAGTAACTCATTAGATACTAAAAACTAGCAATTACCTATCCAAATTAGGTATAATTAGGCCTAAACTGCAAAATAACAAAAATGACGATTTACGGAAAAATACCAAATTTTCACCGATTTTCGGGAAAACACCAAAACGACTTTTCTAGGCGTTACAATCTTCCCCCCTTAAAAAAATTCGGTCCCCGAATTTAAATTAAAACTTCCCCCAAATACTAAAACATCCAAGCAAAACCATGAAGTCGTCGGGGCTCCGAAATCATAAGTACATAAAACAAATCGTAGCGCAACGCATGCGCATGAAAAATGAGCATATAACTCAAAATCAAAACTCCGTCCAGCATCCTGTAATCATCGGAGTCAAGGTGAAGACACGAATGCCAAATCCAAAGCAAAACCGATATGCTATAATTCGGAACTATACATGTAAATATCTGAAGAAAATGCGTGCAAAACACACTCAGGTACTGTCCTCTGACTAGCCCTTCTTAGTACGAAACAAATCACAAAATCATGAAAATGTACTGCTCCATAAGAATCAATCCCAAAAGTGCATATGAAAACCCTGTGCGTCCGGTGCGCACGGAAATCAAAATCCATGAATGTGCCATACATGTGCACAGAAACAACATCAAGGTGCAACGGGTGTGCACACAACATCGGTCATAGGCAACGTGTGTGCCTGACAGCAAAATCAGGTGCATCTGACATGCACGAAAAATCTCGATTTAGTGCATCTAGTGTGCACCAAAATCGCATCTCATAACATGCGCCCGACATGCGCTAAAAATCCAAATCCGGTGCATTCATCATGTACGAAATCATGAAATCCAATATCAAGCGTCGAACACGCAAAAAATCCAATCAGGTGCATCAAATGCACAAAACAAATATCGAGCATCACCCTCGAAATCGAAGTCCAGTGCATCCAAGTGCACAAAATACTAATCACTGCACTGCAGCATACGTGAACTATACCGACTGCAAAAGCCAAATCGTGTGCGTGCATACGCACGGAATCAACTCAACCGTATGAAACCCATAAAATCATAAACATGAGAAACCATGGCACGAAAGCGATATTAAGTGAAACAACTGTGCAAAATCGTAATTACTCAATAGGTGCAACCATGGTCCATGAAAACAAATACCACGAAACTCAATCATCAAAATCAGTCATGTGAATAGGTCACCCAAAACATCGAAATCAATAATGGCGGCATAGTACCGCTCAAGCGCATCCTCCAAGAATCTCGGGCCAACTGTCGCGGTCACTAATGGGACGTCTCGTCGATGATCATGAACTCTGGCCTGCTGGTGTGCGTAACAATGACCACTCCTGGGTCAAGGTCTTCACTGGGAATTACCAATCTCTCGGTCCATCAGCTCATCGGCCTTGTCAGGTGTTCTAACGGGGATGATCCCGTTCTGACACGCCTCTTGTCATCTCCCGGTCAATCATCGCGACCACTCGTAAGACAGCATATCACTGGCGTCGGCCTCTGGCTCTCTGAATGTACGTGACACATCTGATCCTGGTTGCAAGTATCATTGCAGCAGTGTCCTGGAAGGAATCCTGCTCACGGTCTCTTCCATGTCTCGTCTCTGCCAACTGTCCGGAAGTCATCGTCCTTTCCTATATCTGCATCTTGCTCCGGAACGGCTGCATACCCATCGTGACTCCTTCTGGAAGGTATATCCAGTACTCTGCCTCGGCATGCGTATCGCATCTCTGATGTCGGCGGAGTGGAACGTCGTCTTATCCAGATCTTGTACGGACCTCTTTACTCTACTTTCTCTAATGTCGACTGCTTCGGAATCGTCTCATCGTGGCTACATGGACTGAGCTCCAACGGCTATCCTCGTATCGGGAGTCTCCCAAGAAATGCATCTCACCACCTAGCATCCGAATTAAGTCGAGCCATCCGATCGAGTCGTCAAAACCTCATAATCCCCCAAGAGCTCAACCTCTTGGGCACAGTTTAATAGTATCGAGTACATACCACAGCATCGGTGGTCCAGCCGTAGAAGGGCAAACCCAAGCCTCACTAATGGCGCCGTAGAACTGCCGCAAACCCGAAGGTTCAAAGGCTTTCACATGGTCATTAAGTCGAGTTAGGGTTTAATTCTTCTAGAGGGACCATAGAATTTCCTGCATGTCTTTCCGACTACTTTAAACTTGGAATAATAGGTTTCTGACATTCGATCGTCTCTGTCGACTCCCAGCGTCTCCGCGTGAAGTCGTCTCTAGCTGGAATCAATCTATCTGATGACCTCGCATCGGGGTAGGCGAACGATCCACATGTCCTAGTCATTCATCCTCGATGACTAGCGACCTTCTATCATCTCTTAGTATAACTCGTTCTGCACTAATTCCAGCATCTGGGGCAATAGCTTGTCGTTCGCAACAATAACTGGCTCGCTCGTCTGCACGCTGAACAGTGCCTCGATCATCATGAATAAGCAACACACCAACGGTCATCAAGATCTGGCTGGCCTCTATCATTGGCTCAATCCTCTAGTGTCGATTAGCACATCCGAGTAACCTCATAAAGGCGATCCGCCAAACGCTCGTGGCGCGGAAACACAGTAAAAAGACACATCTCTGCAATCGTGTGTTGCCGAAATTTCGCCCTGGTCAGTCCTCGTTCGTGACGAGCTCGTGCTGACCGCAACTCTAGCTGTAGCACTCCCTGCCCGTAATCGTGGCAGCAAAACCATAACTGGTACTGATGAGGCTAGATCGGAATGAATATAATACTGAGAAAAGAAATGTACATCCTAAGGCTTCTTAAGTGGAGTAGCGTATCGTAAATATGCCGCGGAACATACCTACGGTACGTCACTCTACTTTAGTCACCTATTGCATCAACCAAGGGTCATCCTACGCTCCGAAGGTAAAACCTAACGCTCTGATACCAACTTTGTCACGTCCCGAAAGTACGGAACATGACCGGCACTTAAACTACGAAACGTCTCGAGGCGTACGTAATCTAAGTAAACCGAAAACCCAGAAATCCAAACCAAGAAAAGAAGTAGAGTGAAGGAAAACCAATTTAAAACAAGTAGTTTTAATAGCATAAGCCGAATTATGCGGTTTTTAAGAACATCAAAATTTACTGAAAATTTCGGCAGAGTCTCCTTTGTAAATACTGGCCCCCAAACGGGATACAACATGAATAGTATACGAAATCAATAAAAAGGCATCCCCAAGCGGGAGCTAGCTCTTCATCAAATGACGGTCACAACCACACAAGCAATATAATATACAACGCCAACGGCGAGGATCAAAAACTCAAAAGGAAACTCAAAAACCACAAGAAATCCGCAGAAATATAACGCGCGACTCTAAGGTCGAAAGAATAACATCACTGGTCTCTATCTCAAAAATAAATACATGTTTGGTTGATGGAACTTCTAGATACAACAGAATAATGATATACAAAATATATAATGGGGGTACGATACAAGTAACCCACCTACTAGCAAATCACCCGAAGGAAACTATGCCCGCAAAGCCGTAATGAAACCTGTACGGCAAACCTGCGAGAAACTAGGGCACAACGGGGGTGAGTTGCCAACTCGTGAATAGAAAAACATCAACGAAAAGAAATCGCATAAATAACGCAATCCTAGGTCAAACGATCAATAAATATAATCCTCAAATATATGTATAACATGCCGCCTATAACAATGACTAGGGTAAATATCTAACCCGAGTGTAATCTCATGTGCCCGTGTCAGTGCCTTAGGTAGCAATATATCATATGAATGAGGTATGAATGCATGAAAACAGAATATATATAAATGAAGAACTGTTTTCATAATTTAGTGAGATTTCCTTTGTATTTTTAAAATGAGGTATCATAATGAAATCAGCATAAAACAGTGCCTAGCATCGGCACAAAACATAGTCCCAATATCTCGATATCTCTGTATCACAGTCTCTGTACCTCAATATCTCGAAATCTCAATGTCTCAATCACAATATCTAGGGCGCCGTCAGTCCAGACCGGCCCCTACCATCCATCTCAAGACCACGACGGTATCCTCCGGACATCCGACGCGTCGGTTAAAATCATCGGTAGGTAGTGCTCCCCTGCCAGGCTCACATCGTCATCATCACGCGCTTCTTTCCCCGGGGTACCTTACCGGGTCCACCATATACCCGAAACGGTTCATCCGTCTCCTCGAATCGGGTCTCGAAATCCATCAGCAAACTCATGGTGGACGACTCATACATCATGGGAAAAACCACACTTTTTATTTTAAAAGAGAGAAAAGGTTTATTTATGTTTTTTCGGTTTTCCTCCAAATCCAGAAAATCTCATGGAAATCCGAATCCAAAACCTCAATAACACGTAAAATAGTGAATATATGCATGAGAATCCATGAATGCGGCATAACAATGAATAACAGTATGCATGAAGTAGCAGGAAATAACTACAATGTCTAAACTAACATATAAGGCAAGTACGCTATGTCAAGCAATAATATTTTCTAAGGTGTACGTGACATGGCAATTACCGATGAAGATGTGTGTGAGCCGGCAAGTAAGTGTACGTGGTACATACGCATCATCGGTAATGGTGCTGGTGTCCTAACAATATGATATCAATAATGGAGTATGAAACATAATATAAGCATGCAATGCGAAGCGAACCACAAAAATGAGCCAGAGCTGAATACTAGACGCAACTATAACTAATCTGCATTAATCTAATATAAGTCCTACAAATGGTGCCTTTTGAAATAACATGAATCATGGGGTTTTGGAAATAGGGGCTACGGTGTTTTTATGAAAAGATACGTCTTTTGAAATATCCGTAGGATCCCTTGGGCTGTCTTTTAAAATACCCATGATTCGTTAGTTTTTGAAATAGGTAAGAATCGAATCTAATCTAACAACTAAACTAAACTAAAGGGCTAAGCTAACAAGCTGGACTACAGGTAAGGAAACTGCCTAACATCCGAGTCGATACATATACATATCTGTATATATATTAGTCGGTGATCCCGGCTCAATAATATCATATCCGATACCATATCTATAATCAGACATCCCAAGTCAAGAGTGCGGATCAATCATCAAAATATAGCTCGTACGTAAATCCGTCGTACGGCATCCCCAAATCTGGGTACGGGTCAATATCACATTCATCATACTATTCACCTGGTATCCTCTTTATCAAATATCATGATCGGGGTACTGATCTACGTCTAGTACAATACTGATACCGCATAAGTATGCATGCACGTGTGTGAAACACTACGTCAAGGACCCGCTACAACGTCATGTCGTATCTCAAATACGAACCCTGCTATATCACCGATCTCACGGCCTCAAATCAAATCTCATCGACTCATCATAAATCCCAAGTACTATCCTCACTATCCATGCATGCGTATATGAATGCACATATGCATAGTCCCATACCCACGCATATATACATATATACACATCCCAATCTACGCACAAGAAAGTAAAGTATGCAAGTATGGGTGGTTGTGTGCATGTGTGGTGCGACCACTACTCTAGGGTTTCGCGATACTAAACCATCCATATTTATCATCAATAAACTCAAAACAAAATATAATCAATAAATGTGTGTATACGTATTCGTATACATCACCACGAACTGCGGAGGTGCTATACGCCATCCACCCGACTTCTCCCCGTAGATATAAATCTACTCACCTGGTCCTCGCTCGCCGGTGCCGACGTCGCCACGCGGTTGCTTGTCGTCTCGAAGTCCACATGGGGGTACCTACATATCACCACGTATCGTATCACATAAAAACCAAATCCGAAATCGATAGGGTATATGAAAACCAATTCGGCACGCGTATCACGCAGAGGTCAAAACCTATCGGCTACGCATGCAAGAATAGCTAAAGTAACCCTCGATGTCGATCTACAAACGTCAAACCATCGAGAAAAACCCAAACACACCCATTTTCACATTCACAAACACTAAACATACATATGAAATAGGGTGAAATCATCAAAATCAATAAATTGATTAAATTGGTTTATTTCCAAAAATTCTAGTAAAGGGGGTCGTTTACCGTTTTACTACAAGTCTTGATGTTTTAGCAAACTAGAGTTCACAATACTCACTAATTATCTTAATTAGGCCACATAAGCATTTACAAGATTTTTAATCTTGCCAAATTATATTAAACCAAAAACTAGTTTGCAATTTTTCCAATTTCAACCATTTTAGAGCAACAATACATAATTCAACAAGTAGGCTAGGTTTTGCACAAGCTAAGGTATTAAACTACCCATTATAATTTCAATGATGTGATGAAACCCTTACCATATTTTAATTCTCAATTTTTTCATAATATTTAAAAAAAACTAGTAAGCATAAAATTCCAAATTCGGGGCAAGCATCTTAGATTTGCGATCTAAAGATCAAAATCACAAGTAAATATCCAAAATAAACAAACTAGATAACAACTACACATAGCTAATCTAGTTGTGATGCTTAAAACCTTAATTCAAAACCAAACCCTCTTCTTTAAAAACCTAGAATGAAATTAGCACTAAAATTTAACACTAAAACAATTTAATTAAAGGAATTAACCATAAGTGTTAGTTGGGTAAAGATTATACCTCAATATATAGAGATCTAGCATGAAGGTTTGCTTCCAAAAACACCTCCTTTCTCCATGTTTTAAACCAATTTGGGTTAGAGAAGAGGTAGAATAGGGTTTTGTGTTGAATTTGTAAAGAAATTTGTGGATTTTTGTAGAATTTTGATGGAATTTAAAGCTAAAGAATTGGGGATAAAATGAGGGGCTGCAGCAGGGAATGATTCGGCCAAGGGAAGATGGGAGAGAGTGTGAGGAAATGGTGTGAAAAAAATCCAAGTCAAAGCCCCCCCAAATTACCGTAATACTCCCATCCAAAATAATATAATAAAAACCTATATTTAAATCATTTGAATGAGTCAAAGAAGCAAGGAATGGAGGGGGAAGTTGCTGATCCAGTAGTGGTGGGGCCGGCCAAAGTAGTGAGGAATGAGTGAGAGAGATTTTACAAAGAAATTCTATGCAAAAAGACCCCCCACAATGCCATAATTGCAAGTTTAAGCTTAAATTCAATAGATTTCGTTTTCTATAATAAAAATTAGTTAAAACTTAAAATAAAATACTAAAAATTTATGTTACAACTAGATTTTAATTAACATGATTTTAAAGCTTAAATTTAGCCCATTTAAATTTGTATTTATCGCTAATTTAATGTATTTTCTTACCGGCTTAAAATAATATTAAAAATTGAAAAATTAGGGAAAATTTTTAAACGACCAGAATTTTATATGTAACTAATTAGATACTAAAAACTAGCAATTACCTATCCAAATTAGGTATAATTAGGCCTAAACTGCAAAATAACAAAAAGGACGATTTACGGAAAAATACCAAATTTTCACCGATTTTCGGGAAAACACCAAAACGACTTTTCTAGGCGTTACATCCCTGGCCAGGGCTGACTTTGAGATTTACCGGTAAGTGTTACCAGTAGTTTCTTGACCCGTTATGAGCCTCACATCGGCATGACTTATCGAGTTATTGGGGTCTGACGTTTACCACCCCCAGACGAGATATGCGACATATCAGACGAAGAGACTGGACTGTACGGTAGTATTACTGATTGGATTTGCAGGAGTATGAGCAGGCTTGCTTGTTGATCTTCTGATCTCTCAATACCTGGGTGGCCGTTACGTTTAGCAGACCGCTTGCGGTTTATGGGTATTTGATATGATCATCACCTACTGCCGGCGTATTGACGAGTCTTTAGAGTCCTACACAGAGCTTTCCTGGTTCATGCGAAACGAAGTACGAGCACATATGAGATATGTGCGGGACCGAGATTAATACGCGTATGTGATACCGCATTCTATTCTCGTGATTTGTGATATCGGTCGGTTATATGTGATATAGCCGGGTTATCGGATCAAGTGTTGATTCGATAAGTTGTTGCATTTGATATTAGTCAGTTATATGTGATATTGCCGGATTATTAAATCAAGTGTTGATTTAATAATTTAATGTATAATCGTATATTTGATATACTAGATTGCATTAACTAATATTAGCTCACTTAAACATTTCTTTTTCTCACTTGTGTGCATTAGTATATATGTGATATATATTAGTATACATTTTATTGTGTTATGCTTGATGCCATATGCTACATGGGTGTATGAGACTCACATCATATTAATAATAATGTGAGGGTTTATATTTATTTAAGTAAATCAAAATTAGTGTTAATTAGTCACATGCTTGGAAGCTTGGATAAGCTTGTAGCATCTTTGACTAATTCCATTCTTTTTGTTTTACTTATAGATATTTATTAACCTAACTATTATTGTTAGCCATGGTTTAATCTCTACATGGGTTAGTGTATGACACTAACTCACCCATGTTTCCCATTCTCGCTTTATTAGTTCATTCTCTTATTTCTTCACTTGAGCTTCTTCTTCCTCATGAGAAAAGCTCACTAGCTTTTAAAAATGTGAGAAAATATTGTGAGAAAAATAAATCTAAAGTGAGCCTATTTTCTAGTTCATCATCCTCTACTACTAGCCATTTAGTTTAGGGTGTTTGCTTCACTAATTTCACAATTAGTGAAGAGATATCATGAGCTTGAGTCTTCTCGACGTAGATCATCTTCGGCCTCGAAGATTTTGAGCAAGCTTGTTCATTTCTCCGGGAGAACCCTTTCTAGAGTTTGGGAGATCATAACTCGCAGCGAAGGGACTGGTACACGGAGCTTTTAAAGTGAAGGACCGGTCTACAAAGGTTCTATTCCTCATTCACTTAGATGTAAAGTAGTTTACATATCGTTTCGTCGGATTTTCTAGTAAAGATTCTAGGGTTATGGTTAGCTAGAACGGCAAATTTTTAATTTGCCATGGACGATGCCTCCCGAAACCTTGCTGCCATGCTAGACAACCCTGCAGTGGTATCAGAGCCATGCTAGAAAATTAGACGGATTTTGTTAAGATTATGAAACCAAAATACTCCGAAACTTGCAACCCTTTAAACTAGTTTCTGTCGAATTTAAAATGTGCTCCAAAAAGTTTTTAAACAACTGCAGAATGTTATATGTGATATAACATGAAAACTGACAAAATTTAAAGCAGTTTAGCCTCAACATGGCCGGCCACATAGGCTCCCAAACCGGCGAGCTCGGGTCAAAATTGGAATTTTGGCTTCAAATTTTGATGGTGTTCCAGTCTCTGGGTTTTAGGGTTTCAGGTGTTGTTTGTTTTTGCTAAAAATTTCATGTGATGTTTATTTTCTGCAAAACCAATACGGACTGTTTCGTATTCGTAGTTTTAACAATGTTTCAGGTTATTCACATATTGTCTAGGCAAAGTTAAAAAGTTTGAACGATTATCAAAAACCCACTTTTCCCAGTTTAACGTATTCGGAAAAACATGCAAGTAATTCTGTGGACCCTCTAGAAGAATGAAACCCTAACTCGACATAATGACCATGGAACCGCTTTGAACCTTAGGGTTTGTGGCAGTTCTGCAGTGCCATTAATGAGTCTTGGGTTTGCCCTTCTACGGTTGGTCCATAGGTACTGTGGCATGTTCCGGGTATTATTAAAACCGTGCTTAAGTGTTGAGCTGTCGGGGAATTGTGGGACTTTGATGAATCGATCGAAAAGTTTAACATCGTCTGGATATCATGTGTTTTGATACAATAATTGGAATCTATTTAGTTGCGTGCAAGTTTAACATTTCGGTCTCGGGTCAAATCAGGAATCTTGTTGAATTACCCGACTTCTTTTGAAAAGTGTTTTCATAGTTGAGACCTAAATGTAAGATTTATATTGTTAGGCATGAAATCCAGAATATGTGATATTCTGGGTTTATGATGTCTAAGGGCAGTGACGATTCCAATTGTTGTAGTTATTCACTTTCTTTTCTGCGACCGAAAGTGTAATATGTGGTGTATCACCGGTTTCGTTGCTATATATCAACGACCATTGGGATACGCATATTTACTTACGTTGATGATATGTGATGTTATGTGTTGCTGGGATATGTTATATTGGATCGTCGTGTTTGAATAGTCGGGTTTTTTTTATGTGAGATGAGAGTTTTTTTATTTTTATTCATGTAAAAACTTGAATATAATATTCTTTTATTGGGGCACTTCCGGGTTGAGGAATATGTCACCGTTGATGTATATTATTTACTTTTCCGCATTAGGATAGACCCAAGGAGGGGAGCACAAGTAACCGGGTTCTAGAGTCCAGTGGGAGACCATCTCGAGGCGTCGAGTCCGGGTCTCCTAACTCTAGAATTGGTAGGGTTGCTTGTCGCTCTCGTAGGGGTCTATGGATGTGGGTTTGGCTATTCATCACGACCGTGGAATCCGTGTTTTATACTGGCTTAATTTAAAACCCGGAAATCCTAGTATATCCAATATTTCATATGTTGATTTCTGCTGCGATATTCTGTGATGTAATCACTGTATATGATGAGATAGATACTGTATATAGTATATGTGATATATTATATAGACGTTGCTTATGTTTTACACCCGTGCTAGCCCTGCCCTGGTCTGCCGTTAGTTACCTAACCTAACGGTGCATGACGGGACATCGTGGCAAATGCGGATGGCATAAGCGTATGTTGTATTTATCTGTGATGCTTAGGTAACATAAAATGATGGGACTTCATTAATGAGATTAATGGAAGAAAATAAACCCAAAGATGTTGTGGAATCGAATTTTCAAAAACAGGTAGCTCTAGTTCTTGCTTTGCATAGCGGTATTTCTTATAGAATATCCTCCACCTTATTCGATAAGGAAAGAGCCGAGATCCTTTCACCGGGAGTGACCTCTTTAGCAATAACTGGCAGATGCTACAACCCTCGGTTTCATCTTTTGATTGCTTTCCTAGTTTTTGTTTTGCATAGTGGTATTGCGAATATCCTGCACCTCATTCGGCAAGGAAAGAGCCGAGATCTCTTCACCGGGAGTGACCACTTTAGCGAAACTAGCAAAAGCCTAAAAAACACTCCATTTTAAATCATTTGATTCTACAACGATATCAAGTTCATTACGCAAAAGGTTTTCTTAAAAACCTGTCGTAGCCCTCCGTCATTTCAGATAAGTACTAGTTAGTACTCGTGTTACGTTTGTTGACTATGTTAAGGCGTAGTGTGCGGTAGCTAATTAGTGCTTATCTGCTTAAGCATGAGATGCGATTGGACTAGGGTAGTCGTGCGACTTTGTTGACTATGTTAAGGGTCGTGCGGGTGGGTTTAATTCAATCAAGAAATGCATAGGTTAAACTTGACTAGCACTTATGATTTGTTGACTATGTTAAGGTCATATAGTTGCTAGGGGCAAAATATTATCGGGAATTTCAAGTGTTGAAATTTGCAATGAGATTGCATACCTTCTATGAGATAGTTGGATCCCGATACCCACTGCGATTAAGAGTTACTCCTGGGAGAGTTTTGCACATTAAAATTTGCCGATCAAGTAGGTGTCTAGAAAGGTATCAACGGGGTTACGCTCCTGGGAAAACGAGGTTTATTTTAATTAGGTCCGTGCAAAAGCACGGGGAACCTCCCTCAAAGTACCGGCACTGGCCTGGCTGAAAGATTGGCAAACTTGTAGGGTGTAATTAATCCCGGCTAGTCTTTCCTTTTAGAGTTTGAAGGAAGATTAATAAAAACAGTGGGAGCCATCCTGATTAGATAAAATAATAACCAATCTAATCTTGCAAGAGCATACGCTGAGTGTTTTCTTCTCTCTCTCTCTAGGTAGCGACCATGCCACGCTTTAATCAAGATAATAATATGGATGTATTGACCGAACCTGCTTGTTATACTGAGCTGGGGAACGTTGGCCCCGCTTCAACTTATAATTGTTATAAGACCGAGCAGGAAATAGAGGATTACCAGGATTCCCGTGTCGCCTAAACGAAGAAAGTGCATGATAATGCATCTTCTTCGGGTGTGTTCATTAACGAGAACTGTTTCTCAGTATCCTCTACGTCCTGGGTATGTAATACCGGATCAGGATCCCGCATATGTAATATGTTACATGAGCTACAGATAGGTAGAGAACCGAGAATGGGTGATAAGTTTCAAGAGATGGAAACGGTGCAAGTGTTGCAGCCAAGTTGTTGGCGGTTATCACCCTGTATTATCAAGTACATTGATTCTGAACGAATATTATTAGATACCGATCCTGATATACAACATCATATCAGTCTCTTTATTTAGTAAAAAAGGATATAATTTTTTATTGTTGGATAATGTTTTGAGCATTTTCTATATCAAGAGTTGATCGGTTCAGGCATGTTATCTAAAAACATATACGTTCTAAATCAAACCACAGCTCTTAACGTATAGAACACACATAAGTGGAAGAGTTCAAAAATGAACGAATCCTTCTTGAGGCATTGTAGACTAGGTCATATCAATGCGACCCGACTAGCTAAGTTATATAAAGATGCATATTTAAATCAGTTTGAATTTACATCTTGTGAAACTTGTCAGTCATGCCACAAAGATAAAATGTCCATAGCTCCGTTTACTGGAAACAGAGAAAGAGTTAATGAACTCTTGGGATTGATACATGATGATGTATGTAGGTCCCCTGTCTACACATGCCAGGACTGGTTCTTTATACTTCATTACATTCACTGACGATCTCTCAAGATTCAGACATATGTTCCTGTTGAAACACAAGTCTGAAGCTTTTGAGAAATTTAATGAATATAAGTCAGAAGTAGAGAACCAAAATGGGTATAAGTATTATGTCCTTTGATGTGATCAGGGAGGAGAATACTTGAGCACGGAGATCCTGGATTATTCTAAAGGAGAATGAGATTCTCTCTCAGCATTACTCCTCCGAATACACCACAGCACGTCGGTGTATTGGGGTGGAGAAATCACACCCTATTAGATATGGTGCGCTCTATGATGAGTATTACTGAATTGCCTATTTCCTTTGGGGGTTATGCACTTGAGAAGCTGCATGCCTATTGAATTGGGTTCCAACCAAATCAGTGCCTACCACTCCATATGAGATATGGAATGGGAAGAGCCCATCTCTTAAGTAAGTTAAGATTTGGGGTTGTCCGTCCTATGTCTAAAAGCAAAATCCGGACAAGCTCAAGGCAAGATCAGCTCTGTAGAAGTTTGTTGGATATCCCAAGCATTCGCAAGGTATATCTTCTACCACACCGAGGAACAAAAGGTGTTTTATTTCTCGGCATGCCACCATTTAAGAAAAAGGATTTATTTTGGAAAGAAATTTATGGTCATGAGGTAGAACTGGAAAGAGTTCCAGCTATACAAACTACAGCTGACGATTTGGTAGAACCGGAGGATTCAATAGCTCCCGACGAACCTCAGCCTCTCCCCCGATCTGGTAGGGTTCCTCATCCGCCTGAGAGATACTTCGGTTTTCTCAATGACAGTAGGAGTGAGGATTGCATCATGAGATGATGACCCAGCTAGTTTCGAGCAGGCCATCAAGAGTGGGGACTCTGTAAGAATGGCTGGATGCTAAGCGATCTGAGATGGAATCCATATACACCAACAAAGTATGGACTTTGGTTGCTATATCTGAAGGGTTAAATCCCCATCAGGAGCAAGTATATCTTGAGAAGATTACTTGGTGTACATGGAAAAGTTGAGAATTTCAAAGCTAAGACCTGTGGCAAAATTTTCTTCATCGACCAGGTGTGGATAATGATGAAACCTTTTCTCCAGTGCCTATGCTTAAGTCCATCCGGATCCTACTTGCCATTGCTACATACCATGACTACGATATCTGGCAGTTGGGTGTCATGACTGCTTTTTCTAAATAGTGATTTAGAAGAGAGCGTCTATAAGTACACAGCCAGAGGGCTTCGTAGACAGTGGGAGCAGCGGAAACGTATGCAAGTTGCTTTATGGGTTAAAGTAGGCAACGCAGAGTCGGAACATCTGTTTTGATGTGGTGGTCAAAGCGTTTGACTTCATCAAAATAGTAGATGAACCTTGTATATACAAAAAGTTAGTAGAGAGTATGGTGGTATTCCTCGTATTGTACGTAGATGACATACTCTTGATAGGGAAGGAGTTTTCTATGTTACACTCGGTCAATCTTCTCTTATCACAAGGATTCTCCATGAAGGATCAAGGTGATACCTCCTAAATCCTGGTTTTTGGATCTATGAGATAGATCTTAGTGGATGTTAGGATTCTCACTAGGTGTAGTGAGATGGTATTAATCGATCCTGGAGAGAATCACTAGATAACTTCCAGGGTGGTAAGGTCGACTGAATGTCAGTCACAGGCATTGTCTTTACCCTCAGTAGAGGGACGGTATGTTGGAAGAGTTCCAAACTAGATACCATGGCAAACTAGACGATAAAGGCTAGATACATCGCTACCAACGATGCTACCAAAGAGGCAGTCTGGGAGTATATTTGTTCATGAGATGAACTTCGTTCCTACCATTGTGTGATAATGGAGTTGTGGCTCAGGCCTAGGAACCCCCGTCCCATCTGTGACCCAGACATATTCTAAGGCAGTATCACCTGATCATGGAGATGGTTGATCTTCAGGGAGATCGATGTTAGGAGAGTAGACTCAGAGGACAACACGGCGGATCCACTCACAAAGGCCTTTTCCCAAGAGACTTTTAAGAGATGGTTGAGTATGCGATACTACAACCACTGCTATATGATGGCCCTAGTGCAAGTGGGAGATTGTTAGTTATATGTATGCCCTAGAGGCCATTACTGTACATACGATGTATATTGTAGTTGATGCTTGGACATATATAGGGAGGACTTTCTTACTCGACATGATATTATGCTATCTGGTTGCTCTTTATCTTAACATGTATACTGATTGTCTCTATGTTACATGTTGATAAAGCCCTTAGGATGTGTACTTGACTACCTAGATTATGATGTGGATCATACTAGTGGGACAAAGGTAGTCCGTGAGCACACCCTTTAAAGTCCCTAGTCGTGGGTGTATCGAGACGGGGCATCGATATACCAGAGTAGACTAGCGTATAGCTTCTTGACCCATGTAGATGGGCGATGGATGATCCTATATCTATTGGTGTTTGACATCAGAGATGGTATACGGGTGCTCAGTGGAGACTGAGTACACTGGACGGACTCTTCGAGAACTCCCATATGGTATTATACCTCACGCCAGATGGCAGTTCTCTGGTGACACTAGTACAGGGTAGTCTGCCGATCCGAGATCGTCATAAAGTCTTGTGTGATTCCCACTGTGCTTTGATTTCCACCTTACCATGTTTAAGAGAACATGCAAAACGGTGGTTTTTGGGTACAGTCCCGAGTCACAAGGAGTCAATAAGCGATAGGATGGGATTCGTCTCTCCCGGTATAGGGAGTTGATTTGCGCTGTGCTCGATTTGCAATAACAGGAAGTCCCTAGCCAGGGATGACTCTGAGATTTACTGGTAAGGGTTACCAGTAGTTTCTCGACCCGTTATTGTCACGACCCAAAAATTAGGCCCGTAACCGGCACTTAAACTACATAACGTCTACAAGCGTACGCAACTTAAGTAAGCCGAAACCCAGAAATCTAAACCACCCAAAACTGGATAAGCGGAGAAAAACATAGTTTAAATCATTCGGAAAATCTCAAGTAAAATCTTTAACTTTAGTTTTCTTTCTTGAAAATTTCGGCAGCACCTCCTTTGTAAAAACTAGCCCCGAAAACGGGTACAACATAAAAATATATAATGCATCCCAAATGGGAGAAACTCACGCCCAACGACGGAGACAACCACCACAAGCATATATACGACGCCGAAGCGAAAAAATATAAAGGAAAAACTGCATAAAGGAGTAAAACTTTACAACAAGACCGGCTCCTACGAGCACGGCACCCAAAGTCACCAAAATAATAATACAACACCGAATCCTCACACTCGTCTCTAAGTCAAATACAAGAAGTGGTAGATGGAGAATACTAGATCCAACAAAAAGATATACAATGTACAAACGGATAACCGCAAACCCACCTAAAAGCGAAGGCCTCACAGCCAACCGTAGCGGTATCCGCAAAAGTAGAGATGATAAGACGCCATGCCGCGACTACGCTGAGGGTAAGCCCTGCAAAACACTGTGGCACAACGGGGGTGAGTTGCCAACTCGTGAATAGTACATAACATCATATTGTAATCGCAAGTATGCACGATCAGCGATAAACCTATCACATGTAATCTGATAGCATGAGTATGGTAATATGAATATGCAACAATCATGTAAAGGTACATCATCAGGGTACTACATCTACATGAAGCAATGAATATCAACATAATCCTGAGTGTGGGATGATATAATATAAAACCTCATGCAAAATCATCAGCATGGAAAACCCCCAGTGTCCCTCACTGACACATCAAATCCCAACATCCTCAGGCACCGCATCCTCAGATCGGCTCTCACATCCTGTAAGTCTCATGGAACCTGAGTGTCAAACATCGACACCCAAAACATCATGAAAACATATACATGTATGTATGTATATATATATATATATATATATATGTATGTATGAGGATATCAACCACGTATGTCCACCGACGATACGTAAAAATCATGGAAACTTGAGTGTCAAACACCGACACTCGAAACATCATGAAACCCGTGTCTAGCATCGACACGCAAATCCTCATAACTCAGGCGCTGTCACCACGACTGGCCCTGACGATATATCGTACAACACTCCGGTCGGTATCCCCACGATAACCGCCGAGTCCAAATACAATCACCGGTAGGTAGTGGTCCCTCTGTCAGGTTTATCATTTACACCACGAAATCACCACTCGCCCCGGGGTACCATACCGGGTCCACCATGTACCCGCAGGAGGTGCCTCCCGCTCCTCGAATCGGGTATCACAAGCCAAATCTCAGAACCGAGAAATCACATGGTGGACGCACTGAAATATCATATCAAGAGAAACCGGGTTTTCAAACAATACATAGTTTTCTTGAAATACCCCCACGGTTCCCAAATCCATAAATCACATGAAATCCATATCTCAATGCGTAAATCCATGAAAACTGATATATGCAGCATAAAACAATAATATGAGCATATTAAGGGAAAGCCGCTCTTTTAAATGAATCCGGCTTTAAAATATATCATGCGGTTCCCAAATCCTCCGAAAACAAGTGCAGCATCATATGAGGTGTACATGTAGTTGTAGCAAGGTTTAATTATCTACATGTAACCAAGTATGTATGATGCATTTCATAAGCGCAATAGTCAACGTCTCAATATCACATATCAAAACAATACCACTTAGGGTATATGCAACTATAGCAAAATATGTGGGTGTATACGTCAGTATGTATGCATGATGTACATGTAGCTGTAACCGAATATGTGGGCGTACATGTCAATATCTATGCATGATGTACAAGTAGCTATAGCAAGGTATACGTGAAATGGAATAAGAGTTACTATCTCAACTATCCCTGTCCAATACAATATCACGTATGTATGTGTCAACAGTATTTCATATGCACAATGGAATAAGAGTCACTACCTCAATTATCCCTATCCACTACAATATCACGTATGTATGTGGGTTGTGCGTGTCATGGCAATTACTGATGGTGTGTGTGTAGCATACAAATTAGTGCTCGTGCAACATGAACCGTCAGTAATGTGTTATGTCCAATAGGTACAAGTCAAGGTACAACAGGTAATACTATGCAATGACGTTCATATGAAATCAACTAATATGCAATAACATGCAACTATCATATCATATCAGCCCTGACGCATAACGCCATACGGGCGATTTCCCCGTAGATGTTAAATCTACTCACCGATGGTCTCGAGCTATGAAAATCCGACTACCTGCTTCTCCTTGTTCGCAACGTCCGAAGTCCTCTCTTGCGATCCTAAAATTTCACAAACACATCACATAAGCTAAATATCCTACGTCGACGCAAAGATAACGAACGCAAGGATAACGCCCAGAAAATTACATTGCACACCTAGCGCACTAAACGCGCACGACATCGGCAAAAGCCCTAACTAGGGTCGCTAATCTACGCAACACCAAGTCTAGACTCCGATCGTCCCGATCACGCAAACACAACACAATTAAATACGAGGAATATAATAGATATAATTTCGCAACGACCAATTGAACCCACGTCCAAAATACACCAAAACCTAGTAAGCAACTTATCGCATAATTCGCGCAAGTCTAAAATTAATTCAATTCTAGCGATTCCAAACATCTTAAAACAGCTTAACTAAGTTATCGAAACCACCTCCATATTTTTAAATTTGCTTAATTAAGCTTTATTAAAAATCTAGTAAGCTAAAACTTTTAATTAGACAAAGTAGGAATTAACAACAATTAACATATTCCACCACTAGGATAAGTTTTCTTAAACTTCAATTAACATTCAACACTTCAATAAGTTTAAACCCTAACTTGAATTTCCTAAAAATTATGATGAATGAATTAATCAAGAGTTTAAAGCTATAATAACCATTTAATTAGCTAACTTAATGATTTAATACAACAAAATTAAAGATTTGGATTAGAAATTATACCTCTCAAGAACACAAAAGATCAACTTGATCCATCACCTTAGCCTCCAAAAGCCATGTTTTTAATGATGATCCAAGCTAGATTAGTGAAGGGAAATTGATGGTTTAATTTTATTTAGGAATTTGTGGATTTATTTTGGGATTTTTGAAGGATTTTGTGAACTTGAAGAAGATGAAATGAGCTTAGAAAAAGTTTTGGGCAGAAATGGGGAGGGCTCGGCCAAAAAGGTGAAGGGGGGTAGTTTTGTGAATTTTTTGTGGAATTTTCTAGCAAGAATTGATAATAAATGCTCATTTAATGAAAAGTGCCACCTTTTCTTCTTCTCTTTTCTTTTTAAAATTAAATCCTTTTGCTCACAAAATATCTAGATTTTTGGAGAGAAGGTTCTAAACTAATTCTAGTGATTAGATTAGCAATGATCCCAATTAGAACTAATTAACCCACACAAAAAATATAATTTCCACTAATTAAGTGCATAAATAACACATCAAAATAATATTTAATTAGGAAAAAATTCTATGTGAACCAAAACTTTTCATTGACCCCCAAAGCCCGCACGCTAGTTTTATTCTAGCTAAACTAGGTGCCGGTAAGTTTATACGGAAGTTTGATCACAATCGGGTTAAAACGGAAAATACCGACTATTTTACCCTAAAACGGAAAAATTCGCATAACGATTTCTAAAACGTTACAATCTTCCCCCTTATAGAAATTCGGTCCCCGAATTAAAATTTAACTACGCGTACCTTCGAAGAGATGAGGGAATTTCTTCCGCATCTCGCTCTCGGCTTCCCAAGTGATCTCCTCACTAGTAGGGCTACGCCAAAGAACCTTCACAGATGGCAAGACCTTTGACCGAAGTTTCTTCACTTGCCGATCCAAAATAACTACCGGGTGCTCGGTGAACGAAAGATCACGCTCAAGCTGAACGGTCTGGTGCTGAATCATGTGAGACGGATCATGAAGGTATCTACGAAGCATCGACACATGGAAGACGGTGTGAACATCCGGAAAACTAGACGGGAGCGCCAAACGATAAGCAACAGAACCCACTCGCTCAAGGATCTCGAAAGGACCTACAAATCTGGGACTCAGCTTCCCCTTCCTCCTAAACCGCATAACGCCTTTCATCGGAGAAATCCTCAGGAATATATGATCCCCCACTGCGAACTCAAGTCTGCGACGACGATGGTTGGCATAAGACTTCTGCCTGCACTGGGCGGCTCTCTTCCTGTCCTGAATTAGCTGGATCTTCTCCGTAGTCTCCTAAACTAGCTGGGGTCCCAAAACTCTACTCTCGCTGAGTTTGGTCCAACAGACTGGCGATCGACACTTCCTACCATACAGAGCCTCAAAATGTGCCATCTGAATAGTCTCCTGAAAGCTGTTGTTGTAGGAGAACTCAATCAACGGCAAGTGACGATCCTAACTGCCACCAAAATCAAGCACACACGCACGGAGCATATTCTCCAGAGTCTGTATAGTCCGCTCCGACCGACCATCGGTCTGTGAATGAAAAGCGGTGCTAAAACTCAACCGGGTACCCAAAGCTTCCTGAAGCTTCTGCCAAAGATGGCTAGTAAACTGGGTGCTTCTGTTGGATACTATCCATGTGGGAACACTGTGCAAACACACAATCTCATCCATGTACAACTGATCATACTGAGCTGTAACTTTTTGGAAATCGTTTCGGTGAAATTTCGGAAAATCGGTAAAATAAGGGGGTTTTCCGTAAAAAGTCAAAATATAAATATCTTTTAATATAAAATTAAATATACATATTCTAGCTATATAATTGCTAGTATTTGGTGTTTATTGAGTCACTGGTAAAATTTCTAATTTTCTGAATTTTTTTCCGAAATTAATTATTTTAATATTATTTTAAGCCGTCACTAATACATTTAATTAGGGAAAATTACAAATTTGAAATGGGTTGAAATAAATTTTGTGTATCATGACACATCAAACTAACATGAAAAATATTGTTTCTGAAATGAAATGAAGTTGTCAAATGGTTTTAGAAAATATCGACGAAAAAGGCTTAAATGGTGAAAATAAATTAAATGGAAATTGGGGTGTGGTGTTTATCTTTTATTTATTCACTCACTCACTCACCCAAACCCACCACTCACCCCATCCCCTCATGGGCTGGCCGAACCCAAGATGTCCCACTTCCCCATTTTTCCCCACACCAAATTGAGAAGAGAAAAGAAATTGAAGGGAAAAAGAAAATATTAATTAAAGAGGTATGGGTACTTGAAGTATGGGAGTTGACTAACAAATTCCTCACTCATTTTTTTCCCATTCACTTCCTTCACTGGCCGAGCCCTTCCCCTAGCTGCAGCCCAAAAACTAACACCTCATTTCACCTCCAAATTTCATTGCATCAAAATCCATCAAAAACTCACACAAACCCCAAATCCAAGTTTTACCCATTATTTCTTGGCCTTTAAAGCATGGATCTTTGTGAAAAGAGAGCATTTTGGGAGGCTAGATCTTAAGTTTGATCTCATGGTTTGGAGGTATAATTCTAACCCAAGTGTTTAATTTTTGATAAGCTACTTTAAATTAGTTTAATTAGCTAATTAATTGATTCCAATTTCAAGATTGAAAATTTAAGAAAGAGTTTGAATGCAAATTAGGGTTTCTAGCATAGGATTATGGTTGTGATGGGTAGATTAACATGTTATGACATGTACAAATCTAAGCTAGTTGCTATATTACAAATTGCCAATTTTAAATCGTCCAATTTAAGCTATTTTGCTTACTAGGTTTTTGTTATTGTATAATTAGATGAAATTAAAAATCTAGTGAGGGTTGTGATTTCAATTAGGGTTTTTATTATATCATTAAGGATGCAATGTATAGTTTAACATCTTAAAATATGTAAAACCTAGTTTGGTTGTTAAATTGCAAATTGTTATATGTAAATTGTCCAAATTGCTTAATTGTTGCAAACTAGGTTTTTGTAAAATATATAAATAATTGAGATAAAAATCTAATGAGGGTATTTATGACATTATTAACATTATAAGTTATAGTTTAATACTTTAGATCATGCAAAACCAAGCTAAATTGTTGTTTGTGCATTTTTACTATGATATTGTTAAAATTGGTTAAATTTGCAAACTAGGATTTTGGGTTTAATAAAAATTGATGAGATTAAATTATGGAAATGGTTTGTATGACTTATTTAAGATGTTTAATGAGTATTGTGACCGCTAGTTTTGTTTAAACATCAAGTTTTGCACTGAAACGGTTAATTTTGCTTGCTAGGTTTTCGGAAAAATAGCTTTTAAAGCGAGTTTGGGGTTTTTGTGAATTTTAACCTATTTCTTATATAATTAGTGATTTGTGAAACCATGATTGGTACGTTTGGTATTTTTCTCGATGGTTTGATGTTTGTATATCGACATCGAGGGTTGGTTTGGCTGTTCTTGCATGCGTTGGCGATAGGTTTTGACCTATGCGTGATACGCGTACCGATTTGGTTTTCATGCGTGACTTCGTTTACGATGCTATATATGACATGTAGGTACCCCAAGTGGACTTCGAGACGACAAGCAAGCACATGGCGACGTCGACACCGGCGAGCAAAGATCAGGTGAGTAGATTTATATCTACGGGGAGAAGTCGGGTGGATGGCGTATAGCACCCCCGCAAAGTTATGAGGAATGAGTTGATGTGGTAACGATATACTTTTATATGTTACTATGAGATATGAACACCTAGTAAGAGAAGCCTTAGGAGCTTATGGGTTTAGGGTTAGCGAGAATTGAAGAAAAGACTTTAGCGGATTTCTTAGTCACAAAACCCTAGAGTAAGGATTTTTGCATACACGCACACATATACACATGCATGAATGTTGAGGACATTGTATGATATTTGGAGATGAGTCGATGAGATTGGGCTTGAGGCCATGAGATCGGTGATGTGATATGGTCCGTATTTGAGGTACGACATGATATTTTAGCAGGTTCTTTAGGCGTGGTGTTTTCATACACACGCATGCATTTCATAGATGGTATCAGTATTGTACTAGAGGTAGATCAGTACCCCGATCATGATATTTGATAAGAGGATACCAGATGATTAATGTGATAGGTGTGACATTTGACCCGTACCCAGATTTGGGAGGCCGTACGACGGATTTACCGTACGAGCTGTATATTGATGATAGATCCGCACTCTTGATTCGAGGATGTTCTATGATATGTTGTATCGTACGTGATATTATTGAGGCGGGATCACCGACTATTATACATGTACATATATATCGACTCAGATTTAGGTGGTTTCCATACCCCTTTAGATTGGCTGTTAGTTAAACCTGAAGCTTACCTAGTAGATGTCAGACTGGACCCGAGTCATACCTATTTCCAAAACTAACGAATCGTGAGGATTTTAAAGACATGTCAAGGGATACTACGGATATTTCAAAAGACGTACCTTTTCTTAAAAACACCGCAGCCCTTATTTTCAAAACACCACGATTCGTACCTTTTCAAACGGCAAAACAATATAATACATGTATAGTAAGGTAGATTCCTTGTTGTTACGTTATTATTCGTGTTCCGTATATTATTGTTGTATTTACTATTCATTTTCCTTATTATGTTGTTATCGCCTCATTGCATGTTATTGTGTACGTAGTAATTATGAAACCATGCTGTTAGGACACCAGCACCATTACCGATGACGCGTATGCTCCACGTACACTCGCTT
This sequence comes from Agapanthus africanus, assembly GCA_030015575.1. Classification (NCBI taxonomy): domain Eukaryota; kingdom Viridiplantae; phylum Streptophyta; class Magnoliopsida; order Asparagales; family Amaryllidaceae; genus Agapanthus; species Agapanthus africanus. The sequence goes on along the minus strand of JASDDO010000024.1, from coordinate 553,183,434 downwards.
GCCGGCTCACACACATCTTCATCGGTAATTGCCATGTCACGTACATTTTAGAAAATACTATTTCAGTGACATAGCTTGCTAGCTGATAGTTGTAATACGTTATAGTTTCCATATGCTAGTTTAATTATTGCATTCATTGCATGATATCAGATGCATCCATATATATTCATTGGTTATGCAGTATTATGGAGATTTATGCCAGTTTTCACTGTTTATTGGTATCATGATTTTGATGATTCCGTATTTACATGAGATTTCTGGATTTGGAGGAAAACCGCAAGAATTTAATAAAAGCTTAGTATCATCATTTTAAAATGCAAATTGCGGGTTTCTCGTGATGTATGAGTCGTACACCATGAGTTTTCATAATTGCTGTTGGATTTGGAAACCTGATTCGAGGAGCTGGATGAACCGTCTCGGGTACATGGTGGGCCCGGTATGGTACCCCGGGGCAAGAAGCTCGAGTTGTATTCGATGAGCCTGGCAGGGGAGCACTACCTACCGGTGATATTATTTGGACCCATCGGTTATCCGGAGGATACCGGCCGGAGTTATGAGATGGTTATAGGCTGATCCGTTCTGCCGGAGCCCGCGGGCCGATCCCGCAGATGATACGGACGCCTGAGATATTGAGATACTGAGACTTATGTTTTGTGTCGATGCTTGACACTGATTTCTCTGTTGCATTCATTGATGATACTTGATTGATATATATATAGAAATCTCATTGATTAAAGAAAACAGTTGTTTCATTCATGATATATTCTGTTTAAATTCGTAATGCATTCATACATCATATATCTGATATGTTGCTATCTGAGCCACGGACACGAGCAGGTAGTATTACACTATACATTGCTGGATCAGGATTTTTATTTGAGAATATTACCTGATATGACCTAGGATAGCGTTATGCATGCGATTTCTGCTGGTAGATGTTTTCTACTCACGAGTTGGCAACTCACCCAGTTGTGCCATAGTTCTTTGCATGTTTTGCCGTACAGGTTCTTTGCGGCTTTGCTGGCACATTGTTCCTTCCGGGTGATTGCTCTGGCAGGTGGGTTCTTTGCATCAGGACCACCATCGTTTATTTATTATTTCAGTTGTATCCAGAAACTCCATCAACCAGATTGTATATTTGAGAGAGAGAAAACCAGACCTGTTATGCTTTCGACCTTAGAGTCGTGCGTTGTATTATTATGGTTTTTATGTTGTGTTGAGTTCTTTTGAGTTTTGATCCTCGCCCTTCGGCGTTGTATATTATATTGCTTGCGTGGTTGTGACTGTCGATTGACGAAGAGCTAGCTCCCGCTTAGGGATGACTTTTTACTTATTTCGTATACTATTCATGTTGTATCTCGTTTGGGGCGGGTATTTACAAAGGAGACTCTGCCGAAATTTTAAGAAAATACTTGAGATTTTAAAAATACATACTTCGGCCTATGTTGATCAAAACTACTTGCTTTAAATTGGTTTTTCCTTCACTCTACTGCTTCTTTAGTTTTGATTTCTGGGTTTTGGCTTACTTAGATTATGTATGTCTCGAGACGTCTCGTAATTTAAGTGCTGGTCATGTTCCGTACTTTTCGGGTCGTGACATGAGCATAACCGAAAGTGGTCTTCACTGGAAGGAAGTGAGCCGCTTTCGTCAACCGGTCAACAATCACCCAAATGGAGTCATACCCTCGACTGGTCCTGGGTAGACCCATAATGAAGTCCATGGAAATCTGCTCCCATTTCCACTCCGGAATAGGTATAGGCTGCAACTCTCCAGCCGGTCTCTGATGCTCAGCCTTGACTTGCTGACAAGTCAGGCACCTAGAAACGAAGTCCGAAATATCGCGCTTCATCCCTTCCCACCAGTAAAAGTCTCTCAAGTCACGGTACATCTTGGTGGAACCTGGATGAACGCTAAAGGCTGACTGATGTGCCTGCTCTAGGATCTCGCATCTCAACCCATCAGCATCTGGTACACACAAGCGAGTCCCGCATCGTAGCATACCCTGGTCATCAATCATGAACTTCGAAATTGTACCCTGCCGAACAAGCTCAAGAATCTCAGACAAACGGGCATCACTGGGTTGCGCCTCACGGATACGATCAAGTAGTAGTGGACGGGCGCGGACATGAGCAAGATGTCCCCCAGCGGAAGTGAACTCAAACTGCACTCTACCATTGCACAAGAGCTGCCAATCTGTAGAAGACTGTCGCTGAACTGCGCTGAACTGGGACAAGCTACCCCCGGGCCTACGACTCAAAGCATTAGATACCACATTCGCCTTGCCCGGGTGATAAAGGATCTCACAATCATAATCCTTCACAAGCTCCATCCAACGGCGCTGTCGCAGATTCAGATCCCGCTGCTGGAAGATGTACTTCAAGCTCTTGTGATCCGTGAAGATCTGACATGACTCCCCATACAAGTAGTGTCTCCAAATCTTCAACGCAAAGACCACCGCGGCCATCTCAAGATCGTGAGTGGGGTAATTCTGCTCGTGCTTCTTCAGCTGCCTAGAAGTATAAGCAATCACTCTATCATGCCGCATCAGTACACAACCGAGCCCCACTCGAGAAGCATCACAGTAAACAACATAGCCGCCCGATCCAGAAGGTAAAGATAGAACTGGTGCTGTCGTCAACCGAGTCTTCAACTGCTGAAAACTCTGCTCGCACGCATCAGTCCAAAGAAAAGGAACTCCCTTCCGGGTCTGTCCAGTCATCTGTGCAGCGATACTCAAGAAATCCTGCACAAAACAGCGATAATAACCAGCTAAGCCCAAAAAGCTATGGACCTCGGTCACCGATACAGGTCTGGGCTAAAGCTGCACAGCCTCGATCTTCTTCGGGTCCATAAGAATACTATCACCAGTCACCACATGACCCAGGAAGTCAACTCTATCAAGCCAAAATGCTCACTTTGAGAATTTAGCATACAGCTGGTGCTCTCTCAAAATCTGCAGGGAAATCCTCAAGTGCTGCTCATGCTCCTCACGACTCCTAGAGTAGACCCGTATGTCATCAATAAATACAATAATAAACTGGTCGAGAAACGGCCTGAAAATCCGGTTCATCAGATCTATGAATGCTGCTGGCGCATTGGTGAGTCCGAATGACATCACCAGAAACTCATAATGCCCATAGCGCGTACGAAAAGCAGTCTTCAGAATGTCATAATTCCGAACCCACAACTGATGATAACCCGAACGCAAATCAATCTTAGAAAAATGTTTCGCACCCTGGAGCTGATCAAATAAATCGTCAATGCGAGGTAAAGGATACCTATTCCGCACCGTAACTCGGTTCAATTGACGATAATCCACACACAACCTCAAACTGCCGTCCTTCTTCTTGACGAACAGAACAGGAGCTCCCCATGGCGAAACACTCGGATGCACAAGTCCCCTATCAAGCAATTCTTGCAATTGATCTTTAAGATCTCTAAGCTCTGCTGGAGCCATCTGATAAGGCGGTATAGAAATAGGCTCCGTGCCAGGAATCAGATCAATGCAGAACTCAATATCGCGCTCTGGCGGCATCCCAGGTAACTCATCTGGAAAAACGTCGGGAAACTCTCGCACGGTAGGAACCTGGTCCAATGACTCCACTGTGGCTCTGGTATCAAGAATGAAAGCCAAGAATCCCCGACATCCCTTCCTCAAAAGCCGACTAGCGCAAAGGACATAAATCAAACTGTGAGGGGCGACACCACGGTCCCCCTGCACAACAAACACCGACTCTCCGGGAAAACAAAACCTAACAGTCTTCTCGCGGCAGTCCATGGACGCGTAGCAAGTAGCTAACTAGTCCATGTTGGAGATAGTGCCCTCAGAGTCAATTATTAGGTCACAGGTACGTGATTGCAATGATTGATGGAGGACATATCCCGGTAGGACAGTCTTACTCGAGATGATAGTATGCTATCTGGTTTACCTTTATCATCGTGTACTGCTTTAGGTGACCTGACAAGTCGCTATTACACGTTGATAGAGCCCCTAGGATTCTTGCTTGACCACCAGCAGTATGAGGGCGATCATATAAGTGGGAGCTGGGGTCTATAAGCATATCCTTAAATGGTCCCTAGTCGTGTGAGTTTCGAGACAGGGCATCGATACTCCAGAGTAGACTAGTGTATACAGTCGAGACCCCGACGAGGGGCAGTGGCCGGTCTCACAAGCCACTGGTGTCAGTTGGATCACCTAAGATGTATACAGGTGCTCATTGGGTTATGAGTACACCGGACAGGACTCGCCGGGAACATGCCAGTTGGTCATATACCAGACGTCAGATGGCAGTTCCCTGGTGACATGTGTGCAGGTTAGTTCATCGACCTGGGGATCGTCATTTGTCTCGTGTGAGTTCCCACTGTACTTTGATTACTACCCTACCACGGCTCAAAGGAGTCGTGCAAACAGGTTTTAGTTGGGTACAGTCCCGAGCCACATGGAGGCAGTGAGCGTATCTTCAGGGGTTCGTCTCTCCCGGTATTGGGGGTGAGGTCGCGCTGTGTCTAGGAGAGCCATTACACGAAGCCCTCGGCCGAGGCAAGGAGATTTACTGGTAGGTATTCCAGTAGTATCTCAGGGTGTTCTGGGCTACACTCCGACACGACTTGTACCGCTTTTGGGGGTCTGACTTTTACCAACCCCCTAGGCCCGCCATGCGATACTCATAGACGAACGGACCGGACTGTACAGATATTGTCACTGACAGGCTCAGTAGGGTTGTCAGGCTGAGTTCGCTCACAGACGTCCCTTTTAGTCAATACCTGGTAGCCCGTTACGTATTGGCTTATACCTCTGACGTGCTAGTGGTTAAATCCACAACCAAGGTGTTGACGAGTCTTTAGAGTCCCCCACATTCTGTTACTCAGCTTTCGGGCGAAAAGTTGTAGAGGCCGTATGGAGATATGGCAAGGTCCGATCAGATACGTGCGGTATTGCACGGATCAGGATCAGACAGTTTGTACTATAGGCCGTATGGATATATGGCAGGGTTCGATCAGATACGTGCGGTATTGCACGGATCAGGATCGAACGGATATTACTAGCCGGCTTTGGTTTAAGCCGGATCCTAGTATAGTACAGTGTAGATTTTGTCTCATTGCATTTGTATTTCGGTCGGAATACAAATGCGGGTGTGTATGCACAGTATCGGGGTTTTCCTGTAATTTATTACGGGACCAGTTTTCTGGAGTTGCCAGTTTGCTTTCCGTTTCGGCCAATTTCCTTTGTATCGTTCATTGGCCGAAGTTTGGTGGAGGATGGCTTATTTGCATTGTTGCAAATAGGCAATTGTGGAGGGGGTCTTTTGCATATTGGTTGGATCATGATGGTTGCTCCATTGACCTTGACTTCTTGACTTCTTCATGATGGATTGACCATTTGGAGTCATCATGGTTGTTTTGGAGTGTTTGTTTTTGTTTGTGATGATATTGTTTTGATCATCACTCATTATTATTCCTTGCATGATAGCTCACCCACTCCCTTGTCTTTCATTTGACTTCACTCCATTCCCACCTACCACCATGAGGCATGGCCGGCCACTATCAAGGGAGGGGGCTCTCTTTCATTTGGGTGTGAGAAAAATGTCACTCTCATTCTTTGCATATCACATTTTTCCTCACCTTTCTCTAAGTTCTTTTTCCTCCACCACAAAGGCACCTCCATGAACCCCAAATGAGACACAAGTTCTACTATACATTCTACCGCAAATCTTGGGCACGTCGACTAGCCAGCTTCGTGCCCGAGTTGCCTCGGCATTGAGGTGGGAGCCCGTAAAAGAAGTAGGCGATGTGGTGCACTTCCGGCGACGAGGAGGAGACGGGACATTCCGCAGGAGATCGGGACGACGACGAGAAGACCGGAGGACTCGGATCTGTCGGTATATCTCTCTTCCCCTTCTTGTAGATAGCTAGGACTAATTAATGGTTCAATCCGGGTATTAGTGCGCGGCGGTTTGCCAGTTCAAGAAAAATTTAAGTTTATCACCGCTTCCGCATTTGGCCGTCGGATTGACGGCCGGGGCGCCGCCGTGCACTTACAGTCCATGCCCAGGAGAACATCGAAGTACAACATCTCAAGAAGGATCAAGTCGACGGACAAATCTCTATCTCTTATACGGACAACACACGACCGGAACACGTGTCGTGCAACAAACGACTCTCCAACAGGAGTAGTCACGACAAGCGGCTGATCAAGCAAACACGACTCTTGGCCTAACCTCGGCACGAAGTGCATAGAAACATATGAATGCGTAGATCCCGGATCGAAAAGAACATGTGCATCATAAGAACATACAGAAAGGGTACCTGAAACCATGGCATTGGATGCCTGCGCGTCCTGATGAGTCAAGGCAAACAGCCGAGCCTGCCCTCTACCGGCAACTGGCTGCCCTTTGCCTCGGCCACCTCGTCCTCTCGGCACAAAACTACCACTACTACGACCTCTCTGAGCAGTAGTCTGACGCGGCGCAACAACAGGCATAAGAGGCAACGCTCTCTGAGGCGGAGAAGGTGGTAAGGTAACGTGGGGTACAGCTGCCCCTCTCTGACGTACTACGGTACAATCCCGAACAAGGTGATGTAGACTGCCACACCCAAAGCACGCATAAGATGGCTGCTGACCCTCCTGGGAATAAGAGCTGAATAACTGTCCCCATCCAATGTCTCTGCTACTACCCGAATGTGAAGGAACTCTGCCTCGGCGTGCAAACCTCCGTCTCTGTGCTGATACATCCGTACGAGTCCTCTTCGGTTTCGGAACAACCGACGACTTAGAAAGATGCTCCTCCACCAAAAGGGATGCATCCACCGCTTCCGCATACGTGTCACAATGCTGAATGCTGATGGCTAGGAACAACCGGGTAAGCATGCCGCGAACAAACCTCTTCACCCTCATCTCCTCAGTCGCTACCAAGTACGGAGCATACACAGACAGCTCAGTAAACGGTATATCGTACTCAGACACCGTCATCCCCGGAGTCTGGCGTAATGACTCAAATCCGCGCGCTCGTGCATCCCTGATGCTTGGTGGAAGAAAACGGACGAGAAACACCGTCACAAACTCAGCCCAGGTCATAGGAGCAAGACCTGCGGCTCTGCCCCTCTCTAAAGAATCACACCACTTCTGGGACAGACCCTCCAAACCGAAGCTCGCGAACTCCACCTATCTCTCGTCGGAGCATCGGAGCGAACGACAAATCCTGGCCATCAGGTCGATAAACGACTGCGAATCCTCAGCTGCATCTATGCCTGTGAACACCAGAGGCCTCAGCTTCATGAACTCTGTCAGTGACACGGTAATAACCTCCGGAGCTGTAACTGTGATTGTCGGAGCAGTAGGTACCATCGTGGTCCCTGCAACGGGTAGAACAACTGCCTGCCCCTGCGCTCGAATGGCCTCAACTAAATTCTCCATCATTTGGCGCAGGTCCTGCATACCAGCCCCAAACATAGCAATGTGCTCCGGTACAACAGACGTACCCCCTGGTCAGTCCTCGCCTCGGATGAGTCAACTCTGACCTCGGCCCTCGCGGCCACTCTCTGTGCCCTCGTAGTCTTCGGCGGCATATAGGCTGGAAATTGAAACAAGATTCGATAAGGACACGGAAATCGAATCACAAGGATGTATATAAATCACGGAAGAATTTCAATCAATAAGTCCTAAGATCACTTAGGCGGAGTACCGTGTCGTAAGTATGCCGCTGAACATACACACGCTACGTTACTCTGCTTAAGATACCTACTCCACCATACCAAGGTCATCCTACACTTCGAAAGGTAAAACCTAGCGCTTTGATACCAACTTTGTCACGACCCAAAAATTAGGCCCGTAACCGGCACTTAAACTACGTAACGTCTACAGGCGTACGCAACTTAAGTAAGCCGAAACCTAGAAATCTAAACCACCCAAAACTGGATAAGCGGAGAAAAACATAGTTTAAATCATTCGGAAAATCTCAAGTAAAATCTTTAACTTTAGTTTTCTTTCTTGAAAATTTCGGCAGCACCTCCTTTGTAAAAACTAGCCCTGAAAACGGGTACAACATAAAAATATATAAAGCATCCCAAATGGGAGCAACTCATGCCCAACGGCGGAGACAACCACCACAAGCATATATACAACTCCGAAACGAAGAAATATAAAGGAAAAGCTACATAAAGGAGTAAACTTTACAACAAGATCGGCTCCCACGAGCACGGCACCCAAAGTCACCAAAATAATAATACAACACCGAATCCTCTCCTCACACTCGTCTATAAGTCAAATACAAGAAGTGGTAGATAGATAATAATAGATCCAACAAAAAGATATACAATGTACAAACGGATAACCGCAAACCCACCTAAAAGAGAAGGCCTCACAGCCAACCGTAGCGGTATCCGCAAAAGTAGAGATGATAAGACGTCCTGCCGCGACTACGCTGAGGGTAAGCCCTGCAAAACACTGTGGCACAACAGGGGTGAGTTGCCAACTCATGAATAGTACATAACATCATACTGTAATCGCAAGTATGTACGAACAGCGATAAACCTATCACATGTAATCTGATAGCATGAGTATGGTAATATGAATATGCAACAATCATGTAAAGGTACATCATCAGGGTACTACATCTACATGAAGCAATCCATATCAACATAATCCTGAGTGTGGGATGATATAATATAAAACCTCATGCAAAATCATCAGCATGGAAAACCCCTAGTGTCCCTCACTGACACATCAAATCCCAACATCCTCAGGCATCGCATCTCAGATCGGCCCTCACATCCTGTAAGTCTCATGGAACCTGAGTGTCAAACATCGACACCCAAAACATCATGAAAACATATACCTTTATATATATATATATATATATATATATATATATATATATATATGAGGATATCAACCACGTATGTTCACCGACGATACGTAAAAATCATGGAAACCTGAGTGTCAAACACCGACACTCGAAACATCATGAAACCCGTGTCTAGCTTCAACACGTAAATCCTCATAACTCAGATGCTGTCACCACGACTGGCCCTGACGATATGTCGTACAACACTCCGGTCGGTATCCCCACGATAACCACCGAGTCCAAATACAATCACCGGTAGGTAGTGGTCCCTCTGTCAGGCTTATCGTCTACACCACGAAATCACCACTCGCCCCGGGGTACCATACCGGGTCCACCATGTACCCGCAGACGGTGCCTCCCGCTCCTCGAATCGGGTATCACAAGCCAAATCTCAGAACTGAGAAATCACATGGTGGACGCACTGAAATATCATATTAAGAGAAACCGGGTTTTCAAACAATACATAGTTTTCTTGAAATACCCCCACGGTTCCCAAATCCATAAATCACATGAAATCCATATCTCAATGCGTAAATCCATGAAAATTGATATATGCAGCATAAAACAACAATATGAGTATATTAAGGGAAAGCCGCTCTTTTAAATGAATCCAGCTTTAAAATATATCATGCGGTTCCTAAATCCTCCGAAAACAAGTGCAGCATCATATGGGGTGTACATGTAATTGTAGCTAGGTTTAAGTATCTACATGTAAGCAAGTATGTATGATGCATTTCATAAGCGCAATAGTCAACGTCTCAATATCACATGTCAAAACAATACCACTTAGGGTATATGCAACTATAGCAAAATATGTGGGTGTACATGTCAGTATGTATGCATGATGTACATGTAGCTGTAACTGAGTATGTGGGTGTACATGTCAATATGTATGCATGATGTACAAGTAGCTATAGCAAGGTATACGTGAAATGGAATAAGAGTTACTATCTCAACTATCCCTGTCCAATACAATATCACGTATGTATGTGTCAACAGTATTTCATATGCGCAATGGAATAAGAGTCACTACCTCAATTATCCCTATCCACTACAATATCACGTACGTATGTGGGTTGTGCATGTCATGGAAAGTGTTGACGGTGTGGGTGTAGCATACAAATTAGTGCTCGTGAAACATGAATCGTCAGTAATGTGTTATGTCCAATAAGTACAAGTCAAGGTACAATAGTAATACTATGCAATGACGTTCATATGAAATCAACTAATATGCAATAACATGCAGCTATCATATCATATCAGCCCCGACGCATAACGCCATACGGGCAATTTCCACGTGGATGTTAAATCTACTCACCGATTGTCTCGAGCTATGAAAATCCGACCACCTGCTTCCCCTTGTTCACAGCGTCCGAAGTCCCCTCTTGCGATCCCAAAATTTCACAAATACATCACATAAGCTAAATATCCTATGCCGACGCAAAGATAACAAAACGCAAGGATAACGCCCAGAAAATTACACTGCGCACCTAGCGCACTAAACGCGCATGACATCGGCAAAAACCCTAACTAGTGTCGCTAATCTACGCAACACCAAGTCTAGACTCCGATCGTCCTGATCGCGCAAACACAACACAATTAAATGCGTGGAATATAATAGATATAACCTCGCAACGACTAATTGAACCCACGTCCAAAATACACCGAAACCTAGTAAGCAACTTATCGCATAATTCGCGCAAGTCTAAAATTAACTCAATTCTAGCGATTCCAAACATCTTAAAACAGCTTAACTAAGTTATCGAAACCACCTCTATATTTTTAAACTTGCTTAATTAAGCTTTAGTAAAAATCTAGTAAGCTAAAACTTTTAATTAGACAAAGTAGGAATTAACAACAATTAACATATTCCACCACTAGGATAAGTTTTCTTAAACTTCAATTAACATTCAACACTTCAACAAGTTTAATACCTAACTTGAATTTCCTAAAAATTATGATGAATGAATTAATCAAGAGTTTAAAGATATAATAACTATTTAATTAGGTAACTTAATGATTTAATACAATAAAATTAAAGATTTGGATTAGAAATTATACCTTTCAAGAACACAAAAGATCAACTTGATCCATCACCTTAGCCTCCAAAAACCATGTTTTTAATGATGATCTAAGCTAGATTAGTGAAGGGAAATTGATGGTTTAATTTTATTTAGGAATTTGTGGATTTATTTTGAGATTTTTGAAGGATTTTGTGAACTTGAAGAAGATGAAATGAGCTTAGAAAAAGTTTTGGGCAGAAATGGGGAGGGCTCGGCCAAAAAGGTGAAGGGGGGTAGTTTTGTGAATTTTTTGTGGAATTTTCTAGCAAGAATTGATAATAAATGCTCATTTAATGAAAAATGCCACCTTTTCTTTTTAAATTTAAATCCTTTTGCTCACAAAATATCTAGATTTTAGGAGAGAAGGTTCTAAACTAATTCTAATGATTAGATTAGCAATGATCCCAATTAGAACTAATTAACCCACACAAAAAAATATAATTTCCATTAATTAAGTGCATAAATAACACATTAAAATAATATTTAATTAGGGAAAAATTCTATGTGAACCAAAACTTCCCATTAACCCCCAAAGCCTGAGCACTAGCTTTATTCTAGCTAAACTAGGTGCCGGCAAGTTTATACGGAAGTTTGTTCACAATCGGGTTAAAACGGAAAATACCGACTATTTTACCCTAAAACGGAAAAATTCGCATAACGATTTCTAAAATGTTACAGTTATGAGCCTCACATTGGCATGACTTATCGAGTTATTGGGGTCTGACGTTTACCACCCCCAGACGAGATATGCGACATATCAGACGAAGAGACCGGACTGTACGGTAGTGTTACTGATTGGATTCGCAGGAGTATGAGCAGGCTTGCTTGTTGATCTTCTGATCGCTCAATACCCGAGTGGCCGTTACGTTTAGTAGACCGCTTGTGGCTTGTTGGTGTTTGATATGATAATCACCTACTGCCGCCGTATTGACGAGTCTTTAGAGTCCTACACAGGGGTTTCCTGGTTCATGCGAAACGAAATAGGAGCACATATGAGATATGTGCGGGACCGAGATTAATGCGCATATGTGATACCGCATTCTATTCTCGCGATTTGTGACATCGGTCGGTTCTATGTGATATAGCCGGGTTATCGGATCAAGTGTCGATTCGATAAGTTGTTGCATTTGATATTAGTCGGTTATATGTGATATAGCCGGATTATTAAATCAAGTATTGATTTAATAATTTAATGTATAATTATATATTTGATATACTAGATTACATTAACTAATATTAGCCCACTTAAACATTTCTTTTTCTCACTTGTGTGCATTAGTATATATGTGATATATATTAGTGTACATTTTATTGTGTCACGCTTGATGCCACATGCTACATGGGTGTATGTGACTCACACCATACTAATAATAATGTGAGGGTTTATATTTATTTAAGTAAATCAAAATTAGTATTAATTAGTCACATGCTTGGAAGCTTGGAGAAGCTTGTAGCATCTTTGACTAATTCCACTCCCTTTGTTTTACTTATAGATATTTATTAACCTAACCATTATTGTTAGCCATGGTTTAATCTCTACATGGGTTAGTGTATGACACTAACTCATCCATGGTTCCTATTCTCACCTCATTAGTTCATTCTCTTATTTCTTCACTTGAGCTTCTTCTTCCTCATGAGAAAAGCTCACTAGCTTTTAAAAAGGTGAGAAAATATTGTGAGAAAAATAAATCTAAAGTGAGCTCATTTCCTACTTCATCATCCTCTACCACTAGCCATTTAGTTTAGGGTGTTTGCTTCACTAATTTCACAATTAGTGAAGAGGTAGCATGAGCTTGAGTCTTCTCGACGTAGATCATTTTCGGCCTCAAAGACTTCGAGCAAGCTTGTTCATTTCTCCGGGAGAACTCTTTCTAGAGTTCAGGAGATCATAACTCGCAGCGAATGGACTACTACACGGAGCTTTTGAAGTGAAGGACCAGTCTACAAAGGTTGTATTCCTCATTCACTTAGATGTAAAGTAGTTTACATATCGTTTTGTCGGATTTTCTAGTAAAGATTCTAGGGTTAGGGTTAGCTAGAACGGAAATTTTTTTAATTTGGCATGGACGATGCCTCCCGAAACCTTGCTGCCATGCTAGACAACCCTGCAGATAATATGTGATGTTATGTGTTGCTATGATATGTTATATTGGATCGTCGTGTTTGAATAGCCAGGTTTTTTTTAATGTGAGATGAGAGTTTTTCATTTTCATTCATGTAAAAACTTATACGTAATATTCTTTCGTTGGGGCACTTCCGGGTTGAGGATGGTGTCACCATTGATGTATATATGATTTACTTTTCCGCATTATGATAGACCCAAGGTGGGGAGCACAAGTAACCGGGTTTTAGAGTTGTAACGTTTTAAAAATAATTAAATAAATAATTAAATGAATAAAATTGTTTAAGTGAATTTTATGATTTTCGGTAAAGTAAAATGTATTTTTCGTAAAACTAAACCGTGATTGTTTTTCATTATAATTTCAAAAATACCTATTTTAATTATTTAATTACTAGTAAATGGTGTTTATTTAGCCACTTATAAATTTTTAGTTTAATTAAATATTTTTCCTAAATTAATTATTTTAAATATTAACATAAGCTTTATTTTTACACTAAATTAGTGTAAATTACAAATTTGAATGGTTTTAATTTGTAAAGATGAACCATGGCATATTAGAATTTAGTGTGTATCATGTAAAATTTATTTGCAAATTTTTCCAATTTTCTAGAGTTTTCTTGAGTTGCTATAGTAAAGAAATAAAAAGAAAATAAATAAATCATGAAAAGACATAAGAAGTGAAAGCTTTGGGGGAAACTTCTACATTATTCTTCACTCTCTTCTTTCTCTTCCCCACCTCCTATTTTGGCCGGCCATCACCCCATGGCAGCCCCCCCATTTCCACTTCATTTTTTGTTCAAAATTCATCAAAAATCCTTCAAAAATTCAATTAAAAATCCACAAAATCCTATTTATTTCCTACCCTTTATTCTTTGCTTATTTTTACATGGATTTTGGAGTGGGAAAGCATGCATTTTGGAGGCTCATTTTCATGTTTGGACTTTAGGTTGTGGAGGTATAAATCCTTCTCTTTTGATTTATTTCTATTAGATGTTCTTTTAAAGCATAATTAGATTTATTATATTAATTCTAGTTGCAAATTTTAAAATTCAAGTTAGGGTTTGCAAATTCAAGTGGTGGTTTTTATTAATTAATTAGGGTTATAATAGCTAGTTTAACATCTTTTAGAGTGGAAAATTCTTGCATGGTTGTGGTATAATAAATTGTTATCCAAAATTGATTTAATTATGCTATTTAGCTAACTAGTTTTTTTTATAAATGTATATGTGGGTGAGATAAAATTCTAATTAAGGTTTTTATCATTATATTATGGTTTTAATAGGGATATTAACATGTTAGTGGAATGCAAAACCTAATCTAGTTATTAGTTTCAATTGTTAGTTAGCAAAGTGTGATAAATATGCTAATTATGCTAGTTTTTGCAAACTAGATTTTGAAAATTCCTAAATAAATGAGATTAAAAATATAATTATGATTTCATTATATCATTATCATCATGAATTTTAGTTTAATACATTAATTCATGCACAATCAAGTTTTGTGGTGGAATTGTGTTATTTTGCTTGAAAGATGTTAAAAATTACTAAAGGTTGCAAACTAGAAATTTCAAATTAATACAAATTTGTGTAATAAAAATATAGTAATGGTTTGTATAGTCTAGTTATGCTATTTAATGAGTTTTATGACCATTGGTTTCATTTAAATGTCAAGTTTTGAAGAAAAACGGTAAATTGGCATTTTCGGGTTTTACGAAATCGGGCGATTTGATGGATTTTAGGGTTTCGATGGATTTAATCATGTTTTATAATATATGTAATGAGTTTTAAAACTACGAGTTATTTGTTGATGTTTATCTCGATCCATCGGAGTTTGTACACCGATATCGAGCGATATTTGGTTCTTTTGCGTGAACGGGACATAGGTTTTAACCTATGCTGGTTCCTTACGTCGTTTTGACTTTTGTATGTGATTCAGTTTACGATACTATTTATATGTTTGCGTTTAGGTACCCTCATGTGGACTGCGGGCGATGAAGAGGAGGATGGCGACACCGTCTTCGGCAGACATGGACCAGGTGAGTAGATGTATATCTACGGGGGGAAGTTGGGTGGATGACATTTAGCACCCCCGCAACGTAGAATAGGAATAGTACTTATTGCCATTAGGAAACCAGATGTGACCCTAGATTCTTAATGAGTAGGGCCCTAGTAATGACCCTAGGCTGGACTAGACTGATTTAGGAAAACCATATCAGAGGATGAATACCTTGGAAGAGGTTCGTAGGTTTCAGATAGAAACACACACGCACACACTGAAACTCGACATGGTGTATACGGATATGTGTATATATATATAGGACTAGGTATAGGTATATATATATATATATATATATATATATATATACAACACGTATGTGGGATACATTGATGTGATATGATACACGGGAATGAAACAGTATAACTGGGCTTGATGCCGTGATTCTTGACTATGCAGTCGTATTAAAGTGTTAGCGGATCATTAGAGAATGAGATAATGAACATGTATACATAAATTATAATGGGTAGTGATGATATTGAGGTACATGGAACTCTAAAATAGATCCCGAACGGTAACTTGTGACTGATCATGATATGATATATGTACGACTTGATTACGACATCATATAGGTGTGACCTGACGTCGATATCATATAGGTGTGACTTGATGACGATATGATATCAGTATGACTTAATCACAATATGATACATACGACATGATATTTCTGAGGATAAACTAATGATGCATATTATGATGGTAATGCTATATGATTGATGTATGCGATTACAGTTTAGCACCTTGATCATGAGATGAGTTGATGATGACATTATACGAATGATGAGACACCTAGGAGATACTTGACCCGTACCCCGATATTGGGCTGCCGTACGATGGATTTTACCGTACGAGGCATAGATATGATGATTGATCCGCACTCTTGATTCGAGGAAGCCGTACTACGTATGTGACGCTATTGAGGCTGGATCGCCGACTATTAGAGATATTGATTCAGAACTTAGGTAGACTCTTGTTTCTTATTGACTAGTTTCTTAGGTTTAGTTCATTAGGAGGTTAGATGGACACTAGTTTAGGTTCGATTCATATAGTGGTAGTTGTACTCGTATATCGCAGAGGAGTGGATAATGCACATCTGTCTTCACATTCATACTGTAATCATCATGGCGCATGTTCTTACATATGTTGCTATAATCAGTATAAACCTTACCTGTTAGGACACCAGCACCATTACCGATGATGCGCATATTTGCCGGCTCACACACATCATCATCGGTAATTGCTATGTCACGTACACTTTAGATCTTATTATCTTTTATTGATAGAATCAGCTAGCAACTAGATCGATATATAGTATTGTGATTACTCTCAGATATTAGTATAGACAGGGCATTTATTACTTAGACATTCATGTATTCATATTCTCATGTTATCATGCAGTATTATGGGGCATATGCCGACACTTATCATTTACTTACTCATGATTTTGAGATTTGGATTTCTATGAGATTTCTGGATTTTGGGGAAAACCGCAAGAATATATAAAAACTTCTCTCTTTCCTCCAATCTTTTTAAAATATAAGATGCGGTTTTCTCGTGATGTATGTGTCGTCCACCATGAGATTTCATGTTTTCTGATGGATTTCGAGACCCGATTCGAGGAGTGGATGAACCGTCTCGGGTACATGGTGGGCCCGGTATGGTACCCCGGGGCAAGAAGATTGAGTTGTAGACGATGAGCCTGGCAGGGGAAGGCTACCTACCGGTGATGTCTGGCGCGGCGGATATCCGGAGGATACCGACCGTTGTCATGAGATTGAATGATATGGGCCGATCCGGACTGACGGAGCCCGAGGTATTGAGACTATGAGACTTGAGATTTACATGTTTGTGTCGATGCTTGACACGGATTTCCATGGATTTCATTGTTGAGATTTCAGATTCCTATACACATTTTACTATGATAACAGCTAAAGATTTCTTATACAGATATATCTGGATTTCAGGATTGATTATTTCATATTCATGGTGCATGCATATCCATTCATATGACATAGTATTATATGAGGCACTAACACGAGCACGGAGTATCTGCATTTACACGTAGTTTTACCCTGCTATTACTAGATGATTTGGATATAATAGTGTATTATTATGACCTAGGATAGCGTCGTGCATTCGATTTCTTTTCGTAGATGTCTTCTACTCACGAGTTGGAAACTCACCCCTGTTGTGCCAAATTTTATTACAGGTTCGATGTACAGGTTTCCCTGGCAGCTTGCTGGCACATCTTTTCTTTCAGGGTGATTTGCACGGTAGGTTGGTTCACTTGTATCTGAACCACCATTGTATTTTATTCATTCATTTGTATCTAGCAAGCTCCATCAACCATACTTGTATTACTTGATAAGTTTATTGGACCAGTTTTTTTTTTCGACCTTAGAGTCGCGCATGTATTATTCTGATCTGGTGGTTTTGTTTTCTTTTGAGTTTTGAGCCTCGCCCTTTGGCGTTGTATATTATACTTGTTGTACCCGTTTGGGGCCAGTTTTTACAGAGGAGACTCTGCCGAAATTTTTGGGAAAATTTGCCGATGCTTTTAAACTTGTTCCCTTCATGTTTCTTTTACTTCTTCTTCTTCTTTTATGGTTTAGATTTCTGGGCTTCGGTTTACTTAGATTACGTGGCACCTCTAGACGCTTCGTAATCTAAGTGCCGGTCACGTTCCGTACTTTCGGGTCGTGACAAGAGTCCAGTGGAAGACCATCTCGAGGAGTCAAGACCGGTTCTCCTAACCTTAGAATTGGAAGGGCTGCTTGCCGCTCTCGTAGGGGTCTAGAGATATGGGTTTGGCTATTCATTGTGACCGTGGAATCCGTGTTTTTTACTAGATTAATTTAAAACGCGGAAATCCTATTATATCCAATATTTCATATGTTGTCTTCTGCTGCTGATATTCTATGATGCGATCACTGTATATGCCGAGACGAATGTTGTTATTATATATATGATATATTATAAACGTTGCTTATGTTTTGCATCCGTGCTAGTCCTACCCCGCTATGCCGTTAGTTAAGTAACCTAACAGTGCATAACGGGACACTGTGGCGAATGCGGATGGCATAAGCGTACGTTCTATTTTCGTTTTTTTATCTGTGATGCTTAGGAAGCATAAATGATGTGACTTCATTAATGTGATTAATGAAAAGAAAGAAACCTAATGATGTTGTGGAATCAAATTTTCAAAATGGGTAGCTCTAGTTCTTACTTTGCTTAGTAGTATTCCTTGTAAAATATCCATCACCTTATTCGATAAGGAAAGAGCCGAGATCCCTTCACCGTTAGTGACCTCTTTAGCGAAACTTGCAGATGCTACAACCCACTCGGTTTTAGTTTTGATTAGTTTTTTAGTTCTTGCTTTGCATAGTGGTATTCCTTGTTGAATATCCAGCACATCATTCGATGAGGAAAGAGCCGAGATCCCTTCACCGGGAGTGATCTCTTTAGCGAAACTAGTAAAAGCCTAAAAAACACTCATTTTCAAAATCACTCGATTCTATAATGATATCAAGTTTAGAGCGTTAAAGGTTTTCTTAAAAACCATCCGCAACCCTCCGTCATTTTAGGAAGTAGAGTAATTAGTATTCATGCTGCGTTTGTTGACCATAGTTAAGGCGCAGTGTACGATAGCTAAGTGATGTCTTCCTACACAACATATGATGCGATTAATTAGGACAGTCATGTGACTTTGTTGACCATAGTTAAGGGTCATGTGGGCATGTCTAATTAATCACGAAATGAGGGGTAGAACTTGACAAGTGCTTATGATTTGTTGACCATAGTTAAGGTCATGAGCTACTAGGGGTAAAAACCACTATCGGGAATTTCAAGTGTTGAAATTTGCAATGAGATTGCATACCTTTTATGAGATAGTTGGATCCCGAAACCCACTGCGAGTAAGTGTTACTCCTGGGAGATTTTTGCACTTTACAATTAGCTGACCCATTAGGTGTCTAGAAAGGTGTTAACGAGGTTATGCCTATGGGAAAATGAGGTTTACTTTAATTAGGACCGTGCAAAAGCACGGGGAACCTCCCTCAAAGTACCGACATTGGCCTGGCTGAACGGTTAGCGAACTTATAGGGTGTAATTAATCCCGGCTAGTCTTACCTTTTAGGGTTTGAAGGAAGACTTGATAAAAAACAGTGGAAGCCTTCCTGATTAGATAAGACAATTACCAATCTAATCTTGCAAGAGCATACGCTAAGTGCTTTTCTTCTCTCTCGCTCTCCAGGTAGCGACTGTTAGTTGTATGTATGCCCTAGAGGCCAGTATTGTACAGATGATGTATATTATATTGGATGCTTGGACATATATAGAGATGACTTTCTTGCTCGATATGATAGTATGCTATCTGGTTGCTCTTTATCTTAACATGTACACTTGTCTCTTTAAACTGTCTTATGGTTACATGTTGGTAAAGCCCTTAGGATGTGTACTTGACTACCTGGACTATGATGCAGATCATACTAGTGGGGACATGGTAGTCCATAAGTACATCCTTCAAGGTCCCTAGTCGTGGGTGTATCGAGACGGGGCATCGATATACCAGAGTAGACTAGCGTATACGCTTCTCGACCCATGAGATGGGTGATGGATGATCCCATATCCATTGGTGTTTGACATCAGAGATGGTATACGGGTGCTCAGTGGAGACTGGGTACACTAGACGGACTCGCCGAGAACTCCCAGATGGTATTATACCTCACGTCAGATGGCAGTTCTCAGGTGACACTTGTGCAGGTTAGTTTGTAGACCCGAGATCGTCATAGAGTCTTGTGTGATTCCCACTGTGCTTTGATCTCCACCTTACCACGTCCATGAGGGCGTGCAAAACGGTGGTCTTTGGGTACAGTCCCGAGTCACATGGAGGCAATGAGCGATAGGAGGGGTTTCGTCTCTCCCGGTATTGGGGGTTGATGTTGCGCAGTGCTCGATTGGCCGTAACAGGGAAGTCCCTGGCCAGGGCTGATCAGAGATTTGCTGGTAAGTGTTACCAGTAGTTTCTCGACCCGTTATGAGCCTCACATCGGCACGACTTATCGGTTATTGGGGTCTGACGTTTACCACCCCTAGACTTGATATGCGACGTATCAGACGAACAGACCGGACTGTACTGTAAGTGTTACTGGTTGGATTCACAGGAGTGTGAGCGGGCTAGCTCGTCGATCTTCTGATCGCTCAATACCCGGATGGCCGTTACGTTTAGCAGACCGCTTGCGGCTTGTGGATGCTTGATATGATCATCATCTGCTACCGGCGTATTGACGAGTCTTTAGAGTCCTACACAGAGGTTTCCTGGCTCAAGCGAAACGAAATAGGAGCGCATATGAGATACGTGCAGGACCGAGAACAATGCGTGTATGTGATACCGCATTTCATTCTCGCGATATATGTTTCGATTGGTTATATTCGATATGACCTAGTTATCGAATCATTGATTCGATAAATCGATACATTGGATTCTAGTCGGTTATGTGCGACATGACCGGATCATTGAATCAAATGTTGATTTAATGATTTAATGTATAATTATATATTTGATATATTACTTTGCATTAACTAGTATTGGTTCACTTTAAATGGATTTTCTCACTTGATGTACATGTTGTATATGTGATATATTTTTGTGCACATCTTTGTGTCATGTTTGATGATGCATGTTGTTTGGTTTTGTGTTAAGACTTAAACCATGGTTATGATAATAGTTAGGGTTTTTATTTATTTACTTATTTATTTATCTATTCTTTTTTGATAAATAAATAAAAGATAACAAAATGGTTTCTTTCATGAAGCTTGATGAAGCTTCATGAAGCTTTGACTAAAGTGACCATTTTGTCATCATCCTTAACCCTAACCATTCTCATTTGACCATGGTTTATTCTCTACACTTAACCAAGGTTAGAAGATGATAAGTATTGGTTTTATTATTCTTTTTAGATAATACTTATCATATTCTATTTACTTCTTCTTCTTCATCTTCAAGAGAGAAAGCTTGATGCCATCAATGGCATCTTGAGTTCTAAAGTGAGAAATCCAATTCTAAAGTGAACCCACCTCCTATTTCTTCATCCTCTACCTCTTGCCAAGTGGTTTTGGGTGTTTTCTCCACAAGTTTCTCAACTTGGTGAAGTTGGAGCTTGAACTTGTGCAACCTCGACGTAGATCATCTTCGGCACGAAGCCGACGACCTATTCCGCTCGTTTTTCCGACGAAGCCGACGATTGAGTCTAGGATTCGAGATGGACAGCGAGAGGACGCCTACGTGGAGCTAAGAAAGTGGAGAACCGGATCTACAAAGGTTGTAGCCTCTCTCCTTTAGTTAAGTTGTTAACTAGTTTAGTATTTCGCCTAGAATTCTAGCCGACGATCCGTATTAGGGTTTCTCGGCACCCATAAAATTTTAAATTGGCATGGTTGATGCCTTGTGTGACCTCTATAGTGTGCCTAGGAACCCTACAGTGGTATCAGAGCCTAGCTAGAGCCTTAGGCGAAGTCTAGACGACGTTTGAAACCCTAATACGCATCGAAACCCTAACACATCATGCTCTCTGGACTTTTTCTAAAAACTGGGATTTTTCCAGATTAAAAATGCTTAAAAAATTCAGCAGGGAAATCTAAGAATTACGATGCAAAAATTATTCCATGAACAGTAAATAGTGCGGCGGAACCGCGGCAGAAGCCTGGCTTCTGCGGCGGTTCCGCGACAGTATGATGACGTCAGACCTCATTCTTTGCACAGTAATTCATAATTTCAGCAGCTGAGTTTTATGGGTATTTTTAATATTTTTTCAAGAGTTGAATTTTCTGGGGTGTTTTAGAGCTTCGATGTTTCGATCGGATTATCAAATTTCGTCTTTGTGTTTTTCCGGATGACTTTAGAATATGTTAAAAAATTCGACCGGATATAAATACCCAACTTTTCCCCTGCCGGAAACTATCCAAGTGTTGGATTTTTGTGTGGTTTAAGGACGTTCTGAGTAATGCAAGTAACGCGATGGTCCCTCTAGAAGACAACAAACCTTAACTCGATTATGTGACCGTCTTGAACTGCCCTTTGAACCTTAGGGTTTGGGGCAGTACGGCGTGCCACATGTGAGGCGTTGGCTTGACCCTTCTACGGCTGGACCGTTGGTACTGAGGCATGAAGTGAATGTCTTTGAACCTATTTCATGTGTTGAACGGTTTCGGGAAAACTTGGGTGTTCAAATGTTCGATCGGAAAGTTTAATATATTCTATTTATTCGGAATGGGATACAATAATTGGAATTCACAAACAGTTATGAGATAACTGAATGAATGTTATAAATCTAGCGGTTTAGTTTCACTTGATGTTGAAAAGAGTTTTCGATAATGAGACTAAAATGCAGGGTTTATAACTGTTAGGCATGTGATGTCTAAGTATTTCATTTGATTATGCATGTGATGTCTAAAGAGGTTGCGGATTCCAACTGTTGTAGTTTTACACTTTCTTTTCTGTGACCGTAAGTGTAGTATGTTCATATCGCCGGTTTCGTTGCTATACGTCAACGACAATTGGGGTATGCATACTTACTTACGTTGATGACATGTGATGTTATGTGTTGCTGGATATGTTATATTGGATTGTCGTGTTTGAATAGCCGGGGGTTTTTATGTGAGATGAGTGTTTTTCATTTTCATTCATGTAAAAACTTGTATGTAATATTCTTTTATTTGGGGAACTTCCAGGTTGCGGAAGTTGTCACCTTTTGTATATTATTTACTTTTCCGCATTAGGATAGACCCAAGGAGGGGAGCACAAGTAACCGGGTTCTGGGGTCCAGTGGGAGACCAACTCGAGGAGTCGAGTCCGGGTCTCCTAACCCTAGAATTGGTAGGGTTGCTTGCTGCTCTCGTAGGGGTCTAGGGGTGTGGGATTGGCTATTCATCACGACCGTGGAATCCGTGTTTTATACTAGCTCGTATTGAAAACACGGACGTCCTAGTATATCCAATATTTCATATGTTACTTCTGCTGCGATATCTGTGATGTGATCATGTGATGTTCTGTGATAGATACTTTATATAGTATATATGATATATTATATAGACGTTACTTATGTTTTGCACCCGCACTAGCCCTGCCCTGCTCTGTCGTTAGTTACCTAACCTAACGGTGCACGAGGGGACATCGAGGCGAATGCGGATGGCATAAGTGTACGTCGTATTTATCTGTGATGTTTAGGTATTTAAATGATGGGACTTCATTAATGTGATTAATGAAAGAAAAGAAACCTAAGATGTTGTAGAAGCAAATTTTAAATAAAACATGTAGCTACAGTTCTTGCTTTGCACAGCGGTATATGTGATATATCCAGCACCTTATTCGATGAGGAAAGGACCGAGATCCCTTCACCGGGAGTGACTCCTTTAGCAATAACTGGCAGATGCTACACACTCGGTTTGCTTTTGATAGCTTCTATAGTTTCTGCTTTGCACAGTGATATATATGATATATCCCGCACTTCATTCGACGAGGAAAGGGCCGACGATCCCTTCACCGGGAGTGACCCCTTTAGCAAAACTAGAAAAGCCTCAAAATCATTCCATTTCAAAACTTCATTTGATTCTACAACGATATCAAGTTCATTACGCAATAGGTTTTCAGAAAAACCTGTCGTAGCCCTCCGTCATTTCAGATAAGTCCTATTTAGTATTCGTGCTACGTTTGTTGACCTCCGTCAAGGCGTAGTGTGCGGTAGCTAACTAGTATTTATCTGCTTATGCATATGATGCAGATTGGATTAGGGTAGTCGTGCGGCCTTGTTGACCTCCGTCAAGGGTCGTGCGGGTGGGTTTAATTCGATCAAGAAATGACGGGTTGAACTTGACTAGTAGCCTATGGTTTGTTGACCTCCGTCAAGGTCATAGGGTGCTAGGGGCAAAATATTATCGGGAATTTCAAGTGTTGAAATTTGCAATGAGATTGCATACCTTCTATGAGATAGTTGGATCCCGATACCCACTGCGAGTAAGAGTTACTCCTGGGAGAGTTTTACACATTACAATTAGCCGATCAAGTAGGTGTCTAGAAAGGTGTTAACGAGGTTACGCCTCTGGGAAAACGAGGTTTACATTAATTAGGTTCGTGCGAAAGCACGGGGGACCTCCCTCAAAGTACCGACACTGGCCTGGCTGAAAGATTGGCGAACTTGTAGTGTGTAATTAACCCCGGCTAGTCTTTCCTTTTAGGGTTTGAAGGAAGATTTGATAAAAAGCAGTGGGAGCCATCCTGATTAGATAAGATAATAACCAATCTGATCTTGCACGAGCATACGCTAAAGTGTTTTCTTCTCTCTCTCTCCAGGTAGCGACCATTTCATGCCCTAACAAAGATAATAATATGGATGTATTGACCAAATCCGCATGTTATACTGTGCTGGGGAACGTTGGTTCCGTTCTTTCCTATAAGAGTTATAGGAATGAACAGGATATAGGGGAATACCAGGATTCCCATACCACCCGAATGAAGAAAGTACATGATGATGCATTTTCTTCGGGTGTGTTCGTTACAGAGAACTGTTTCTCCATTTGCTCTACGTCCTGGGTATTAGATACCGGGTCAGGATCCCATATATGTAATCAGTTACATGGGCTTAGAAAAGGTAGAGAACTTGGAGAAGGTGATAAAGACATTAGAGTTGGAAATGGTGCAATTGTTGCAGCTAAAACTGTCGGGGAATATCACCTTGAATTACCAACTGGTAATACATTGGTTCTGAACGAATGCTATTACATGTCGAACCTGATATGCAACATTATATCGGTTTCTTTATTGAGTAAAGAGGGATATAATTTTGTATTACAGGATAATGTTATGAACATTTTCCGTAACCAAATGTTGGTTGGATCAGGCACGTTGTGCAATGGCATTTATGTTCTAAACCAATCAACAGTTCTGAGCATAACAAACACACACAAGAGGAAGAGTTCTGAACTGAACGAATCCTTCTTGTGGCATTGTAGACTGGGTCACATCAATGCGACACGACTAGCTAAGTTGCATAAAGATGGATATTTAAATCCGTTTGAATTTTCATCTTATGACACTTGCCAGTCATGTCTCAAAGGCAAGATGACCAAAACTCCGTTTACGGGACACGGAGAAAGAGTTACTGAACTCCTGGGACTGATACATAGTGATGTATGCGGTCCCATGTCTACACATGCCAGGGATGGTTCTTCATACTTCATTACATTCACTGACGATCTCTCTAGATTCGGATATGTGTTCCTGATGAAACACAAATCAGAAGCTTTTGAGAAATTTAGAGAATATAAACAAGAAGTCGAGAACCAAACCGGAAAAAGTATTAAAATCCTACGATCTGATCGAGGAGGTGAATACTTGAGCATTGAATTACTGGACTTCCTAAAAGAGAATGGGATTCTCTCTCAGCTAACTCCTCCATATACACCACAGCACAACGGTGTATCAGAACGGAGGAACCGCACCCTATTGGATATGGTGCGCTCTATGATGAGTGTAGCTGAGTTACCTGTTTCCTTCTGGGGATATGCACTGGAAACAGCAGCATACCTACTGAATAGGGTTCCCACCAAATCTGTGCCTACCACACCATATGAGATATGGGAAGGGAAGAGACCATATCTTAATTTTATTAAGATATGGGGTTGCCCGGCCTATGTCAAAAGACAAAAACCGGACAAACTCGAGGCAAGGTCTGTTTTGTGTAAATTTGTTGGATATCCCAAACATTCGCGAGGGTATATCTTCTACCACAGTGAGGAACAAAGAGTATTTGTTGCTCATCATGCCACCTTTTTAGAAAAGGAATTTCTTGCAAAAGATATTAGTGGCTCTGAGGTAGAACTGGAAGAGGTTCCAGCTGAACAAAACACAACAGAAGATTTAGTGGAACCAGAGGATTCAGTAGCTCCCAATGAACCTCAGCCACTCCGCCGATCTAGTAGGGTTCCTCGCCAACCTGAGAGATACTACGGTTTTCTCATGGATGGAGGGAGCGAGGATTGCATCATGGAGGATGATGACCCAACTAGCTTCGAGCAGGCCATCACGAGTAGGGACTCAGTGAAATGGCTGGATGCTATGCGGTCCGAGATGGAATCCATGTACACCAACAAAGTATGGACTTTGGAAGTTGCTCCTGAAGGGGTAAAACCCATCGGGAGCAAGTGGATCTTCAAGAAGAAACTTGGTGTAGATGGGAAAGTGGAGACTTTCAAAGCTAGACTTGTTGCAAAAGGTTTTCGTCAAAGACCAGGTGTGGACTATGACGAAACCTTTTCTCCAGTGGCTATGCTTAAATCCATCCGGATCATGCTTGCCATCGCTGCATATCATGATTACGAAATCTGGCTAATGGATGTTAAGACCGCCTTTCTAAATGGTGATTTAGAAGAGTGCGTGTACATGACTCAGCCAGAGGGCTTCGTAGATAGTAGGAGCAGCGGGAAGGTGTGCAAGCTGCTTAAATCCATTTATGGATTAAAGCAAGCATCGCGGAGTTGGAACATCTGCTTTGACGTCGTTATCAAAGAGTTTGATTTCGTCAAAAATCCAGATGAACCTTGTATCTACAAGAAGGTGGCAGAGAGTAAGGTTGTCTTCCTCGTATTGTACGTGGACGACATACTCTTGATAGGAAATGATATTCCTATGCTGCAATCGGTCAAGCTCTTCTTATCACAAAGATTCTCAATGAAAGATCTTGGTGATGCCTCCTGCATATTGGGAATCAGGATCTATAGATATAGATCCAAAAGGATATTGGGATTGTCCCAATCCAGGTACATTGACACCATACTAAAGAGGTTTAGTATGGAAGAATCCAAGCGTGGGAACTTGCCCACGATCTCTGGAGTCACTCTCTCCAAAGAGATGTCTCCCAAGACTGATTTGGAGAGAGCTCGAATGCAAGGGATACCCTATGCTTCGGCTGTAGGCTCTATCATGTACGCGATGCTGTGTACCAGACCCGATGTAGCATACTCACTAAGTATAGTGAGCAGGTATCAAGCTGATCCTGGAGAGAGTCACTGGACAGCTGTGAAGAGCATTCTCAAGTACTTACGAAGGACTAAAGAGATGCTCTTGGTGTATGGTAACGGAGAACTCCAAGTAGAGTCCTTTACCGATTCGATCTTCCAGAGTGATAAGGACGACTCTAAGTCGCAGTCGGGATTTGTCTTTACCCTTTACGGAGGGGCGGTTAGCTGGAAGAGTTCCAAGCAGGAAACCGTGGCAGACTCGACGATGGAGGCTGAATACATCGCTGCCAACGATGCTGCCAAAGAGGCTGTCTGGATCAAGAAGTTCATTACTGAACTTGGAGTGGTTCCATCCATTGAGCATCCAATACCTTTGTATTGCGATAACAATGGAGCGGTAGCTTTGGCCAAGGAACCCAGGTCCCATCAGCGATCCAGGCATATTCTGAGGTGGTATCACCTGATCCGGGAGATAGTTGATCGCCGGGAGATCGAGGTCAGGAGGGTTGACACGAAGAACAACACGGCGGATCCACTCACGAAGGCCATTCCCCAGATACAGTTTGAGAGACTCTTCGGGATGCTCAGTATGCGATACTACAGCAGCTGGCCCTAGTGCAAGTGGGAGATTGTTAGTTGTATGTATGCCCTAGAGGCCAGTATTGTACAGATGATGTATATTATATTGGATACTTGGACATATATAGAGATGACTTTCTTGCTTGATATGATAGTATGCTATCTGGTTGCTCTTTATCTTAACATGTACACTTGTCTCTTTAAACTGTCTTATGGTTACATGTTGGTAAAGCCCTTAGGATGTGTACTTGACTACCTGGACTATGATGCAGATCATACTAGTGGGGACATGGTAGTCCATAAGTACATCCTTCAAGGTCCCTAGTCGTAGGTGTATCGAGACGGGGCATCGATATACCAGAGTAGACTAGCATATACGCTTCTCGACCCATGAGATGGGCGATGGATGATCCCATATCCATTGGTGTTTGACATCAGAGATGGTATACGGGTGCTCAGTGGAGACTGGGTACACTAGACGGACTCGCCGAGAACTCCCAGATGGTATTATACCTCACGTCAGATGGCAGTTCTCAGGTGACACTTGTGCAGGTTAGTCTGTAGACCCGAGATCGTCATAGAGTCTTGTGTGATTCCCACTGTGCTTTGATCTCCACCTTACCACGTCCATGAGGGCGTGCAAAACGGTGGTTCTTGGGTACAGTCCTGAGTCACATGGAGGCAATGAGCGATAGGAGGGGTTTCGTCTCTCCCGGTATTGGGGGTTGATGTTGCGCAGTGCTCGATTGGCCGTAACAGGGAAGTCCCTGGCCAGGGCTGATCAGAGATTTGCTGGTAAGTGTTACCAGTAGTTTCTCGACCCGTTATGAGCCTCACATCGGCACGACTTATCGGTTATTGGGGTCTGACGTTTACCACCCCTAGACTTGATATGCGACGTATCAGACGAACAGACCGGACTGTACGGTAAGTGTTACTGGTTGGATTCACAGGAGTGTGAGCGGGATAGCTCGTCGATCTTCTGATCGCTCAATACCCGGATGGCCGTTACGTTTAGCAGACCGCTTGCGGCTTATGGATGCTTGATATGATCATCATCTGCTACCGGCGTATTGACGAGTCTTTAGAGTCCTACACAGAGGTTTCCTGGCTCAAGCGAAACGAAATAGGAGCGCATATGAGATATGTGCAGGACCGAGAACAATGCGTGTATGTGATACCGCATTTCATTCTCGCGATATATGTTTCGATTGGTTATATTCAATATGACCTAGTTATCGAATCATTGATTCGATAAATCGATACATTGGATTCTAGTCGGTTATGTGCGACATGACCGGATCATTGAATCAAATGTTGATTTAATGATTTAATGTATAATTATATATTTGATATATTACTTTGCATTAACTAGTATTGGTTCACTTTAAATGGATTTTCTCACTTGATGTACATGTTGTATATATGATATATTTTTGTGCACATCTTTGTGTCATGTTTGATGATGCATGTTGTTTGGTTTTGTGTTAAGACTTAAACCATGGTTATGATAATAGTTAGGGTTTTTATTTATTTACTTATTTATTTATCTATTCTTTTTTGATAAATAAATAAAAGATAACAAAATGGTTTCTTTCATGAAGCTTGATGAAGCTTCATGAAGCTTTGACTAAAGTGACCATTTTGTCATCATCCTTAACCCTAACCATTCTCATTTGACCATGGTTTATTCTCTACACTTAACCAAGGTTAGAAGATGATAAGTATTGGTTTTATTATTCTTTTTAGATAATACTTATCATATTCTATTTACTTCTTCTTCATCATCTTCAAGAGAGAAAGCTTGATTCCATCAATGGCATCTTGAGTTCTAAAGTGAGAAATCCAATTCTAAAGTGAACCCACCTCCTATTTCTTCATCCTCTACCTCTTGCCAAGTGGTTTTGGGTGTTTTCTTCACAAGTTTCTCAACTTGGTGAAGTTGGAGCTTGAACTTGTGCAACCTCGACGTAGATTATCTTCGGCACGAAGCCGACGACCTATTCCGCTCGTTTTTCCGATGAAGCCGACGATTGAGTCTAGGATTCGAGATGGACAGCGAGAGGACGCCTACGTGGAGCTAAGGAAGTGGAGAACCGGATCTACAAAGGTTGTAGCCTCTCTCCTTTAGTTAAGTTGTTAACTAGTTTAGTATTTCGCCTAGAATTCTAGCCGACGATCTGTATTAGGGTTTCTCGGCACCCATAAAATTTTAAATTGGCATGGTTGATGCCTTGTGTGACCTCTATAGTGTGCCTAGGAACCTTACAGCGACCATGTCACGTCTTAATCAAGATAATAATATTGAAGTATTGACCGAATTTGCTTATCACACTGAGCTGAGGAACGTTGGTTCCGTTCTTTCTTATAATTGTTATTAGACTGAGCAGGAAATAGGGGAATGCCAGGATTCCCATGCCACCCAATTGAAGAAAGAGCATGTTGATGCATTTTTTCGGGTGTATTCGTTACTGAGAACTATTTCTCACTGTGCTCTACGTCCTGGGTATTGGATACCGGGTCAGGATCCCGCATATGTAATCTGTTACATGGGCTAAGGAAAGGTAGAGAACTGGGAATGGGTGATAAAGATATAAGAGTTGGAAATGGTGAAATTGTTACAGCCAAATTAGTTACCGAATATCACCTTGTATTACCAAGTTGTAATACATTGATTCTGAACGAATGCTATTACATGCCGAACCTCATATGCAACATTATATCAGTTTCTTTATTAAGTAAAGAAGGATATAATTTTGTATTGCAGGATAATGTTATAAACATTTTCCTGAATCAAAAGTTGATTGGATCAGGCACGTTGTGCAATGGCATATATGTTCTAAATCAAACCAGTTCTAAGCATAACAAACACACACAAGAGGAAGAGTTCAGAAATGAACGAATCCTTCTTGTGGCATTGTAGACTAGGTCATATCAATGCGACACGACTGGCTAAAGTTACGTAAGGATGGATATTTGAATCCATTCGAATTTTCATCCTATAAAACTTTCCAGTCATGTATTAGAGGCAAGATAACCAAAACTCCGTTTAGTGGACACGGAGAAAGAGCTACAGAACTCTAGGGACTGATACATAGTGATGTATGCGGTCCCATGTCTACACATACCAGGAATGGTTCTTCATACTTTATTACATTCACTGATGATCTCTCAAGATTTGGACATGTGTTCCTGTTGAAACACGAGTCTGAAGCTTTTGAGAAATTCAACGAATATAAATCTGAACTTGAGAACCAAACGGGTAAAAGTATTAAAATCCTTCGATCTGATCGGGGAGGAGAATACTTGAGCAATGAGTTCCTGGACTATCTAAAAGAGAATGGGATTCTCTCTCAGCTTACTCCTCCGTATACACCACAACACAACGGTGTATCAGAACGGAGGAATCGCACCCTATTAAATATGGTGCGCTCTATGATGAGTACCGCTGAGTTACCTATCTCGTTTTGGGTTATGCGCTTGAGACAACAGCATACCTATTGAATAGAGTTCCACCCCAATCAATGCCTACCACTCTATATGAGATATGGAGTGGGAAAAGACCATCTCTTAAATGAATTAAGATATGAGGTTGTCCGGCCTATGTCAAAAGGCAAAATTCGGACAAACTCGAGGCACGATCAATTTTATGCAAGTTTGTGGGATATCCAAAGAATTCATATGGATATCTTTTTTACCGCGCTGAAGAACAAAAGGTGTTTGTTTCTCAATATGCCACCTTTTTATAAAAGGAATTTCTTGTGAAAGAAATTAGTGGCGAAGAGGTAGAACTGGAAGAAGTTCGAGCTACACAAACCACAACAGAACATTTTGTTGGAGATAGTGCCCTCATAGTCAATTATTGGATCGCAGGTACGTGATTGCAATGATTGCGGAGGACCTATCCCGGTAGGACAGTCTTACTCGAAATGATAGTATGCTATCTGGTTTGCCTTTATCAGTCGTGTACATGTTCAGGTGACTGATTGCATGTTACACTTTGATAGAGCCCTTAGGATCTTGCTTTACTACCAACAGTATGATGGCGATCATATAAGTGAGAGTTGGGTAGTTTATATGCATATCCTTAATTGTGGTCCCTAGTCGTGGGAGTTTCGAGACAGGGCATCGATACTCCGGAGTAGACTAGTGTGTACAGTCGAGACCCCGACGAGGGGCGGTGGCCGGTCTCACAAGCCACTGGTGTCAGTTGGATCACCTAAGATGTATACAGGTGCTCATTGGGTTATGAGTACACCGGACAGGACTCGCCGGGAATCTGCTAGTTAGTACTATACCTATCGTCAGATAGCAGTTCCCTGGTGACATGTGTACAGGTTAGTTCATCGACCTGAGGTCGTCATTTGTCTCGTGTGAGTTCCCACTGTGCTTTGATTTCTACCCTACCACGGCTCAAAGGAGTCGTGCAAACAGGTAGCTTTTGGGTACAGTCCCGAGCCATATGGAGGCACGTGAGCGGATCGGCAGGGGATTCGTCTCTCCCGGTATTGGGGGCGAGGTCGTGCTGTGTCTAGGAGAGCCATTACACAAAGTCCATGGCCATGGCAGGAGATTTACTGGTAGGTACTCCAGTAGTATCTCAGGGTGTTATTGGGCTATACTCCGACACGACTTATACTGCTATTGGGGGTCTGACGTTTCTAGCCCCCTAGCCGGATATGCGATAATCATTGACGAACGGACCAGACTGTATATACATTGTCACTGTTAGGCTCAGTAGGGTTTCTGGATGAGTTCGCTCATCGGCCACCCTTGAGTTTGCTCATCAGCTTCCCTTGAGGTCAGTCCATGGGCAGCCGTTACGCATAGCTAGTGCCGCTGACGGTTTGTGGTTAAACCCACTGCCAGGGTACTGACGAGTCATTAGAGTCCCCCACAGACAGTTTCCCAAGTTCGGGTGAAACGTTGTAGAGGCCGTATGGTTTTATGGCAGGGTTCGGAAAATGCACGTGCGTTTACGCACGTGTCAGTTTTCGGGCAGATGATACTGGTCGGCTTTGGTTTAAGCCGGATCCGAGTATTGTATTGAGTAGGTATAATATCTTTGTCTCAGTTGCATTTGTATTCGGTCGTAATACAAATGCGGGTATATTTATACAGTTTCGGGGTTATCCTGAAAGTCGTTTCAGGATTACTTTTGGAAGTTGCCAGTTTCCAGTTTTCTATCAGCCGTCTTTTAACATTCGGTTAAAGACGGATTTATCTTTTCTTCTGTTGAGGTGAGTCAGTGTTCTAGAAGATTCTAGATAAGGTGACTAGGATTAATTGGTGTTGAGTTTTCATTGGTTGCATTAATGACTTGATGAGGTGTTTAAGTGACTCATGCTTTAACATTAAAGCATTTTGTTTAGCTAAGGATATTTGTTCTTGATATTTTGAGTGAGAAGCTTTCTTGTGGTCACCCTCTTTCTCCTACGGTCACCTCCTCCTCCTTTAAAGTGGCCGGCCCCTCCTCACTCTCTCTCACTTGATGTTTTCATTTTGTGAAAAGATTATGATAGCATTTGGGGTGTATGGAATTTCACAGCTCATTTCATTCCAACACCCGATTCCCACGGCAACTTCATTAACCGTCCGTCCATAGCTTTGGACGGAACGAGACAAAGTCATCCACTCATTCTCTACATCATTCTTGGTCATCTCTTTTAGCAAACTTGACGACCGAGTTGCCTCGAGTCAGAGGCGGGAGCCCGTTTAAAGAATCAGTGATGTGGTGCCACCTCGACGAGGAGATCGGAGATCGACGAGATCAGAGCAGCCGCAACGGAGCGTGGGATGATGGTTAAAGAACGAAGGACTCGGATCGTTCGGTATAACCTTTCTACACTCTTTACAGTTTGTTAGTTTAGCAATAATGGCAGATCCGGGTTAAAGTATACGATAGCGCCAGTTAAAAAGTTTTTGTTCCGCATTTGGCGTCTGTTGACGGCCGGGGCGCTAGCGTAGACTTACAGTGGTATCAGAGCCTCACCATTTTGCTATACTAACTTGTGCTAACGCGTTTAAAATATCGATCGAACCGGAAATCAAAAATCATAATTTTTCACCTTGACAGTTTCTGTTGATTTTAAACGGTGTCCTAAAAATATTTCACATGTCTCAGAAAACTGTGCAGGCGTTTCTAAGAACCACGACAAAATTTGGGGACATGAATCCACCAAACCGCCGCGGAAACGCGGCCAAACCCATGGTTTGGCCGCGCATCCGCGGCCACTTGGTGAGCTCATGCTCCCAAATTTGTACAGTGAGTTCTCTGTTGGATTTTGTGGTTTTTGGTAAATATCGTTTTGGCCCAGATTTTGTTACTGTTCACCAGTAAGTCGTGGGACCCACTTTATGATATTTTTGTCGATCGAAATTTAAACATGTTAGTTTACAGTGCTTATATTATATCTCCGACCGGGAATGTCATTTGATCGGTAAACCGCGTCCGACTGCTATAGTTCTTTTAGACGGGTTTGCGAACGTGACATTCGCGTTGATGTTCTGTGTTGTGCTGTGATGTTGCGGATTTGTCGTGATGGATATGTTGGAGGTAGTGCCCTCAGAGTCAATTATTGGATCACAGGTACGTGATTGCAATGATTGAGGGAGGACCTATCCCGGTAGGACAGTCTTACTCGAGATGATAGTATGCTATCTGGTTTACCTTTATCATCGTGTACTGTTTTAGGTGACCTGACATGTCGCTATTACACGTTGATAGAGCCCCTAGGATTCTTGCTTGACCACCAGCAGTATGAGGGCGATCATATAAGTGGGAGCTGGGGGTCTACAAGCATATCCTTAAAAGGTCCCTAGTCGTGGGAGTTTCGAGACCGGGCATCGATACTCCATTAGTAGACTAGTGTATACAGTCGAGACCCCGACGAGGGGCGGTGGCCGGTCTCACAAGCCACTGGTGTCAGTTGGATCACCTAAGATGTATACAGGTGCTCATTGGGTTATGAGTACACCGGACAGGACTCGCCGGGAACATGCTAGTTGGTCATATACCAGACGTCAGATGGCAGTTCCCTGGTGACATGTGTGCAGGTTAGTTCATCGACCTGGGGATCGTCATTTGTCTCGTGTGAGTTCCCACTGTACTTTGATTACTACCCTACCACGGCTCAAAGGAGTCGTGCAAACAGGTTTTAGTTGGGTACAGTCCCGAGCCACATGGAGGCAGTGAGCGTATCTTCAGGGGTTCGTCTCTTCCGGTATTGGGGGTGAGGTCGTGCTGTGTCTAGGAGAGCCATTACACAAAGTCCTTGGCCAAGGCAAGGAGATTTACTGGTAGGTATTCCAATAGTATCTCAGGGTGTTCTGGGCTACACTCCGACACGACTTGTACCGCTTTTGGGGGTCTGACTTTTACCAACCCCCTAGGCCCGCCATGCGATGCTCATAGACGAACGGACCGGACTGCACGGATATTGTCACTGACAGGCTCAGTAGGGTGTCAGGATGAGTTCGCTCATCGACGTCCCTTTTAGTCAATAGCTGGTGGCCCGTTACGTATTGGCTTATACCTCTGACGTGCTAGTGGTTAAATCCACAGCCATAGTATTGACGAGTCTTTAGAGTCCACCACACTTTCAGTTACTCAAGCTTTCGGGCGAAACACTGTAGAGGCCGTATGGAGATATGGCAGGGTCCGATCAGATACGTGCGGTATTGCACGGATCAGGATCGGACAGTTTTGTACTAGTGGCCGTATGGATTTATATGGCAGGGTTCGATCAGATACGTGCGGTATTGCACGGATCAGGATCGAACGGATTTTACTAGCCGACTTTGGTTTAAGCCGGATCCTAGTTTAGTACAGTGTAGATTTT
Source organism: Agapanthus africanus (assembly GCA_030015575.1). Lineage (NCBI taxonomy): Eukaryota > Viridiplantae > Streptophyta > Magnoliopsida > Asparagales > Amaryllidaceae > Agapanthus > Agapanthus africanus. The sequence goes on along the minus strand of JASDDO010000024.1, from coordinate 553,147,918 downwards.
GTCTTTTTGCATTTGTATCCGGACGGAATACAGATGCGGGTGTGTATGCACAGTATCGGGGTTTTCCTGTAATTTATTACGGGACCAGTTTTCTGGAGTTGCCAGTTTGCATTCCGTTCCGGCCGGTTTTCATTTGTTCTTTCCCGGCCGGACTTTTCCGATGGAGGGGGTAAGTTGCAGTTTTGCAAATTACTTTTGTGGAGGGGTTTTCTTGCATAATGGATTGATTATGATAGCTTTCTTTTCTTTGCACCATGACTTGCTTTGACTTGTGATTTGATGAGGGTATGGTTTGATTAAAGTGAAGCATGCTTGTATGTTTCTTTGTCCCTTGATGTGGTCACCCCTTCTTCTCTCCTACACTCACCTCCCTTCTTGCTTCATATAGATTTTCCTCCACCATTATTCTTACTTGATGCATAAGTTTTTACCATGGTTGAGTGAGAAGAAAAAAAAAGAGAAGGAGAGAGCTTCATCTTTGAGAGAGTAGCATTCTTGATCTCATTTTTACATGCTAGAAAAATGCAAGCACCATTTTTCTTCTTGATTCCTCCATCATCTTTCAAATGGCAACCAACCCCAAAGTGAGACATACAATCTACACTATATTCCTACAGCAAATCTTGGACGCGTCGATTCGCCAGCTTCGCGCCCGAGTTGCCTCGGTATTGAGGTGGGAGCCCGTAAAAGCTACAGGCGATGTGGTGCCCTTTCCGACGAGGAGGAGACGGACGGAGATCCCGCGAGGAGATCGGAGTGGAGATGAAGACCGGAGGACTCGGATCAGTCGGTACATCTCTTCCCTTTCTAGTTAGTTAGCTAGACTAGTTTAATGGTTACGATCCGGAGTTTAGTGCGCGGTGGTGCCGGTTTGCAAAGTCCGCAAAATTTAAGTTTTTCACCGCTTCCGCACTCCGGCGTCGGATTGACGGCCGGGGCGCCGCCGTGCACTTACAGTGGTATCAGGGCCTCGCCATTAACTTAGTCTAGCTTTGTGTAATGTGTTTGCATTTCCGATCGATCAAAAAGTTCCAAAACTGCATTTTACCCACGACAGTTTCTGTTGAAATTTTTCAGTCTCGAAAAATTTTTCAGGTTGTAAAATATTGATGTACTGGAAAATCTAAGAGTTCTGTAAAAATTTGACGAAGTAACTCCACAGTTGGAGCGCGGAACCGCCGCGAAAACCACCTTTGTGCGGCCCTTCCGCCGCGCACTATTCACATCACTTCACCATTTTTTTACAGAGGCCTTATGGGCTTAAAATATGGGCTTTGGAATATTAAAGTTGGGCCAATTGTTTCTGTGAGTGCTACAGTTTTCTTTGGGGCCCACTTGTTAATTGTTTGATCAATCGGAAATTTTTTTAAACACATTTTTCACAGTATTTACATTATATCTGCGACCGTGAATGTCACTCGATCGGTAAATCCGGTCTAACTGCTATAGCCCGGTTAGACGGATTTGCGAACGTGACTTTCACGTTGATGTTCTATGTATTTGCTGTGATGTTGCGGATCGGTCGTGGGGGATAGCCTGGATGCAATGCTAGTACTGTGCTGTTGTATCATGTACATTTGATATTGCGGGGCGAGCGTCCGACATGTGGACTGCCGTCACTGCCTGTTTGTATTATTATTTTGGGGCACGACCTGGTTGCGGTCGATGTACCCGGTGTATGTATATTTTACTTTCTGTACTAGGATTGCCCCGCGGAGGGGTGCACGGATAGCCGGGTTCTGGAGGGCAACAAGCCCGCATCTCATGGCATTGGGACGGAGGGGGCTTCACTCCAGGATTGGCGGACTATTCGCCGCACTCGTAGGGGGTACAGGTTGACCCAGGAGGGGTGCCCAAGTGACCGGATTCCGTGAAGTGCTGGGTGGTCCATTCACGGCGCTGAAGGGGGCTGCCTCGCTTCAGGTTTTGGCGGGTGACTTGCCGCGCCCGTAGGGGTCTAGGTTTTCATTGCACAGGCTATCCACACGACCAGGGGAACGTCGGGTTTCAGTAGTGGCTCTGTGAAACCCGGGGATCCCAGATATCTGTATTGTTCTGTGATGCTGTACATTTCTTTGATGTTGCATTTTATTCACGCCTTGAGCGAAATACTATATATTGGTATATATATATTAGTAGATGTTGTATATGTTTTTCATCCGCGCTAGTCCAGTCCCCGCTCTGCCGTTAGTAAGCTAACCTAACGGGTGATGACGGGACCCAGTGGCGAATGCGGATGGCATATACGTACGTCAGTATATTTTCGTTCTTTGTGGTGTGATCAATTGATGGGACTGCATTGATTCGGATCAATGCAAGTTAAACAAACCTAATCTGATGTTGTTGGAACACTTTTCAAAAAGCTGTTATTGCAAGGACGTTCACTTTTGTTTTGCATCGTGGTATTCAGTTGGAATATCCTGCTCCTCAGTCGACGAGGCAAGGGCCGAGATCCCTTCACCGGGAGTGACCCCTTGGACAGAAGTTTGCGTCAGGGCATTAAATTCACTATAGCCGATTACTTTTGCTTTGCACCGTGGTATTCAGTTGGAATATCCTGCACCTCATTCTACGGGGAAAGAGCCGAGATCCCTTCACCGGGAGTGACCTCTTTAGCAATGGTTTTTCGTCACTATATTTTCTAAAAAGCTATCAGTTCCTTCAACGATATCAAGTTCATTACGTTAAAGGTTTTCGCCAGAAACCATTCGTAGCCCTCCGTCGTTTCATATGGGTGGTCAATAGTATTCAAGCTGTGTATGTTGGCCAAAGTCAAGGCACAGTGATTGGTAGCTATTGGGGTATTCATATGCAGCATAGATAGATGCGTTGGTTTGGGACAGTCGTACTGCCATTTTGGCCAAAGTCAAGGGTATGTACGGGTGGACTCAAATTAACCTGGAGAATGACGGGTTGAACTTGACATGTGACTTATGATATGTTGGCCAAAGTCAAGGTCATAAGAGCATGGGGCAGAAATCACATCGGGAGTTTCAAAAGTACTGAAACTTGCCAGATATGCGCATACCTTCTGGAGTGTGATACCGTGAGCGGATTCCGTCACGTTGTCATGCGATGAGAGTTGGATCCCGATTCCCACTGATGAGTTGGTTTACTCCTCGGGTAACCCCGACTAATTCTTCTTTCAGGTTTGGAGGAGAATTTGAGGTACAGTGGGAGGTTTCCAGATTAGATAAATTGGTAACCATTCTGATCTAGGTTAGAGTGCACGCTGAGTGTTTCTTTTCTCTCTCTCTCTGGCAGCGACCATTGACCTGACCCTAAGACTTTGACTCAGTGACCAAGTTGACCGAACCTTCTTAACACTGGCTTTTGGATTGTCAGAGTTGCAGACCTCATTGCCACTCCTACTTTTACCCTTTTCTCCGGGACACCCCGTATTACTGCGAACGTCCACTTCCATTGGACAAAACCATCGTATGGTTAGATACGAACTCGAAGGAATTCGAGGATGGTTTCCGGTTCTGGAGAAAACGGATAGGATTATTCAGTTATCTTTTCTTTTCACCCTCTCTCACGTTGCGAGTACTCCTTGGTTTAGGAGTAGTACACCTATTACGCAAATTGGATAGTCTTCTTCCAAACCATAGGCTGGTGCCGACCGGTAGGGAATGAAGAAAACCAGTTAGCCTAAACGGTGTACAGAAGGTATTAAGATTAAGACAAAGCAAGGGATTAGTAAGAGGGCAAAGTAAATTGCGACTGCTATTCACGACCAAACCAAGTATTTCTTCGCCAATCCTAAAATCACCTTTGTATTTCTCCAGGACACTCCGTATCACTACGAAGATCCCATTTTATTGGATAATCCATCGTATGGTTATATACGAACTCGAAAGGAACTTGTTCCAGTTCGGGGATGGATCCTGGTTCAGGAGAAATAGAAATAAAGTACATTCAGGTGTCTTTTATCTTCACCTTCTCTCGCGTTGCGAGTGCTCCTAGGATTAGGACAGTACACCCTTTATGCTTTTTGGATAGTCTTCTTCCAAACCATAGGCTGGTGCCGAACGGTAGGGAAGGAAGAAAACCATTTGGCCTAAAGGGGTGTACAGAAGGTAATGACTAAAGACATATGAAGGGATTTGGAGAGGTGGCAAAGAATTATACGGTTATAGTTGTGAATCTGGATAATGGAAGAGGCATTACTAAGAATACCAGGATACCCGACCGAAACATTTCAATGTTTCAGTTTCACTGTGTAATGTTAAAAGAGAACTGATTTCCCGATTAGATACTTACTCCAGGGTATGTATTTACCAGGTATGATTCTCACATCTGTATGGTTTTACAGATGATGAGTGGGAGTACGTTATTGGGAATTGGGTGATCATCCTCATTATATCGGGATTCGTTGTAATTGGTGATATTTGAGGATGCCACCTGGGTTGTTTGCCGGTCGGCAAATATTTGGTTTTGAATATCCGCTGTTGTGCACCAATTTCAAATTGATATATCTGTACGTCTATTTTCATAGAGTGAGATATACATTTTGATATTATGTCGATGACATTTACCTATATCAGTGGATGGTTAGGTAAGGAGCATTAAACAGCGGTGTAATTCTTCTTAACCATAAGTACAGTTTTCGACCTACGACACACAGTGAATGAGTTATCAGACTCAAGGGACTTATACAGAGTATTGTATGTTGTCCAGGGTCCATCAGGACAGAGGGGTTGGTCCTCGTACTACATTCAGTTTACTTATGACTTCTCTAATTTTTAGACAGGTGTTTCGTGGAAACACAGGGTCCGAATTTGGAGAAGTTATTGGTATTTGAATAGAGTGGAGAACCAGGTGTAGCAAGTATCGGGATTCTTCAAAGAGATCGAAGATGTAGATACTTGTGTATGGTATTCAGTTGATAGTAATGATTAAGAGATCTTGTTTCTCTTTCAGGTTACTCATAATTGAAAGTATTCCTAAGTTGAGTAACGCTGATCGGCCTCCTTCCATTTAGTTGACATGCGCTGGGGACAGCTGCATGATTTGAATCTGGTTCAATTAAATCAGTGCCTCTGTTTCTATATTGGATATAGAACAGTTCATATCTTAACGATGTTAAGGTACGGGGAGTTGTCCGGTTTATGATTAAAACCAGACACTAGACAACTCAAGGTACGTTTCTGTAATGGCTGTTTGTGGGTTGACCCAGGCTATGACGAGGGTTGATTTTCTACCATCTGGATGAACAATAGCGATATTGTTCTAGACTCGCCACAGTTTTATTAAAAATGGATTTTTTTTTTCAGAAAAACAGTAGTGGGAGTATGGTAGAACTGGAAGTGATTCCAGAACCACAAACGATTACTGAAGATTTGATAAGGAACCTAAAGATTCAATCTGGATTGACATTCCATTGGCCACTCCGCAGATAAGGTGGGTAACTTCAGGCACCCTGTCACGACCCGAAAGTACGGAACGTGACCGGCACTTAGATTACGAAGCGTCTAGAGGCGCCACGTGACCTAAGTAAGCCGAAGCCCAGAAATCTAAACCATAAAAGAAGAAAAAGAAGAAAAGAAAAGAAAACAAGTATAAAAACATCAGCAAATTTTACCAAAAATTTCGGCAGAGTCTCCTCTGTAAAAACTGACCCCCAAACGGGTACAACAAGTATAATATGAATAAACAATAAAAAGCATCCCCAAACGGGAGCTAGCATCAACGCCAACAGGCGGAGACAACCACAGCAATCACAATAATATACAACGCCAAAGGGCGAGGCTCAAATCTCAAAAGAAAACAAAACTACCAGATCAGAATAACACATGCGCGACTCTAAGGTCGAAATAAAAGACCGGTCCAAAAAAACTTATCAATTAATACAAGTATGGTTGATGGAGCTTACTAGATACAAATGAATGAATAAAATACAATGGTGGTTCAGATACAAGTGAACCAACCTACCGTGCAAATCACCCTGAAATAAAAGATATGCCAGCAAACTGCCCGGGAAACCTGTACATCGAACCTGTAATAAAATTTGGCACAACGGGGGTGAGTTGCCAACTCGTGAGTAGAAGACATCTACAAAAAGAAATCGAATGCACGACGCTATCCTAGGTCACAATAATACACTACTAAATCTCAATCCTCTAGTAATAGCAGGGTAATACTACGTGTAAGTGCGGATACTCCGTGCTCGTGTCAGTGCCTCATATAGTACTATGTTATATGAATGGATATGCATGCACCATGAATGTAAAATAAGCAATCCTGAAATCCAGGTATATCTGTATAAGAAATCTTTGGCTGTTATCATAGTAAAATGTGTATAAGAATCTGAAATCTCAACAATGAAATCCATGGAAATCCGTGTCAAGCATCGACACAAACATGTAAATCTCAAGTCTCATAGTCTCTATACCTCGGGCTCCGTCAGTCCGGATCGGCCCATATCATCAAATCTCACGACAACGGTCGGTATCCTCCGGATATCCGCCGTGCCAGACATCACCGGTAGGTAGCCTTCCCCTGCCAGGCTCATCGTCTACAACTCGATCTTCTTGCCCCGGGGTACCATACCGGGCCCACCATGTACCCGAGACGGTTCATCCACTCCTCGAATCGGGTCTCGAAATCCAACAGAAAACATAAAATCTCATGGTGGACGACACATACATCACGAGAAAACCGCAACTTTGTTTAAAAAGAGAGGAGGAGAGAGAGAGAAGTTTTTATATATTTTTGCGGTTTTCCCCAAAAATCCGGAAATCTCACAGAAATCCAAATCTCAGAATCATGAGTAAATATATGATAAGTGTCGGCATATGCCCATAATACTGCGTGATAACATGAAAATATGAATGCATGAATGTCTAAGTAATAAATATCATGTCTCATGTTAACATCAGCGAGTAATCACAATTATTATATCGGTTTAGTTGTTAACTGATCCTATCAATAAAAGATAATATGATCTAAAGTGTACGTGACATAGCAATTACCGATGATGATGTGTGTGAGCCGGCAAATAAGTGTGCGTGGAGTATGCGCATCATCGGTAATGGTGCTGGTGTCCTAACAGGTAAGGTTTATACTGATTATAGCAACATATGTAAGAACATGCACCATGATGATTACAGTATGAATGTAAATACAGATGTGCATTAGCCACTCCTCTGCGAAATACGAGTACAACTACCACTATGTGAGTCGAACCAAAACTAGTGTCCATCTAATGTCCTAAGGAACTAAACCTAAGAAACTAGTCAGTAAGAAACTAGAGGCTACCTAAGGTCTGAATCAATATCTCTAATAGTCGGCGATCCCGCCTCAATAGCGTCACGTACGTAGTACGGCTTTCTCGAATCAAGAGTGCGGATCAATCATCATATCTAAGCCTCGTACGGTAAAATCCATCGTACGACATCCCAATATTGAGGTACGGGTCAAGTATCTCCTAGGTGTCTCATCATTCGTATAATGTCATCATAAAATGCTTAATTAGTTTATCCTCAGAATATCATGTCATATGTATCATACTGTGATTAACTCATACTGATATCATATCGTCCTCAAGTCACACCTCTATGATATCGACATCAGGTCACACCTATATGATGTCGTAATCAAGTCATACATATCCCAAATCGTGATCAATCACAAGTTACAATCCGGGTACTATTTTAGAGTCCTATGTATCTCAATATCATCACTACCCATTATAATTTATATATACCTGTTCATTATCTCATTCTCTAATGATCCGCTAACACTTAATACGACAGTATCGTCAAAAATCACGGCATCAAGCCTAGTTATACTGCTTCATCATACCTCAGATATCGTATCACATCAATGAATCCCATATACGTGTTGTATATATATAAACACCTATACCTAGTTTTATATATATACACACATATACGTATACTCCGTGTAGAGTTTCAGTGTGTGCGTGTGTGTTTCTACCTGAAGCCTAGGAACTTTCCCAAGGTACTCATCCCCTGATATGGTTTCCCTAAATCAGTCTAGTTCAGCCTAGGGTTATTACTAGGGTCCTATGCGTTAGAATCTAGGGTCACATCTGGTTTCCTACTGACAATAAATACTATTCCTATCCTACGTTGCGGGGGTGCTAAACGCCATCCACCCGACTTCCCCCCGTAGATATGCATCTACTCACCTGGTCCATGTCTGCCGACGATGGTGTCGCCATCCTCCTCTTCATCGCCCGCAGTCCACTGGAAGGGTACCTAAACGCAAACATATAAATAGCATCGTAAACCGAATCACATACAAAAGTCAAACGATACAAGGAACAAGCATAGGTTAAAACCTATGTCCCGTCCACGCAAAAGAACCAAATACCGCTCGATATCGGCGTACAAACTCCGATGGATCGAGATAACATCAACAAACAACTCGTAGTTTTAAAACACATTACTTATATTATAAAACATGATTAAATCCATCGAAACCCTAAAATCAATCAAATCGTCCGTTTTCGAAAAACCCGAAAAATGTCGATTTACCGTTTTTCATCAAAACTTGACATTTAAGTGAAACCAAAGGTCATAAAACTCATTAAATAGCATATCTAGACTATACAAACTATTACTATATTTTTATTACATATATTTGTAGAAATTTGAATTTTCTAGTTTACAACCATTAACAATTTTCAACATTTTAAAGCAAAATACCACAATTCCACCACAAAACATGATTTCGCATGAATTAATGTCTTAAACTAAAATTCATGATGATAGTGATATAATAAAACCATAATTATATTTTTAATCTCATTTATATAGAAATTTCTAAAATCTAGTTTACAAAATTAGCAATTTTTATCACAATTTATCAATTATCCATAGAAACTAGCAATCAAACTAAGTTTTTCTTTCCACCAACAAGTTAATACTCTTATTAAGACCAAAATCTAGTATTACCAATATTAATTGAGATTTATTTCACCAATAATTAGGTTTTATAGAAACCTAGTTAGCAAAATTTCCTAATTTAAACCATTTTCAATGAAAAATTTACAATTCAACAATCATGCAAGATTTTCCAAATCAAAAAGTGTTAAACTAACTATTATAACCCTAAATAATTAACAAAAATCATAACTTGAATTTAGAAACCCTAACTTGAATTTTTAAAATTGAACATAGAACTAATTCATTAAATCTAATTAAGCTTAAATGAACATCTAAAACAATAAATCAAAAGAAAGAAATTATACCTCCCAAAATATGAAACCCAAACTAGAAATGAGCCTCCAAAATGCATGCTTTCCATCTCCAAAATCCATATAAAAAAGGGTAGAGAATAAAGGGTATGAAGAGATTAGGATTTTGTGCATTTTTTTGTTGAATTTTTGATGTAATTTGATGGATTTTTGTGCAAAAATGAGGTGGAAATGGAAGGGGGCAGCCATGGAAGGTTGTGGCCGGCCTTTGTATGAGGGAGAGGGAGCAAGAGAAAAGAGAGTGAAGAAAAGTGTGGAAGTTTCAAGAAAGAATCATCATTTAAAGTCTTTTCATGCTTTTAATTAATTATTTATTTTTTCCTTCACTATAGCAACTCAAGAAAACTCTAGAAAATAGCAAAAATTTGCAAATAATTTTTGCATGATACATACTAAATTCTCACATGCCATGGTTCATTTTTACAAATTAAAACCATTTAAATTTGTAATTTACACTAATTTAGTGTAAAAATAAAGCTTATGTTAATATTTAAAATAATTAATTTAGGAAAAATATTTTATTAAACTAAAAATTTATAAGTGGCTAAATAAACACTATTTACTAGTAATTACATAATTAAATAGGTATTTTTGAATTTATAATGAAAAACAATTGCGGTTTGATTTTACGAAAAATACATTTTGCTTTACCGAAAATCATAAAATTCACTTAAACAATTTTATTTATTTAATTATTTTTTTAAAACGTTACAATCTTCCCCCCTTTAGGAAATTCGGTCCCCGAATTTAAATTAAAACTTCCCCTCTAAATACTAAAGCGTTTAGCTAAACATTCAAATCGTCGGGGCTCCGAAATCATCAATACATAACTAAAATCAACTCCGTCAAGCATAACGCAATCATCGGAGTTATGGCGAGAATAAAATATCAAAACTAAATATAAAAACCATCATAATATACATCAATCTATAACTTATATATAGTTCGCATCCTAGTAAAATCGCCGAATCATCATAATAAAGAAGCATACAAAAACCTCTCTTGAAAATCGCCGTGCAATGCACGTGTCACGGCATAAGTAGCGGACGTTTTTTAAAAAAAAAACTAGATATATATATATATCTTTTATTTAACATACACGTCCCGCCTGGTTACTAAATCAGATAGTAATAATTATGAAAACATACTGCTCAAACTGAAATCAATCCCAATCACATCAATAAAATGTCATGTGCGTCCGGTGCGCACTGAAATCGAAACCAAATACAGATACCATGAATACCCACAAAACAAAACTAAGTGCAACAGGTGTGCACCAAAAACATCTGTCAAGTGCAACGGCGTGCACGACTCACTATCAGGTGCATCTAATCTGCACAAAACCCCGATTTAGTGCATCTGGTGTGCACCAAATCGCATCAAGTGCGCCAAGTATGCGCAAGAATCCTAATCAGGTGCACATGGTGCACGAAAACATACATCGAATATCAAAATCAAAATCACATTACAAAAATGCATGAAAACTAGGTCGAAACATATGTCAAAATCATGTGTAACCCCTATGCACGAAATCAAATCAAAAATCTCAAAAAATATATAAAACCAAATCTAGTGTACTGGGTGTGTACTAAACATCATCAATACAACTGATATATGAAACACAGATAGAATGAAGGTACACACATGAAATACCAATCGTAGAACAAAGTCCTCAAAATACAAAAATCCAATCAACGAAAATATGAAATTCAAATCACTAAATCACAATCGTAAACACTATCGTCAATGTGCGCCTCTTTCCTCTGATGTTGACTGCTTTGAACTCGTTCTTTCATAGGTGTGCTGACTGCGCTACCAACGGCAACACTCATATCTAGAGTCTCCCACCTAGTCGATCCCTTCACTTGATATCCGGACTACATTAAACTTTTCGATCGATCCATCAAAATCCCATAATTCCCCGAGAGCTCGACACTCAAGTACAGTTTAAAAATATCCGGTACATACCCCAGCATCGATGATCCAGCCGTAGAAGGACAAACCCAAGCCTCACTAATGGCACCGCGGAACTGCCGTAAACCCTAAGGTTCAAGGGCGTTCTCGTGTTCATTATGTCGAGTTAGGGTTTCATTCTTCTAGAGGGTCCATCGAAATACCTGCATGTTCTTCCGAATACTTTAAACTTAGGAAAATGGTTTTCTGATAATCGTTCGAACCCTTTTAACTTTATCCGGACGGCATGTGAATACCCTTCGTCCGCACGCTAAGCAATGCTTCAATCCTCAAGAATAACCAATACTCTATTGGTTATCGCATTCGAGCCGCAGCTCCGTCTGCCTGTGCGCCCGTGGTAACAGAACCACCCTCCGACATCGACGAAGATAGATCAAAGGAACGAATGAAATACGGTGCAAACAAATGTACATCCTAAGGCTCCTTAAGCAGAGTAGCGTATCGTAAGTATGCCGCGGACCATACCCACGGTACGTTACTCTACCTAAATCGCCTACTCCATCAACCAAGGGTCACCTAGACTTATACAGGGTTAAACCTAGCGCTCTGATACCAACTTTGTCACGACCCGAAAGTACGGAACGTGACCGGCACTTAGATTACGAAGCGTCTAGAGGCGCCACGTGACCTAAGTAAGCCGAAGCCCAGAAATCTAAACCATAAAAGAAGAAAAAGAAGAAAAGAAAAGAAAACAAGTATAAAAACATCAGCAAATTTTACCAAAAATTTCGGCAGAGTCTCCTCTGTAAAAACTGACCCCCAAACGGGTACAACAAGTATAATATGAATAAACAATAAAAAGCATCCCCAAACGGGAGCTAGCATCAACGCCAACAGGCGGAGACAACCACAGCAATCACAATAATATACAACGCCAAAGGGCGAGGCTCAAATCTCAAAAGAAAACAAAACTACCAGATCAGAATAACACATGCGCGACTCTAAGGTCGAAATAAAAGACCGGTCCAAAAAAACTTATCAATTAATACAAGTATGGTTGATGGAGCTTACTAGATACAAATGAATGAATAAAATACAATGGTGGTTCAGATACAAGTGAACCAACCTACCGTGCAAATCACCCTGAAATAAAAGATATGCCAGCAAACTGCCCGGGAAACCTGTACATCGAACCTGTAATAAAATTTGGCACAACGGGGGTGAGTTGCCAACTCGTGAGTAGAAGACATCTACAAAAAGAAATCGAATGCACGACGCTATCCTAGGTCACAATAATACACTACTAAATCTCAATCCTCTAGTAATAGCAGGGTAATACTACGTGTAAGTGCGGATACTCCGTGCTCGTGTCAGTGCCTCATATAGTACTATGTTATATGAATGGATATGCATGCACCATGAATGTAAAATAAGCAATCCTGAAATCCAGGTATATCTGTATAAGAAATCTTTGGCTGTTATCATAGTAAAATGTGTATAAGAATCTGAAATCTCAACAATGAAATCCATGGAAATCCGTGTCAAGCATCGACACAAACATGTAAATCTCAAGTCTCATAGTCTCTATACCTCGGGCTCCGTCAGTCCGGATCGGCCCATATCATCAAATCTCACGACAACGGTCGGTATCCTCCGGATATCCGCCGTGCCAGACATCACCGGTAGGTAGCCTTCCCCTGCCAGGCTCATCGTCTACAACTCGATCTTCTTGCCCCGGGGTACCATACCGGGCCCACCATGTACCCGAGACGGTTCATCCACTCCTCGAATCGGGTCTCGAAATCCAACAGAAAACATAAAATCTCATGGTGGACGACACATACATCACGAGAAAACCGCAACTTTGTTTAAAAAGAGAGGAGGAGAGAGAGAGAAGTTTTTATATATTTTTGCGGTTTTCCCCAAAAATCCGGAAATCTCACAGAAATCCAAATCTCAGAATCATGAGTAAATATATGATAAGTGTCGGCATATGCCCATAATACTGCGTGATAACATGAAAATATGAATGCATGAATGTCTAAGTAATAAATATCATGTCTCATGTTAACATCAGCGAGTAATCACAATTATTATATCGGTTTAGTTGTTAACTGATCCTATCAATAAAAGATAATATGATCTAAAGTGTACGTGACATAGCAATTACCGATGATGATGTGTGTGAGCCGGCAAATAAGTGTGCGTGGAGTATGCGCATCATCGGTAATGGTGCTGGTGTCCTAACAGGTAAGGTTTATACTGATTATAGCAACATATGTAAGAACATGCACCATGATGATTACAGTATGAATGTAAATACAGATGTGCATTAGCCACTCCTCTGCGAAATACGAGTACAACTACCACTATGTGAGTCGAACCAAAACTAGTGTCCATCTAATGTCCTAAGGAACTAAACCTAAGAAACTAGTCAGTAAGAAACTAGAGGCTACCTAAGGTCTGAATCAATATCTCTAATAGTCGGCGATCCCGCCTCAATAGCGTCACGTACGTAGTACGGCTTTCTCGAATCAAGAGTGCGGATCAATCATCATATCTAAGCCTCGTACGGTAAAATCCATCGTACGACATCCCAATATCGAGGTACGGGTCAAGTATCTCCTAGGTGTCTCATCATTCGTATAATGTCATCATAAAATGCTTAATTAGTTTATCCTCAGAATATCATGTCATATGTATCATACTGTGATTAACTCATACTGATATCATATCGTCCTCAAGTCACACCTCTATGATATCGACATCAGGTCACACCTATATGATGTCGTAATCAAGTCATACATATCCCAAATCGTGATCAATCACAAGTTACAATCCGGGTACTATTTTAGAGTCCTATGTATCTCAATATCATCACTACCCATTATAATTTATATATACCTGTTCATTATCTCATTCTCTAATGATCCGCTAACACTTAATACGACAGTATCGTCAAAAATCACGGCATCAAGCCTAGTTATACTGCTTCATCATACCTCAGATATCGTATCACATCAATGAATCCCATATACGTGTTGTATATATATAAACACCTATACCTAGTTTTATATATATACACACATATACGTATACTCCGTGTAGAGTTTCAGTGTGTGCGTGTGTGTTTCTACCTGAAGCCTAGGAACTTTCCCAAGGTACTCATCCCCTGATATGGTTTCCCTAAATCAGTCTAGTTCAGCCTAGGGTTATTACTAGGGTCCTATGCGTTAGAATCTAGGGTCACATCTGGTTTCCTACTGACAATAAATACTATTCCTATCCTACGTTGCGGGGGTGCTAAACGCCATCCACCCGACTTCCCCCCGTAGATATGCATCTACTCACCTGGTCCATGTCTGCCGACGATGGTGTCGCCATCCTCCTCTTCATCGCCCGCAGTCCACTGGAAGGGTACCTAAACGCAAACATATAAATAGCATCGTAAACCGAATCACATACAAAAGTCAAACGATACAAGGAACAAGCATAGGTTAAAACCTATGTCCCGTCCACGCAAAAGAACCAAATACCGCTCGATATCGGCGTACAAACTCCGATGGATCGAGATAACATCAACAAACAACTCGTAGTTTTAAAACACATTACTTATATTATAAAACATGATTAAATCCATCGAAACCCTAAAATCAATCAAATCGTCCGTTTTCGAAAAACCCGAAAAATGTCGATTTACCGTTTTTCATCAAAACTTGACATTTAAGTGAAACCAAAGGTCATAAAACTCATTAAATAGCATATCTAGACTATACAAACTATTACTATATTTTTATTACATATATTTGTAGAAATTTGAATTTTCTAGTTTACAACCATTAACAATTTTCAACATTTTAAAGCAAAATACCACAATTCCACCACAAAACATGATTTCGCATGAATTAATGTCTTAAACTACAATTCATGATGATAGTGATATAATAAAACCATAATTATATTTTTAATCTCATTTATATAGAAATTTCTAAAATCTAGTTTACAAAATTAGCAATTTTTATCACAATTTATCAATTATCCATAGAAACTAGCAATCAAACTAAGTTTTTCTTTCCACCAACAAGTTAATACTCTTATTAAGACCAAAATCTAGTATTACCAATATTAATTGAGATTTATTTCACCAATAATTAGGTTTTATAGAAACCTAGTTAGCAAAATTTCCTAATTTAAACCATTTTCAATGAAAAATTTACAATTCAACAATCATGCAAGATTTTCCAAATCAAAAAGTGTTAAACTAACTATTATAACCCTAAATAATTAACAAAAATCATAACTTGAATTTAGAAACCCTAACTTGAATTTTTAAAATTGAACATAGAACTAATTCATTAAATCTAATTAAGCTTAAATGAACATCTAAAACAATAAATCAAAAGAAAGAAATTATACCTCCCAAAATATGAAACCCAAACTAGAAATGAGCCTCCAAAATGCATGCTTTCCATCTCCAAAATCCATATAAAAAAGGGTAGAGAATAAAGGGTATGAAGAGATTAGGATTTTGTGCATTTTTTTGTTGAATTTTTGATGTAATTTGATGGATTTTTGTGCAAAAATGAGGTGGAAATGGAAGGGGGCAGCCATGGAAGGTTGTGGCCGGCCTTTGTATGAGGGAGAGGGAGCAAGAGAAAAGAGAGTGAAGAAAAGTGTGGAAGTTTCAAGAAAGAATCATCATTTAAAGTCTTTTCATGCTTTTAATTAATTATTTATTTTTTCCTTCACTATAGCAACTCAAGAAAACTCTAGAAAATAGCAAAAATTTGCAAATAATTTTTGCATGATACATACTAAATTCTCACATGCCATGGTTCATTTTTACAAATTAAAACCATTTAAATTTGTAATTTACACTAATTTAGTGTAAAAATAAAGCTTATGTTAATATTTAAAATAATTAATTTAGGAAAAATATTTTATTAAACTAAAAATTTATAAGTGGCTAAATAAACACTATTTACTAGTAATTACATAATTAAATAGGTATTTTTGAATTTATAATGAAAAACAATTGCGGTTTGATTTTACGAAAAATACATTTTGCTTTACCGAAAATCATAAAATTCACTTAAACAATTTTATTTATTTAATTATTTTTTTAAAACGTTACACACCCGAAAGGTACTACGGTAGCCTCAAGGACGGTGACAGGGAAGTTCTTGTTTACCCACAATTGCCATTGCTGTTGTTCCAGGTTACGAGACCCGGCGGGAGGATGAGTATAGCGTCGTTCTAAACTAGTTTTAGAAGTGTACGTCTATAGGACTCTGCCAGAAAGTTGTCGTAGTCAGTGGGAGCAGCGGAAGCATTGGTGGACAGGCAGCTTATGTCTATTTATAGACTAAAGCAGATGTAGCGGACATAGATCATCTATTTCTGACGTGACAGTCATAGGTTTGACTTCATCAGAATAGGGGATGGATCTGTTGAGAAGGTAGTAGGGTGTAATGTCATGGTATTTGGATGACATACACAGAATAGGAAAAGAAACTCCTATACTACAATCGGTTATACTTTGGTCGTCACACAGTGGTTTCTCCACAAAGGACATGGATTTTATATCAGACATACTGGTTACTAGATCTGTGGTTTTAGATCTAGATTTGGGTGGTTTCCCAATCAGGGTACTTGACAGCATTCTAAGAGTATTTAGGATGGACGACTCCTGGCACGGTAGTGTACCTGCAGGTAATGGAGTCACCCTCTCTAAAGGTGTCTTACAGACTAAAGGGGAGAGGGACGTGCATGATTGGCAGATCACTTGCTTAGGCAAGTGAGTCAATCATGAGATGTCAAGTACCACACCAGATGTTGTTCTTGCACTAGATGCAATAAGTTGACATTAATCCAATCCTGGAGAAACAGTCGGAAGCAGTTTTAGAACATAAGTGGATGTTCTAGGGATATGATAACGACAGCCTCATTCAGGAGACGGTTATCATTCCAGGCTTCCAAGGTGACATGGACGACAAGGAGGTTGTCAGAGTTATAGTTTTCCCTCTGATGTAGGGCAGTATTTTGGACAGGTGATCCAAGGCAATACTGAGGGAGGCATGGCGCGCAGGACACTGATTAAGTTCAGTTGTCAATACAGTCTAAGAAGTTTGGATTTGGAGTTCATTTATGAGCTAGGTCCCATCAGACATCCAGACATATTCTAAGACTGATTTTGCTCATTTCGGGAGATGGCTTTCTCCGCGAACTTGAGATATAGAGAGACATGGAAAGAAACAACTAAGCGGGTCCACTCACTGAGGCTATTCCTCGAACGCAATAGTTCCGCAAACGAGCTTTGTGAGACTGACTAGTAGAGGAGTTGGGTGTTCGGTATCACACGGGCTGTGAGTATGCGACATCGCAATAATTAGCCTTGAGTGCAAGTGGGAGATTGTTGGAGGTAGTGCCCTCAGAGTCAATTATTGGATCACAGGTACGTGATTGCAATGATTGAGGGAGGACCTATCCCGGTAGGACAGTCTTACTCGAGATGATAGTATGCTATCTGGTTTACCTTTATCATCGTGTACTGTTTTAGGTGACCTGACATGTCGCTATTACACGTTGATAGAGCCCCTAGGATTCTTGCTTGACCACCAGCAGTATGAGGGCGATCATATAAGTGGGAGCTGGGGGTCTACAAGCATATCCTTAAAAGGTCCCTAGTCGTGGGAGTTTCGAGACCGGGCATCGATACTCCATTAGTAGACTAGTGTATACAGTCGAGACCCCGACGAGGGGCGGTGGCCGGTCTCACAAGCCACTGGTGTCAGTTGGATCACCTAAGATGTATACAAGTGCTCATTGGGTTATGAGTACACCGGACAGGACTCGCCGGGAACATGCTAGTTGGTCATATACCAGACGTCAGATGGCAGTTCCCTGGTGACATGTGTGCAGGTTAGTTCATCGACCTGGGGATCGTCATTTGTCTCGTGTGAGTTCCCACTGTACTTTGATTACTACCCTACCACGGCTCAAAGGAGTCGTGCAAACAGGTTTTAGTTGGGTACAGTCCCGAGCCACATGGAGGCAGTGAGCGTATCTTCAGGGGTTCGTCTCTCCCGGTATTGGGGGTGAGGTCGTGCTGTGTCTAGGAGAGCCATTACACAAAGTCCTTGGCCAAGGCAAGGAGATTTACTGGTAGGTATTCCAGTAGTATCTCAGGGTGTTCTGGGCTACACTCCGACACGACTTGTACCGCTTTTGGGGGTCTGACTTTTACCAACCCCCTAGGCCCGCCATGCGATGCTCATAGACGAACGGACCGGACTGCACGGATATTGTCACTGACAGGCTCAGTAGGGTGTCAGGATGAGTTCGCTCATCGACGTCCCTTTTAGTCAATAGCTGGTGGCCCGTTACGTATTGGCTTATACCTCTGACGTGCTAGTGGTTAAATCCACAGCCATAGTATTGACGAGTCTTTAGAGTCCACCACACTTTCAGTTACTCAAGCTTTCGGGCGAAACACTGTAGAGGCCGTATGGAGATATGGCAGGGTCCGATCAGATACGTGCGGTATTGCACGGATCAGGATCGGACAGTTTTGTACTAGTGGCCGTATGGATTTATATGGCAGGGTTCGATCAGATACGTGCGGTATTGCACGGATCAGGATCGAACGGATTTTACTAGCCGACTTTGGTTTAAGCCGGATCCTAGTTTAGTACAGTGTAGATTTTGTCTTTTTGCATTTGTATCCGGACGGAATACAGATGCGGGTGTGTATGCACAGTATCGGGGTTTTCCTGTAATTTATTACGGGACCAGTTTTCTGGAGTTGCCAGTTTGCATTCCGTTCCGGCCGGTTTTCATTTGTTCTTTCCCGGCCGGACTTTTCCGATGGAGGGGGTAAGTTGCAGTTTTGCAAATTACTTTTGTGGAGGGGTTTTCTTGCATAATGGATTGATTATGATAGCTTTCTTTTCTTTGCACCATGACTTGCTTTGACTTGTGATTTGATGAGGGTATGGTTTGATTAAAGTGAAGCATGCTTGTATGTTTCTTTGTCCCTTGATGTGGTCACCCCTTCTTCTCTCCTACACTCACCTCCCTTCTTGCTTCATATAGATTTTCCTCCACCATTATTCTTACTTGATGCATAAGTTTTTACCATGGTTGAGTGAGAAGAAAAAAAAAGAGAAGGAGAGAGCTTCATCTTTGAGAGAGTAGCATTCTTGATCTCATTTTTACATGCTAGAAAAATGCAAGCACCATTTTTCTTCTTGATTCCTCCATCATCTTTCAAATGGCAACCAACCCCAAAGTGAGACATACAATCTACACTATATTCCTACAGCAAATCTTGGACGCGTCGATTCGCCAGCTTCGCGCCCGAGTTGCCTCGGTATTGAGGTGGGAGCCCGTAAAAGCTACAGGCGATGTGGTGCCCTTTCCGACGAGGAGGAGACGGACGGAGATCCCGCGAGGAGATCGGAGTGGAGATGAAGACCGGAGGACTCGGATCAGTCGGTACATCTCTTCCCTTTCTAGTTAGTTAGCTAGACTAGTTTAATGGTTACGATCCGGAGTTTAGTGCGCGGTGGTGCCGGTTTGCAAAGTCCGCAAAATTTAAGTTTTTCACCGCTTCCGCACTCCGGCGTCGGATTGACGGCCGGGGCGCCGCCGTGCACTTACAGGATAGCAGTGTGCAATGATAGTACAGTTTGAGTTTATTTGTACATTTGATATTGCGGGACGAGCGTCCAACTTGTGGACTGCCGTCACTGCCTGTTGTATAATATTCTTTTGGGGCACGACCAGGTTGCGGTCGATGTACCTGTTGTACTATTTTTCATTACTGTACTAGGTTTTGCCCCGCGACGGAGTGCACGGATAGCCGGGTTTCTGGAGGGCAACGGGTCCGCATCTCATGGTTTTGAGAGGCAGAGGGGCCCCACTCTAAAATTGGCAGACTATTCGCCGCACTCGTAGGGGGTACAGGTTGACCCAAGGAGGGGTGCTCAATTTACCGGATTCCGTGAAGTGCCGGGTGTTCCATTCACTATGCTGTGGGGACTACCTCGCTTCAGGTTTTGGCGGGTAACTTGCCGCACCCGTAGGGGTCTAGGTTTCATTGCACAGGCTATCCACACGACAGGGGAACGTCGGGTTTCAGCAGCGGCTCTGTGAAACTCGGGGATCCCAGATTATCTGTATTGTTCTGTGATGCTTATTACTTTTCTGTAATGTTGCATATTATCACGCCTGGAGCGATTATTGTATATTGGTTTATACACTATTAGATGTTGTATATGTTTTACATCCGCGCTAGTCCAGTCCCCGCTCTGTCGTTAGTTAAGTAACCTAACGGGTGATGACGGGACCCAGTGACGAATGCGGATGGCATATACGTACATTTTATTTTCGTTCTTTTCTGGTGTGATTGATTGATGGGACTGCGTTGATTCTGATCAATGCAAAGGAAAACAAACCTGTTTTAGTTGTTGGAACAAATTTAAAAAGTGTAATTGCAAAGGCGTTTTCTTTTGTTTTGCATAGAGGTATTCAGTGGAATATCCTGCACCTCATTCGACGGGGCAAGGGCCGATATCCCTTCACCGGGACCGAACCCTTGGGCAGAAGTTTGCGTCAGGGTAATAACTTCACTATAGTCGATTACATGTTGCTTTGCATAGCGGTATTCAGTGGAATATCCTGCACCTCATTCCACGAGGAAAGAGCCGAGATCCCTTCACCGGGAGTGACCTCTTTAGCAAAGGTTTTCGCCACTATATTTTAAAAAGCTATCAGGTTCCTTCAACGAGATCAAGTTCATTACGCTAAAGGTTTTTCGCCAAAAACCAGCCGTAGCCCTCCGTCGTTTCTTATGGATGGTCAGTAATATTCAAGCTATGTTTGTTGGCTTTCGTCAAGGCATAGTGTTTGGTAGTTGCTGGGGTATTCATTTGTTGCATAGATAGATGTGTTGGTTTGGGACAGTCGTATTACCTTGTTGGCTTTCGTCAAGGGTATGTACGGGTGGGTTCAAATTAACAAGATAATGACGGGCAGAACTTGACATGTGACTTATGATTTGTTGACTTTCGCCAAGGTCATAAGAACATGGGGTAAAAATCATATCGGGAGTTTCTAAAGAAACTGAAACTTGCCAAGTATGCGCATACCTTCTGGAGTATGAGTAACGTGGATGCATTCCATCACGTTATCATGCGATGAGAGTTGGATCCCGATTCCCACTGATGAGTTGGTTTACTCTTCGGGTGATCCCGATTGATTCTTCTTTAGGTTTGGAGTAGAATTTGACAGGATAGTGGGAGGTTTCCGGATTAGATAAAGTGATGACCATTCTGATCTAGGTTAGAGTGCACGCAGAGTGTTTCTTTTCTCTCTCTCTCTTTGGCAGCGACCATTGACCGACCCTAGACTATGACTCAGTGACCAAGTTGACCGAACCTTCTTAAAATACTGGCTTTTGGATTGTCTATGGTGCATAAGACATTGCCACTCCTTCTTTTACCCTTTGCATTTCTCAGAACACCCGTTTTACTACGGACATCCACTTCCATTGGATAGATCCATCGTATGGTTATATACGAACTCGAAGGGACTTCTTCGAGGATGGATCCAGGTTCAGGAGAAATAAAATTGGTTTATTCAGTTGTCTTTTATTATCACCTTCTCTCAGGTTGCGAGGGCTCCTTGGTTTAGGAGAGTACACCTATTACGCTTATTGGATAGTCTTATTCCAAACCATAGGCAGGTGCCGAAAGGTAGGGAATGAAGAAAACCAATTAGCCTAAGTAGGGTGTGCAGAAGGAAATAACTAAAGACAAAATAAAGGGATTAGAAAGAGGGCAAAGTAAATTGCGACTGATATCATTCACGACCAAAACCGCGTATATCGTCGCCACTCCTATTTCACCTTTAAAAGAATAAGGTATTATTCAGTTGTCTTTTATCATCACCTTCTCTCAAGATACGAGTACTCCTTGGTTTAGGAGGGTACACCTATTATGCTTACTGGATAGTCTTCTTCCAAACCATAGGCTGGTGCCGAACGGTAGGGAAGGAAGAAAACCATTTAGCCTAACGATGGTGTACAGAAGGTAACGACTAAAGACAAATAAAGGGATTTGGAGAGATGGCAATAAAATATACGGTTGAAGTCATGAATTGGATTATGGAAGAGGCATTGCTATGAATACCAGGATACCCCTACGAAACATTTTCATGTTTCAGTGCATTGTTAAAGAAAAACTGTTTTCCCGATTAGACACTTACTCCAAGGGTATGTATTTACCAGGTTTCATTCTCATATCTGTATGGTTTTTACAGATGATGAGTGGGAGTAAGTTATTGGGAATTAGGTGATTATCCTCATTATATCGGAATTCTTTGTAATTGGTGATATTTGAGGAAATCACCAGGGTACAGTTTTTCACCTACGACGCACAGGATTTGAGTTGTTTAACTCAGCGGACTTATACAGAATATTGTATGTTGTCCAAGTGTCCATCAGGACAAAGGGGTAGGTCCTCGTACTATGTTCTGTTTACTTATAACTTCTCTAGTATTTAGACAAGTGTTTCGTTGAAATACAAGGTCTAAGTTTTGAGAAGTTGTGGGTATAAGAATAAAGTAGAGAACCAGGTATCACAAGTATCGGGATTCTTCAAAGAGATCGAAGATGTAGATTCTTGTGATTGGTATTCAGATGATAGTGATGGTTTTGAGAAACGTGTTTCTCTTTCAGGTTACTCATAATTGGATGGATTCCTAAGTTGAGTAATGCTGATTAGCCTCTTTCCATTAAGTTGATATGCACTGGAGACAGCTGCATGATTTGAATATGGTTCCAATTAAATAAAGTGCCAAAGTTTCTATATTGGATATAGAATAGTTCGTACCTTAAAAGATGTTAAGGTACGGGGAGTTGTCCAGCTTATGCTTAAAACCAGACTCTGGATAACTCAGGGCATGTTTCTGTAATGGCTGTTTGTGGGTTGACCCTGGCTATGACGAGGGTTGATATTCTACCATTTGGAAGATCAATAGTGATATTGTTCTTGACTCGCCACAGTTTTAGTAAAATGGATCTTTTTCAGAAAACAGTAGTGGGAGTATGGTAGAACTGGAAGTGATTCCAGAACCGCGAACGATTACAGAAAATTTAATAGGACCTATATATTCAATCAGGTTTGACATTCCAATAGCCACTCCGCAGATATGGTGGGTAACCTCAGACACCCGAGAGGTACCTCGGTAGCCTCAAGGATGGTGACAGGGAGGTTCTTATCTACCCAGACTTGACACTACTGTTGTTCCAGGTTATGAGACCCGGTAGGAGGGTTGTCGTATTCAGTGGGAGCAGCGGAAGCATAGTGGGCAAGTAGCTTATGTCTATTTATAGACTAGAGCAGTTATAGCGGAGATAGATCATCTAATTTTGATGTGACAGTCATGGGTTTGACTTCAATCAGAATAAGGGATGGATCTGTTAAGAAGGTAGTAGGGTGTGATGTCATGGTATATGGATGACATACACAGAGTGGGAAGTAAAATTCCTATACTACGATCGGTTGTACTTTGGTCGTCACACAGTTGTTTCTCCAGACAGGATATGGATATAATATCAGACATTATGGTTTCTGGATCTATGGTTTTAGATCTGGATTTGGGTAGTTTCCCAATGTGGGTACTTTGACAGATATTCTAATGGTTTTTAGAATAGATGACTCCTAGCATGGTGGAGTACCTGCAGGTGATGGAGTCACCCTCTCTAAAGGTGTCATATAGACTAAAGGGGAGAGGG
This sequence comes from Agapanthus africanus, assembly GCA_030015575.1. NCBI lineage: Eukaryota > Viridiplantae > Streptophyta > Magnoliopsida > Asparagales > Amaryllidaceae > Agapanthus > Agapanthus africanus. The sequence continues at coordinate 553,123,979 of JASDDO010000024.1, read as the reverse complement.
ATGTGCATGATTGACAGATCACTTTCTTAGGCAATTGAGTCAATCATGAGATGTCAAGTACCACACCAGATGTTGTTTTTGCACTAGATGCAATAAGTTTGTATTAATCCAATCCTGGAGAGACATAAGGAAGCAGTTTTAGAACATAAGTGGATGTTCTACGGAATTGATGACGGCAGCCTCCTTCGGGAGACGGTTATCATTCCAAGCTTCAAAGGTGACATGGATCACAGAGTGATTGTCAGAGTTTTAGTTTTTCCCTCTGACGAAGAGGGACAGTATTATGGACAGGTAGTCCAAGAGGATACTGTGGGAAGCAAGGTGCCCGATACTGATTAGGTTCAGTGATCGATTCGGTCTAAGAAGTTTGGATATGGAGTTCATTTATGAACTAAGGTCCCATCAGATATCCAGACATATTCTAAGACAGGTATTACTCAATTCGGGAGATGGTTTTCTCCGTGAACTTGAGATTAAGAGAGATATAGAAAGAAACATCTAGGCGGATCCACTCACTGAGGCTATTTCTCGAACACAAGAGTTTTACAAACGGGCTTTGTGAAACTGATTAGTAGAGGAGTTGGATGTTCGGTTTCACACGGGCTGTGAGTAGTCGACATCGCAATATTAGCCTTGAGTGCAAGTGGGAGATTGTTGGAGATAGTGCCCTCATAGTCAATTATTGGATCGCAGGTACGTGATTGCAATGATTGCGGAGGACCTATCCCGGTAGGACAGTCTTACTCGAAATGATAGTATGCTATCTGGTTTGCCTTTATCAGTCGTGTACATGTTCAGGTGACTGATTGCATGTTACACTTTGATAGAGCCCTTAGGATCTTGCTTTACTACCAACAGTATGATGGCGATCATATAAGTGAGAGTTGGGTAGTTTATATGCATATCCTTAATTGTGGTCCCTAGTCGTGGGAGTTTCGAGACAGGGCATCGATACTCCGGAGTAGACTAGTGTGTACAGTCGAGACCCCGACGAGGGGCGGTGGCCGGTCTCACAAGCCACTGGTGTCAGTTGGATCACCTAAGATGTATACAGGTGCTCATTGGGTTATGAGTACACCGGACAGGACTCGCCGGGAATCTGCTAGTTAGTACTATACCTATCGTCAGATAGCAGTTCCCTGGTGACATGTGTACAGGTTAGTTCATCGACCTGAGGTCGTCATTTGTCTCGTGTGAGTTCCCACTGTGCTTTGATTTCTACCCTATCACGGCTCAAAGGAGTCGTGCAAACAGGTAGCTTTTGGGTACAGTCCCGAGCCATATGGAGGCACGTGAGCGGATCGGCAGGGGATTCGTCTCTCCCGGTATTGGGGGCGAGGTCGTGCTGTGTCTAGGAGAGCCATTACACAAAGTCCATGGCCATGGCAGGAGATTTACTGGTAGGTACTCCAGTAGTATCTCAGGGTGTTATTGGGCTACACTCCGACACGACTTATACTGCTATTGGGGGTCTGACGTTTCTAGCCCCCTAGGCGGATATGCGATAATCATTGACGAACGGACCGGACTGTATATACATTGTCACTGTTAGGCTCAGTAGGGTTTCTGGATGAGTTCGCTCATCGGCCACCCTTGAGTTTGCTCATCAGCTTCCCTTGAGGTCAGTCCATGGGCAGCCGTTACGCATAGCTAGTGCCGCTGACGGTTTGTGGTTAAACCCACTGCCAGGGTACTGACGAGTCATTAGAGTCCCCCACAGACAGTTTCCCAAGTTCGGGCGAAACGTTGTAGAGGCCGTATGGTTTTATGGCAGGGTTCGGAAAATGCACGTGCGTTTACGCACGTGTCAGTTTTCGGGCAGATGATACTGGTCGGCTTTGGTTTAAGCCGGATCCGAGTATTGTATTGAGTAGGTATAATATCTTTGTCTCAGTTGCATTTGTATTCGGTCGTAATACAAATGCGGGTATATTTATACAGTTTCGGGGTTATCCTGAAAGTCGTTTCAGGATTACTTTTGGAATTTGCCAGTTTCCAGTTTTCTATCAGCCGTCTTTTAACATTCGGTTAAAGACGGATTTATCTTTTCTTCTGTTGAGGTGAGTCAGTGTTCTAGAAGATTCTAGATAAGGTGACTAGGATTAATTGGTGTTGAGTTTTCATTGGTTGCATTAATGACTTGATGAGGTGTTTAAGTGACTCATGCTTTAACATTAAAGCATTTTGTTTAGCTAAGGATATTTGTTCTTGATATTTTGAGTGAGAAGCTTTCTTGTGGTCACCCTCTTTCTCCTACGGTCACCTCCTCCTCCTTTAAAGTGGCCGGCCCCTCCTCACTCTCTCTCACTTGATGTTTTCATTTTGTGAAAAGATTATGATAGCATTTGGGGTGTATGGAATTTCACAGCTCATTTCATTCCAACACCCGATTCCCACGGCAACTTCATTAACCGTCCGTCCATAGCTTTGGACGGAACGAGACAAAGTCATCCACTCATTCTCTACATCATTATTGGTCATCTCTTTTAGCAAACTTGACGACCGAGTTGCCTCGAGTCAGAGGCGGGAGCCCGTTTAAAGAATCAGTGATGTGGTGCCACCTCGACGAGGAGATCGGAGATCGACGAGATCAGAGCAGCCGCAACGGAGCGTGGGATGATGGTTAAAGAACGAAGGACTCGGATCGTTCGGTATAACCTTTCTACACTCTTTACAGTTTGTTAGTTTAGCAATAATGGCAGATCCGGGTTAAAGTATACGATAGCTCCAGTTAAAAAGTTTTTGTTCCGCATTTGGCGTCTGTTGACGGCCGGGGCGCTAGCGTAGACTTACACATTTGGTGGAACCAGAGGATTCAGTAGTACCCGACGAACATCAGCCTTTCCGCCGATCTAGTAGGGTTCCTCACCCACCTGAGCGATACTACGATTTTCTCATTGATGGTGGGAGCGAGGATTGCATCATGGTTGATGATGACCCAACTAGTTTCGAGCAGGCCATCACGAGTGGGGACTCTGTGAAATAGCTGGATGCAATACGATCTGAGATGGAATCCATGTACACTAACAAAGTATGGACTTTGGAAGATTCTCCTGAAGGGGTAAAACCCATCCGGAGCAAGTGGATCTTTAAGAAAAAACTTGTTGTAGATGGAAAATTTGAGAATTTCAAAGCTAGACCTGTAGCAAAAGGTTTTCGTCAACGAGCAGGTGTGGATTATGACGAAACCTTTGTAAGTCTATGTCACGCACCCAACGAACTTGCGGGGAGGCGGAATATATGAAAAACGATTATCAAAGCTTCGTAACACGGACTTGAGCACATGAATCATATCTAAACCGTTACTAGCAAACTACGAGAGGTTTAACTACTCGGATTCGAAGTTATACCTTACGTTGCATGTCCTTCGGGTCTTCATCGCTGTCCTCCACTCCTCGTAGGCTCCTTGGAACATCGGCACCTCAACGGCCTCCTCGAGTCAAAGACGATCCACCCGAAAGCTCCTTCTCCAAGCTTGATCTCTAACTTGAGATAACTAGGTTGCTCAAAGTGCTAATCTAAGCTACCTAGGGGATATAGAGTGAGGTTATAGATGTATTAGTCTAGCTAACCTTTAATCTCAACACATGAGAGGTTAGGGTTAGGGTTTCAAGAATGAGAGAGCTTGAGGAGAGAGAAGGTGATGATGAGAATGATATTGAAAAATGAACTCATTAGAATATAACAACCATAGCAATTTATCAAATAAATGATATAAATGATTAATCATCATGGTTGATGCATTCACCTTGTGTGATTCATCACATGAGTCATAAGCTCAATAAATGAAGCATTAACTCTAAGGATGAATCACACAAATGAGTCATTAAGCCATAAATACTTATGCCACCTTAACCCCCAAGTCACCATACTTCTAGAAGCATCCCGGAAAATTACGAGAACGCCCCTCCAATCCGTGAAAACACGGAAAAACTTTAGACTGTATAAATCCAATAACCTGATACTAGAATCTGGCTTAAACCAAAGCCGGCTAGTAAAAACTGTCCGAACGTCGTACGTGCGTTTAAACACGTATATGTCCGAACCCTTATCGTAAAACCATACGACCTCTATATCGTTTCGCCTGGAGCAGGGAAACTCTCTGTATGAGACTCTAAAGAATCGACACTACGCTGGCAGTGGGTTTAACCACAGACCGCAAGCGGCACTAGCTGCACATAACGGTCCCCAGGTAGATGTCGATAAGAAGGCCGATGAGGAAACCATCCGAACTCCTACTGAGCCTGTCTGTGACAATATCAGCGCAGTCCGGTCTGTTCGTTTAAGAGTATCGCATGTATGGTCTAGGGAGGTGGAGAACGTCAGACCCCTAATAACCGTACAAGTCGTGCCGGTATGGCTCATGACCATGTGAGAATCTACTGATCAGTCCACCAGTAATTCTCCATCAGCCCTGGCTAGGGACTTATGGTAATGACCAACCGATCACAGTGCGATATCAACTCCCTATACCGGGAGAGACGAATCCCTAACAGTCGCTCACTGCCTCTATATGGCTCGGGACTGTACCCAACTAAAACCTGTTTGCACGACTCCTTTGAGCTGTGGTAGGGTAGTAATCAAAGCACAGTGGGAACTCACACGAGACAAATGACGACCTTAAGTCAACAGACTACCTGCACACATGTCACCTGAGAACTGCTATCTGACGTCAGGTATAATACCATCCAGTCAGTTCTCATGCGAGTCCTGTCCGGTGTACCCGTAACCTAACGAGCACCTGTAAACTATCTCCAGTACGACATACTGATGGCTGTGGGACAGACCATCTCCCCAACTGAGATGAGAAGCATACACACTAGTCTACTCTGGAGTATCGATGCCCTGTCTCGATAATCCTACGACTAGGGACTATTATAGGATGTTGCTTATAGACTACCCAGCCCCCACTAGTGTGACTGTCATCACAACGCTGGTAATCAAGCAAAGAACCTATGGGCTCTACTAATATGTATAAGTGATACGTTACAAGAAACATATGCACATATTAAAGTAAATACAAACCAAGTAGCATACTATCATATTTAGCAAGACTGTCAATACAACTGTGAATATCCCAAGCTTCCATTAAGTAATATACAATCTAGTATGATAAAATAATGGCCCCTATGGCATATACACTAACAACCTTTTCTCCAGTGGCTATGCTTAAGTCCATCCTGATTATACTTGCCATCGCTGCATACCATGACTACGAAATTTGGCAGATGGACTTCAAGACCGCTTTTCTAAATGGTGATTTAGAAGAAAGCGAGTATATGACTCAGCCAGAGAGCTTCGTGGACAGTGGGAGCAGCGGTTAGGTGTGCAAGCTGCTTAAATCAATCTACGGGTTAAAGCAGGCATTGCGGAGTTAGAATATCTGTTTTGATGTCGCAGTCAAAGAGTTTGACTTCATAAAAAACGTAGATGAACCTTATGTATACAAGAAGGTTGCAGAGAGTAAGGTTATCTTCCTCGTATTGTACGTGAATGACATACTCTTGATAGAAAATCATGTTCCTATGCTGCACTCGGTCAAGCTCTTCTTATCACAACGATTCTCAATAAAAGATCTAGGTAATGCCATCTACATCTTGGGAATTAAGATTTATAGAGATAGATCTAAACGGATGTTGGGATTGTCCCAATCCAGGTACATTGACACCATACTAAAGATGTTTAGTATGGAAGATTCCAAGCATAGGAATTTACCCACGATCTCAGGAATCACTCTCTCCAAAGAGATGTCCCCTAAGACTGATTTGGAGAGGGCTCGCATGCAAGGGATACCCTATGCTTCGGCGGTCGGGTCTATCATGTATGTGATGTTATGTATCAGACCCGATGTAGCATACTCACTAGGTGTAGTGAATAGGTATCAAGCAGATCCTGGAGAGAATCACTGGACATCTGTGAAGAACATTCTTAAGTACTTGAGAAGGACTAAAGAGATGTTCTTAGTGTATGGTAACGGTGAACTCTAAATGGAGTCCTTTATCGATTCGAGCTTCCAGAGTGATAAGGATGACTCTAAGTCAGTCTCGGGTTTTGTCTTTACCCTAAATGGAAGGGCGGTTTGTTGGAAGAGTTCCAAGCAAGAAACCGTGGCAGACTCGACGATGGAGGCTGAATACATCGCTGCCAACGATGCCGCCAAAGAGACTGTCTAGATGAAGAAATTCATAACTGAACTTGGTGTGCTTCCGTCCATCGAGCATCCAATACCTTTGTATTGCGATGACAATGGAGCGGTGGCTTTGGCCAAGGAACCCAGGTCCCATCAGCGATCCAGGCATATTCTGAGGCGGTATAACCTGATTTGGGAGATAGTTGATCGCCGGGAGATCGAGGTCAAGAGAGTTAACACGAGGAACAACATCGCGGATCCACTCACCAAGGCCATACCCTAGACACAATTTGAATGACTCTTCGGGATGTTGGGTATGGGATACTACAACAATTGGCCTTAGTGCAAGTGGAGGATTGTTAGTTGTATGTATACCCTAGAGGCCATTATTGTACATGATTATACATTATAGTGGATGCTTGGACATATATAGAGATGACTTTCTTGCTCGACGTGATAGTATGCTATCTGGTTGTTCTTTATCTTAACATGTAGACTTGTATTATGATACTGTCTTTCTCTCACATGTTGGTAAAGCCCTTAGGATGTGTACTTGACTACCAGGATTATGATGGAGATCATACTAGTGGGGCCAGGGTAGTCCGTAAGTACATCCTTCAATTGTTCCTAGTCGTAAGAGTATCGAGACGGCGCATCGATATTCCAGAGTAGACTAGCGTATACGCTTCTCGACCCATGAGATGGGTGATGGATGATCCCATATCCATTGGTGTTTGACATCAGAGATGGTATACGGGTGCTCAATGGAGACTGGGTAAACTGAACAGGACTCACCGAGAACTCCTAGATGGTATTATACCTATCGTCAGATAGCAGTTCTCTGGTGACACTGGTACAGGTTAGTCTGTTGACCCGAGATCGTCATAGAGTCTTGTGTGATTCCCACTGTGCTTTGATTTCCATCCTACCACGTTCAAGAGAACGTGCAAACATGTGGTTTTTGGGTACAGTCCCGAGTCACATTGTCACGCCCCGCTTCCCAGAGTACGCTAAGATAGGCACGTGACATAGCCAACCATGCTACCCGTGGATAGGAAAAATCCTTCCACAGTCACATTACGGCTGTAGAGATATCAAGAACAGGAAAGTAAACTAAATTATCTAGTACATGTCCATGAGCCAGAATAAATGAATCAATAAATGATAATATGCGGAAGCAAAAGATACAATAAATGAAACACCTGGAAAGTAAAACTGCATACCAACAGGATCTGCACCGCTCGGTCTAACAGCGGCAATCCTCCTGATCAGTCTGCAATAAAGGTAGAGGATCTGGGCCATGCAAAACCCAGACGTCAGCGTGTCATAACATCAAGCAATAATATAAACAGGGGTAGCAATACATGCAAGTATGAGCATAAATGGTAAACAAGCATAACAGTGATATAAGTAAGGACAATGGGGTAATCTGTAGTCTAAACTGGTCTATTGGGTTAACTACTCTCAAGTCTTTGAAATCAATTTGATGAATCGTCGGTGTAACTCGATAGTATCCCGTGCGTGCCCGGGATCACGGTCAAAGACTCTCGGGCTGAATCCGAGACGTGCCGCAAGGCAGTAAAGGGGTGGATAGTATCCCGTGCGTGCCCGGGATCACGGTCAAAGACTCTCGGCTGAAACCGAGACGTGTCGCAAGGCAGTAAAGGGTAATAGGTAATGACGAGTGATGTCAGCTGTTAGTTATATGTATGCCCTAGAGGCCATTACTATACATAGGATGTATATTGTAGTGGATGCTTGGACATATATAGGGATGACTTTCTTGCTCGATATGATAGTATGCTATCTGGTTACTCTTTACCTTAACGTGTACACTGATTGTCTCTCTGTTACATGTTGGTAAAGCCCTTAGAATGTATACTTGACTACCTGGACTATGATGCGGATCATACTAGTGGGGACGTGGTAGTCCATAAGTACATCCTTCAAAGTCCCTAGTCGTGGGTGTATCGAGACGGGGTATCGATATACCAGAGTAGACTAGCGTATACCTCCTCAACCCATACAGATGGGCGATGGATGATCCCATATCCATTGGTGTTTGACATCAGAGATGATATAAGGGTGCTCAGTGTAGACTGGGTACACTGGACGGACTCGCCGAGAACTCCCAGATGGTATTATACCTTACGTCAGATGGTAGTTCTCTGGTGACACTGGCGCAGGTTAGTCTGTAGACCCGAGATCGTCATAGAGTCTTGTGTGATTCCCACTGTGCTTTGATTTCCACATTACCACGTCCAAGAGGGCGTGCAAAACGGTGGTTTTTGGGTACATTCCCGAATCACATGGAGGCAATGAGCGATAGGAGGGGTTTCGTCTCTCCCGGTATAGGGAGTTGATGTTACGCTGTGCTCGATTGGCTATAACAGGAAGTCCTTGGCCAAGGCTGTTTTAGGGATTTACTGGTAAGTGTTACCAGTAGTTTCTCGACCCGTTATGAGCCTCATATCGACACGACTTATCGAGTTATTGGGGTCTGACGTTTACCACCCCTAGGCGAGATATGCGACATATCAGACGAACAGACCGGACTGTACGGTAGTGTTACTCGTTGGATTCATAGGAGTGTGAGCGGGCTTGCTCGTTGATCTTCTGATCGCTCAATACCCGGGTGGCCGTTACGTTTAGCAGACCGCTTGCGGCTTGTGGGTGTTTGATATGATCATCACCTGCTGCCGGCGTATTGACAAGTCTTTAGAGTCCTACACAGAGGTTTCCTGGCTCAAGCGAAACGAAATAGGAGCGCATATGAGATATGTGCGGGACCGAGAATAATACCAAGTATGTGATACTGTATTCTATTCTCGCGATATGTATCATTGGACGGTTATATGAGATATAGCCGGGTTACCGAATCAAGTGTTGATTCGATACATTGATACACTTGATATTAGTCGGTTATATGCTGTATGACCGGATCATTTAATCAAGTGTTGATTTAGTGATTTAATGTATAATTATATATTTGATATATTACTTTACATTAACTAGTATTGGTTCACTTAAGATTATTTTCTCACTAGTTTGTGCACATTGTATATATGATATATTTTTGTGCACTTGATTGTATCATGTTTGATGATACATGCAAACTTGGGTTAGTGTATGCTTTAAACTATGATTAGGTTAATGGTTAGGGTTTGATTTACTCATTTATTTATTCATTTATTTATTTGGGCAAAAACAAATATGGTGGCTTTCTTTGTTTTATACTTGGAGTTTCATGAAGCTTCACCATTTTGTTTTTATTCTCAAACCTAACCATTATCTAAACCCTAGTTTATTCTCTACATGAGTTAGACTAACCCATGGTTGCTATATGATAAGAATCACTTGAATTTTCTAATTAAGTAATTCTTTTCCTTCTTCTTCATCTTCTTCATGAAGAAAGAAAAAGCTTGCTAGAAAATTCTAAGTGATGATTCCAAGTGAGAAATCCAAATCCAAAGTGAACCCACTTCCTATTTCTTCATCCACTATCACTTGCCATGTAGTAGAGGGTGTTTTCTTCACAAGTTTCTTGACCTAGTGAAGATGGAGCTTGAGTTTGAGTCGCCTCGACGTAGATTATCTTCGGCATCGAAGTCAATGACCTAGCCCGATCATTTCTCCGACGAAACCATTGCTAGAGTCCGGGATCCCGATGATCGCAGCGGAGGGACGTCATCTCAGAGCTAAAGAAGTGGTGGACCGGATCTACAAAGGTTGTAATCCCTTTCACTTATTAGCAAAGTTGTTTGCTTGCTTGTAGTTTCGCCTTTACTTCTAGTTAACGATCTATATTAAGGTTTCTCGACACCGGAAAATTTTTGTTTGGCAAGGTTGATCCTTGTGGAACCTCTTGAGTGTGCCTTGTAACCCTACATTAGCAGCATCACCCCGAGGCTGGCCTAGCCTGTAAGACTGATCAGAACAGGTATAGAACTGTCGAGTTACAAGTCAGTTTTCATCGTTGATTTCCCCATACCCCCAAGTTATATGTATTCAAGTCAGGTATTAAATAATCTAGAGCTAATGCCAACACAGGATCAGGCAGGTACAGGTTTGTCTTGATAGACAATAGGAACGGTCCGTAAGGACAACAGGTCAGGTTTGTTGGCATTAGTCACAAGATCAGGTAACAGGTAGAGCCATGGTACATCAGGTCAAGTCAAGTAGTGTATTTAGGTGTCATGTCATGTCAAGAGTGTACGGTACCATGTCATGTCAAGTAGAAAGTGTAATAGGTCATGTCAGGGTGCACAGAGTGTCCTGTGGGTGCTCATAATCAACTAACATACGCATGAGTATATATATAAACAAGCATATGTACTAATGAAGCAATAAAATGAATCATGGTGATGATATATGCAAGATACAGATTAAAGCATAGGGTTGCACCGTTATAGATTAGAGTTAAGGTTGTGGTTCCAACATTAACTAAATACACTTAAATCAGTACAGAATTGTTAAATCTCGTTATTATGGGTTAAATGGTCTAGGGATGCAATGATATATAAAATATGTTCAATGGATGCAACCGGTATTCGGGGTAGAAACTATTTAAAAGTGCTATGGGTTATGCAGTTATTTAGTAAGTAATTTAACCACGGATGTGGGTACACGATATTATACTTTAAGGTGCAACAAGTTATAATTTAAGATCCGAGTATACAATGACATAATCTGACATCGAAATGCAAGAATGGAAACTAATAGCCTTAGGTTCAATTTACCGGTTCATTCATGAAATAATATGTATAAATAATATAGTAGCATGTAGCAAGTTTCACTTGCCTTGATCGGATCACGATACGGGATACGCATGCACGTCCAATGTCGGCAAATGTTGCAACATCCACACGCACACACAGGAAGGTCCATGCACATCAAGAAGTTAACCACGCAAGTAGGGGACGTCCACAGAGTCGCCCGGATCAGCGGTGGCGAGCACGACTCCGGCGATGGTCGGAAACCGAGAATGTAGAAAGAGAAGAAGAAGTCGTAGGAGAAGAAGAAGAAGAAGAAGAGAGGGAGGGGCTGGTGCTCTGGGGTCAGAGGTGAAGGAAAGGGGGTGACAACGACGATGGGCCATTGACGGCAACGATGCCGGCAAGGGTTTTCCGGCAAGGCAAGTGGGCTGTTAGGGTTCCACGAGAGGGAAAAGCTCGGGTTGAGGGTTTCTTGGTGGCTATAAGGTGAGGGTGGTGTTGAGAGGTCGTGGAAGAGAGGTGAAGGGAGATGAAGACGATGGTGACGAGGAGTCGGAGCTGCGGCGAGCGTGCAGGCAAGGTGTGCTACTGGTCGGGTAAGGTGAAGGTCGGGTTGAAGGAGTCGTGGATGAGGGTTTGCAGCGGAGAGAGGGAAAGGCGAGGTTGAGGGTTTGACGATGACGAGCATGGTCGCCGGCGGTGGTGGTGAGGTGTGCAGGCGACGATGGGTTCTAGGGTTCGGGTCTCGTGCAAGTTGTGGGTTTGTATGGGCTTGGGTGAAAAGAGATGTGAGCAGGGAGAGGGAGGAGGTGAGGGAGGTCGCCGGCGGTGGTTTCGACGTCGACGAGGGGATGAGGGCAAAGGGTCGGTTTGGAGTTCGGAAGCAGAAATGGTGAAAATAAAAAAATTTAGAGAAGAAAGGAAGAGAACGTGAGTTGGTTAAGGAAACGTATAAAGATTTAAAGAGAGAGAGAGAGAGAAAGATCCGCACTGATTGTTAATAAAGATATAAAATATATTTATAGTGAGGAGAGAGAGAGAGAGCTGGGATTGAATGAGGCTGAGGAAAAATATGTTAGGTAAATTTTTTTATTATAATTTATAATAAGAAAGAGACAGAGAGAGGCTGCTGAGATTGGATTGATTTTGAAAAATATATTTTGGTTAATAACGTATTAACAGTTATAATAGCATATAAAGAATTAAGGAATATAATATTAGTCCGTTTTGAGATTTTGGCAAATACAAACTTACTCCAAAACATGCCCGGGTCGGGTCTAAAAATCCGGTTTTAAAATATGAAAAATATATACGACTTCCAAATTTCAAAATGAATGCTCAGGTAACGAAAATGCATACCCCCAAGAACGGATGCACATACGTGCGCGTAGCCATCCAAGCACGTCCGTTTCACTGAACGGAACGAGAACAAGATGTGCGGATGCTACCACGGGGTTAGGGGTATCATACAGGCTATGAAGTGTATTTTTAAAATATTTTACGTGACCTTAAATGTTATATGTAAAATGTGCGATGCTAGATGGAATGCCAGTATGCAGTCTACATTAAATGCACCTGTCTATTTAACAAGTCAGGGTAGTTTATAAATATGAATCAACCAGTCCAAGCAAGCGGGTCGGGGCGAATGCAATGTAAAATGTATAATACCATTCGCGCCTAAAATACGATGAATCAAGAAAATACCACAGATATATAAATACGGGAACTGAATTGGTATAAATGAACTCGGGTGTTACATTATACCCAACTACAAAAAGAATTTCGTCCTCGAAATTCCAAGAACAATAAAGGATAAACAAACAAGAAATTACGAGAATAGATATGAAAACTCCTGTCGGATTTCATCTTCCCGTTCCCAAATTGATTCTCCATGCGAGCGATTTCCCAAAGAAACAAATACAAGAGGGATAACTTTGTTCTTAAGAACCTTTTTCCCTTCGATCCATAATCGACATCAGTCGCTCCTCAAGGTCAACTCTTCTCGTATAGTGACCTCCGAATGATCCAACATGTGTGTTTTATCTCGAATATATTTACGGAGTTGAGATACATGAAACACGTCATGAACACTCGCCAAAGATTGTGGTAAAGCCAATCGATACGCCACTTCTTCAACATGTTCCAAAATTTCGAAGGCCCAACGAATCGAGGACTAAGATTTCCTCGATTTCGAAACGAATCACTCTTCTAGTCTGTGATATCTTCAAGAATACCAAATCACCAACAGCAAACTCTAGAGGTCTTATCGATGTATCTGCCCAACTCTTTTGTCGGTCTTTTGCTGCTTTCATATGATTCCGGATAGTATTAACCTTCTCAACTGTCAGCACAACGAAATCTGGTCCCAACAATCTTCTTTCACCGACATCGTCCTAACAAACAGGTGAACGACACTTGCGACCATAAAAAGCCTCGAATGGAGCCATCTGAATAGTCGTCTGAAAACTATCATTGTAAGAAACTCCACTAAGTGTAGATGATCCTCCCATGAACCCTTGAAGTCTAACATGCAATCTCTCAACATGTCTTCAAGAGTTTGGATCGTTCTCTCCGACGGGCCATCTGTCTGAGGATGATAGGTTGTGCAAAAATTCAATCGCGTCCCAAACTTTCCTGTAAGCTCTTCCAAAAGTGTGATAAGAAACGTGTGTCACGGTCGGACACGGTGTTCACCGGTACTCCATGAAATCTTACAATCTCCTGCATATACCGTTCTGCCAAAGCTTCTGTTGGTTGACCAACTCGAAATGGAATGAAATGAGCTGCCTTGGTCCATCGATCAACAATCACCCAAACTACATTGTTGCCTTTTTGGACTCCGCGGTAAAGCTGTCACGAAATCCATGGTTATATGTTCCCACTTCCATTGAGGAATCGGAAGTGGTTGTAATAAACTAGCAACCCTTTGATGTTCAGCCTTAACTTGCTGACACACCAAGTATTTTGCCACAAAGCTGCAATCTCCCATTCCATGCCTTCCCACCAGAAATGCTGTCGTATATCTCGGTACATCTTCATGCCTCTTGGATGTACGGAATACGCGGAACTGTGTGCCTCCCTCATGACATCTTCACGGATATCTCCCCTTGGCACACACAAACGGCTACCATAATGCAATGTATCACCTTCGTGAATCAATAAGTCCGTTCGAATTTCAGCTTCAACCTGTTCTCGAAACCTTTGCAATCTTGGGTCCTTCAATTGCGCTGCTTTAACACTCTCGATCAATGACGACTGTACTTGCAGCTGCATCAACTGTCCCGAAGAATGCGGTAGCACAACCTCCAAATCAAATCTTCGAAAGTCTTCAATGAGTTCCTTCCGTGTAGTCAACATCTGAATTGCTGGTAACCGACTGAGCGCATCCGGCACAACATTAACTTTTCCCGGATGGTACTTAAGATCAAGATCGTAGTCAGCCATCAGCTCCAACCATCTACGTTGCCTCATATTAAGGTCCTTTTGCGTGAACACATACTTCAAGCTTTTATGATCGGTGAAAATCTCGACTCTTTCGCCCAATAGATAGTGTCTCCAAATCTTCAAAACGAACATCACAGCTGCTAGCTCCAAGCCATGAGTTGGGTAATTCTTCTCATGGGTCTTCAACTGTCTCGACGCGTAAGCTATAATCTTCCTATGCTGCATCAAAACACATCCCAATCCTTTCCCAGATGCGTTGCTGTGAATCACTAATCCTCCGGAACTGTCTGGCATGGTTAAAACAAGAGCGGTTATCAACCTTTGCTTCGAGAAAAATTCTCCACGAACCTTCAATAATACCCGGCAAGTCCAAGAAAGCTTCTTATTCCCGCAACATTCTTCAGAATCGGCCAATCTCGAACCGCTGTAATATTTCGGGATTAACGGTGATTCCATCTCCAGCCATAACGTGCCCCAAAACTTCACTTCTTCAAGCTAAAACTCGCACTTGCTCATCTTTGCATATAATCTTTCTTGCCTCAATATCTGCAGTGCGATCTTCAAGTGTTCTACATGCTCTTCCTTGCTCCCTGAGTAGACCAGAATATCATCGATGAACACCACTATAAACTGGTCCAAGAACGGTGAAAGATTCGATTCATCAAGTCCATAAATATTGCCGGCGCATTCGTTACTCCGAAGGGCATCACCAAATACTCGTAAAGTCTATACCGAGTTCTGAACGCAGTCTTGCAAATATCCTCTGACTTAACTCGGACCTGATAATATCCGGATCG
Organism: Agapanthus africanus; assembly: GCA_030015575.1. Lineage (NCBI taxonomy): Eukaryota > Viridiplantae > Streptophyta > Magnoliopsida > Asparagales > Amaryllidaceae > Agapanthus > Agapanthus africanus. The sequence goes on along the minus strand of JASDDO010000024.1, from coordinate 553,108,893 downwards.
CAAACCCAGCTTCGAGAATACCCTCACGCCACTAAGCTGCTTAAATAATTTGCCAATGCGAGGGATCGGGTGCTTGTTCTTAATAGTCACCCGGTTTAATTCTCGATAATCGATGCACATCCTCCTTGTGACATCATCTTCTTTGCTAGAAGAACTGGAGCTCCCCAAGGTGAGTTATTGCTGCGAATCCAACCCTTCTCAAGTAATTTAGCAACCTGCTTCTTGACTTCTTCCAACTCCACTGGTGCCATTGGATAGTACGTCTCTGAGATTGGCGCTACACCAAAAACAAGATCAATCACAAACTCCATGCCTCGTTTTAGCGATAATCCAGAGACGTCTTCGAACACGTCCATGAACTCTCAAACTACAGCTGGCGCTTCCTCCTTATCAACTTCCGTCGACGAAAGAACATTATTTGTCGTCCTAGCCCTAAACTCGACTGGCCCGACAGAACTGCTTCCTCCTGCAAAACAAACTCCGGATGTCCGGGAATCTGGAGAATCACTTTCCTTTCCTTACAATCAATATGAGCATGGGAAGTGCCGCGAAAATCAATTCCCAAGACAACAACAAACAAGGGGTGCACCAGAATTGAATAATTCAAATGCGGTAAAGCATGAACAAGTAAGATACCGAGATGAATTCATCCGAAGTCAAGATACCGAAGAGGATTAAGCACGGGAAACATGATTCAAGCTGGCGATAAAATAATAACTGGTAAGCAATGAAACCGAGAAAAACAAGGTAATATAACGATCATGAAATAAGGAAGTGAATCAAGACCAGGACTCCAAGTTACTCAAATAGAGTACCGCATTGTAACCATGCTGTAGTTCATGGGTACAATTACATAACTCCACTCAAGTCGCCCAAATCCTAGTATCAGAATCAAAGAACAGGAAGAAACAATAGAGAACCCAAAAGGTTTCAAGCCGAGATACAAAGTTGTTTGCATATCGTTAAAACGAAGGATAAAAGAAAGATATGATTCAAGAATCACGATAACAAGGTGGCAGGACATGTTCCTAATCATGAGTATTCTGATTCGTGTATTGGGTCAAATACCCAACTACAAAAAAATCAAACTCGTTTAACCTATATCCTGTCTCTGATACCAAAAGAACCATGTCACGCCCTGCTTCCCAGAGTACGCTAAGATATGCACGTGACATAGCAAACCATGCTACCCGTGGATAGGAAAAATCCTTCCATAGTCACATTACGGCTGTAGAGATATCAAGAATAGGAAAGTAAACTAAACTATCTAGTACATGTCCATGAGCTAGAATAAATGAATCAAGAAATGATAATATGCGGAAGCAAAAGATACAATAAATGAAACACCTAGAAAGTAAAACTGCATACCAACAGGATCTTCACCGCTCGTTCTAATAGCGGCAATCCTCCTGATCAGTCTGCAATAAAGGTAGAGGATCTGGGCCATGCAAAACCCAGACGTCAGCGCGTCATAACATCAAGCAATAATATAAACAGGGGTAGCAATACATGCAAGTATGAGCATAAATGGTAAACAAGCATAACAGTGATATAATTAAGGACAATAGGGTAATGTGTAGTGAGTTATCTAAACTGGTCTATTGGGTTAACTACTCTCAAGTCTTTGAAATCAATTTGATGAATCGTCGGTGTAACTCAATAGTATCCCGTGCGTGCCCGGGATCACGGTCAAAAACTCTCGGGCTGAATCCGAGACGTGCCGCAAGGAAGTAAAGGGGTGGATAGTATCCCGTGCGTGCCCAGGATCACGGTCAAAGACTCTCGACTGAAACCGAGACGTGCCGCAAGGCAGTAAAGGGTAATAGGTAATGACGAGTGATGTCAGCAGCATCACCCCGGGGCTGGCCTAGCCCGTAAGACTAATCAGAACAGGTATAGAACTATCGAGTTACAAGTCAGGTTTCATCGTTGATTTCCCCATACCCCCAAGCTATATGTATTCAAGTCAGGTATTAAATAATCTAGAGCTAATGCCAACACAGGATCAGGCAGGTACAGGTTTGTCTTGATATACAACAGGAACGGTCCGTAAGGACAACAGGTCAGGTTTGTTGGCATTAGTCACAAGATCAGGTAACAGGTAGAGCCATGGTATATCAGGTCAAGTCAAGTAGTGTATTTAAGTGTCATGTCATGTCAAGAGTGTACGGTACCATGTCATGTCAAGTAGGAAGTGTAACAGGTCATGTCAGGGTGCACAGAGTGTCCTGTGGGTGCTCATAATCAACTAACGTACGCATGAGTATATATATATAAACAAGCATGGGTACTAATGAAGCAATAAAATGAATCATGGTAATGATATATGCAAGATATAGATTAAAGCATGGGGTTGCACTGTTATAGATTAGAGTTAGGGATGTGGTTCCAACATTAACTAAAATACACTTAAATCAGTACAGAATTGTTAAATCTCGTTATTATGGGTTAAATGGTCTAGGGATGCAATGATATATAAAATATGTTCAATGGATGCAACCGGTATTCGGGGTAGAAACTATTTAAAAGTGCTATGGGTTATGCAGTTATTTAGTAAGTAATTTAACCACGGATGTGGGTATACGATATTGTACTTTAAGGTGCAACAAGTTATAATTTAAGATCCGAGTATACAATGACATAATCTGACATCGAAATGCAAGAATGAAAACTAATAGCCTTAGGTTCAATTTACAGGTTCATTCATGAAATAATATGTATAAATAATATAGTAGCATGTAGTAAGTTTCACTTGCCTTGATCGGATCACGATACGGGATACGCATGCAGCGTCTAATGTCGGCAAATGTTGCAACATCCACACGCGCACACGGGAAGGTCCATGCACATCAAGAAGTTAACCACGCAAGTAGGGGACGTCAGCGATGGTCGGAAACCGAGAATGTAGAAAGAGAAGAAGAAGTCGTAGGAGAAGAAGAAGAAGAAGAAGAAGAAGAAGAGAGGGAGGGGCTGGTGCTCTGGGGTCAGAGGTGAAGGAAAGGGGGCGACATCGTCGATGGGCCATTGACGGCAACGATGCTGGCGAGGGTTTTCCGGCAAGGCAAGTGGGCTGTTAGGGTTCCACGAGAGGGAAAAGCTCGGGTTGAGGGTTTCTTAGTGGCTGTAAGGTGAGGGTGGTGTCGAGAGGTCGTGGAAGAGAGGTGAAGGGAGATGAAGATGGTGGTGATGAGGAGTCGGAGCTGCGGCGAGCGTGCAGGCAAGGTGTGCTAGGGGTCGGGTGAGGTGAAGGTCGGGTTGAAGGAGTCGTGGATGAGGGTTTGCAGCTAAGAGAGGGAAAGGCGAGGTCGAGGGTTTGACGACGACGAGCATGGTCGCCGGTGTAAGTCTACGCTAGCGCCCCGGCAGTCTACAGACGCCAAAATGCGGAATAAAAACTTTTAACTTGGCGCTATCGTATACTTTAACCCGGATCTGCCATTATTGCTAAACTAACAAACTGTAAAGAGTGTAGGAAGGTTATACCGAACGATCCGAGTCCTTCGTTCTTCAACCATCATCCCACGCTCCGTTGCGGCTGCTCCGATCTCGTCGATCTCCGTATTCCTTCGTCGAGGTGGCACCACATGATCGGTTCTTTAAACGGGCTCCCGCCTCTGACTCGAGGCAACTCGATCGTCAAGTTTGCTAAAAGAGACGACCAAGAATGATGTAGAGAATGAGTAGATGACTTTGTCTCGTTCCGTCCAAAGCTATGGACGGACGGTTAATGAAGTTGCCGTGGAAATCGGGTGATGGAATGAAATGAACTGTGAATTCCATACACCCCAAAACTATCATATCTTTTCTCTAACCGAAATGAAACCTCAAGTGAGAGTGTGAATGAGAGAGGAGGCCTTCCATTCATATATGAAGAAGGAGAGTGAGTGTAGGAGCAAAGGGTGACTATAAGAAAGCTTCTCACTCAAAAGATCAAGAAGAAATATCCTTAGCTAAACAAAACTCATTAAAGAAAACCATGAGTCACATAAACACCTCATCATGCCTTTAATGAAACCATTAATGCACTAATGAGTCATATGCCTCATCATCACTTCTAGAAGCTTCTAGAATGATGACTCACTCATATCTGAAGAAAAGATAAATCCGTCTTTAACCGAATGTTAAAAGACGGCTGATAGAAAACTGGAAACTGGCAACTTCCAAAAGTGATCCTGAAACGAATTTCAGGACAACCCCGAAACTGTATAAAAATACCCGCATTTGTATTACGACCGAATACAAATGCAACTGAGACAAAGATATTATACCTACTCAATATAATACTCGGATCCGGCTTAAACCAAAGCCGACCAGTATCATCTGCCCGAAAAATAACACGTGCGTAAACGCACGTGCATTTTCCGAACCTTGCCATAAAACCATACGGCCTCTACAACGTTTCGCCCGAACTTGGGAGACTGTCTGTGGGGGACTCTAATGACTCGTCAGTACCCTGGCAGTGGGTTTAACCACAAACCGTCAGATGCACTAGCTATGCGTAACGGTTGCCCACGGACTGACCTCAAGGGAGACTGATGAGCAAACTCAAGGGTGGCCGATGAATGAACTCATCCAGAAAACCCCACAGAGCCTAACAGCGACAATGTATATACAGTCCGGTCCGTTCGTCAATGAGTATCGCATATCCGCCTAGGGGGCTAGTAACGTCAGACCCCCAGAAGCAGTATAAGTCGTGTCGGAGTGAAGCCCAATAACACCCTGAGATACTACTGGAGTACCTACCAGCAAATCTCCTGCCACGGCCGTGGGCTATGTGTAATGGCTCTCTTAGACACAGCACGATCTCGCCCCCAATACCGGGAGAGACGAATCCCCTGCCGATCCGCTCACGTGCCTCCATATGGCTCGGGACTGCACCCAAAAGCTACCTGTTTGCACGACTCCTTTGAGCCGTGGTAGGGTAGAAATCAAAGCACAGTGGGAACTCACACGAGACAAATGACGACCTCAGGTCGATGAACTAACCTGTACACATGTCACCAGGGAACTGCTATCTGACGGTAGATATAATACTAACTAGCAGATTCCCGGCGAGTCCTGTCCGGTGTACTCATAACCCAATGAGCACCTGTATACATCTTAGGTGATCCAACTGACACCAGTGGCTTGTGAGACCGGCCACCGCCCCTCGTCGGGGTCTCGACTGTATACACTAGTCTACTCCGGAGTATCGATGCCCTGTCTCGAAACTCCCACGACTAGGGACCACAATTAAGGATATGCATCTAAACTACCCAACTCTCACGTATATGATCGCCCTCATACAGTTGGTAGTAAAGCAAGATCCTAAGGGCTCTATCAAAGTGTAACATGCAATCAGTCACCTGAACATGTACACAACTGATAAAGGCAAACCAGATAGCATACTATCATCTTGAGTAAGACTGTGCTACCGGGATAGGTCCTCCGCAATCATTGCAATCACGTACCTGCGATCCAATAATTGACTATGAGGGCACTATCTCCAACAATCTCCCACTTGCACTCAAGGCTAATATTGCGATGTCGACTACTCACAGCCCGTGTGAAACCGAACATCCAACTCCTCTACTAATCAGTTTCACAAAGCCCGTTTGTAAAACTATTGTGTTCGAGAAATAGCCTCGATGAGTGGATCCGCCTAGAAGTATCTTTCTATATCTCTCTTAATCTCAAATTCGCGGAGAAAGCCATCTCCCGAATTGAGTAGTACCTGTCTTAGAATATGTCTGGATATCTGATGGGACCTTAGTTCATAAATGAACTCCATATCCAAACTTCTTAGACTGTATGGATCACTGAACCTAATCAGTATCCGGCACCATGCCACCCACAGTATCCTCTGGAACCACCTGTCTATAATACTGTCCCTCGTCAGAGGGAAAACTATAACTCTGACAATCACTATGTCATCCATGTCACCTTTGAAGCCTGGAATGATAATCGTCTCCCGAACGAGGCTGCCGTTATCAAATCCATAGAACATGTACTAATGTTCTAAAACTGCTTCCTTATGTTTCTCCAGGATTGGATTAATACAAACTTATTGCATCTAGTGCAAAACCAACATATGGTGTGGTATTTGACATCTCATGATTGACTCAATTGCCTAAGCAAGTGATCTGCCAATCATGCACATCCCTCTCCCCTTTAGTCTGTACGACACCTTTAGAGAGGGTGACTCCATCACCTGCAGGTACACTACCATGCTAGGAGTCAACTATTCTAAAAACCATTAGAATAACTGTCAAAGTACCCACATTGGGAAACTACCCAAATCCAGATCTAAAACCATAGATCTAGAAACCAGAATGTCAAATATTATATCCATATCCTGTCTGGAGAAACAACTGTGTGACGACCACAGTACAACCGATCGTAGTATAGGAATTTTACTTCCTACTATGTGTATGTCATCCAGATACCATGACATCACACCCTACTACCTTCTTAACTGATCTATCCCCTATTCTGATTGAAGTCAAACCTATGACTTTCACATCAAAATTAGATGATCTATCTCCGCTATAACTGCTCTAGTCTATAAATAGACATAAGCTACTTGCCCACTTGCTTCCGCTGCTCCCACTGAATATGACAACCCTCTGGCAGAATAATATACACGTACACTTCTAAAGCTAGTTTAGAACGACGCTATACTTATCCTCCTGCCTGGTCTCATAGTCTGGAACAACAGTAGTGTCAAGTCTGGGTAGATAAGAACCTCCCTGTCACCGTCCTTGAGGCTACCGAAGTACCTCTTGGGTGTCTGAGGTTACCCACCTTATCTGCGGAGTGGCTAATGGAATGTCAAACCTGATTGAATGTATAGGTCCTATTAAATTTTCCGTAATCGTTCGCGGTTCTGGAATCACTTCCAGTTCTACCATACTCCCACTACTGTTTTCTGAAAAAGATCCATTTTAGTAAAACTGTGGCGAGTCAAGAACAATATCACTATTGATCTTCCAAATGGTAGGATATCAACCCTCGTCATAGCCAGGGTCAACCCACAAACAGCCATCACAGAAACGTGCCCTGAGTTATCCAGAGTCTGGTTTTAAACATAAGCTGGACAACTCCCCATACCTTAATTTCTTTTAAGGTACGATCCATTCTATATTCAATACAGAAACTTTGGCACTTTATTTAATTGGAACCATATTCAAATCATGCAGCTGTCTCCAGTGCATATCAACTTAATGAAAAAAGGCTAATCAGCATTACTCAACTTAGGAAACCATCCAATTATGAGTAACCTGAAAGAGAAACACGTTTCTCAAAACCATCACTATCATCTGAATACCAATCACAAGAATCTACATCTTCGATCTCTTTGAAGAATCCCGATACTTGTGATACCTGGTTCTCTACTTTATTCTTATACCCACAACTTCTCAAAACTTAGACCTTGTATTTCTACGAAACACTCGTCTAAATACTAGAGAAGTTATAAGTAAACAGAACATAGTACGAGGACCTACCCCTTTATCCTGATGGACACTGGACAACATACAATACTCTGTATAAGTCCGCTGAGTTGAACAACTCATAACCTGTGCGTTGTAGGTGGAAAACTGTACCCTGGCGATTTCCTCAAATATCACCAATTACAACGAATTCCGATATAATGAGGATGATCACCTAATTCCCAATAACTTACTCCTACTCATCATCTGTAAAACCATACAGATATGAGAATGAAACCTGGTAAATACATACCCTTGGAGTAAGTGTCTAATCGGGAAAACAATTTTTCTTTAACAATGCACTGAAACATGAAAATGTTTCGTAGGGGTATCCTGGTATTCATAGCAATGCCTCTTCCATAATCCAATTCATGACTTCAACCGTATATTTTATTGCCGTCTCTCCAAATCCCTTAATTTGTCTTTAGTCGTTACCTTATGTACACCATCGTTAGGCTAAATGGTTTTCTTCCTTCCCTACCGTTCGGCACCAGCCTATGGTTTGGAAGAAGACTATCCAGTAAGCATAATAGGTGTACCCTCCTAAACCAAGAAGTACTCGCATCTCGAGAGAAGGTGATGATAAAAGACAACTGAATAATACCTTATTCTTTTAAAGGTGAAATAGGAGTGGCGATTAAGTACGCGGTTTTGGTCGTGAATGATTACAGTCGCAATTTACTTTGCCCTCTTTCTAATCCCTTTATTTTGTCTTTTGATATTACCTTCTGCACACCCTACTTAGGCTAATTGGTTTTCTTCATTCCCTACCTTTCGGCACCTGCCTATGGTTTGGAATAAGACTATCCAATAAGCGTAATAGGTGTACTCTCCTAAACCAAGGAGCTCTCGCAACCTGAGAGAAGGTGATAATAAAAGACAACTGAATAAACCAATTCTATTTCTCCAGAACCTGGATCCATCCTCGAAGAAGTCCCTTCGAGTTCGTATATAACCATACGATGGATCTATCCAATGGAAGTGGATATCCGTAGTAAAACGGGTGTTCTGAGAAATGCAAAGGGTAAAAGAAGGAGTGGCAATGACTTATGCAACATAGACAATCCAAAAGCCAGTATTTTAAGAAGGTTCGGTCAACTTGGTCACTGAGTCATAGTCTAGGGTCGGTCAAAGGTCGCTGCCAAAGAGAGAGAGAGAAAAGAAACACTCTGCGTGCACTCTATCCTAGATCAGAATGGTCATCACTTTATCTAATCCGGAAACCTCCCACTGTCCTGTCAAATTCTCCTCCAAACCTAAAGAAGAATCAATCGGGATCACCCGAAGAGTAAACCAACTCATCAGTGGGAATCGGGATCCAACTCTCATCGCATGATAACGTGATGGAATGCATCCACGTTACTCATACTCCAGAAGGTATGCGCATACTTGGCAAGTTTCAGTTTCTTTAGAAACTCCCGATACGATTTTTGCCCCATGCTCTTATAACCTTGGCTTTGGTCAAAATGTCATAAGTCACATGCCAAGTTCTACCCATCACTATCTTGTCAATTTGAACCCACCCGCACATGCCCCTGACTTTGGCCAATCGGCAGAACGACTGTCCCAAACTAACTCATCTATCTATGCAACAATTGAATACCCAGCAGCTACCAAACACTATGCCTTAACTTTGGCTAAAATACATAGCTTGAATACTACTGAATACCCAAAAGAAGTGACGGAGGGCTACGGCTGGTTTTTGGCGAAAAACCTTTAGCGTAGTGAACTTGATATCGCTGAAGGAACCTGATAGCTTTTTAAAATATAGTGGCGAAAACCTTTTGCTAAAGAGGTCACTCCCGGTGAAGGGATCTCGGCTCTTTCCTCGTGGAATGAGGTGCAGGATATTCCACTGAATACCGCTATGCAAAGCAACATGTAATCGGCTATAGTGAAGTTATTACCCTGACGCAAACTTCTGCCCAAGGGGTCAGTCCCGGTGAAGGGATATCGGCCCTTGCCCCGTCGAATGAGGTGCAGGATATTCCACTGAATACCGCTATGCAAAACAAAAGAAAACGTCTTTGCAATAACACCTTTTAAATTGTTCCAACAACATCAAACAGGTTTGTTTAACTTTGCATTGATCAGAATCAATGCAGTCCCATCAATCAATCACACCAGAAAAGAACGAAAAATAAAATGTACGTATATGCCATCCGCATTCGTCACTGGGTCCCGTCATCACCCGTTAGGTTACCTAACTAACGACAGAGCGGGGACTGGACTAGCGCGGGTGTAAAACATATACAACATCTAATAGTATATAAACCAATATACATAATCGCTCCAGGCGTGATAATATGCAACATTACAGAAAAGTAATAAGCATCACAGAACAATACAGATATCTGGGATCCCCGGGTTTCACAGAGCCGCTGCTGAAACCCGACGTTCCCCTGTCGTGTGGATAGCCTGTGCAATGAAACCTAGACCCCTACGGGTGCGGCAAGTTACCCGCCAAAACCTGAAGCGAGGTAGTCCCCACAGCATAGTGAATGGAACACCCGGCACTTCACGGAATCCGGTAAACTTGAGCACCCCTCCTTGGGTCAACCTGTACCCCCTACGAGTGCGGCGAATAGTCTGCCAATTTTAGAGTGGGGCCCCTCTGCCTCCCAAAGCCATGAGATGCGGACCCGTTGCCCTCCAGAACCCGGCTATCCGTGCACTCCGTCGCGGGGCAAAACCTAGTACAGTAATGAAAAATAGTACAATAGGTACATCGACCGCAACCTGGTCGTGCCCCAAAAGAATATTATACAACAGGCAGTGACGGCAGTCCACATGTTGGACGCTCGCCCCGCAATAACAAATGTACAAATAAACTCAAACTGTACTACCATTGCACACTGCTATCCACCACGACAAATCCGCAACAATACAGCACAACACAGAACATCAACGCGAATGTCACGTTCGCAAACCCGTCTAAAAGAACTATAGCTATCGGACGCAGTTTACCGATCAAATGACATTCCCGGTCGGAGATATAATGTAAGCACTGTAAACTAACGTGTTTAAATTTCGATCGACCAAATATCAAAAAGTGGGCCCCAAAGCTTACTGGTGAACAGTAACAAAATCTGGGCCAAAACTAAATATATTAAAAACCCCAAAATCCACAGAAGAACCCACTGCAAAAATTTGGGAGCACGTGTTCCTCACATGGCCGCGGAAGCGCGGCCAAACCATGGGTTTGGCCGCCCTTCCGCGGCAACTTGGAGGAGTCACGACTCCAAATTTTGTCGTGGGTCTTATAATCGCCTGCACGGATTTTTAAGATATCCAGAAATCAATTTTGACACCGTTTAAAATCAACAGAAACTGTCATGCAAGGATTTTGTCGTTTTTGATTTTCGGTCGGATCGATGTTTTAAACGCGTTAGCACAAGTTAGTATAGCAAAATGGTTAGGCTTTGATACCACTGTAAGTCTACGCTAGCGCCCCGGCAGTCTACAGACGTCAAAATGCGGAATAAAAACTTTTAACTTGGCGCTATCGTATACTTTAACCCGGATCTGCCATTATTGCTAAACTAACAAACTGTAAAGAGTGTAGGAAGGTTATACCGAACGATCCGAGTCCTTCGTTCTTCAACCATCATCCCACGCTCCGTTGCGGCTGCTCCGATCTCGTCGATCTCCGTATTCCTTCGTCGAGGTGGCACCACATGATCGGTTCTTTAAACGGGCTCCCGCCTCTGACTCGAGGCAACTCGATCGTCAAGTTTGCTAAAAGAGACGACCAAGAATGATGTAGAGAATGAGTAGATGACTTTGTCTCGTTCCGTCCAAAGCTATAGACGGACGGTTAATGAAGTTGCCGTGGAAATCGGGTGATGGAATGAAATGAACTGTGAATTCCATACACCCCAAAACTATCATATCTTTTCTCTAACCGAAATGAAACCTCAAGTGAGAGTGTGAATGAGAGAGGAGGCCTTCCATTCATATATGAAGAAGGAGAGTGAGTGTAGGAGCAAAGGGTGACTATAAGAAAGCTTCTCACTCAAAAGATCAAGAAGAAATATCCTTAGCTAAACAAAACTCATTAAAGAAAACCATGAGTCACATAAACACCTCATCATGCCTTTAATGAAACCATTAATGCACTAATGAGTCATATGCCTCATCATCACTTCTAGAAGCTTCTAGAATGATGACTCACTCATATCTGAAGAAAAGATAAATCCGTCTTTAACCGAATGTTAAAAGACGGCTGATAGAAAACTGGAAACTGGCAACTTCCAAAAGTGATCCTGAAACGAATTTCAGGACAACCCCGAAACTGTATAAAAATACCCGCATTTGTATTACGACCGAATACAAATGCAACTGAGACAAAGATATTATACCTACTCAATATAATACTCGGATCCGGCTTAAACCAAAGCCGACCAGTATCATCTGCCCGAAAAATAACACGTGCGTAAACGCACGTGCATTTTCCGAACCTTGCCATAAAACCATACGGCCTCTACAACGTTTCGCCCGAACTTGGGAGACTGTCTGTGGGGGACTCTAATGACTCGTCAGTACCCTGGCAGTGGGTTTAACCACAAACCGTCAGCTGCACTAGCTATGCGTAACGGTTGCCCACGGACTGACCTCAAGGGAGACTGATGAGCAAACTCAAGGGTGGCCGATGAATGAACTCATCCAGAAAACCCTACAGAGCCTAACAGCGACAATGTATATACAGTCCGGTCCGTTCGTCAATGAGTATCGCATATCCGCCTAGGGGGCTAGTAACGTCAGACCCCCAGAAGCAGTATAAGTCGTGTCGGAGTGAAGCCCAATAACACCCTGAGATACTACTGGAGTACCTACCAGCAAATCTCCTGCCACGGCCGTGGGCTATGTGTAATGGCTCTCCTAGACACAGCACGATCTCGCCCCCAATACCGGGAGAGACGAATCCCCTGCCGATCCGCTCACGTGCCTCCATATGGCTCGGGACTGCACCCAAAAGCTACCTGTTTGCACGACTCCTTTGAGCCGTGGTAGGGTAGAAATCAAAGCACAGTGGGAACTCACACGAGACAAATGACGACCTCAGGTCGATGAACTAACCTGTACACATGTCACCAGGGAACTGCTATCTGACGGTAGATATAATACTAACTAGCAGATTCCCGGCGAGTCCTGTCCGGTGTACTCATAACCCAATGAGCACCTGTATACATCTTAGGTGATCCAACTGACACCAGTGGCTTGTGAGACCGGCCACCGCCCCTCGTCGGGGTCTCGACTGTATACACTAGTCTACTCCGGAGTATCGATGCCCTGTCTCGAAACTCCCACGACTAGGGACCACAATTAAGGATATGCATCTAAACTACCCAACTCTCACGTATATGATCGCCCTCATACAGTTGGTAGTAAAGCAAGATCCTAAGGGCTCTATCAAAGTGTAACATGCAATCAGTCACCTGAACATGTACACAACTGATAAAGGCAAACCAGATAGCATACTATCATCTTGAGTAAGACTGTGCTACCGGGATAGGTCCTCCGCAATCATTGCAATCACGTACCTGCGATCCAATAATTGACTATGAGGGCACTATCTTCAACAGCCGGCGGTGGTGGCGAGGTGTGCAGGCGACGATGGGTTCTAGGGTTTGGGTCTCGTGCATGTTGTGGGTTTGTATGGGCTTGGGTGAAGAGAGATGTGAGCAGGGAGAGGGAGGAGGCGAGGGAGGTCACCGGCGGTGGTTTCGACGTCGACGAGGGGATGAGGGCAAAGGGTTGGTTTGGAGTTCGGAAGCGGGAATGGTGAAAATAAAAATATTTAGAGAAGAAAGGAAGAGAGAGAGAGAACGTGAGTTGGTTAAGGAAACGTATAAAGAATTAAAGAGAGAGAGAGAGAGAGAAAGATCCGCACTGATTGTTAATAAAGATATAAAATATATTTATAGTGAGGAGAGAGAGAGCTGGGATTGAATGAGACTGAGGAAAAATAGGTTAGGTAAAAAAATTTATTATAATTTATAATAAGAGAGAGACAGAGAGAGGCTGCTGAGATTGGATTTTGAAAAATATATTTTGGTTAATAACGTATTAACAGTTATAATAGTATATAAAGAATTAAGGAATACAATATTAATCCGTTTTGAGATTTTGGCAAATAAAAACTTACTCTAAAACATGCCCGGGTCGGGTCTAAAAATCCGGTTTTAAAATATGAAAAATATATGCGACTTCCAAATTTCAAAATGAATGCTCAGGTAACGAAAATGCATACCCCCAAGAATGGATGCACGTATGTGCGAGTAGCCATCCAAACACGTCCGTTTCACTGAACGGAACGAGAACAAGATGTGCGGATGCTACCACGGGGTTAGGGGTATCATGCAGGCTATGAAGTGTATTTTTAAAATATTTTACGTGACCTAAAATGTTATATGTAAAATGTGCGATGCTAGATGAAATTCCAGTATGCAGTCCACATTAAATGCACGTGTCTATTTAATAAGTCAGGGTAGTTTATAAATATGAATCAACCAGTCCAAGCAAGCGGGTCGGGGCGAATGCAATGTAAAATGTATAATACCATTCGCGCCCAAAATACGATGAATCAAGAAAATACCACAGATATATAAATACGGGAACTGAATTGGTATAAATGAACTCGGGTGTTACACACATAGGTAATGAGCGATAGGAGGGGATTTCGTCTCTCCTGGTATTGGGGGTTGATGTTGTACTGTGCTCGATTGGCCTTAACAGGAAGTCCCTGGCCAGGGCTGATTATGAGATTTACTGGTAAGTGTTATCAGTAGTTTCTTGACATTTCGAGCCTCACACCGGCATGAATTATCGAGCTATTGGGGTTTTACGTTTACCATCCCCAGGCTGGATATACGACATATCAGACGAAGAGACCGGACTATACAGTAGTATTACTTATTGGATTCACAGGAGTATGAGCAGGAATGCTTGTTGATCTTCAGATCGCTCAATACATGGGTGGCCGTTACATGCAGCTAGTACCGCTGACGGATTGTTGGTGACTGATATGATCATCATCTATTGTCGGCGTATTGACGAGTCTTTAGAGTTCTACACAGAGGTTTCCTGGCTCAGGCGAAATGAAGTAGTAGCACATATGTGATGTGTACGGGACCGAGATTAATACGTTTATGTGATACCGTATTCTAATCTCGCGATATATGATATCGGTCGGTTATATTGGATATAGCCGGGTTATCGAATTAAGTGTTGATTCGATAAGTTGATACAAATTATATTAGTCGGATATATGTGATATACCCGGATTATTAAATCAAGTGTTGATTTAATAATTTAATGTATGATTATATATATTTGATATATTATTATACATTAACTAATATTAGCTCACTTAAGAATTTCTTTTTCTCACTTATGTAAACTTAATATATATGTGATATATATTAATGTATTTTTTACTTTGTGTCATGCTTGATGATATATTGTACATGGGTGTATGAGACTCACACCATTCCTAAGATAATTGAGGGTATTTATTTATTTAAGGTAATTCAAAATTAGGTGGAAATAATCACATGGTTAGAAGCTTGAAGAAGCTTGAAGTAACCATTGACTTAGTCTACTAATTTTGTCTTACATTAGATATTTATTAACCCAACCATTATCTTTAGCTATGGTTAAGTCTCTATAAGAGTTAGTATATGATATTTTCTCACCCATGGTTGCTATTCAACTCTCATTCTATTATTGCCTTCATCTTCTTCTTCATCTCCATTGAGCTCTCTTGCTTTTCTTAAGGTGAAGAAAAAGAGCGAGAAAAATATTTCTAAAGTGAGCAAAATTCTTATTTTATCAATCTACACTAGACTAGCCATTTAGTATAGGTTGTTTGCTTCACTAATTCCTAATTAGTGAAGAGGTAGCTTGTGCTAGAGTCTTCTCGATGTAGATCATCATCGGCCTCGAAGACTTCAAGCAAGCTTGTTCATTTCACCTTGTGGAGCCTTATTTGAGTCCGGGAGATCACTACATGGAGCGAAGGGACGACTACATGGAGCTATTGAAGTGCAGGACCGGTCTACAAAGGTTGTATTCCTCATTCACTTAGGTGTAAAGTTGTTTACATGCTAGTTTACTCCTAATCCTCTAGTTAGATCCTTAGTCTAGGGTTTCTTAGCACGCTAAATTTTTGAAAACGGCATGGTCGATGCCTCCCGAAACCTTGTAGTCATGCTAGGGAACCCTACAACTAGGAGCTTGGGAAGGTAGTTAAAGACCGAAGGACACGGATCATTCGGTATAACATTCCTAACTCTTTATATTGCTTGCTAGATTTAGCGTTAATGGTCGATCCGTATTCGAGGGTTGTGTTAGCGCCAGTTCATAAAATTTTTGATTTGCATTCGGCCACGGTTCGATGGCCAGGGCACTGGCATAACCCAACACTGCCTCCAAGTGCTTCGGGACTGCACCCAACTACTACCTGTTTGCATGACTCATTTGAGCCGTGGTAGGGTGGTAATCTAAGAACAGTGGGAACACCCTCGAGGTGAAGTAGCAGTGTCAAGTCGATAGACTATGCTGTACTCATGTCACCTGGGAACTGCTACCCGACGATAGGTATAATACCCACCAGCAGCTCCCAACAAGTCTTGTCTAGTGTTCTCATAACCCAATGAGTACCTGCATACTATCTCCAGTACGACGTACTAATGGCTGTGGGATAGACCATCTCCCCTGCTGGGATGAGAAGCGTATACACGAGTCTACTATGGAGTATCAATGCCCCGTCTCGATAATTCTACGACTAGGGACCTGTATAAAAATGTGCTTATAGACTATCCAGTGCCACTAGTGTGACTGCTATCACAACACTGGTAGTCAAGCAAAAATCCTAAGGGCTCTACCAATATGTATAAGCGATATGCTAAAAGAAACACATGCACATATTGAGGTAGAAACAAACCAGGTAGCATACTACCATTTTTAGCAAGACTGTTAATACAACTGTGAATATCCCAAGCTTCCATTAAATAATATACAAACTAGTTAATGGTCTCTAGGTCATATATCACTAACACAAGGGTCGTACCGGTGGGTTTAATTCAATCACGAAATGACGGGATGAACTTGGCTAGCACTTATGATTTGTTGACCATAGCCAAGGTCATAAGTTGTTAGGGATAAAAACCATTATCGGGAATTTTAAGTGTTGAAATTTGCAATGAGATTTCATATCTTCTATATGATAGTTGGATCCCGATACATACTGCGAGTAAGAGTTAATCCTGGGAAAGTTTTTCACTTTACAATTAGCCGATCAAGTAGGTGTCTAAGAAAGGTGTTAACAGGGTTATGCCCCTGCGGAAACGAGGTTATTTACTTAGTTCCATGCGAAAGCATTATAAGTCCGCGGGGGCGCCCCGGCCGTCGAACCGACGCCGGAAACGCGGAAACAAAAACTTTCAAAAACTATTGAACCGGCACCACCGCGCACTTTTCACCCGGATCGGGCCATTAACCTTGCAACTAGCAAAGTAAAATACGGGTAGAGAAGTATACCAAGCGACCCGAGTCCTTCGGTCTTCGTCTCCACTCCGATCTCCCGCAGAATCTCCGTTCATCTCCTTCTCGTCGGAAAGGGCACCACGTTGCCGGAATCTTTTACGGGCTCCCACCTCTTGACCGAGGCAACTCGGGAGCGAAGTTGGCTAGCCGACGCGTCCAAGGAGTGATATAGATGTAGTGTAGAAACTTGTCTCTTTGGGGTTTTGTGAAGTAGCCATGGTATGTGGAGGTGGAGAAAAATGAACTAAGGAAAAGTGCTTGGGAATTTTTGGTGGCAAGCATAAGAGATGAATGATAATCTTCTCACATCAAAAATAAACTCCCACACTTCTCCTCCTCATAGTAGCCGGCCCCTCATCCAAAAAAATGTGGAGTGAAAATGGAATCAATATTCAAGAGAATAAAAGAAAAGAATATGCAAGATAAAGTCACTCTCATTTCCCATTTCAATCCTATCACCAAAACATCACCATAAATCAAAAGATGAGACCAATATGGAATCTCATGATGAAAGAATAATCATGATGCCTCACATAAGCAGGAAAACCCCTCCACAAATGTTATTTGCAAATGTGCAAATAACACCCTCCAACGGAAAGTCCGGCCGTGAAGGAATAAAAGAAAACCGGCCGGAACGGAATGCAAACTGGCAACTTCAGAAAACTGATCCTGTAATAAATTACAGGAAAACCCCGCTACTGCAAATACATGCCCGCATTTGTATTCCCACTGAACACAAATGCAAAGAGACAAAATCTACACTATCTAATACTAGGATCCGGCTTAAGCCAAAGCCGGCTAGTAAAATCCGTCCGATCACGATCCGTGTAATACCGCACGTATCTGATCGAACCCCGCCATATCTCCATACGGCCTCTACAGCGTTTCGCCCGAAACTTGAGTAACTGTGTGTGGTGGACTCTAAAGACTCGTCAATACTATGGCTGTGGATTTAACCACTAGCACGTCAGAGGTATAAGCCAATACGTGACGGGCCACCAGCTACTGACTAAAAGGGACGTCGATGAGCGAACTCATCCTGACACCCTACTGAGCCTGTCAGTGACAATATCCGTACAGTCCGGTCCGTTCGTCTATGAGCATCGCATGGCGGGCCTAGGGGGTTGGTAAAAGTCAGACCCCCAATAGCGGTACAAGTCGTGTCGGAGTGTAGCCCAGAACACCCTGAGATACTACTGGAATACCTACCAGAAAATCTCCTGCCTTGGCCAAGGACTTTTCATGTTCTGGCTCTCCTAGACACAGCGCGACCTCACCCCCAATACCAGGAGAGACGAACCCCTGCAGATCCGCTCACTGCCTCCATGTGGCTCGGGACTGTACCCAACTAAAACCTGTTTGCACGTCTCCTTTGAGCGTGGTAGGGTAGTAATCAAAGCACAGTGGGAAATCACACGAGACAAATGATGATCTCAGGTCGATGAACTAACCGTACACATGTCACCTGGGAACTGCTATCTGACGTCTGGTATAATCCCAACTAGCAGGTTCCCGGCGAGTCCTGTCCGGTGTACTCATAACCCAATGAGCATCTGTATACATCTTAGGTGAACCAAATGACACCAGTGGCTTGTGAGACCGGCCACCGCCCCTCATCGGGGTCTCGACTGTATACACTAGTCTACTCCGGAGTATCGATGCCCTGTCTCGAAACTCCCACGACTAGGGACCTTTTAAGGATGTGCTTATAGACTCCAGCTCTCACGTATATGATCGCCCTCATACTGCTGGAAGTCAAGCAAGAATCCTAGGGGCTCTATCAACGTGTAATAGCGACTCGTAAGGTCACCTAAAGCAGTACACGATGATAAAGATAAACCAGATAACATAGTATCATCTCGAGTAAGACTTTCCTACTGGGATAGGTCCTCCCCTCAATCATTGCAATCACGTGCCTGTGATCCAATAATTGACTCTAAGGGCACTATCTCCAACAATCTCCCACTTGCACTCAAGGCTAATTATTGCGATGTCGCATACTCACAGCCCGTGTGATACCGAACATCCAACTCCTCTACTAGTCAGTCTCACAAAGCGCGTTTGCGAAACTATTGCGTTCGAGGAATAGCCTCAATGAGTGGATCCGCTCTGGTGTTTCTTTCTATATCTCTCTTTATCTCAAGTTCGCGGAGAAAGCCATCTCCCGAAATGAGCAATACCTGTCTTAGAATGTCTGGATGTCTGATGGGACCTAACTCATAAATGAACTCCAAATCCAAACTTCTTAGACTGTATCGTCAATTGAACTTAATCAGTATCCTGCGCCATGCCTTCCCTCAGTATCCACCTGGACCACCTGTCCAAAATATAGCCCCTCGACAGAGGGAAAACTATAACTCTGATAGCTACTCTGCCATCCAGGTCACTTTGGAAGCCTGGAATGATAACTGTCTCCCGAAGGAGACTGCTGTTATCATATCCCTAGAACATCAACTTATGTTCTAAAACTGCTTCCGATTGTTTCTCCAGGATTGGATGAATATCAACTTATTGCACCTACTGCAAGAACAACATCTGGTGTGGTACTTGACATCTCATGATTGACTCAATTGCCTAAGCAAGTGATCCGCCAATCATGCACATCCCTCTCCCCTTTAGTCTGTAAGACATCTTTAGAGAGGGTGACTCCATCACCTGCAGGTACACTACCGTGCCAGGAGTCGTCCATTCTAAATACTCATAGAATGTTGTCAAAGTACCCTGATTGGGAAACCACCCAAATCTAGATCTAAAACCATAGATCTAGTAACCAGAATGTCTGATATAATATCCAAGTCCTATATGGAGAAACCACTGTGTGACGACCAACGTATAACCGATTGTAGTATATGAATATCACTTCCTACTCTGTGTATGTCATCAAATACCAGGACATCACATCCTACTACCTTCTTAATAGATCCATCCCCTATTCTGATGAAGTCAAACCTATGACTGTCACATCAGAAATAGATGATCTATCTCCACTATATCTGCTTTAGTCTATAAATAGACATAAGCCTCTTGCCCACTGTGCTTCCATTGCTCCCACTGACTACGACAACCCTCTGGCAGAGTCATATAGAAGTACGCTTCTAAAGCCAGTTTAGAACGACGCTATACTCATCCTCCTGCCGGGTCTCACAGTCTGGAACAACAGCAATGGCAAGTCTGGGTAAACAAGAACCTATCTGTCACCGTCCTTGAGCATACCGAAGTACCTCTCGGGTGCCTGAGGTTACCCACCACGTCTGCGGAGTGGCTAATGGAATGTCAAACCAGATTGAACCTTTAGGTTCTTATCAAATCTTCAGTAATCGTTTGCGGTTCTGGAATCACTTCCAGTTCTACCATACTCCCACTACTGTTTTCTGAAAAAAAACCACTTTTGTTAAAACTGTGGCGAGTTAAGAACAATATCACTATTGATCTTCCAGATGGTAGAAAGTCAACCTTCGTCATAGCCCGGGTCAACCCACAAACAGCCATTACAGAAACGTGCCTTGAGTCATCCACAGTCTGGTTTTAAGCATAAGCTGGACAACTCCCCGTATCTTAACAATGTCAAGATATGAACTGTTCTATATCCAATACAGGAACAGAGGCACTGATTTAATTGAACCAGATTCAAATCATGCAGCTGTCTCCAGTGCATGTCAAGTAAATAGAAGAGAGGACGATCAGCGTTGCTCAACTTAGGAGTACCTCCAATTATGAGTAACCTGAAAGAGAAGCAAGTTCTCTTAACTATTACTATCAACTAAATACCACACACAAGTATCTACATCTTCGATCACCTTGAAGAATCCAGATACTTGCAACACCTGATTCTCTACTTTATTCATATACCCATAACTTCTCAAAACTTGGATCCTGTGTTTCTACGAAACACTTGTCTAAGAACCAGAGAAGTCATAAGTAAACCGAATATAGTACGAGAACCAACCCCTC
The DNA here is from genome assembly GCA_030015575.1 of Agapanthus africanus. Lineage (NCBI taxonomy): Eukaryota > Viridiplantae > Streptophyta > Magnoliopsida > Asparagales > Amaryllidaceae > Agapanthus > Agapanthus africanus. The sequence goes on along the minus strand of JASDDO010000024.1, from coordinate 553,087,924 downwards.
TGTCCTAATGGACACTGGACAACATACAATACTCTGTATAAGTCCGCTGAGTTTAATAACTCATTCACTGTGTGTCGTAGGTTGAAAACTGTACTTATGGTTAAGAAGAATTACACCGCTGTTCAATGCTCCTTACCTAACCATCCATTGATATAGGTAAATGTCATAGACATAATTTCAAAAGGTATATCTCACTCTATAAAAATAGACGTACAGATATATCAATTTGAAATTGGTGCATAACAACGGATATTCAAAACCAAATATTTGCCGTCCGGCAAACAACCCAGGTGACTTCCTCAAATATCACCAATTACAACGAATTCCGATATAATGAGGATGATCACCTAATTCCCAATAATTTACTCCCACTCATCATCTGTAAAACCATACAGATGTGAGAATCATACCTGGTAAATACATACCCTGGAGCAAGTGTCTAATTGGAAAATCAGTTTTCATATAACAGTGCACAGTGAAACTGAAACATGTGAATGTTTCGATGGGGTATCTTGGTATTCCTAGTAATGCCTCTTCCATTATCCAGGTTCACAACTGTAACCGTATAATTCTTTGCCACTTCTCCAAATCCCTTTTTATGTCTTTAGTCATTACCTTCTGCACACCCCTTTAGGCCAAATGGTTTTCTTCCTTCCCTACCGTTCGGCACCAGCCTATGGTTTGGAAGAAGACTATCCAATAAGCATAAAGGGTGTACTGTCCTAATCCTAAGAGCACTCGCAATGCGAGAGAAGGTGAAGATAAAAGACAACCTGAATGAACTTTATTCCTATTTCTCCTGGACCAGGATCCATCCCCGAACTGGAACAAGTTCCTTTCGAGTTCATATATAACCATACGATGGATTATCCAATAAACTTGGGATCTTCGTAGTGATACGGAGTGTCCTGGAGAAATACAAAGGTGATCTAGGATTGGTTAAGAAATATTTGGTTTGGTCGTGAATAGCAGTCACAATTTACTTTGCCCTCTTACTAATCCCTTTCTTTGTCTTAACTTAATACCTTCTGTACACCATTTAGGCTAATTGGTTTTCTTCATTCCCTACCGGTCGGCACCTGCCTATGGTTTGGAAGAAGACTATCCAATTTGCGTAATAGATATACTATCTCCTAAACCAAGGAGTACTCGCAACCTGAGAGAAGGTAAAAGGAAAAGACAACTGAATTGTCCTATTCGTTTTCTCCAGAACCGGAAACCATCATCGAATTCCTTCGAGTTCGTATATAACCATACGATGGTTTTGTCCAATGGAAGTGGACGTTCGTAGTAATACGGGGTGTCCTGGAGAAAAGGGTAAAAGTAGGAGTGACAAAGAGGTTTGCAACTCTGACAATCTAAAAGCCAGTGTTAAGAGGGTTCGGTCAACTTGGTCACTGAGTCATAGTTTAGGGTCCGGTCAATGGTCGCTGCCAAAGAGAGAGAGAAAAGAAACACTCAGCGTGCACTCTAACCTAGATCAGAATGGTTATCACTTTATCTAATCTGAAAACCTCCCACTGTAACGTCAAATTCTTCCCCAAACCTGAAAGAAGAATTAGCCGGAATCAACCGAGGAGTAAACCAACTCATCAGTGGGAATCGGGATCCAACTCTCATTACATGATAACGTGACGGAATCCGCTCACGCTATCACACTCCAGAAGGTATGCGCATATCTGGCAAGTTTCAGTTCTTTTGAAACTCCCGATGTGGATTTTTGCCCCATGCTCTTATGACCTTGACGAAGGCCAACATATTATAAGTCACATGTCAAGTTCTACCCGTCATTATCCAGGTTAATTTGAACCCACCCGTACATACCCTTGACGAAGGCCAAAATAGTAGTACGACTGTCCCAAACCAACGCATCTATCTATGCTGCAGAAAAGTAACAAATAGCTACCATACACTATGCCTTGACGAAGGCCAACATAGATAGCATGAATACTAAGTGCTACCGTTCTGAAATGACGGAGGGCTACGAATGGTTTCTGGCGAAAACCTTTAACGTAATGAACTTGATATCGTTGAAGGAACGGATAGCTTTTTAGAAAAATATAGTGACGAAAACCTTCGCTAAAGAGGTCACTCCCGGTGAAGGGATCTCGGCTCTTTCCCCGTAGAATGAGGTGCAGGATATTCCAACTGAATACCACGATGCAAAGCAAAAGTAATCGGCTATAGTGAAGTTATTGCCCTGACGCAAACTTTTGTCCAAGGGGTCACTCCCGGTGAAGGGATCTCAGCCCCTTACCTCGTCGACTGAGGAGCAGGATATTCCAACGAAATACCACGATGCAAAACAAAAGAGAACGCCATTGCACTAACAGATTTTTGAAAAAGTGTTCCAACAACATCAGAATAGGTTTGTTTAACTTGCATTGATCCGAATCAACGCAGTCCCATCAATTGATCACACCACAACGAACGAAAATAATGACGTACGTATATGCCATCCGCATTCGCCACTGGGTCCCGTCATCACCCGTTAGGTTAGCTAACTAACGACAGAGCGGGGACTGGACTAGCGCGGATGCAAAACATATACAACATCTACTAGTATATATATAATATATAATTTTCGCTCAAGGCGTGATAAAATGCAACAGCACAGAAAAGTACAACATCATAGAATAATACAGATATCTGGGATCCCCGGGTTTCATAGAGCCGCTACTGAAACCCGATGTTCCCCTGGTCGTGTGGATAGCCTGTGCAATGAAATCCTAGACCCCTACGGGCGCGGCAAGTTACCCGGCAAAACCTGAAGCGAGGCAGCCCCCTTCAGCAACGTGAATGGACCACCCAGCACTTCACGGAATCCGGTAACTCGGGCACCCCTCCTGGGTCAATCCTATACCCCCTACGAGTGCGGCGAATAGCCCGCCAATTCTAGAGTAAAGCCCCCTCCGTCTCAATTCCATGAGATGCGGGCTCGTTGCCCTCTAGAACCCGGCTACCCTTGCACCCCTCCGCGGGGCAATCTTAGTACAGAAATTAAAATATACATACAACGGGTACATCAACTGCAACCTGGTCGTGCCCCAAAAGAATAATACAAACAGGCAGTGACGGCAGTCCACATGTCGGACGCTCGCCCCGCAATATCAAATGTACATATACAACAGAACTGTACTAATACTGCAACCAGGCTATCCCCCACGACCGATCCGCAACATCACAGCAATACACAGAACATCAACGTGAATGTCATGTTCGCAAATCCGTCTAAAAGGGCTATAGCAGATAGACTGGATTTACCGATCGAGTGACATTCACGGTCGCAGATATAATGTAAATACTGTGAACTAGCATGTTTAAAATATCCGATCGAACAAATTTATCAAAGTGGGCCCCAAGCAGTACTGTAGCACTTACAGAAAATCTGGGCCCAAAAAGAATATCCCAAAACCCCTATTTCCAAGTCTAAAGCCCTCTGGAAAAATTTGGCATGCAGATCAGTTAAAAGCGCGGCGGAACCGCGGCCCAAGCATGGGTTTGGCCGCGGTTCCGCGGCGGTATGGAGTGATCTCGCGACCAAATTTTCATAGAATTCTTAGATTCTCATGCACAGTATTCTGCAACAACCTGAAAAATTTTTGGAGCTGAAAAAATTTCGACAGAGAACACATGTGCATACAAAATACGGTTTTTGCGATTTTTTTGTTCGATCGGGTTTTAAACATACTAGAGCAAGCTAGGCATGGTTAATGGCATGTCTCTGATACCAATGTAAGTCCGCGGGGGCGCCCCGGCCGTCGAACCGACGCCGGAAACGTGGAAACAAAAACTTTCAAAAACTATTGAATCGGCACCACCGTGCACTTTTCACCCGGATCGGGCCATTAACCTAGCAACTAGCAAAGTAAAATACGGGTAGAGAAGTATACCAAGCGATCCGTGTTCTTCGGTCTTCGTCTCCACTCCGATCTCCCGCGGAATCTCCGTTCATCTCCTTCTCGTCGGAAAGGGCACCACGTAGCCGGAATCTTTTACGGGCTCCCACCTCTTGACCTAGGCAACTCGGGCGCGAAGTTGGCTAGCCGACGCGTCCAAGGAGTGCTATAGATGTAGTGTAGAAACTTTTCTCTTTGGGGTTTTGTGAAGTAGCCATGGTATGTGGAGGTGGAGAAAAATGAACTAAGGAAAAGTGCTTGGGAATTTTTGGTGGCAAGCATAAGAGATGAATGATAATCTTCTCACATCAAAAATAATCTCCCACACTTCTCCTCCTCATAGTAGCCGGCCCCTCATCCAAAAAAATGAGGAGTGAAAATGGAATCAATATTCAAGAGAATAAAAGAAAAGAATATGCAAGATAAAGTCACTCTCATTTCCCATTTCAATCCTATCACCAAAACATCACCATAAATCAAAAGTTGAGACCAATATGGAATCTCATGATGAAAGAATAATCATGATGCCTCACATAAGCAGGAAAACCCCTCCACAAATGTTATTTGCAAATGTGCAAATAACACCCTCCAACGGAAAGTCCGGCCGTGAAGGAATAAAAGAAAACCGGCCGGAACGGAATGCAAACTGGCAACTTCAGAAAACTGATCCTGTAATAAATTACAGGAAAACCCCGCTACTGCAAATACATGCCCGCATTTGTATTCCCACTGAACACAAATGCAAAGAGACAAAATCTACACTATCTAATACTAGGATCCGGCTTAAGCCAAAGCCGGCTAGTAAAATCCGTCCGATCACGATCCGTGCAATACCGCACGTATCTGATCGAACCCTGCCATATCTCCATACGGCCTCTACAGCGTTTCACCCGAAACTTGAGTAACTGTGTGTGGTGGACTCTAAAGACTCGTCAATACTATGGCTGTGGATTTAACCACTAGCACGTCAGAGGTATAAGCCAATACGTGACGGGCCACCAGCTACTGACTAAAAGGGAAGTCAATGAGCGAACTCGTCCTGACACCCTACTGAGCCTGTCAGTGACAATATCCGTACAGTCCGGTCCGTTCGTCTATGAGCATCGCATGGCGGGCCTAGGGGGTTGGTAAAAGTCAGACCCCCAATAGCGGTACAAGTCGTGTCGGAGTGTAGCCCAGAACACCCTGAGATACTACTGGAATACCTACCAGCAAATCTCCTGCCTTGGCCAAGGACTTTTCATGTTCTGGCTCTCCTAGACACAGCGCGACCTCACCCCCAATACCGGAAGAGACGAACCCCTGCAGATCCGCTCACTGCCTCCATGTGGCTCGGGACTGTACCCAACTAAAACCTGTTTGCACGTCTCCTTTGAGCGTGGTAGGGTAGTAATCAAAGCATAGTGGGAACTCACACGAGACAAATGACGATCTCAGGTCGATGAACTAACCTGTACACATGTCACCTGGGAACTGCTATCTGACGTCTGGTATAATCCCAACTAGCAGGTTCCCGGCGAGTCCTGTCCGGTGTACTCATAACCCAATGAGCACCTGTATACATCTTAGGTGAACCAACTGACACCAGTGGCTTGTGAGACCGGCCACCGCCCCTCGTCGGGGTCTCGACTGTATACACTAGTCTACTCCGGAGTATCGATGCCCTGTCTCGAAACTCCCACGACTAGGGACCTTTTAAGGATGTGCTTATAGACTCCAGCTCTCACGTATATGATCTCCCTCATACTGCTGGAAGTCAAGCAAGAATCCTAGGGGCTCTATCAACGTGTAATAGCGACTCGTAAGGTTACCTAAAGCAGTACACGATGATAAAGATAAACCAGATAGCATACTATCATCTCGAGTAAGACTGTCCTACTGGGATAGGTCCTCCTCTCAATCATTGCAATCACGTGCCTGTGATCCAATAATTGACTCTGAGGGCACTATCTCCAACAAGCATAGGGAGACTCTCTCGGAGTACCAATACCTGCCTGGCCGAACGATTAGCGAACTTGTAAGGTGTAATTAATCCCAGCTAATCTTACCTTTTAGGGTTTGAAGGAAGATTTGATAAAAATAGTAGGAGACATCTTGATTAGATAAGATAATAACCAATCTAATCTTGCAAGAGCGCACGCAAAGTGATTATTCTTCTTTCTCTTTCCTGGTAAAGACCAATGACCCGCCTTAATCAAGATAATAATATGGATGTATTTGACCGAACCTACTTATTATATCGGGCTAGGTTCCGCTCTATCTTATGACTATCATAAGTCTGAGCAAGGAATAGTGAATATCCAGATTCCCTGCCACCCAAAATGAAGAAGGAGCATGCTGATGCATCTTCTTTGGATGTGTTCATTACCGAGAACTGTTTCTCAGTTTGCTCTGCATCCTAGGTATTGGATACCGGATCAGGATCCCATATATGTAATTTGTTACATGGGTTAAGTGAAGGTAGAGAACTGGGAAAAGGTGATGTGTCCCTCAGAGAAGGGAATGGTGTAATTGTTGCAGCCAAAGCAGTTGGCGAATATCACTTTGTATTACCAACTGGTAATACATTGATCCTAAAAACGACTGTTATTACGTACCCTCGATGATGTGCAACATTATATCCATCTCTTTATTTAGATAAAGAAAGATATAACTTTGCATTAGAGAAAAATATTATGAACATTTTCCTAAATCAAGTGTTGATTGGGTTTAGTACGTTGTGTAACGGTATATACGTTTTAAATCAAACTACAGTTCTAAACGTACAAGAACACACACAAGAGGAAAAGTTCAGAAATGAACAAAGCCTACTTGTGGCATTGTAGATTAGGTCATATCAATACGACAAGGCTCGCTAAGTTGCATAAAGATGCATATTTGAATCCGTTCGAATTTACATCTTATGAAACTTGCGAGTCATGTCTCAAAGATAAAATGACCAAAACTCCGTTTACTGGACACGGAGAAAGAGCTATTGAACTCTTAGGACTGATACATAGTGATGTATGTAGTCCTGTATCTACACATGCCAGTAATGGTTTCTCGTACTTTATTACATTCACCGATGATCACTCAAGATTCGGACATATGTTCCTGTTGAAACACAAGTCTGAAACTTTTGAGAAATTCAAGGAATATAAGTACGAAGCTGAGAACCATATGGGTACAAGTATTAAAGTCCTTCGATCTGATCGGGAAGGAGAATACTTAAGCGTGGAATTCTGAGACAATTTAAAAGAGAATAGGATTCTCTTTCAGCTTACTCCTCCGTATACACCACAGCATAATGGAGTTTCGGAGCGGAGGAAACACACCCTATTAGATATGATGCGCTCTATGATCAGTAATGCTGAGTTACCTATTTCGTTTTGGGGTTATGCACTTGAGATAGCTGTATACCTATTGAATAGAGTTCCGACCAAATTCATGCCTACCACCCTATGTGAGATATGGAATGGGAAGAAACTATATCTTAAACGAGTAAATATATGGGGTTGTCTGGCCTATGTTAAAAAGCAAAATCCGGACAAGCTCGAGGCATGATCAGTTCTGTGCAAGCTTGTAGGATATCCCAAACTTTCGCGAGGGTATATCTTCTACCACACCAAGGAACAAAAGGTGTTTGTTTCTCGAAATGCCGCCTTTTTAGAAAAGGAATTTCTTGTGAAAGAAATTAGTGGCAATAAGGTAGAACTGGAAGAAGTTCTAGCTGCGCAAACCATAACTGACGATTTGGTGGAACCGGAGGATTCAATAGTCCCCAACGAATCTCAGCCACTCTGCAGATCTAGTAGGGTTTCTCATCCACCTGAGAGATACTACAGTTTTCTCATAGACGGTGGGAGCGAGGATTGCATCATGGTAGATAATGACCCAACTAATTTCGAGCAGGACATCATAAGTGGAGACTCTGTGAAATGACAAGATGCTATGCGATCTGAGATGGAATCCATGTACACCAACAAAGTTTAGACTTTGGATGTTGCTCCTGAAGGGGTAAAACCCATCGGAAGCAAGTGGATCTTGAGAAGATAATTAGTGTAGATGGAAAAGTTGATACTTTCAAAGATTGACTTGTAGCAAAAGGTTTTCGTCAACAACCTGGTGTCGAGTATGATGAAACCTTTTCTCCAGTGGCTATGCTTAAGTCCATCAGGATCCTACTTGCCATTGCTGCATACCATGACTACAAAATCAGGCAGATGGACGTCAAGACCGCTTTTCTAAATGGTAATTTAGAAGAGAGCATGTACATGACACAGCCGGAGGGCTTCGTAAACAGTGGGAGCTGCGAAAGCGTGTGCAAACTGCTTAAATCAATCTATAGATTAAAGCAGGTATCGCGGAGCTAGAACATCTGTTTTCGATGAAGCTGTCAAAGAGTTTGACTTCATCAAAAATGTAGATGAACCATATATATATATATATAAGAAGGCGGTAGAGAGTAAGGTTGTCTTCCTCGTATTGTACGTAGATGACATACTCTTGACAGGAAACGTTGTTCCTATGCTACACTCGGTCAAGCTCTTCTTATCACATATGTTCTCCAAGATAGATCTAGGTGATGCCTTCTACATCTTGGGGATGAAGATCTATAGAGATAGATCTAAACGGATGTTGGGATTGTCTCAATCTAGGTACATTGCTACCATACTAAAGAGCTTTAGTATGGAAGATTCCAAGCGTGGTAATTTACCCGCTTGTTCAGGAATCACTCTCTCCAAAGAGATGTCTCTCAAGACTGATTAGGAGAGGGCTCGCATGCAAGGGATACCCTATGCTTCGGCGTTAGGCTCTATCATGTATGCGATATTATGTACCATACCAGATGTAGCTTACTCACTAGATGTAGTGAATATGTATCAATCAGATCCAGGAGAAAAGCACTGGACAGCTGTGAAGAACATTCTTAAGTACTTGAGAAGGACTAAAGAAATGCTCTTGGTGTATGGTAATGGTGAACTCCAGATGGAGTCCTTTACCGATTCAAGCTTCCAGTGATAAGGATGACAGTAAGTCGGTCTCGGGTTTTGTCTTTACCTTCAGTGGAGGGGCGGTATGTTGGAAGAATTCCAAGCTATATACTGTAGCAGACTCGACAATGGAGGCTGTATACATCGCTACCAACGATGCTGCCAAAGAGGCTGTCTAGATGAACAAGTTCATAGCTGAACTTGGTGTGGTTCCTACCATTGAGCATCTAATACCTATGTATTATGATAACAATGGAGCTGTGGTTTTGGCCTAGGATCCCCGGTCCCATCGGTGTTCTAGACATATTCTTAGACAGTATCACCAGATTAGGGAGATAGTTGATCTCCGGGAGATCGAGGTTAGGAGAGTTGACACAGAGGATAACACAGCGGATCCACTCACAAAGGCCCTCCCCAGATGCGATTCGAGAGAATTTTTGGGATGTTGGGTATGAAATACTACAACAACTGGCCTTAGTGCAAGTGGGAGATTATTAGTGATATGTATGCCCTGAAGGCCATTATTGTATGATACAGTGGATGCGTGGACATATATATGGAGGACTTTCTTGCTCGACATGATAGTATGCTATCTGGTTGCTTTTATCTTAACATGTACACTGCTATTATTATACAGTCTCTCATGTACATGTTGATAAAGCCCTTACGATGTAGGCTTGACTACCAGTACTATGATGCGGATCATACTACTGGGACCTGCGTAGTCTATAAGCACATCCTTCAATTGTTCCTAGTCAAGGGTATATTAAGACAGGGCATCGATATTCCAGAGTAGACTACTGTGTACGTTTCTTGACCCTGTATGGGGAAGACGGTTGGTCCCATAGGCATTGGTGTTTAACATCAAAGATTGTACACATGTGCTCATTAGAGAATGGGTACACCGAACAGGAATCGCTGAGAACTCTTAGTTGGTACTATACCTATCGTCATATAGCAGTTCTCTGATGACACTGGTACAGGTTAGTCTGTAGACTCGAGATTGTCATAGAGTCTTGTGTGGCTCCTATTGTGCTTTGATTTCCTCCCTACCACGGCTCAAAGGAGTCGTGCAAACAGGTGGATTTTGGGTACAATCCCGAGTCGCATGGAGGCAATGAGCAATAGGAGGGGTTTCGTCTCTCTCGCTATTGGGAGTTTATGTTGCGCTATGCTCGATTGGCTATAACAGGAAGTCCCTGGCCAGGGCTGCTGTTGAGATTTACTCGTAAGAGTTATCAGTAGTTTTTCGAACCTTTATAGGCCAGACATCGGCATGACTTATCACGTTACTGGGGTCTGACGATTCCACCCCTAGACATGTTATGCAACATATCAGATGAAGAGACCGGATTGTTCGGTAAGTGTTACTTATAGGCTTCATGGAGAGTATGGACAAGCTTGCTTGCTGATCTTCTAATCGCTCAATACCTGGGTAGCCGTTACGTCTAGCAAGTACCGTTGACGGTTTATGGGCGAATGATGTGATCATCTCCTACTGCTGGCGTATTGATGAGTCTTTAAAGTCCCACACAGAAGTTTCCTGGTTCAAGCGAAATGAAGTAGGGCACACATGTGATATGTGTGGGGGGGCCTGATTAAATACGTGTATGTGATACCGTATTCTAATATGGAAGTTATCTGATATCGCTCAGGTTAGATGTGATATAACCGGATTATCGAATCAAGTGTTGATTTGATAATGTGACATATAGATAAATGATATTACTCGGTTATATGTGATATAATTGGATTATTAAATCAAGTGTTGATTTACTAATATGATATATATTATATTTGATATAATTATATCTTAACTTATATTATTAGCTCACTTAATATTTTCTTATATATATATTAATATATATATTGATATATATAAATATATAATGAAGCATGGTGTATTTTCTATTTTTGGGAAAATGGAAAAAGAGGTGGAAAATGAGAGCATGGTGTAGAGCATGGCTTGATGAATATTTTATCCATCTCATTATACTATTGAAGCATGGTTGCAATTGAATATTAATTCAATTGAGATGCTTCAAAAATGTATGAGTTTCACAAGCCATTCTTGAGTTGCTCATTTTTTTTACTTGAGCTCTCTAAGTTCTCTTGCACTCATCTTCTTCTTCCTCTTGATGCTTCAAGACCCAGCCCCTCACATGTGATGTGAACAATGAAGCTTGAATAAAATTTAGTGAGCAAACCAACACCCCTACTTCACCATTCTACACTTGATTAGCAATCAAGTGTAGCGTATTTCCTTCTCTAAAAAGTTTAGTGAAGAGATAACTTGGATTGCAGAGCTTCTGGTAGAACATCTTCGGCACGAAGGTTTTCGGAGAAAGCTCGATCCAACTCCAAGTGGAGCCTAGTGGAGTCGGGTGGACTACAATCTGGAGTTTTAGAAGAGAAGGACACGGTCATCAAAGATTGTAGCCTCCTTCCCTTCTATTAGTTTTGTCATATCTGTAAGTCTATGTCACGCACCCTACGAGCTTGTGGGGAGGCGGAATATATGAAAAACAATTATCAAAGCTTCGTAACACGGACTTGAGCACACGGATCGTATCTAAACCATTACTAGCAAACTACGAAAGGTTTAACTACTCGGATTCGAAGTTATACCTCACATTACTTTTCCTTCAGGTCTTCATCGCTGTCCTCCACACCTCGTAAGCTCTTTGGAACGTCGGCACCTCAACGGCCTCCTTGAGTCAAATACGATCCACCCGAGAGCTCCTACTCCAAGCTTGACCTCTAACTTGAGGTAACTAGGTTACTCAAAGTGATAATCTAAGCAACCTAGGGGATATAGAGTTGGATTAGGGATGTATTAGTCTTGCTAACCCTTGATCTCAACACATGAGAGGTTAGGGTTAGGGTTTGAAGAGAGAGAGAGAGCTTGAGGAGAGAGAAGGTGAGAATGAGAATCCCTTTTGGATAAATGATATCATTTGTGTATATATGAAACATAACATATTATTAAATGAATAACAAATAATGATATATCATCATGTTTCATTAATACACATAGTGATTCATCACATGAGTCATATAAATCATAAATGAATCATTAACTCCATGTATGAATCACACCATGACTCATTAATCCAATAAATGCAAATGCCACCTTAGCCTCCAAGTCATCATCCATCTAGAAGCTTCCCGACAAATTACGAGAACGCCCCTCCTATCCGTGAAAACACGGAAAAACTTTAGACTATATAAATCCAATAATCCGATACTAGAATCTGGTTTAAACCAAAGCCGACTAGTAAAAACTGTCCGAACATCGTACGTGCGTAAAAACACGTATGCGTCCGAACCCTGTCGTAAAACCATACAACCTCTATATCGTTTCGCCCGAAGCAGGGAAACTCTTTGTGTGGGACTCTATAGACTCGACACTACGCTGGAAGTGGGTTTAACCACAGACCGCAAGCGGCACTAGCTGTACGTAACGGTCCCCAGGTAGATGTCGATAAGAAGGCTGATGAGGAAAGCTATCCGAACTTCTACTAAGCCTGATGTGACAATCTCCGTACAGTCCGGTCTGTTCGTCTAGGACTATCGCATATCGGGCCTAGGAGGGCGGTAAACGTCAGACCCCTAATAGCGGTATAAGTCGTGTCAGAGTGCAGCCCATTACACCTTGAGAAACTACTGGAAGCTACCAGTAAATCTCACTTGCCCTGGCCAGGGACTTTGCGTAATGGCTCTCCATACACAGCGCGATATCAACCCCCAATACCGGGAGAGACGAATCATGTCTAACCGCCACTGCCTCCAAGTGCTTCGGGACTGCACCCAACCAATACCTGTTTGCACGACTCTTTTGAGCCGTGGTAGGGTAGTAATCTAAGTACAGTGGGAACACACCCGAGGCGAAGTAGCAGTATCAAGTCGACGGACTAAGCTCTACTCATGTCACCTGGAAACTGCTATCTGACGATGGGTATAAATCCAACCTGCAGTTCCCGGTGAGTCCTGTCTGGTGTACCCGTAACCTAACGAGCACCTGTATACTATCTCCAGTACGACGTACTGATGGCTGTGGGACAGACCATCTCCCCAACTTGGATGAGAAGCGTACACACTAGTCTACTCCGGAGTATCGATGCCCTGTCTCGATAATCCTATGATTAGAGACCTGTATAGGATGTTGCTTATAGACTACCCAGCCCCCAATAGTGTGACTGCCATCACAACGCTGGTAATCAAGCAAAGATCCTAAGGGCTCTACTAATATGTATAAGCGATACATTACAAGAAACATATGCACATATTAAAGTAGACACAAACCAAGTAGCATACTACCATTTTTAGCAAGACTGTCAATACAACTGTGAATATCCCAAGCTTCCATTAGGTAATATACAAACTAGTATGATACAGTAATGGCCTTCTAGGGCATAAACACTAACAATCTCCCACATGCACTAGGGCCATGTACTGGCATATCGCAGACCTATGATCTCGAATAGCCTCTCGAACTGCGTCTGAGGAATGGCCTTTGTGAATGGATCAGCAATGTAATTCTCCGTATCTACTCTCTTTACCTTGATCACCCGGCGATCTACAATCTCCCTGATCAGGTGATACCGCGTTAAGATGTGTTTGGACTTCTGATGGGACCTGGGTTCCTTCGCTAAAGCTATAGCGCCGTTGTTGTCGCAATACAGAGGTATTGGACCAACACTGGTAGGAACCACCTGAAGTTCTGTGAGGAACTTCTTCATCCAGACAGCTTCTTTTGCGGCATCGCAAGCAGCTATGTACTCCGCTTCCATTGTTGAGTCAGCAACGGTTTTCTGCTTGGAACTCTTCTAACAGGCCGCCCCCCATTAAGGGTAAAGACATAACCCGACATGGACTTGGAGTCATCCTTGTCACTCTGGAAGCTGGAGTTGGCAAAGGCCTCGATCTGGAGGTCTTTTCCGCCATACACCAAGAACATCTCCTTAGTCTTCCTCAGGTACTTGAGAATGTTCTTTACTACTATCCAGTGCTTCTCCCCTGGGTTTGCCTGATACCGGCTTACAATGCTCAATGCGTATGCTACATCTGGTCTGGTACATAACATCGCATACATTATAGAGCCTACCGCAGAAGCGTAGGGTATAATTGACATGCGATCCCTTTCTAAATCAGTCTTGGGAGACATCTCTTTGGAGAGGGTGATTCCGTGACAAGCCGGTAGGTTACCACGCTTAGAATCTTCCATACTGAATCTTTTCAATATGGTGTCTATGTACCTGGACTGTGAAAGCCCTAACATCCTCTTTGATCTATCACGATAGATCTGGATCCCCAGAATGTAGGTGGCATCACCCAGGTCCTTCATGGAGAGCTTCTGTGACAAGAATCTTTTGACTGACTGTAGCATAGGAATATCATTTCCTATTAGGAGAATGTCATCCACGTACAAGACGAGGAATACAACAACTCTCCCTACAATCTTACTGTATATGCATGGTTCATCTGGATTTTTGATAAAGTCGAATTCTTTGACAGTATCATCAAAACAGATGTTCCAACTCCGCGATGCCTACTTTAGTACATAAATGGACTTAAGCAATTTGCACACTTTACCACTGCTCCCACTCTGAATGAATCCCTCTGGCTGATCCATATAGACGCACTCTTCCAAATTACCATTTAGAAAGGCTGTCTTTACATCTATCTTCCAGATCTCATAATCGTGGAAGGCAGCAATGGCAAGAAGGACCCGAATGGATTTGAGCATAGCCACTGGAGAAAAGGTTTCGGCATAGTCCAAACTAGGTCTTTGACGGAAACCCTTTGCAACAAGTCTAGCCTTATAGGTTTCAACCTGTCCATCTACACTAATCTTCTTTCTGAAGATCCATTTGCATCCTACGGGTTTTACCCCATCTGGAGCAATGTCTAAAGTCCATACTTTGTTAGTGTACATGGACTCCATTTCGTTCCGCATTGCATCCAGCCATTTTACCGAGTCGCCGCTCTGAATGGCTTGCAGGAAGCTAGTAGGGTCATCATTATCAATAATGCAATCTTCTCGATCCCCGTCTATGAGAAAACCGTAGTATCTCTCGGGTGGATGAGACTGCCTACTACTTCTGCGGATAGGCGCTGGTATGTCCCTTTCTTCTGAAACTTCTGGTTCTACCATAGTTTCAGTAACAGCTTGTGGTTCTGGAATTTCTTCCAGTTCTACCACGCTTTCATTCTTCTGATTTTTTAAAAATTCAGTTTCTAAGAAGTGGGCATGACGAGAAACAAAAACCTTTTGTTCCTCTGCGTAATAGAAATAATATTCCTTGGAGTTCTTTGGATATCCCACAAACTTACACTGTACTAAGCGTGCCTCGAGCTTGTCCGCATGCTGATTTTTTACAAAAGCTGGACATCCCCATGTCCTAAAATGTTTAAGACAGGGTTTCTTCCCACTCCACATCTGATATGGTGTGGTAGGCACGGTCTTGATTGGAACCTGGTTCAAAAGATATGCAGCTGATTCTAGTGCATAACCCCAGAAAAATCGCGGTAACTCAGCCTTACTCATCATGGAATGAACCATATCCAATAGGGTTCAATTCCGCCTTTCCGATACACCGTTGTGTTGTGGTGTGTATGGAGGAGTAAGCTGAGAGAGAATTCCATTCTCTTTTAAGTAACCCAGGAACTCGGCACTTAAGTATTCACCACTTCGATCAGATCTCAGTGTCTTGATACTTTTGTCGGTCTGTTTTTCCACTTCATTCTTGTATTCTCGGAATTTCTCAAATGTCTCTGATTTATGCTTCATTAAGAAGATATGTCCATACCTAGAGAAATCATCCGTAAAAGTAATGAAGTAGAAATAACCACCTCGTGCATGTGTTGATATTGGACCGCACACGTCACTGTGTACGAGTCCCAAGAGCTCGCTCGCTCTTACTCTGTGTCCAATAAACGGAGTCTTTGTCATCTTTCCCATGAGACAAGACTCACAAGTAGCATAAGATTGATATTCGAACGGATTCAATTATCCTTCTCTATGTAACTTAGTTAATCGTGTTTCATTGATGTGGCCTAGTCTACAATGCCATAAGAAAGCCTGATTTATTTCTGGAGACTTTCTTTTAAGTGTGTTCTGGACATTGAAAACCTGAGCTTGACTCAATACGTATATACCGTCATCTAATGTACCGGACCCAATCAGAACTTGATTTAGGTTTGGATTTGAACTACATCGCTTACGAATATAAAATCATATCCCTCTCTTGAAAGTGAGGATACTGATATGATATTACAAGTCAAACTAGGTACATACAAATAGTTACGTAGAATCAATATCTGCCCACTTGTCAAACCTAGGCGATATTCTCCCACGGATTCAGCGTCCACGCTCATTCCGTTTGCAACTCTGAGAGACAAATCGCCTACCCTGATAACTCTACGGTTTCTCAAAGCATGTAATGAATTACAAATATGAGATCCTGCTCCGGTATCTAGTACCCAGGAAGTAAAGTTAATTGACAAACAGTTTTCAATTACAAACACACTCGAGGCCGAAGCCACAACATGCTTCGTATTCTGGCTACTGGCTTCCAAAGCCCTGCAATCCTTCTGCCAATGCCTAATCCCATAACAATAGGAACATCCCTCTTTAGCTACACCAAGTCTCGAAACTTTTGCTCTTCCCTTTCCTCCTACTTTACTGACACCGTATATCGGCTTTGTACAGGTCTTCTTCATTTCGCCCTTTGCTTTCGCCCTGGATGTAGAAGAAGAAGGTCCCCCATTAAGCAGAGCGTGTGTCTCCCTGGTTTCTTTCAGGGTTTAAGTAGAGGGTAGGGACTGTGGAAATAAGTCAGCATATTGTTAGTGTATATGCCCTAGAGGCCATTACTGTATCATACTAGTTTGTATATTACTTGATGGAAGCTTGGGATATTCACCTTGTATAAACAATCTTGCTCAATATAGTAGTATGCTACTTGGTTTGTTTCTACTTCAATGTGTACTTGTGTTTATTTCAGTATATCACTTATACGCATTAGTGGAGCCCTTAGGATCTTTGCTTGATTACCAGCGTTGTGATGGCAGTCACACTAGTGGGGGCTGGGTAATCTATAAGCACATCCTTATACAGGTCCCTAGTCGCAGGACTATCGAGACAGGGCATCGATACTCCGGAGTAGACTAGCGTATGCGCTTCTCATCCCAGTGTGGGAGATGGTCTGTCCCACAGCCATCAGTACGTCGTACTGGAGATAGTATACGGGTGCTCGTTGGGTTACGAGTACACTGGACAGGACTCGTCGGGAACTGAAAGGTTGGTATTATACCTATCGTCAGTTATCAGTTCCCAGGTGACATGAGTACAGCTTAGTCCGCTGACTTGACACTGGCACTTCGCCTCGAGTGTGTTCCCACTGCACTTTGATCACTACCCTACCACGGCTCAAAGGAGTCGTGCAAACAGGTGGTGGTTGGGTGCAGTCCCGAAGCACTTGGAGGCAGTGACGGTTAGACAGGATTCGTCTCTCCCGGTATTGGGGGTTGACATCGCGCTGTGTCTAGGAGAGCCATTACACGAGTAGTCCCTGGCCAGGGCAAGCGAGATATACTGGTAGGCTTCCAGTGTTATCTCAGGGTGTTTTGGGCTTCACTCCGACACGACTTGTACCGCTATTAGGGGACTGACGTTTACCGCTCCCTAGGCCCTCCATGCGATGTATCAGACGAACAGACCGGACTGTACGGAGAATGTCACATTCAGACTCAGTAGGAGTT
Organism: Agapanthus africanus; assembly: GCA_030015575.1. Lineage (NCBI taxonomy): Eukaryota > Viridiplantae > Streptophyta > Magnoliopsida > Asparagales > Amaryllidaceae > Agapanthus > Agapanthus africanus. The sequence goes on along the minus strand of JASDDO010000024.1, from coordinate 553,070,286 downwards.
CAGATGGGGTTTCACCTCGTCAGCCTTCTTGTCGACATCTACCTGGGGACCGTTACGCACAGCTAGTGCCGCTTGCGGTCTATGGTTAAACCCACTGCCAGCGTAGTGTCGAGTCTTTAGAGTCCCACACAGAGGGTATTCGCCTCTGGGCAAAACAGAGTAGAGGTCGCATGGTTTTGCGACAGGGTTCGTTCTCATCCGCGCACTCGTGCACGTTTAGAGTCCGGACGGATATTACTGGCTGGCTCTGGTTTGAGTCAGATACTGGTATATGTTTTTGGGGTTGCTTTTATCTCCGTATTCATGTTCCTCGGAATAAGGATGCAGGTGTGTATGCACGGTTATTTGAGGAAGAGGAAGTGACTTTCATTAAGGGTTTCGGAACGGGTGCGTATGCACAGTTGACAGTCGTCTTTTTCCAAACCCTAATGGATTTGTTTTATATCAATTAATAATATATAATAAAATGAAATTGTGTCATGGTTAGTTTTTGTTGACTTGTTGACCATGGTTGACTTGTTGACCATGGTTGAACTTTTGACCATCATCATCACAAAAGAAAGATGCTCTTTGATTCTAGCAAATTCATTTAATGTTTGTAATGATAATGGTCATTCTAAAACTTTCCATCAACCTTTTCATTTTCATTATTATTATTATTGATAATTCTTTTTCTTTTGCATTATGGTTGCAAGAAAGAAAAAGAATAGCTCATTCTATCATAACCTCTCTCTCTCCTCATTTCATTTTCTTCTTCCTCTAGCAAAGAGAAACCCTCTCATGTGTTGAGAATCCTTCTCTTTAAAAGGAAAAGCAAACCCTAATCACTCTCTACTCATTCTAGGATGAAGGTTTAGCAAGCCGGAAACCCTAGTTCACTCAAAGATCGAGGAAGAGCCCAAAGGTCGAACCTTCGAGGTGGATCCATCTTCGACGGAAGAAGGCGACGAAAAGAGAACCATCAACCTCTACAAGGTTTGAAGAAGAAGGAGTTCAAGTTTAGGTATAACCATCTTCCATAGTAGCTAACTCTCTTTAGCGTATTTGCTAGTTTAGTTTAGACAACGATCCCGACCTTGTTTAGTCCATGTTGCCTCTTGCGATAAAAATTTGTTTTTTATACCGTTTCCGCCTCCCCGTAAGCACCGGGGGTCGCAATATGGACTTACAGTGGTATCAGAGCCTAACTAAACTTAAACTAGCTTGGTAGTGAAGTGTAACGAAGTTCGGAACCGAAAAATCGCAAAACCGGAAAAACAAAACCCTAAGTTTCTGTTGAAATTTTTTCTGCTCAAAATGAAAACCTTTATACTTGTAAATTCGTCTCAGGGTTTTCTAAGAACACCCACCAAAAACGATAGCATGATTCCTCCAAAGCGCCGCCCTTCCGCGGCCTCACCTCTTCATATGGCCGCGGAACCGCCGCTGTTTGGTGTCATCTCTGCATCGTTTTTTGTGCAGTGTTCTTCTGTGTTGGTTTTGGGATTTTTAAGATATATTATATGTACCCAGATTTTCCAGAACTGAAATTCACTTTTGGGGTCCTATAATTCCGTATTTTTTCTGAACTTCACTGCACTTTGGCTATGTTGGTTATATCTGTGTTGTTTGCATGTATTGAACGTCGGCTAATCGCTATAAGTCGATTAGTCGGGGTTATACATGATCTGTAATGTGCTGGAATGTGTATATGAATCTGTTGGACTGTCGCGGGTGAATAGCCGAGGTGGATGTGAGATGAGCTTTTGTTTTTCTTTCATTCATTGTAAATGTAAATTGATGTAATAATATTATTTGTTTGGCCGCACAACCGGGTCGGGGTTGTAGCCGTCATTGTATAATTCTTTTTACTGTTTTTGCTCCTAGGATAGACCCATGGAGGGGTGCACAAACTACCGAGTACTTGGCGGGTAGTTTGCCGCACCCGTAGGGGTCTTGGGTGGGGTATTTGGCTATTCACCGCGACCGTGTTATCCGCTTTTCGTTTCAGGCTCGAAAGGATTGCGGATTGCTAGCATATCCAATGTATTCATCTGTGATCTGTAATGTCTATCATTGCTTTCTATTTAGGCGTTGCTTATGTTTTACAGCCGCGCTAGCCCAGCCCCCGCTCTGTCGTTAGTTAAGTAACCTAACGAGTGATGACGGGACCCCGTGGCGAATGCGAATGGCATAAGCGTACGTCATATTTTAGTTGTTTTCTGCAATGGTAGGATTAAATGATGGGACGCATTAAAATAACTAATGCAAGAATATCACGCATTAAAAGAACTAATGCAAGATAATAAACCAAGTTTAAGTCGATGGAACACTTTCGAAAAACCACTCGGTTCTTTTCAAAACTAACTTTTAAATGCGGAGCTTGAGCCACTCCTTCTAAAAGCTATCTCGTTCCATCGATTATATCAAGTTCACTACGTTCACGGTTTTACCAAAACCATTCGTAGCCCTCCGTCATTTCACATAAATAGTCAATAGTATTCAAGCTGTGTTTGTTGGCCAAAGTCAAGGCATAGTGATTGGTAGCTATTGGATATTCATGTGCAGCATAGATAGATGCGTTGATTTGGAACAATCGTACTGCCTTGTTGGCCAAAGTCAAGGGTATGTACGGGTGGATTCAAATTAACCTGGAGAACGACGGGAAGAACTTGACATGTGACTTATGATTTGTTGGCCAAAGTCAAGGTCATAAGAGCATGGGGCAAAAATCCACATCGGGAGTTTCATAAGTACTGAAACTTGCTAGATTTGCATACCATTTGGAGTGTGATGATTATGGTAGGATTCCTTCATTTTCGTCACGCGATGATATTTGGATCCCGATCCTACTGTGAGTATATGCTACTCCTCGGGAAATTTCTCACTAAACGATCAATGCTATAAACCTAGTAGGTGCCTAGAAAGGTGTTAGCGGGGCTACGCCCCCAGGGAAAAGAGGTTCTTAAATTAAGGAACTTCGCGAAAGCGTTGGAAAACCTCCCTCGAAGTACCGACACTGGCCTGGCTGAACGGTTAAGCAAGTATTGTACGGTGGGATTGATCCCGGCTAATTCTTCCTTTGTGGTTTGAGGAGGGATTCGAGAGACAGTGGGAGCCATCCTGTTTAGACAAATTAAAAACCATTCTAAACTTGCAAGAGCATCGTGCTAAGTGTTTCTTCTCTCCCCCTGCAGCGACCAAATCGAAATGACTGGACTTAAGTTACTTCTAGATAAAAACATATTGACAGGGCCAAACTACAAAGATTGGCTCAGGAATGTCAAATTGGCAATCTCTTACGACAAGCTGGGGTATCTTCTTACCACCAAAGCTCCCCCCGTCCCAGGTCCCACCTCCAGCGTCGCGGATAAGGAAATCCGTAAGACTTGGGAGATTGACAGCGCGAAGGCCAGATGCCTCGTACTTGCCTCGATGGACAACGACCATCAGAGGAGGCACGAGAATATGGATTTGGAATCCATATTTCTTCATACAAAAGAACTGTATGGAGAGCAGTCTCGTATCGCAAGATACAAAGTGTCGAAGAAGTTATTTTCGACTAAGTTGGCCGTCGGATCATCGGTAGCGGACCACGTGCTTAAGATGATTGGCTACACTGAGGAGCTCGCGGAACTTGGGACCACGTTGGACAGTGAACTTTATACGGATATAATTCTCCAGTCCCTTCCATCCACTTACGCCCAGTTCATACTGAATTTCAACTTGCAAGAAAAGGAAGTTGAACTTTCAGAACTCCTCAACCTGCTGAGGAGCGCAGAGGGCACCCTACAGAAGGGTAGGGATACATCCACTTTGTTTGTAGGAGGATCTTCTTCTTCTAGGTCCAAGGCGAAAGCCAAGGGAAAGAAGAGGAAAGCCCCCGCCAAACCAAGGGGCGGTGTTAGTAAAGTGGGTACGAAGGGAAAGGAAAAGGCAACAATGATAGCGGGGAAGCTTGTTGGTAAAGAGGAATGCTTCTATTGTCACAAGAGTGGACACTGGAAGAAAGATTGCAGGGCTTGGAAAGCCAGGACACAGGAACTGAAGCAGGTTGCGGCTTCAGCTTCAGGTGTGTATGTTATTGAAAACTGTCTTTCTATAAACTCTACTTCCTGGGTATTGGATACCGGATCAGGATCTCATATCTGTAATTCTTTGCAGGCGTTGAGAAACCGTAGGGTTTTTGAAGGCAGGTGACATGACCCTCAGAGTTGCGAACGGAGCTAGCATGGATGCTAAAGCCGTGGGGGACTATCACCTGGGAATGTCAGATGGGCATGTTTTGGTTTTGCGTAATTGCTTTTTTGTACCCAACGCAACTTGTAATATCATTTCTGTATCTTTGGTTTCTAAAGAAGGTTATGAATTTGCGTTTGTAAGTAATGTTGTAAACATTCACCTTAATCAAGTTCTGATTGGGTCAGGTACACTGAGCAATGGTATATACGTATTAAACCAACCACAGATTTTTAATGTCCAGAATACACACAAAAGAAAGTCTCCAGATATCAATCAGGCTTTCTTATGGCATTGTAGACTGGGTCACATCAATGAGAGAAGGTTGACTAAGTTACATACAGAAGGATATTTGGATCCGTTCGAATATCAATCGTATGCCACTTGTCAATCCTGTCTCAAAGGAAAGATGACAAAAACTCCGTTCACTGGACACGGAGTAAGAGCGAGCGAGCTCTTGGGACTCGTACACAGCGACGTGTGCGGTCCAATGTCCACACATGCGCGAAGCGGTTATTCTTACTTCATTACTTTTACGGATGATTTTTCAAGATACGGTTATGTCTTCTTAATGAAACATAAGTCCGAAGCTTTTGAAAAATTCCAGGAATTTAAGAATGAAGTAGAAAAACAAACCGGCAAAAGTATCAAGATTCTAAGATCGGATCGAGGTGGAGAATACTTAAGTGCCGAGTTCCTGAATTATTTAAAAGAGAATGGGATTCTCTCTCAGCTTACTCCTCCATACACTCCGCAAAACAACGGTGTATCGGAGAGACGGAACCGAACCCTATTGGATATGGTACGGTCCATGATGAGTAATGCTGAGTTACCGCGATCATTCTGGGGGTATGCGCTAGAATCAGCTGCGTACCTTTTGAACCGAGTTCCTACTAAGACTGTGCCTACTACACCATATGAGATGTGGTGTGGGAAGAGACCCCATCTCAGTTACATAAAGACTTGGGGATGTCCAGCTTTTGTTAAAAAGCAGCATGTGGACAAGCTCGAGGCACGCTCAGTACAGTGTAAGTTCGTGGGATATCCAAAGAACTCTAAGGGATATTTCTTCTACTGTGAAGAGGAACAAAAAGTTCTTGTTTCTCGTCATGCCTACTTCTTGGAAACTGAGTTTTTGGAAAACCAGATAAGTGGGAGCACAGTAGAACTGGAAGAAATTCCAGAACCACGGACTATTACTGAAAGCTTAGTGGAACCAGAAGGTTCAAATGAACAGGACATTCCTACGCCGCTCCGCAGAAGTAGTAGGCAGTCTCATCCGCCCGAGAGATACTACGGTTTTCTCATAGACGGGGATAGAGAGGATTGCATCATAGACTATGATGAGCCTACTAGCTTCCAGCAGGCCGTTCAGAGCATTGACTCGGTAAAATGGCTGGATGCAATGCGGACCGAAATGGAGTCCATGTACACCAACAAAGTATGGACGTTGGACATTGCTCCAGACGGGGTAAAACCCGTAGGATGCAAGTGGATCTTCAAAAGGAAGATTGGTGTAGATGGACAGGTTGAGACCTATAAAGCTAGACTTGTAGCAAAGGGTTTCCGTCAAAGACCTGGCTTGGACTATGACGAAACCTTTTCTCCAGTGGCTATGCTGAAATCCATTCGGATCCTTCTTGCCATTGCTGCCTTCCACGATTATGAGATTTGGCAGATGGACGTAAAAACCGCTTTTCTAAATGGAAATTTAGAGGAGTGTGTCTATATGGATCAGCCAGAGGGTTTCATTCAGAGTGGGAGCAGCGGAAAGGTGTGCAAGTTGCTTAAGTCCATCTATGGACTAAAGCAGGCATCGCGGAGTTGGAACATCTGTTTTGATGAGACGGTCAAGGTATTTGACTTTATCAAAAATCCAGATGAACCATGCATCTATAGTAGATTTGTAGCGAGAACTGTAGTATTCCTTGTTTTATACGTGGATGACATTCTCTTAATAGGAAATGACATTCCTATGCTACAATCTGTCAAGGGTTTCTTGTCACACAGGTTCTCCATGAAAGACCTGGGTGATGCCTCTTACATCCTGGGGATCCGGATCCATCGTGATAGATCCAAGAGGATATTAGGACTTTCACAGTCCAGGTACATCGACACCGTACTGAAAAGATTCAGTATGGAAGATTCCAAGCGCGGTAACCTACCGGCTTGTCACGGGATCACCCTCTCTAAAGAGATGTCTCCCAAGACTGATTTGGAGAGGGATTGCATGTCTATTATACCCTACGCTTCTGCGGTAGGCTCTATAATGTATGCGATGTTGTGTACCAGACCGGATGTAGCTTATGCACTGAGTGTAGTAAGCCGGTATCAGTCAAACCCTGGGGAGAAACATTGGATAGCAGTAAAGAACATTCTCAAGTACCTGAGAAGGACTAAGGAGATGTTCTTGGTGTATGGCGGAAAAGACCTCCAGATTGAGGCCTTTGCTGACTCCAGCTTCCAGAGTGACAAGGATGATTCCAAGTCCATGTCGGGTTTTGTCTTTACCCTCAATGGAGGGGCGGTGTGTTGGAAGAGTTCCAAACAGGAAACCGTTGCAGACTCGACTATGGAAGCGGAATACATCGCTGCATCTGATGCCGCAAAAGAAGCTGTCTGGATAAGGAAGTTCTTAAAAGAACTTCAGGTGGTTCCGTCCATTGTTGACCCAGTACCTCTGTATTGTGACAACAACGGGGCTATAGCTTTAGCAAAGAAACCCAGGTCCCATCAGAGATCCAGGCACATCTTGAGGCGGTATCACCTGATCAGGGAGATCGTGGATCGCAAGGAGATCGAGGTTCGGAGGGTTGCTTCAGAAGAAAACACTGCAGATCCATTCACCAAGGCCTTACCCCAGACTCAGTTCGAGCGGCTGATCGAGATGATAGGTCTTCGGTACGCCAGTTCATGGCCTTAGTGCAAGTGGGAGATTGTTAGTGTATATGCCCTAGAGGCCATTACTGTATCATACTAGTTTGTATATTACTTGATGGAAGCTTGGGATATTCACCTTGTATAAACAATCTTGCTCAATATAGTAGTATGCTACTTGGTTTGTTTCTACTTCAATGTGTACTTGTGTTTATTTCAGTATATCACTTATACGCATTAGTGGAGCCCTTAGGATCTTTGCTTGATTACCAGCGTTGTGATGGCAGTCACACTAGTGGGGGCTGGGTAATCTATAAGCACATCCTTATACAGGTCCCTAGTCGCAGGACTATCGAGACAGGGCATCGATACTCCGGAGTAGACTAGCGTATGCGCTTCTCATCCCAGTGTGGGAGATGGTCTGTCCCACAGCCATCAGTACGTCGTACTGGAGATAGTATACGGGTGCTCGTTGGGTTACGAGTACACTGGACAGGACTCGTCGGGAACTGAAAGGTTGGTATTATACCTATCGTCAGTTATCAGTTCCCAGGTGACATGAGTACAGCTTAGTCCGCTGACTTGACACTGGCACTTCGCCTCGAGTGTGTTCCCACTGCACTTTGATCACTACCCTACCACGGCTCAAAGGAGTCGTGCAAACAGGTGGTGGTTGGGTGCAGTCCCGAAGCTCTTGGAGGCAGTGACGGTTAGACAGGATTCGTCTCTCCCGGTATTGGGGGTTGACATCGCGCTGTGTCTAGGAGAGCCATTACACGAGTAGTCCCTGGCCAGGGCAAGCGAGATATACTGGTAGGCTTCCAGTGTTATCTCAGGGTGTTTTGGGCTTCACTCCGACACGACTTGTACCGCTATTAGGGGACTGACGTTTACCGCCCCCTAGGCCCGCCATGCGATGTATCAGACGAACAGACCGGACTGTACGGAGAATGTCACATTCAGACTCAGTAGGAGTTCAGATGGGGTTTCACCTCGTCAGCCTTCTTGTCGACATCTACCTGGGGACCGTTACGCACAGCTAGTGCCGCTTGCGGTCTGTGGTTAAACCCACTGCCAGCGTAGTGTCGAGTCTTTAGAGTCCCACACAGAGGGTATTCGCCTCTGGGCAAAACAGAGTAGAGGTCGCATGGTTTTGCGACAGGGTTCGTTCTCATCCGCGCACTCGTGCACGTTTAGAGTCCGGACGGATATTACTGGCTGGCTCTGGTTTGAGTCAGATACTGGTATATGTTTTTGGGGTTGCTTTTATCTCCGTATTCATGTTCCTCGGAATAAGGATGCAGGTGTGTATGCACGGTTATTTGAGGAAGAGGAAGTGACTTTCATTAAGGGTTTCGGAACGGGTGCGTATGCACAGTTGACAGTCGTCTTTTTCCAAACCCTAATGGATTTGTTTTATATCAATTAATAATATATAATAAAATGAAATTGTGTCATGGGTAGTTTTTGTTGACTTGTTGACCATGGTTGACTTGTTGACCATGGTTGAACTTTTGACCATCATCATCACAAAAGAAAGATGCTCTTTGATTCTAGCAAATTCATTTAATGTTTGTAATGATAATGGTCATTCTAAAACTTTCCATCAACCTTTTCATTTTCATTATTATTATTATTGATAATTCTTTTTCTTTTGCATTATGGTTGCAAGAAAGAAAAAGAATAGCTCATTCTATCATAACCTCTCTCTCTCCTCATTTCATCTTCTTCTTCCTCTAGCAAAGAGAAACCCTCTCATGTGTTGAGAATCCTTCTCTTTAAAAGGAAAAGCAAACCCTAATCACTCTCTACTCATTCTAGGATGAAGGTTTAGCAAGCCGGAAACCCTAGTTCACTCAAAGATCGAGGAAGAGCCCAAAGGTCGAACCTTCGAGGTGGATCCATCTTCGACGGAAGAAGGCGACGAAAAGAGAACTATCAACCTCTACAAGGTTTGAAGAAGAAGGAGTTCAAGTTTAGGTATAACCATCTTCCATAGTAGCTAACTCTCTTTAGCGTATTTGCTAGTTTAGTTTAGACAACGATCTCGACCTTGTTTAGTCCATGTTGCCTCTTGCGATAAAAATTTGTTTTTTATACCGTTTCCGCCTCCCCGTAAGCACCGGGGGTCGCAATATGGACTTACACATATGACCTGTTTCCCAACGTGGTCTCCAGGACCTTGAGCTCATCAATATAGCTAGTCATCGTAAGGATGCCGTCCCCTACAGATGACCCGACAGCCAACCTCGCTTGAATTAATTCGTTCGAAGTCTCATATCTTGCGATATGAGATTGCTCTCCATATAAATCTTTGTTATAGAGAAAGATGGAAACTGAGTCCATCTTCTCGTGCTGCTTCTGGTATACACCATTAACTGAAGCCAACACGAGGCACTTGGCTTTCGCTTTATCCTTTTCCCTTGTCTGACGAATATCCATATCTGCGACGGTGGAAACTGGACCTGGGACGGCGGAATTTTGAGTAGTAATAGGGTGGTCCAGCTTGTCATAGGCAATGGATATCTGGACAGACCTTTGCCAGTCATATAAGTTAGATTCAGTCAACTTGTTATCTAGATGTAACCTAGTCATGGCCACAAGGTCGCTGTAATGAGAGAGAGAAGAAAACACTTTAGCATGATACTCTTTGTAACGCTTCGAAAACCGTTTAGGCAGTTTTTCGGTAATCGGCAAAATTAACAGCCTTTTCCGTAAAAATTCAAAATAGGTATTTTTCATTATAGACCTAATTATACAAAATTTAGATAAGATATTACTATAAATTGGTCACTAAAATGTTACTTAAAATTTTCTAGTTAATTAAAAAAATTTCGTTAATTAATTATTTTTAATATTATTTTTAGCTTTTAAAAATACATTTAATTAGTGATAAATATAAATTTATTTGGGTAAATTACATAATTAGGAACCATAATAAACTAAAATTTAGTATTAACAAAAATTTTTCCAAAACTTTCCAAGATTTGTTGTTTCATGACAAAAAAAAAATATTTTCTTTCTTCTCCTTTCTCTTCATCTCGATGGTTCCAAGCACAAAATCTCTTGTTTTTTTCTCATGTAATTTTGTTGATCTATAAATCTTCATCAAGATCTTTCAGATCCATGCTCTTTTCACATCGTCGAATCTGGGGTTTTGCTTTAATTGAAATCCATTCTCTCCTCTTTTAGTTCTTCGTAGGTTAATTCCAGGTAAGAAAAAAAAAATTCTTCTTTGTTGAAATTGGTATCTTCTCTTGTACAAAACCTTCAGATCTGAGCGAAAAGTCTCAAAGAATCAGACTTGAGCTCCAAAAATTTTCTTCTGTTGCCAAAAATCAAGGCCGGCCTCCATGGAAGTCTTCAAAGGTATCATCTTGACCCCAAAGTTTCAGTCTTGATAATTTTTGTGGCCTCACTTGTATAAAATACTTCAGATCCACTCCCTCTTCAACGAATAATATTTCTTTTGATGATAACAGCAGATCTGAAGACCCTTTTGTTGAGATCTCGCTATTGCTGCTATTATATCCTACGTAACAAATACTCCTACTATGTAAGCAGCTGAGCTACCAACACAAATCAACAACTCGTTTAAAGTACTAAGTGTTCCTCTGAATAAGCTAATAAATCTTCCATGAATTCTTCCTGTTGATCTTCAAAGGCCCCATTTTTACTCCATAATTTTGACTTAATAATTTCCATAACTGCTTTTCTACAGAAATCTTTCAAATCTCGGTCTCCTCTTTTTATTCTCACTGCAAAAGCTTGATTTGCTAATTTTATCAGCTTCTCTGATACAATAATCAGTAGAAATTTGTTCTGATATCGAATCTTCATCCAACTGCAATATTTGTAAGTACCGGTATAGGGAGACTTAAGCTAAAAAAAAAAACCGAATTTTTGACTTTTTTTTTGCAGCCTAAATCTTGGAAGGATCGGTCGCGGAAATATCGGACGCGGCGCGCAAAGGCAAGGCGGCGGTTGGATCGGATTAGCGAGACATTCAGGTGAGTAGATGTATTCATCTATTGAGGAATCGCCTGGATGGTGCGAGGCGCCCTCTAGTTAGGGTTACTTTATTTCTTGCAAGATTTGCATTGTTAGTTAGCTAAACCCCTTCATTCACATTGTATACCTTTATAGCCAATCGTCCGCTAGATTGCATGGATATTCATATACACATGTGCGATATCGCTTCGTAGGACACGAACACCATTACCATTGGCTCCTGTTGCACGCGCACTATTCATATGACACACACGCCTTTGGTAATTGCCATGCTACGAGCACCATAGAACCTGTTTAGCTTAATGTCACCAATTGCATCATACATGATATATGAAATCACATAGCATGTATACACCTCGCATCATCATCATACTTACATAGATTTCTAGCCACAAATCACATCGCATACCTTGATATCATAGACATTTATTATATACAAAATGTTGGGCATTATGATTTTCTTGAGGATTTCAGTATTGCTGCGATTTCTGGATTTTGGGGAAAACCGCAAGAATTTAACAAAACCTTATATTTATCATTTTTAAAAACAAAGTTGCGGTTTTCTCGTGATGTATGTGTCATCCACCATTAGTTTTCATGTTTTCTGTTGGATTTCGAGACCCGATTCGAGAAGTGGTTGAACCGTCTCGGGTACATGGTGGGCCCGGTATGGTACCCCGGGGCAAGAAAATCGAGTTGTAGACGATGAGCCTGGCAGGGGTAGACTACCTACCGGTGATGTCTGACGCGGCGGATATCCGGAGGATACCGACCGTTGTCGTGAGATTGATGATATGGGCCTATCCGGACCGACGGAGCCCGATGTATTGAGATATTGATACAGTGAGACAGTGAGACAGATGTGTTTTCATATTTGGTGTCGATACTTGACACGGGTTTTAGATGATTTCTTGATGGTATTTAGTTATTATACAGATATTCTTTTTCTAAAGTTAAGAATGCAGAACTCATAGAATTTAAACACTTAAAAATTTAGTATTGACATTGCATACATGTGCATGCATACTAGAGGTATTGCGTCACATCTGGACATACATGCTGTGACGCATTTGCGTGCATTCTTACGATAGCCTTACTAGATGTTATATTCTACTCACGAGCTGGCAACTCACCCCCGTTGTGCCACAGTGTCTTGCAGATCGGACTCATCAGCTTAGTAGCGGCGGCTTATCTTATTAGTGACTTCTTTTGCTCAGACTCGCGACATTGCTCGTAGGTAGGTTGCGAGAGCGTTTTTATCTCTTTTTTGTACTATTTTTGTATCTAGTATTCTCCATCTACCACTTCTTATTTATATATTCGACCTAGTGATGAGACTGAGAGATTTGTGTATATGTGGGTTCTTTTGGGTCGAGCTCACTTGAGCCGACGTTGTGTTTTCTTACATTTCGCATTTCTTTATGCTCTTTTTCTTGAGATTACATATATATATTGCGTGTGATTGTGATCCGCCTTAGGCGAAGACCTAGCTCCCGCTTGGGGATGCCATTTTGTGATTACAGGTTATATATCTTGTTGTACCCATTTTGGGGGATAGAATTTACAGAGGAGACTCTGCCGAAATTTTCGGAAATTTTTGATGTTTTTAAAAAAGGGGTTCAATGCAACTTAATTGATTTCAAAATCATTTTCTTGTAAGATTTCCTTCACTCTTTTGATTTTGGTTTAGATTTTTCTGGGCTTTGGCTGACTTAGGTTACGTTACGCTTTTAGACGTCTCGTAATCTAAGTGCCAGTCACGTTCCGTACTTTCGGGTCGTGACAAAGTTCGTATCAGAGTTTGGGTTTTACCTTTCTGAGTGTAGGACGACCTTGGTAGATGGAGTAGGTGACTTAAGCAGAGTGGCGTAGCGTGGGTATGATCCGCGGCATACTTACGATACGGTACTCCGCCTAAGTGACCTTAGGACATAATTGCTTGTATTTCCTTTCTTGATTCCTTGCATTCCTTGATTCAATTGCAATGTTCTTATCGGTCCTGTTTCTTATTCCGGCTTCGATGCCGCCAAAGACTACGAGTGCTCAGCGGGCTGCCGCTAGGGATGAGATTAGAGCGGGCTCGTCTGAGGCGAGGATCGAGCGGGATGATATGCCTACCCCTCAGGGTCATATTGATCCGCCTTATCCAGACCGTATTGCCAGATTAGAGGCCGGCATGCAGGAGTTGCGACAGATGATGGGATCTTTAGTTGAGTCCAGTCGGGCACAGAGATCCGAGGACTTTCCTTCCACCGCACAGACCATGATTGTACTTGCTGCATCGATGGTCACTCCAGCTGCTACTGCGACTATCCATGTTTCACTACAGGAGTTCATGAGATTGAGACCTCCAGCTTTTACCGGTACGGATGCGACAGAGGACCCACAGGCATTTCTTGATAGGATGGCTCGGATTTGCCGTTCGTTGAGGTGTTCTGATGATAGATTGGTGGAGTTCACGAGTTTTCGTCTGGAGGGTCTTGCCCAGACATGGTACGATTCAGTAGAGAGAGTCCGAGCTACAGGTCTACCTTCTATGACCTGGGACGAGTTTACAGCTGCATTTCTTGCCCGTTTTCTTCCGGAAAGTGTCCGAGATGCTCGAGCCCGTAGTTTTGAGTCTCTGCGCAAGACTCCTGGGATGACGGTATCGGAGTATGATATACAGTTTACCCAGTTGTCTCGATATGCTCCGTACCTAGTAGACACGGAAGAGAAGAGAATAAAGAGGTTTGTGCGAGGGCTTGATACACAGCTTTTCCTTGCCATCAGCACCCAGCACTTTGATACATACGCAGCCGCGATGGACGCAGCCTTACTTTTGGAGGAGCGCATTTCTGAGACTCCGGTCGTTTCTGGGCCGAAGAGGATCCGTACTGATACGCCAGCTCAGCGGCAGATGGGTAGACACCGCGATAGATTATTTCCGGGAGATGGCGGCGGCAGAGGATTGAGACGAGGTCAGTTATTTGGTTCATATCCACAGACCCAGCAGTCGTCGCCAGGATGTTTTCGGTGCGGGAGTCAGTACCACCGTATCAGAGACTGTACCATGGGGCGCCAGGGCACGGCGACAGTCCCGCATGTGACCTTACCACCTTCACCACCTCCTCAGAGAGCTCTACTTCTTACTCCTGATGATGCTCCTAGAGGTCGTGGGCGTGGCGGTCCGGTTCAGAGAGGACGAGGCGACAAAGGCAGAGGTAGAGGCAGAGGACAGCCAGCTATTAGTGGTGGACAGGCCCGAGTGTTCGCGTTGACTCCTCAGGATGCACAGGCATCCAATGCCGTCGTGACAGGTACTCTGCCAGTATGTTCTTTTGATGCACGGGTATTATTTGATCCAGGCTCCACACATTCCTATGTATCCACGTACTTTGCACCGAGGTTGGGCCGAGAGTCTTCTCCGTTAGATCAGCTGCTTGTCGTTATTACACCGGTAGGCGAGTCGTTTTTTGCCCGTTTCGTGTACCGATCATGTTCCGTTCGTATCAGGGAGAGAGATTCTTCAGTTGATTTGATTCTCCTCGATATGCTAGACTTTGACGTTCTTCTTGGTATGGACTGGCTAGCCACATGTTATGCATCAGTGGACTGCCGTGAGAAAGCAGTCAGATTCAGTTTTCCTGGTGAGCCGGTTCTTGTTATTCAGAGAGATCGTAGCGCTACCCTTCCCAGCTTGATTTCTTCTCTTCGCGCCGGTCAGCTCTTAAGAAAAGGGTATCAGGGTTTCTTAGCCTATGTTTGTGATACTAGCTCCACAGAGGTTCCGTTGGACCAGGTCCCTGTTGTGAGAGAGTTCCCTAATGTATTCCCCGACAAGCTGCCTGGTCTGCCACCAGAGCGCGAGATTGAGTTCTGCATCGACTTGATCCCCGGCATGGGGCCTATCTCTATACCTCCTTATCGGATGGCCCCGGCGGAGCTGAGAGAGCTGAAGGATCAGTTACAGGACTTGTTGGACAAAGGGCTTATCCGACCGAGTGTGTCGCCTTGGGGTTCTCCCGTCCTGTTTGTTAAGAAGAAGGACGAAAGTATGCGCTTATGCATTGATTATCGTCAGCTGAACCGGGTTACTGTACGGAGCAGATATCCCCTACCCCGCATTGATGACTTGTTCGATCAGCTCCAGGGTGCAGGGTTTTTCTCGAAGGTTGATTTACGGTCAGGTTATCACCAGTTGCGGGTTCGGAAGGAGGATATTCCGAAGACCGCTTTCCGTACTCGATATGGTCATTATGAGTTCTTGGTGATGTCGTTCGGGCTCACCAATGCCCCGGCAGCATTTATGGACTTGATGAACCGTGTATTCAAGCCGTATCTCGATCAGTTCATCATTGTGTTCATTGACGACATCTTGGTTTATTCTCGGAGCCGGGAGGAGCATGAGCAACGCTTGCGTATCACATTGCAGACTTTGAGGGAGCATCAACTGTTCGCCAAATTTTCCAAGTGCGCATTCTGGTTAGACAGTGTCGACTTCTTGGGTCATGTGGTGACAAGAGATGGTATTTGTGTGGACCTAAAGAAGATCGAGGCAGTTCAGCGTTGGCCTAGACCGGTATCAGTTACAGAGGTTCGCAGCTTTCTGGGTCTGTCCGGCTATTATCGACGTTTTGTTCAGGATTTCTCCCGTATTGCTGCACCGCTGACCGGGTTGACCCGGAAAGGGGTCCCTTTTGATTGGACCCAGGCATGTGAGGATAGTTTCCAGCAGTTGAAGACTCGTCTGACTACTGCACCGGTGTTAGCTTTGCCTTCAGGATCAGGCGGGGTCGTGGTATATTGTGATGCTTCTCGAGTGGGGCTGGGCTGTGTATTGATGCAGCGCGACAGAGTTATCACATATGCTTCTCGGCAGCTGAGGAAACACGAACAGAACTACCCCACTCATGATTTAGAGATGGCTGCAGTTGTATTTGCACTTAAGATTTGGAGACATTACCTATACGGTGAGTCGTGCCAGATATTCACTGACCACAAGAGTTTGAAGTATATCTTTCAGCAGCGAGATCTGAATCTGAGATAGCACCGTTGGATGGAGTTGGTGAAAGATTATGACTGCGAGGTTCTATACCATCCGGGCAAAGCGAATGTCGTGGCAGATGCTTTGAGTAGGAGGCCCGGAGGTAGCTTGCCTTGTTTGAGCGCAGTACAGATGCAGTCGACGGCGGATTGGCAGGTTTTATGTGACAGCAGAGTGCAGTTCGAGTTTACTCCTACAGGGGGACAGCTGGCCCATTTCAGAGCACGCCCACAGTTACTTGACCGTATCCGCGAGGCACAGTCCGGCGATGCCCGTATTTTAGAGATTATTGAGCAGATTCGGCAGGGCAGAGTTTCTGAGTTCGTGATTGATGATCAGGGGATACTTCGATCAGCAGATTCGACTGTGCGTACCAGATTCTGAGGGACTAAGGCGCGATATCCTTGAGGAGGCACATAGATCAGTATACAGTGTGCATCCAGGTTCCACTAAGATGTACCATGATTTGAGAGAGGTTTACTGGTGGGACGGGATGAAGAAGGATGTTACAGACTTTGTGTCGAGATGCCTGACTTGTCAGCAAGTCAAGGCCGAGCACCAGAGGCCAGCCGGCGAGTTACAGCCTTTGCCCATCCCTGAGTGGAAGTGGGAACAGGTCTCCATGGACTTTATTGTGGATCTACCCAGGATCAGTCGAGGGTATGACTCTATTTGGGTGATTGTGGATCGACTGACGAAAGCGGCTCACTTCCTGCCAGTGAAGCCCACTTTTGGATTTTCTCAGTACGCCCAGATTTATATTGATGAGATCGTGCGACTGCATGGTGTTCCGACTTGCATCTTGTCCGACCGGGGCACCCAGTTTACCAGCCGATTATGGCAGAAACTTCAGGAAGCTTTGGGCACCCGATTGAGTTTTAGCACAGCCTTTCACCCGCAGACTGACGGTCAGTCGGAGCATACTATTCAGAATCTTGAGGACATGCTCAGAGCTTGTGTTTTAGATTTCAGTGGTAGCTGGGATCGTCATTTGCCTTTGATCGAGTTCTCCTACAATAATAGCTTCCAGGAGACGATTCAGATGACACCTTTCGAGGCTTTATATGGGAGGAGATGTCGATCGCCTGTATGTTGGACAGAGCTCAGGGAGAGCAGTATTTTAGGCCTGCAGATCGTACAAGAGACAATCGAAAAGATACAGCTGATTCGGGACAGGATGAGAGCGGCACAAAGTTGGCAGAAATCATATGCTGACAGGCGCCGTCGCCGACTCGAGTTCGTTGTTGGCGATCATGTATTCCTGAAGGTCTCTCCGATGAAGGGTGTGATGAGATTTGGACGAAAAGGGAAGCTTAGTCCTAGATATATTGGTCCCTTCGAGATTCTAGAGCGTGTTGGTCCAGTCGCTTATCGGTTAGCTCTTCCGCCCAATTTCCCCGATGTTCACCCCGTGTTCCATGTTTCGATGCTCCGCAAGTACCTTCATGATCCTTCCCATGCGATTCAGCATCAGACGATCCAGCTAGAGCGTGATCTTTCATTCACAAAGCAGCCGGTGGTCATTTTGGATCGGCAAGTGAAGAAATTGAGGTCGAAGGTTATACCCTCCGTCAAGGTTCTTTGGCGTGGCCCGAACAGCGAGGAGGTCACCTGGGAGACCGAGATCGAGATGAGGAAGAGATATCCTCATCTTTTTGAAGGTACGCGTAGTTAGATTCTAAATTCGGGGACCGAATTTCATTAAGGGGGGAAGATTGTAACGCTTCGAAAATCGTTTAGGCAGTTTTTCGGTAATCGGCAAAATTAGCAGCCTTTTCCGTAAAAATTCAAAATAGGTATTTTTCATTATAGACCTAATTATACAAAATTTAGATAAGATATTACTATAAATTGGTCACTAAAATGTTACTTAAAATTTTCTAGTTAATTAAATTTTTTTCGTTAATTAATTATTTTTAATATTCTTTTAAGCTTTTAAAAATACATTTAATCAGTGATAAATATAAATTTATTTGGGTAAATTACATAATTAGGAACCATAATAAACTAAAATTTAGTATTAACAAAAATTTTTCCAAAACTTTCCAAGATTTGTTGTTTCATGGCAAAAAAAAATTTCTTCTTTCTTCCCCTTTCTCTTCATCTCGATGGTTCCAAGCACAAAATCTCTTGTTTTTTTCTCATGTAATTTTGTTGATCTATAAATCTTCATCAAGATCTTTCAGATCCATGCTCTTTTCACATCGTCGAATCTGGGGTTTTGCTTTAATTGAAATCCATTCTCTCCTCTTTTTGTTCTTCGTAGGTTAATTCCAGGTAAGGAAAAAAAAATTCTTCTTTGTTGAAATTGGTATCTTCTCTTGTACAAAACCTTCAGATCTGAGCGAAAAGTCTCAAAGAATCAGACTTGAGCTCCAAAAATTTTCTTCTATTGCCAAAAATCAAGGTCGGCCTCCATGGAAGTCTTCAAAGGTATCATCTTGACCCCAAAGTTTCAGTCTTGATAATTTTTGTGGCCTCACTTGTATAAAATACTTCAGATCCACTCCCTCTTCAACTAATAATATTTCTTTTGATGATAACAGCAGATCTGAAGACCCTTTTGTTGAGATCTCGCTATTGCTGCTATTATATCCCACGTAACAAATACTCCTGCTATGTAAGCAGCTGAGCTACCAACACAAATCAACAACTCGTTTAAAGTACTAAGTGTTCCTCTGAATAAGCTAATAAATCTTCCATGAATTCTTCCTGTTGATCTTCAAAGGCTCCATTTTTACTCCATAATTTTGACTTAATAATTTCCATAACTGCTTGTCTACAGAAATCTTTCAAATCTCGGTCTCCTCTTTTTATTCTCACTGCAAAAGCTTGATTTGCTAATTTTATCAGCTTCTCTGATACAATAATCAGTAGAAATTTGTTCTGATATCAAATCTTCATCCAACTACATTATTTGTAAGTACCGGTATAGGGAGCCTTAAGCTAAAAAAAAACCGAATTTTTGACTTTTTTTTGCAGCCTAAATCTTGGAAGGATCGGTCGTGGAAATATCGGATGCGGCGCGCAAAGACAAGGCGGTGGTTGGATCGGATTAGCAAGACATTCAGGTGAGTAGATGTATTCATCTATTGAGGAATCGCCTGGATGGTGCGAGGCGCCCTCTAGTTAGGGTTACTTTATTTCTTGCAAGATTTGCATTGTTAGTTAGCTAAACCCCCTCATTCATATTGCATACCTTTATAGCCAATCGTCCGCTAGATTGCATGGATATTCATATACACATGTGCGATATCACTTCGTAGGACACGAACACCATTACTATTGGCTCCTGTTGCACGCGCACTATTCATGTGACACACACGCCTTTGGTAATTGCCATGCCACGAGTACCATAGAACCTGTTTAGCTTAGTGTCACCAATTGCATCATACATGATATATGAAATCGCATAGCATGTATACACCTCGCATCATCATCATACTTACATAGATTTCTAGCCACAAATCACATCGCATACCTTGATATCATGGACATTTATTATATACAAAATGTTGGGCATTATGATTTTCTTGAGGATTTCAGTATTGCTGCGATTTCTGGATTTTGGGGAAAACCGCAAGAATTTAACAAAACCTTATATTTATCATTTTTAAAAACAAAGTTGCGGTTTTCTCGTGATGTATGTGTCGTACACCATTAGTTTTCATGTTTTCTGTTGGATTTCGAGACCCGATTCGAGGAGTGGATGAACCGTCTCGGGTACATGGTGGGCCCGGTATGGTACCCCGGGGCAAGAAGATCGAGTTGTAGACGATGAGCCTGGCAGGGGAAGACTACCTACCGGTGATTTCTGGCACGGCGGATATCCGGAGGATACCGACCGTTGTCGTGAGATTGATGATATGGGCCGATCCGGACTGACGGAGCCCGATGTATTGAGACATTGATACAGTGAGACATTGAGAAAGATGTGTTTTCATATTTGGTGTCGATGCTTGACATGGGTTTCAGATGATTTCTTGATGGTATTTAGCTATTATACAGATATTCTTTTTCTAAAGTTAAGAATGCAGAACTCATAGCATTTAAACACTTAAAGATTTAGTATTGACATTGCATACATGTGCATGCATACTAGAGGTATTGCATCACATCTGGACATACATGCTGTAACGCATTTGCGTGCATTCTTACGATAGCCTCACTAGATGTTATATTCTACTCACGAGATGGCAACTCACCCCCGTTGTGCCACAGTGTCTTGCAGATCGGACTCATCAGCCTGGTAGCGGCGGCTTATCTTATTAGTGACTTTTTTTGCTCAGACTCGCGACATTGCTCGTAGGTGGGTTGCGAGAGCGCTTTTATCTCTTTTTTGTACTATTTTTGTATCTAGTATTCTCCATTTACCACTTCTTATTTGTATATTCGACTTTGTGATGAGGCTGAGAGATTTGTGTATATGTTGGTTCTTTTGGGTCGAGCTCACTTGAGCCGACGTTGTGTTTTCTTACATTTCGCATTTCTTTATGCTCTTTTTCTTGAGATTACATATATATATTGCGTGTGGTTGTGATCCGCCTTAGGCGAAGAGCTAGCTCCCGCTTGGGGATGCCATTTTGTGATTACAGGTTATATATCTTGTTGTACCCATTTTGGGGGATAGAATTTACAGAGGAGACTCTGCCGAAATTTTCGGAAATTTTTGATGTTTTTAAAAAAGGGGTTCAATGCAACTTAATTGATTTCAAAATCGTTTTCATGTAAGGTTTCCTTCACTCTTTTGATTTTGGTTTAGATTTTTCTGGGCTTTGGCTGACTTAGGTTACGTTACGCCTTTAGACGTCTCGTAATCTAAGTGCCAGTTATGTTCCGTACTTTCGGGTCGTGACACTCTTGCAAGTTTAGATTGGTTTTTAGTTTTTCTAAACTGGATGGCTCCCACTGTTTCTCGAATCCTTCCTCAAACCATAAAAGAAGAATTAGCCAGGACTGATCTCACCGTACAATACTTGCTTAACCGTTCAGCCAGGCCGGTGTCGGTACTTCGAGGGAGGTTTTCCAACGCTTTCGCGAAGTTCCTTAATTAAATAACCTCTTTTCTCTGGGGGCGTAACCCCGCTGACACCTTTCTCGACACCTACTTGGTTTATAGCATTGATCATTAAGTGACGAATCTCCTGATAAGTAGCATATACTCACAGTAGGATCGGGATCCAAATATCATCGTATGATAATGTTGAAGGAATCCTACCAACATTCATCAAATTCCAAATGGTATGCAACACTAGCAAGTTTCAGTTTTTTTAGAAACTCCCGATATGGATTTTTGCCCCATGTTCTTATGACCTTGACTAAGGACCAACAAATCATAAGTCACATGTCAATTTCTACCCATCATTATCTTGTTAATTTGAGCCCACCCGTATATACTCTTGACTAAGGGCCAAACAAAGTAATATGACTGTCCCAAACCAACTCATCTATCTATGCAACAAATGAATACCCCAGCAGCTACCAATCACTATGTCTTGACTAAGGGCCAAACAAACATAGCTTGAATACTACTGACCATCCATAAGAAATGACATAGGGCTACGACTAGTTTTGGCGAAACCGTGAACGTAGTGAACTTGATATAATCGAAGGAACCTGATAGCTTTTTAATAGGAGTGGTTAAAGCTCCGCAATTAAAAAATTCTGCTCTTTTAAAATAACCGATTGGTTTCTTTCAAATTTGTTCCAACGATTCAACTTTGGTTTGTTTTCTTTGTATTAATATAATGCGTCCCATCAATTAACCTATCATTGCAGAAAACAACGAAAATACAACGTCCTCTTATGCCATCCGCATTTGCCACTGGGTCCCGTCATCACCCGTTAGGTTACTTAACTAACGACAGAGCGGGGGCTAAGCTAGCGCGGGTGTAAAACATAAGTGACGTCTAAATAGCTATCATATATAGATATTGTTCATTCATCAGACGCAAGAATAGGCATTCCAGATCACTGATGAACATTATTGGATATACAAGCAATCCGTGTTTCCTTTGAGCCTGCAACGAAAGACGGATTACACAGTTGTGATGAATAGCCATTACCCCACCCTAGACCCCTACGGGTACGGCAAACTACCCGTCAAGTACCTGAAGTGAAGCGGTCTCCCTCAACAACGTGAGTAGGCCACTAAACACTTCAACGTACCCGGTAGTTTGTGTACCCCACCTTGGGTCTGTCCTAGGAGCAAAAAACAGTAAATGAAATAATACAACGGTGGCTACAACCGCAACCTTGATGTGCCCCGCAAAAGAATATTACATCATATTACAATTTACATCGAATGAATGAATATAATAACCCATCTCAAACCCTGGCTAATCATCACAACGATCCAATCAAGTTCATATACTCAAACAGTAAAAACCATTACAGAAATGTGCAACCCCCTGCCAACCGTCATACTAGCAGTTAGGGGAGGTTTACGAACACATTAAACATTACAGATAAAAACCCGATTAGCAAATAATTTAGAATATCGATCGACAACCTTTTTCCGTGTCTACCCCAAATGCAAGCCAGCACAGAAGTAACCTGGGCAGAAACAGAATATACTGGAAAACAAAACACCACAAAATAAGAATTACTGTGAAAATCCGAGTCAACTCGGAGTTAACTCGGCGGCGGATCCGCGGCCAAAAGCACTATTCTAAGGCAGATCCGCGGCCTTATTACCGAGTTAGCAGCTCGTATTTTCCCAGAATTCTTAGAATCCCCTACTGTTAATTTTCAGGCACATCAAATAATTTTTTCGACACGTTTAAAATTGACAGAAACATGAGGGGTCCGGGGTTATGTTTTCGCGTTTTTCCGACGATCGAATTTCTAATTAGTTGCTAACAAGCTAGTAAAGGTTTAGTAGGCTCTGATACCACTGTAAGTCCATGTCACGCACCCTTCGAGCTTGTGGGGAGGCGGAATATATGAAAAACAATTATCAAAGCTTCGTAACACGAACTTGAGCACACGGATCGTATCTAAACCATTACTAGCAAACTACGAAAGGTTTAACTACTCGGATTCGAAGTTATACCTCACGTTACTTATCCTTCGGGCCTTCATCGCTGTCCTCCACACCTCGTAAGCTCTTTGGAACGTCGGCACCTCAACGGCCTCCTCGAGTCAAAGACGATCCACCCGAGAGCTCCTACTGCAAGCTTGACCTCTAACATGAGGTAACTAGGTTACTCAAAGTGCTAATCTAAGCAACCTATGGGATATAGAGTTGGATTAGGGATGTATTAGTCTTTCTAACCCTTGATCTCAACACATGAGAGGTTAGGGTTAGGGTCTGAAGAGAGAGAGCTTGAGGAGAGAGAAGGTGAGAATGAGAATCCCTTTTGGATAAATGATATCATTTGTGTATATATGAAACATAACATATTATTAAATGAATAAAAAATAATGATATATCATCATGTTTCATTAATACACATAGTGATTCATCACATGAGTCATATAAATCATAAATGAATCATTAACTCCATGTATGAATCACACCATGACTCATTAATCCAATAAATGCAAATGCCACCTTAGCCTCCAAGTCATCATCCTTTTAGAAGCTTCCCGACAAATTACGAGAACGCCTCTCCTATCCGTGAAAACACGAAAAAACTTTAGACTGTATAAATCCAATAATTCGATACTAGAATCTGGTTTAAACCAAAGCCGACTAGTAAAAACTGTCCGAACATCGTACGTGCGTAAAAACACGTATGCGTCCGAACCCTGTCGTGAAACCATACGACCTCTATATCGTTTCGCCCGAAGCGGGGAAACTCTCTGTGTGGGACTCTAAAGACTCGACACTACGCTGGCAGTGGGTTTAACCACAGACCGCAAGCGGCACTAGCTGTACGTAACGGTCCCTAGGTAGATGTCGATAAGAAGGCCGATAAGGAAAGCCATCCGAACTTCTACTAAGCCTGATGTGATAATCTCCATACAGTCCGGTCTGTTCGTCTAGGACTATCGCATATCGGGCCTAGGGGGCGGTAAACGTCAGACCCCTAATAGCGGTATAAGTCGTGTCAGAGTGCAGCCCATTACACCTTGAGAAACTACTGGAAGCTACCAGTAAATCTCGCTTGCCCTGGCCAGGGACTTTGCATAATGGCTCTCCATACACAGCGCGATATCAACCCCCAATACCGGGAGAGACGAATCCTGTCTAACCGCCACTGCCTCTAAGTGCTTCGGGACTGCACCCAACTACTACCTGTTTGCACGACTCCTTTGAGCCGTGGTAGGGTAGTAATCTAAGTACAGTGGGAACACATCCGAGGCGAAGTACCAGTATCAAGTCGACGGACTAAGCTCTACTCATGTCACCTGGGAACTGCTATCTGACGATGGGTATAAATCCAACCTGCAGTTCCTGGCGAGTCCTGTCCGGTGTACCCGTAACCTAATGAGCACCTGTATACTATCTCCAGTACGACGTACTGATGGCTGTGGGACAGACCATCTCCCCAACTGGGATGAGAAGCGTACACACTAGTCTACTCCGGCGTATCGATGCCCTGTCTCGATAATCCTACGATTAGGGACCTGTATAGGATGTTGCTTATAGACTACCCAGCCCCCACTAGTGTGACTGCCATCACAACGCTGGTAATCAAGCAAAGATCCTAAGGGCTCTACTAATATGTATAAGCGATACGTTACAAGAAACATATGCACATATTAAAGTAGACACAAACCAAGTAGCATACTACCATTTTTAGCAAGACTGTCAATACAACTGTGAATACCCCAAGCTTCCATTAAGTAATATACAAACTAGTATGATACAGTAATGGCCCTCTAGGGCATAAACACTAACAATCTCCCACTTGCACTAGGGCCATGTACTGGCATATCGCAGACCTATGATCTCGAATAGCCTCTCGAACTGCGTTTGAGGAATGGCCTTTGTGAATGGATCAGCAATGTTATTCTCCGTATCTACTCTCTTTACCTTGATCTCCCGGCGATCTACGATCTCCCGGCGATCTACGATCTCCCTGATCAGGTGATACCGCCTTAAGATGTGTTTGGACTTCTGATTGGACCTGGGTTCCTTCGGTAAAGCTATAGCGCCGTTGTTGTCGCAATACAGAGGTATTGGACCAACACTGGTAGGAACCACCTGAAGTTCTGTGAGGAACTTCTTCTTCCAGACAGCTTCTTTTGCGGCATCGCAAGCAGCTATGTACTCCGCTTCCATTGTTGAGTCAGCAACGGTCTCCTGCTTGGAACTCTTCCAATAGACCGCCCCCTCCATTGAGGGTAAAGACATAACCCGACATGGACTTGGAGTCATCCTTGTCACTCTAGAAGCTGGAGTCGACAAAGGCCTCGATCTGGAGGTCTTTACCGCCATACAACAAGAACATCTCCTTAGTCTTCCTCAAGTACTTGAGAATGTTCTTTACTACTATCCAGTGCTTCTCCCCTGGGTTTTCCTAATACCGGCTTACAACGCTCAATGCGTATGCTACATCTGGTCTGGTACATAACATCGCATACATTATAGAGCCTACCGCAGAAGCGTAGGGTATAATCGACATGCGATCCCTTTCTAAATCAGTCTTGGGAGACATCTCTTTGGAGAGGGTGATTCCGTGACAAGCCGGTAGGTTACCGCGCTTAGAATCTTCCATACTGAATCTTTTCAATATGGTGTCTATGTACCTGGACTGCGAAAGTCCTAACATCCTCTTTGATTTATCACGATAGATCTGGATCCCCAGAATGTAGGTGGCATCACCCAGGTCCTTCATGGAGAACTTCTGTGACAAGAATCTTTTGACTGACTATAGCATAGGAATATCATTTCCTATTAGGAGAATGTCATCCACGTACAAGACGAGGAATACAACAACTCTCCCTACAATCTTACTGTATATGCATGGTTCATCTTGATTTTTGATAAAGTCGAATTCTTTGACAGTATCATCAAAACAGATGTTCCAACTCCGCGATGCCTGCTTTAGTCCATAAATGGACTTAAGCAACTTGCACACTTTACCGCTTCTCCCACTCTGAATGAATCCCTCTGGCTGATCCATATAGACGCACTCTTCTAAATTACCATTTAGAAAGGTCGTCTTTACGTCCATCTGCCAGATCTC
Organism: Agapanthus africanus; assembly: GCA_030015575.1. NCBI lineage: Eukaryota > Viridiplantae > Streptophyta > Magnoliopsida > Asparagales > Amaryllidaceae > Agapanthus > Agapanthus africanus. Next base: position 553,044,015 of record JASDDO010000024.1, on the reverse strand, counting down.
ATAATCATGGAAGGAAGAAATGGCAAGAAGGACCCGAATGGATTTGAGCATAGCCACTGGAGAAAAGGTTTCGGCATAGTCCAAACCAGGTCTTTGACGGAAACCCTTTGCAACAAGTCTAGCCTTATAGGTTTCAACCTGTCCATCTACACCAATCTTCTTTCTGAAGATCCATTTGCATCCTACGGGTTTTACCCCATCTGGAGCAATGTCCAAAGTCCATACTTTGTTAGTGTACATAGACTCCATTTCAGTCCGCATTGCATCGAGCCATTTTACCGAGTCGCCGCTCTGAATGGCTTGCTGGAAGCTAGTAGGGTCATCATTATCAATGATGCAATCTTCTCGATCCCTGTCTATGAGAAAACCGTAGTATCTCTCGGGTGGATGAGACTCCCTACTACTTCTGCGGATATGCGCTGGTATGTCCCTTTCTTCTGAAACTTCTTGTTCTACCATACTTTCAGTAACAACTTGTGGTTCTGGAATTTCTTCCAGTTCTACTACGCTCCCACCCTTCTGATTTTCTAAAAATTCAGTTTCTAAGAAGTGGGCATGATGAGAAACAAAAACCTTTTGTTCCTCTGCGTAATAGAAATAATATTCCTTCGAGTTCTTTGGATATCCCACAAACTTACACTGTACTGAGCGTGCCTCGAGCTTGTCCGCATGCTGCTTTTTTACAAAAGCTGGACATCCCCATGTCCTAAAATGTTTAAGAAAGGGTTTCTTCCCACTCCACATCTGATATAGTGTGGTAGGCACAGTCTTGGTTGGAACCTGGTTCAAAAGATATGCAGCTGATTCTAGTGCATAACCCCAGAAAGATCGCGGTAACTCAGCCTTATTCATCATGGAACGAACCATATCCAATAGGGTTCGATTCCGCCTTCTCGATACACCGTTGTGTTGTGGTGTGTATGGAGGAGTAAGCTGAGAGAGAATTCCATTCTCTTTTAAGTAACCCAGGAACTCGGCACTTAAGTATTCACCACCTCAATCAGATCTCAGTGTCTTGATACTTTTGCCGGTCTGTTTTTCCACTTCATTCTTGTATTCTCGGAATTTCTCAAACGCCTCTGATTTATGCTTCATTAAGAAGATATGTCTGTTCCCCTCCGAAAGACGACGCGACGGAACGTCTTGCCTGAGATTCGGGGCAGATGCTAATAGGTACTATCCGTCCACCTCTCCGAAGATGCCAAGTTGATTTATGGCACCGTATATCGGAGGTTTAAACGGATGCAGCCGATGTAGCAGACTTCGTCAGATTCCCCCTCGCATGAGGGGTTTTTGATTGCGGGGACGCTCTTCCCTGCAGGCGCAAGCCCCTGTAGTTAATTACGCTACCGCATTGCGGTAACAACTTTCTCTTTCTCCAGATGGTCACTTCGTGTCGTGTGTGTTTGTTTTATGTTTGGTTGCCCATGGATTGTATACGGAGACTGAGTTATGTCGTCGCCCGTAGGGCGTGGACTAGTCCAAATCCGTATTATCATAGATTTGGGTTTGGGGGTTTGGGTTTTAGGATACGTTAGCCTCTTTTGAGACTAAAATCAACTTAAACGTTTGTTAAGGATACGTTAGTCTCATTTCAGACTAAGATTAACTTAACGGGATCATTAAGATCCGACAAAAGAGCATTTGGGGGCTTTATTGTTTAGTTTAGTGACATTGCGGTCAGTAGGTAGTTTAAGGACATTGCGGTCCAATATTAGTTTTAAGACGTTGCGGTCAAGGTTAAGGACGTCGTAGTTTGTGGATTTAAGGACTCCACAGTCCGATGTTAGTTTTAAGACATCACGGTCAAGGTTAAGGACGTCATAGTCCGTTGTTAGTTTTAAGACATTCCGGTCAAGGTTAAGGACCTCATAGTCCATGGGTTTAAGGACCCCACAGTCAAACGCTTAGTTTTAAGACATTACGGTCAAGGTTAAGGACCTCATAGTCCATGAGTTTAAGGACCCCACAATCCGTATCAATGTGTGGTCATCGGGACCCGCCACCTCTTTGAAGACGTTGAGGAATTACAACGCCAAGTATCAAAGGAGTGAAGAGATGTACCCTTAAACTGAGGTAGATTAAGTGTTCTGTAGTCCAATTTAGAAACTAAGATCAGTTATTATATTATGAGCCTATTGGCCCAATTAAGTTTGAATTGAGGACTTATGGCCAACTTGGGCTAAGTCCAATCATGTTTGGGATATTGACCCTCTGTTGGTTCATTGAAGGAGAGGCTTTGCCTCTGGGAACTTAGCCAATTAGGCCAAAGTTAGTGTTAAACACTAGAGACCAACAGTGTTGAACACTGGGAATAAGATTAACAAGTCAGTGTTAAACACTAAAAGATAATCAGTGTTGAACACCGGGAACAGAGTTTTCAAATTAGTGTTAAACACTAAGCAAGTCAGTGTTAAACACTGCGGACAAAATCTCTAGACTAGTGTTAAACACTAAGAGGAGAGGGGTCACGTGTGGACACGCGAGAGCACCCTGGTTTCCTTTATTTAAAAAGTCTTGAATACTTTGAAGTATCACGTGCTATCACGTGATGGGAGTTTTGGTGTTTGTCTGTTAAAGCTTCAGCCAAGGGGTCACGTGGTAGCACGTAAGAGCGCCCTAAAGCTTTTTATTCTGTTCCTTTTTCCTTTTTCTTTGTGCGCTTTAGAGATCACGTGGGGCACTTGAGGCATTGCCTCAAAGTTCCATTTTATGGACCTTTGCAGGAGTCACGTGGTAACACGTGAGGTGTTTGCTTCAAAGTTCTCTTCTGTGTATCTTTGCAGGGGTCACGTGGTAGCACGTGACTCTGGCTCTTTGCATGTTTTACAGATCTGTTCATCTTTTTAAGAATTAATTTCTTCATAGGGTTAAGCCCTAACAACGAACTTAAGAGGAATTAAATTCCCGTTTCTTCTGAAGAATTATATTCTTAAATAGGGTTAAACCCTAATTTCTTTTCTTCAGGGAATCAAATTCCTGTGAGTTTAAGAGAATTATGTTCTCAATTAGGGTTAAACCCTAGTTCTGTTTATTTTGAAGGAATTAAATTCCCATAACATAGGGTTAAACCCTAATTTTATTCCAAAGGAATTGAATTCCTATCATTTTGTGAGAATTAAATTCTCAAAACTCAGTTCCTTCTCTGTGTTTTAGATCTGCATGGCAGGATCTCAACCTAATGAGAATTAAATTCTCAATTCATGGGGAGATGTGCACTTTACAGATCCTCCACCAGAGAAAGAACTAAGTTCTTTTCATTATATAAGAGTTAAACTCTTTTGAGAATTAAATTCTCTTTTTTGAGCCTCCCTTTTCTTTTCTTACCTAAGGTTTTCCTTTTGCAGAGAATCGAAGGCTCTATACCTCTCTCTCTGTGTATCAAAAGAAAAGGTCCAAAGGTCCTTCTCTTCTTTTCTTGGCTCCTATATATAGGAGAAGGAAGAGAATCAATCTGCTTAGTAAATCTCTCATTGAGAGATTTGATTCGTATATTGAGAGATTTGATTTATCTTCATCATTAATCTGGGCCTTTAGATTGTTAAGTGAATTCTATTCACCATTGGATTTTAAATCCAAAGATATCTCTTTGTTATCTCGGTTAGGTTTAGGGGGGAAATCTTTCCAAGTCCAAGATTTTTCCATAAATTGGTGATATTTAATCACCTTTAGATTTTTAATCCAACGGTTTCAAATAATCCTTCTCCATTTTGGAAAGATTTGAATGATTCATCCTCAGAATTTTATTCTGTTAAAGAATAAGACTTTTAAAGCCGGTCACGTGTGGCCACGTGACCGTTGGTCACGTGTGGCCACGTGACCGTTGGTCACGTGTGAGCACGTGACCAACGGTCACGTGTGAGCACGTGACCCCTGGAGTAGGCTTCTCTTCTGCACTTGCTCTTTGCCGCTGCTTAACCATCACGTGCCAACACGTGACCATTGGTCACGTGTGAGCATGTGATGCCTCTTTTGAAGTTTGATCTTGACTTTTAATAAGGGGATGAACATGCTTTTTGCCGCTGCTTTAAGCATCACGTGCCAACATGTGACAACTGGTCACGTGTGAGCACGTGATGCCTCTTCTGAAGCTTCTCCTGATTTTTAATCAGGGAACAAATGCCCCTACAGCGATATTCTTACGTGTCTGCACGTGAGTGCAACGCTGTCACTTTTGTGACCGTCTGATCTGCACTGGGAGTAGGGTAGATGAAACGTTTTTTCATCCTATCCTATAAATATAGGGGTCTCTTTAGAAGCGCCTCCACTCTTGCTTGTCCTCTTCCTTGCAACTTTTTCCTTGAGAATTTAATTCTCGTTTCCTGAGCTTAGTTCTCTGCCTCAAACTTTTTCCAGAGTTTAACTCTGTTCTAAGAAGACCCTTTCTTCAGGTAAAGATCTTTGAACGATTAGAGAACTTTCCTAGCAACCACCACGGGATTTTAAATTCAGATCAAGGGTTTTTCCCTTTGACAAGAACACACATTTCTTTTTTTTTTTTAAGTTCTTCCACAAGAATCAGTAACCCTTCTAATTTTCAAACTATAGATCTCTTAGGGTCTTTTTAACCTTTAGGGAGATGATGGTGTCGGTTGACCCTTCCATGAAATTTAAATCCATCCTCAAGGAGCTCTAGCTCTGGGAAAACAAACTTTTGGGAATTTAATTCCCTTTTTTGCAGAAGGAATTTAATTCCTATGAGGAACTAAGTTCTTCCCATGGAGGCTTCTTAGGGTTTTCTTGCCCTGGGTTGTCTCTTTCACATCCGAGAGGAAAAAGTTTGTAACGAATTCTTCATGATCGTTATTTCAGGTGTCATGGATGCCCATTTGTATGATCTTGACGAAATCATTTCTTACGGGAATATTCGTGCGCTAGGCCGCAGACAGAACCAGGAGTTCACCAACGCTCAATGCGCTGAGATCATGAGCCGTTTTGACGAGTACAACCATCGGCTATTCCCCCGTCGCTCTTCTCTTCTGAGACTCATCGTGCTGGAGATCTGGGAGGCGCTTTCTCTCTTCTGCACCGGTGTACCGCTCAGGGCATTGGACGCTGCCGAGGATAAGATACATTCGGTGTATCTGATGAGCCTAATCTCGAAGTGAAGGCACGACAACCTCATTGATCTCTTGCACCAGGCTTTTCAGCAGTCGGCTATACTTGCTTCCTATCGGAGGGTGGAGGACATTCGCGAGGACCCCGACGCTTGCGACCGCGAGAGGAAACATACTAGGATGGTTCGAAATGCCTGGAAAATCTTGGACAAAGTTACGTTTGAGTTTCTCAATCCATGCCCCGCGTCCGAGGTCTTACCGTTGTAAACGTTTTCTTTTTATTTTGTATGAACTTTTTAAAGCATGAATGATAAATCTTATCGTGTCCTTCTGTGTTTGCATGTCCCCTTTTTTTTGGGATTTTGTCATTTTGCTATTGTTGTTGTTGATGTTTTTAACGTGCAGGGCACTATTTCGCTTTCTAGTACACACAAAGCATGGTGCTCACGTGCTCCACACGTGAGGGGCCTTTTATGGGGCCATTCAATTTTTCATGCCATATTTCTGTGCATGGCATTAGATGCAGAGAAGGAGCCTTGGAAATCGCTCCTTTTCCTGATTTCCAATGTCTTCCCTTTTTTGGGCCTTGGAATGGGTTCCATCATGCAATTTTTTCCGCGCGCAGCATTTAATGCTCTCCTTTATAGTCTTGAGGCCATAGCCTATTTCCTCTTCACAGAGAAATTTATTCCCATTTTGACGTGATTTAATTTGAGAAACAACTGAGTGCCATGGCCTGCAACCGTCCACACGCTCGTCAACTGCCATGGGAAGTGCCTATCGAGGAGATGATTCCTCGCTTTGCTGCACGATTGGTGGACCCTCTTCTTACCGACGATGAATGCGACTCAGCGACATATGAGCTCTCGATCCGTAGGGGGTCCCCCCTCCCAATAGGCTCCCTCTGGCTCCGGATGATTCTTGCTGCCGTACTTGCCAACGTCCCTCCTCACCCGGCGGAGATGACCCTGGCGATGCTTGACGTGGCTGAAGAAAAGCTTAAGGGTTTTCATGAGGCGTGCCTGATCACTCAGGCTTTGAAAGATCGCTTAGTTCACCTCTTGAGCGAGATAAGAGCTCGGCGGTGGTTATGTCTGCTTTTGCAGACGAACATGGCACCAATCGGTGGGGAGCGACTCCTCGCGAAAACCGTCGCTTTGATGTGCTGGAGAAAGCAGAGAGAGAGATGGAGAATTTTGTTCTTTGTTTTGTTAACCCTTGTGCTACCGATCCTTTGTTTGGCGACCTTTTCCTGTTAGCGTAGTGTATTAGTTTTCGCATGCTTTATGTTGAACTTTCATGTATGCTGGGTACTCGTATGTATGTTTTTGCTTGCATAAATGAACTTTGTGTTTTTCCCATGAGAACTTTCTTTAATTGCGAACACTATCACCATGTTGCATGCACATCAGAGCTTCGGGTATTATTTCTTTTCGGATATTCATATAGTTGCGAATGCATGCTTGATAGGATATACATCGAGAATTTTTTTTGTTGCTTCCCATACCAGATGATGTGCGCGTGTTTTAGATCGACTATTGCTATCGACTGCAGGCTTGTTTATACGGTCTTGAGCGTATATGTCCTGTTTCAGAGGTTGCGGTCGCGAAAGCGGGCTTGCGTAGTATGATAGAGCGACGTGTGGCGAACATATTGTTGTGCGAGAAGAGGCTCGGCCGCAAATTCTCGGAGAGGGAACTGGCTTCTAAGGCGCTGAGCGAGCTTCAAGCTAGTCTTACCGCTAAGGCCCACAAAGCATATGAACTCTGGCGAGTGCTTCAAGAGGCCATCAAGGAGGTAGTGGCCATCAACAAGGCCACCGAGTTTACTCACGAAGGAGTTGAGGCCCATAAAGCTACCGAGAAGGAACTCGAAGGTCGGCTTGCCTCATATCAGGCCCAGCAAGCTCAGGCGGAGGCCTGTCTTCTGGCGATCCTGAATCATGAAGCCGTGGCCCAGCAAAAGCAGGATGAGCTAGCAAAATTACTAAATCGCCCACCGGCTTGAAGACTTGTATCTTTTCCTTTCTTTTTGTACATACTCCTGAATAAGAGTATTTTTTGTTCTTTCATGAATTGTACTTTGTACCTATTTTGTCCCATGAATAAAGACATATGTTTTTTCTCAATGATGTGTCTCTCTCGGTTGAACTTGTTCTGTGGGCAATATATCTTGGCCTCCTTGCAGGGTAGCGATGTCTTAGGATTCAAGGTTAAGATATGCCTCCTAAGACTTTTGAGTTTTATGAGCCGTGAGGGCCTCATAAAGAGTTTTTCTCCCTACAGGTCGAGGGGATCCCGTAGGTGTAAGTTCTTCTTAAGAATTGTGAGGATTCTTAAGCGGGTTTTCCCTTAGGAGTCGTAAGGATCTCACAAGAGAGTTTTCTTCCTTACGAGTCGTGAGGACCCGCAAGTGCTGGGTGCAGTCACCCTTATCCGTATTTTATGGGGTCAGGGGTTGGTTTAGGATGGTTTCCAGGGTATCGTAGTTTAAAGACATCACGGTCAAGGTTAAGGACCTCATAGTCCGTGGGTTTAAGGACTCCACATTCCAATGTTAGTTTTAAGACATCACGGTCAAGGTTAAGGACCTCATAGTCCGTGGACTTAAGGACTCCACAGTCCAATGTTAGTTTTAAGACATCACGGTCAAGATTAAGGAACTCATAGTCCGTGGATTTAAGGACTCCACAGTCCGATGTTAGTTTTAAGACATCACGGTCAAGGTTAAGGACCTCATAGTCCGCGGATTTAAGGACTCCACAGTCCGATGTTAGTTTTAAGACATCACGGTCAAGGTTAAGGACCTCATAGTCCATGGATTTAAGGACTCCACAGTCCGATGTTAGTTTTAAGACATCACGGTCAAGGTTAAGGACCTCATAGTCCGTGGATTTAAGGACTCTACAGTCCGATGTTAGTTTTAAGACATCACGGTCAAGGTTAAGGACCTCATAGTCCGTGGATTTAAGGGCTCTACAGTCCGATGTTAGTTTTAAGACATCACGGTCAAGGTTAAGGATCTCATAGTCCGTGGATTTAAGGACTCCACAGTCTAATGTTAGTTTTAAGACATCACGGTCAAGGTTAAGGACCTCATAGTCCGTGGATTTAAGGACTCCACAGTCCGATGTTAGTTTTAAGACATCACGGTCAAGGTTAAGGACCTCATAGTCCGTGGATTTAAGGACTCCACAGTCCGATGTTAGTTTTAAGACATCACGGTCAAGGTTAAGGACCTCATAGTCCGTGGATTTAAGGACTCCACAGTCCAATGTTAGTTTTAAGACATCACGGTCAAGGTTAAGGACCTCATAGTCCGTGGATTTAAGGACTCCACAGTCCGATGTTAGTTTTAAGACATCACAGTCAAGGTTAAGGACCTCATAGTCCGTGGATTTAAGGACTCCACAGTCCGATGTTAGTTTTAAGACATCACGGTCAAGGTTAAGGACCTCATAGTCCGTGGATTTAAGGACTCCACAATCCGATGTTAGTTTTAAGACATCACGGTCAAGGTTAAGGACCTCATAATCCGTGGATTTAAGGACTCCACAGTCCGATGTTAGTTTTAAGACATCACGGTCAAGGTTAAGGACCTCATAGTCCATGGATTTAAGGACTCCACAGTCCACGAAATGTGTGGTTACTGGGACCCGTCACCTCTTTGAAGACGTTGAGGAATCACAATGCCAAATATCAAAAGAGTGAAGAGATGTACCCTTTAACCGAGGTAAAATCAGTCTAGAATCATCATGGTTGATCGTTAGTTTTAAGACATTACGGTCAAGGTTAAGGACATCATAGTCCGTGGATTTTAAGGACTCCACAGTCCGGTGTTTGCTCTGGATGCTTCACACGGGTTCACTGCCATGCTTGGCGAGGACCAGGCTCCGCTCTGGGCGTTTTCCACGGGGTCAAAGAGTGACGTTATCCGCGTTCCACGTGACCAGGAATTTTGCACTAGATGCTTCACACGGGTTCACTGCCGTGTTCGGCGAGGACTAGGCTCTGCTTTAGATGCTTCATACGGGTTCACTGCCGTGCTCTGCGAGGACCAGGATCTGCTCTGGACGTTTTCCACGGGGTTAAAGAGTGACGTTATCCGCGTTCCACGTGACCAGAAATTTTGCACTAGATGCTTCACACGAGTTCACTGCCGTGCTCGGCGAGGACTAGGCTCCGCTCTGGATGCTTCACACGGGTTCACTGCCGTGCTCTGCGAGGACTAGGATCCGCTCTGGACATTTTCCACGGGGTCAAAGAGTGACGTTATCTGCATTCTACGTGATCAGGAATTTTTCACTAGATGCTTCACACGGGTTCACTGCCGTGCTCGGCGAGGACTAGGCTCCACTCTGGATGCTTCACACAGGTTCACTGCCGTGCTCTACGAGGACCAGGATCCGCTCTGGACGTTCCACGGGGTCAAAGAGTGATGTTATCCGCGTTCCACGTGACCAGGAATTTTGCATTAGATGTTTCATACGGGTTCACTGCCGTGCTCGGCAAGGACTAGGCTCCGCTCTGGATGCTTTACACGGGTTCACTGCCCTGCTCTTCGAGGACCAGGATCCGCTCTGGACGTTTTCCACGGGGTCAAAGAGTGACGTTATCCACGTTCCACGTGAACAGGAATTTTGCACTAGATGCTTCACACGGGTTCACTGCCGTGTTCGGCGAGGACTAGGCTCCGCTCTGGATGCTTCACACGGGTTCACTGCCGTGCTCTGCGAGGACCAGGATCTGCTCTGGACGTTTTCCACGGGGTCCAAGAGTGACGTTATCCGCGTTCCACGTGACCAGGAATTTTGCACTAGATGCTTCACACGGGTTCACTGCCGTGCTCGGCGAGGATTAGGCTCTGCTCTGGATGCTTCACGCGGGTTCACTGCCGTGCTCTGCGAGGACCAGGATCCGCTCTGGACGTTTTCCACGGGGTCAAAGAGTGACTTTATCCGCGTTCCACATGACCAGGAATTTTGCACAAGATGCTTCACACGGGTTCACTGCCGTGCTCGGCAAGGACTAGGCTCCGCTCTGGATGCTTCACACGGGTTCACTGCCGTGCTCTGCGAGGACTAGGATCCGCTCTGGATGTTTTCCATGGGGTCAAAGAGTGACGTTATCCGCGTTCCACGTGACCAGGAATTTTGTTGATTATATCCGCATTTCACGGAGTAGGGATTTGACTCTTGGTGATCTGTATGTCGCCGAGCCATGGAACTGAGAGTTGCCGCTGTTCCACTTCGCTTGACGTTGTGTTCGTTGTGACGAGACGAGTGTTGAGATGATCTCTAGGTCACTTGCGGCCCGTCGAGATTTGGCTTCTTCTTATGATGAAACCTGGGGGAAGAGTATGATCCCTTCTTTGTTTGCGCCCCTGGATTGTATACAGGGATAGATGTAACATCACCTGTAGGGCATAAATTTCATTTTTATTTTATTTCTTTTCCCGCGATGCTCTATCATTTCAGCTTTTGTATCGCGAAGGTCTCGATTGCCCCATCATTTCGGCTATTGTATTTTCGTGGTGCCCAATCATTTCGGCTATTTATTTTATTTTTTACGCGCCGCTTTTTATTGCGAGTTGCCCAATCATTTCGGCTATTTTTCATGCATACATTTTTACTTGCTGATTTTGTCGCAAGTTGCCCCATCATTTCGGCTATTTCGTATGCATGTGCGGCTTGTTGGCTTTTTGCTGCAAGCTTGGATTTAGACCCCGATTTTGGCATCAGCACTGCTACAACTGGGATGTTGCCAGGAGCGAATCATCATTTGCCTCTGTCGATATTGAACAAAGGTGGCTTTGTTAACAGGGTTAAGGGTCCTGTCGACTAAGGCTTTTGACTTCATGAGCCGTAAGGGTCTCACAAAGGTATTTCTCCCTACAAGTCGTGAGGATCTTGCAGGTGTGTTTTCTCCTTGGGAATCATAGGGATTCCTAAGTGCATGCCCTCTTGCAAGTCTTAAGGATCTTACAAAAGGGTTTTCTCCTTATAAATCGAGAGGACTTACAAGGGTTGTTCGCCATACGAAAATATCCCTAGTCACGGATGGGACTTGGTTAGGGAAATGTTTATTCGTGCCCGTGGATTGTATACAAGGGTCAGTATTGAGCCACTTGTAGGGCATAAATTGAAGGTTGTGGGGGTTGTTTAAGCACATGTTTAGGTCTCTATGACTTAAGACTTTCAAATCTTATGAGCCGTGAGGGTCCCATAAGAGAGTTCTCCTTACGAGTCGTGAGGATCTCGCAAGTGTAATTTCTCCTTAGGAATCGTGAGGACTCCTAAGTGTGTTGCTCCCTTGCGAGTCGTAAGGATCTCACGCGGGTGGTTTCTCCTTACAAGGTCGTGAGGACCCTGCAAGTGTCCTTTAACGAGGTTGCGCCCTTTCGGGTTTTCACAAACACTCGCCGGTAGCCCTGCTGTTTTTACTCATGGAGCCCTTTCGGGTTTTCATTCGTGCCCACTTTGCTTACGGACATACCGTTTTTTATTTTATTATATTTTTATTTTATTATATATTTTTTGTATCGGCTTTGAGATGCTGCAATCCACCGTAGTTTATCGACATCTCGGTCAACAACTAGTTTTAGGACATAGTGGTCCATTGTTAGTTTAAGAACGTTTCGGTCCATTGTTAGTTTAAGGACGTTTCGGTCCGTTGTTAGTTTAAGGACGTTTCGGTCCGTCATTGAAGAAAGCCGGTTACTACTTATAGAGTTCGTGCTTAGGAAGATAGCGAGCGGACATAGTCGTCGTCATCTATCATTGACCTAAGCCTTGACCTGTCAAGCGTAGTATTTCTTCAGGAAGCGACCGTTTATTGGCCTGAAAGGTCTCTCACCATGCATGCCCATGAGTAGATAGGCTCCACTCTGGTAGACATTGTCTATGATGTACGGGCCTTCATAGTTCGGCTCGAATTTCCCCGCTTGGCGCGATTGGGAATCATGGGTCTTTTGACCACTAGCACGAGTTCACCTTGGCGGAATGTCCTCGGCCTGGTCAATCTTTCATATGAGCGCTTCATCTTTGCTTTGCAAGCCTCCATATTTTGTTGCGCTATAAGCCGTGTTTCATCAAGGGCATCAAGCTCCTCAAGCCAAAGGTGAGCATTTTCTTCGTCCGTTAGCTCGTAGTGGACTGCCACTCGTAGAGAAGGTAGCTCTATCTCGAGGGGGAGTACCGCTTCCGTACCGAATACCAATGCGTATGGCGTTGTGTTCGTGGCCGTCTTGAACGTAGTTCGATACGCCCAGAGAGCTTCTTGCAGTCTCTCATGCCAGTCCTTTTTGTCTCGGGACACCGTCTTCTTCACGATCTTTGTCAAGGTTTTGTTGAAAGCCTCAGCTAGACCGTTAGCTCGCGGATTATAAACTGAGGAATATCTCCAGTCTATGTTGTGTTGCTGCGCGAAGCGACTAATCTTGTGGCTTCTGTAGGCTGGACCGTTATCGGAGATGATTCGTCGCGGAGTTCCAAACCGATAAGTGATGTGCGTCTTGAAGAAATGGAGAATATTCTCCGTCTTCACTTCCCTCAGCGGTATTGCTTCTGCCCATTTGGAGAAGTAGTCAGTCGTTGCCAAGATGAATCGATGTCCCCAGGATGATGCTGGTTCGATGGGGCCGATTATGTCAGTTCCCCACATTTCGAACAGCCAACTAGCCACCGTTGGATGTAGAGGATTTGGGTGCTGATGGATAAAGTCCCTATGGATTTGGCATGAGTGGCATTGCTTCGCATACTCGAGGCAGTCCTGGATCATCGTGGGCCAATAATAACCCATTCGTTTGATCTTCAGCTTCATCTTTGGGCCCGCTTGATGAGAACCGCAGAGTCCGTCATAAACTTCCTGAACGACTCTTTTCGCTTCGTCAGGTCCCAGGCATCTCAACCACAGAGAGTCAAATGACCTCTTGTACAGGGTATTATTGACGAAGGCGAAGGACAGAGCTCGTTTCACAAGCTGATGTCTTGAGGACGCATCTTCAGGCGTTCGACGGGATTTGAAGTAGTCTATGAAGACTTCTCTCCAATCTCCGACCTTCTCGTGGTCATTCATTTGCAGGGCCGTCTGCTCAGTTGCTCCCCTTTTTTCGGGTGATTCCGGAGATATTTCTGCAGGGGCAAGTACTCGACGGCTTTGTACCACGATCCTAACGTCATCGAGGTTCTCATCAGCCAGTTCTTTAGCGAGCTTGGCTAATGCATCCGCTTTGCTATTTTCCGCGCGCGGTATGTTTTCCAAAGTGTAGGAAGGGATTTGAGTCAGCAGTTGCTGTACTCTCTCTCCATACTTCACCAGCTCTGGCTTGCATGTCTGGTAGTCGCCGTTTACTTGACTAACGACCAGTTGGGAATCTCCGTATATGAGGAGGTTTTCAATTCCCATGTCGATGGCGATCTCTAGGCCTGCTATCAAAGCTTCATATTCAGCCTCGTTGTTCGTCCTCGGCTCTGTTAAGGAGAAAGCGAAGCGCATTATCCCTCCTTGTGGAGTTACGAAGATAAGGCCTACCCCCGATTTGATTATGGGCGTACTTTGCTTGCGCTTCTTCATGGAAGATGCTCCATCGAAATAAAGTTCCCATCGGGTATCACCACCGTCGATCGCGTCAAATGCGTGTTCGTCCGGCAGTTCGCAACTCAGAGGGGAACCGGCCGGTATCGGGTGCTCAGCGAGGAAGTCGGCGATGGCCTGGCCTTTCACTGCCTTGAGAGGCTGATAGGTTATCGAGAACTCCATCAAGAGTAGGGCCCATTTAGTGAGTCTCCCTGTCAATATGGCCTTCAACATCAGATATTGAGGGGATCCACCTTCAATATGAGATGGACTTCATGCGCCAATGCATAGTGCCTGAGCTTGGTTATCGCAAAGATCAACGCCAGGCAGTGTTTTTCAATGGGGGAGTAGTTGCCTTCTGCCCCCAGTAGAACTCGACTTAAATTGTAGAGTGCTCTTTCTTTCCCTTGATCGTTCTCTTGCGCCCATAATGCGCCTAATGAACCTTCGAGGGCGATCGTATAAAGAATGAAGGGCTTTCCCTTGACCGGAGCAGCCAGCACCGGTGGATTTTGCAGGTATTGCTTGATCTCGTCTAGGGCTCTTTGGCATTTTTGATCCCAGACGAACGGGGTTCCCTTCTTCATCAGGTGACTGTAAGGGCGGCATTTACCTGAAAGGTTGGCTATAAATCGCCGGATGTACGCGAGCTTCCCCTGGAGGGACCGCAATTGTTTGAGAGTCCTTGGCGGTGGCATTTCCATGATCGCCTTGATCTTCAACGGATCTATCTCGATGCCTCGGTGCCGGACAATGAATCCTAGGAATTTTCCTGAGGAAACTCCGAATGCGCACTTGAGAGGGTTCATCTTCAAGTTTTATTGCTGAAGGAATTGAAATACAGTCTTCCGATGCTCAAGATGTTCCTCGTATGATTTGCTTTTCACGACGAGGTCGTCAATATAGCATTCGACAATTTCACGTATGAGGTCATCAAAGATCTTAGTCATGGCCCTTTGATAGGTGGCACCGGCGTTTTTTAGACCGAAGGGCATCACCTTATAGCAGAATATTCCCAGAGGGGTCTGAAAAGCGGTATGCTTCTGGTCTTCGGGGTGCATCTTTATCTGATTGTATCCTGATGAGCCGTCCATGAAGGAGAAAACCTCATGGGTGGACGTGTTATCTATCATCAGCTCAGTGACCAGTACTGGGAAATCGTCCTTCGGGCAAGCTTTATTGAGATCCCGTAAGTCCACGCATATGCGCACTATCCCATTTTTCTTCATTACCGGGACGATGTTGGCGATCCAGTCAGGATATTGAACTTCTTGGATAAACCCAGAATCGATCAGCTTCTTGACTTCGGCGTTGATGCTCATCTCAAGCTCGAGCCGCATTCTTCTCGGCGCTTGTTTGACTTGCTTGACGTCCGGGGATATTGCCAACTTATGCAATGCAATTTCTGGATCTAGTCCTGGCATTTCAAAATAGTTCCATGCGAAGCAATCCCTATGCTGCATAAGCACGTCTTTTAACGCAGCCACCCTTTCTTCAGATAGCAGCTCGCTGACGAATGTCGGTCGCGGGTCGTTCGTCGTTCCTAACTCAATCTTCTTGAGGTTATCTGCAGTAGTATGTAGGCCATCTTCCAGCTCTTTCGGCGCTGGTGGAAATTCTGAAATTACCTCGTCGTCATTGCTGTTTTCAAAGCACCAGGGAAGGTCATTCATGTTCTCGGGATCTTCTTTTGATACCGTTATCATATGACAGGTACGAGCTCGCTTCCAAGACCGATGTGGATCTGGTTATGCTCTTGTGGCTTTGGGTTCATGCTTTTGTGGCGGCGTTACCCTCCAGCTGTTGGATAGAGCAAACCTGCCTTGCTGGTATTGGTCTTCGACCCAATTCTTGAAGGTGAAGCAGTCTTCGAGAGGATGCCCTATTACTCGGTGATAAGAGCAATAGTTTGGGTGAGGATCATCGCCTGCTTGTTCGGGGTGTTTAGATTCCGGCAGTGTAAGCATCTGATGTTTTAGAGCGAGGTCAAATATTTTCTTTGTCTTGTCCCGAGGAAAAGAGTACGCCCGACCCATTTTCCTTATGAGGGATAGATCGGAACCGCTTGATTCTCGCTTGCGTGGCTTCTTAGTCCCGCTTTGTTGCTGTTGGGCGCCTTTTTCGCTTCTCGACTGTAAGTTGTATGTATGCCCTAGAGGTCAGTATTGTACGTATGATGTATATTATATTGGATGCTTGGACAAATATAGAGAGGACTTTCTTGCTCGACATGATAGTATGCTATCTGGTTGCTCTTTATCTTAACATGTATACTTGTCTCTTTATACTGTCTTATAATTACATGTTGGTAAAGCCCTTAGGATGTGTACTTGACTACCTGGACTATGATGCGGATCATACTAGTGGGGACATGGTAGTCCATAAGTACATCCTTCAAGGTCCCTAGCCGTGGGTGTATCGAGACGGTGCATCGATATACTAGTGTAGACTAGCGTATACGCTTCTCGACCCATGAGATGGGCGATGGATGATCCCATATCCATTGGTGTTTGACATCAGAGATGGTATACGGGTGCTCAGTGAAGACTGGGTACACTAGACGGACTCGCCGAGAACTCCTAGATGTTATTATACCTTACGTCAGATGGCAGTTCTCTGGTGACACTTGTGCAGGTTAGTCTGTAGACCCGAGATCGTCATAGAGTCTTGTGTGATTCCCACTGTGCTTTGATTTCCACCTTACCACATCCACGAGGGCGTGCAAAACGGTGGTTTTTGGGTACAGTCCCAAGTAACATGGAGGCAATGAGCGATAGGAGGGTTTTCGTCTCTCCCGGTATTGGGGGTTGATTTTGCGCTGTGCTCGATTGGCCGTAACAGGGAAGTCCCTGGCCAGGGCTGATTTAGAGATTTACTGGTAAATGTTACCAGTAGTTTCTCGACCCGTTATGAGCCTCACATCAGCACGACTTATCGGTTATTGGAGTCTGACGATTACCACCCCTAGACTTGATATGCGACATATCAGACGAGGAGACCGGACTGTATGGAAAGTGTTACCGGCAGGCTTTTACAGGAGTTGGAGCAGGCTTGCTTGCTGATCTTCTGATCGCTCAATACCCGGGTGGTCGTTACGTCCAGCTAGTACCGCTGACGGCTTGTGGGTGTTTGATGTGATCATCACCTACTGCCGGCGTATTGACGAGTCTTTAGAGTCCTACATAGAGGTTTTACTGGCTCAGGCAAAACGAAATAGGAGCACGTATGTGATATGTGCGGGACCGAGAATAATGCGTGTATGTGATACCGTATTCTATTCACGCGACTTTTTGTATCGGTCGGTTATATATGATATAGCCGGGTTATCGAATCAAGTGTTGATTCGATAAGTCGATACATTGGAGGTTAGTCGGTTATATGAGATATGACCGGATTATTAAGTCAAGTATTGATTTAATAATTTAGTGTATAATTGTATATTAGATATACTAATTTACATTAACTAACACTTGTTCACTTATGGATTTTCTCACATGTACACAACTTCAATATATATGTGATATATATTAAAATGTGTTTTCTTTTTGTATCATGGTTGATTATACACATGACTTGGGTGTATGAGACTTACACCATGCTATTTATTATGTTGGGTTTTAATATTTAAAGTAATTAAAAAATTAGTGGAGGATTAGCAAAATGCATGAAGCTTGTGGAAGCTTGTGGATGCATTGACTAAGTCCACTAAGTTTGTTTTTACTATGGATATTTGTTAACCCAACCATAAGGATTAGTCATGGTTATGTCTCTACATGAGTTAGTATATGATACTCACTCACCAAGCTTAGCTCACTCACTTGATCATTATCTTTCTCTCTTTATTTCTTCATCTTCTTCCTTGACCAAAAGAGCTCTCTAGGGTTTGATCCAAAGTGAGAAATATTGTGAGAAAATAAATTCTAAAGTGAACCCACTTCCTATTTCTCCATCCTCTACTAGACTAGCACTTTAGTTTAGGGTGTTTGCTTCACTAATTCTCTAGTTGGTGAAGTAGAAGCTTGAGTTGGCATCCCCTCGACGTAGATCATCTTCGGCCTCGAAGACTTCAAGCAAGGATGCTCCTTTAGCCTCGTGAAGCCATGCAAGAGTCCGGGAGAACCATGATCGCAGCGAAGGCACTTCAACAAGGAGCTAAAGAAGTGAAGGACCGATCTACAAAGGTTGTATTTCGTATTCACTTAGTTGTAGATTCTATTTACTTGCACGTGAAACCCTAATTTTCTAGTAAAGATCTTGTTTAGGGTTGTTAGGCACGGCTAAAATTTTAATCGGGCATGGTTGATGTTTTCTTAACCCTTGTTAGAGTGCCTAGTAACCCTACAGTGGTATCAGAGTCTAGCTAGAGCATTAGGCGATGTGTTTACGAAGTTAAAACCCCGATCGAACCCGGAAACGACAATTTAACGCCCTCTCTGTACATTTTTTAAAACTGTGTTATTTTCAGAATTAAAAATACCTAAAAAATTCAGCTAGGAATTCTAAGAATTACCATAAAATTCGAGCTCATAATTCTGTACAGCCGCCGCGGAACCGCGGCGGCCACCCACTATTAGCGGCGGTTCCGCGGTGGTTAAAGTGAATTGTGAACAGTGTTTTATGCAGTAACCTCCGTAGCTATTCCTATATATTTCTGGGTATTTTTAAACTGGCTCAAGTGTTGAGAATTCTGGGGTTTATTTTGTAATCGTTGATTTGATCGGAATATTTAATTTCGTTATATTTTCCAGATATTTAGAAACTATTAAAATGTTCGAACGGATATTATTAACTTATTTTTTCCCAGCACGAAAAACTTTCAAGTGTAGAATTTTTCTTGAGTTTAGATCTTTCGGAAAAACGTGCAAGTGACGCGATGGACCCTCTAGAAGACAACAAACCTTAACTTGATTATATGACCGTCTTGAACTGCCTTTTGAACCTTAGGGTTTGGGGCAGTACGGCATGCCACATGTGAGGCGTTGGCTTGACCCTTCTACGGCTGGACCGTTGCTACTGTGACGTATTCTGGAATTTTTGAACTCCGCTCAAGTGTTGAGCTATTTAGGAAATCCTGGGTATTTGATTATTCATTCGGAAAGTTTAATGCTGTCTATTTATCTGGAATGTGATACAATATATGGAATTCATATAGTTAGGAATGAAATGCGAAGTATGTGATATTTCGGATTTACGATGTCTAAAGAGAATGTGGATTCCAAATGTTGTAGTTTTACACTTTCTTTTCTGCGACCGTAAGTATAATATATGATATCGCCGGTTTCGTTGCTATATGTCAACGACAATTGGGATACGCATATTTACTTACGTTGATGACATGTAATGTTATGTGTTGCTGGATATGTTATATTGGATCGTCGCGTTCCGAATAGCCAGGGGGGTTATGTGAGATGAGAGTTTTTATTTTCATTCATGTAAAATTAAATGTATGTAATATTCTTTTATTGGGGCACTTCCGGGATGAAGTTGATGTCACCATTTGTATATTATTTACTGTTCTGCACTAGGATAGACCCAAGGAGGAGAGCACAAGTAACCGGGTTCTAGATTCCAGTGGGAGACCAACTCGAGGAGTCGAGTCCGGGTCTCCTAACTCTAGAATTGGAAGGGTTGCTTGCCGCTCTCGTAGGGGTCTAGGGGTGTGGGTTTGGCCATTCATCATGACCGTGGAATCCGTGTTTTTATAGAGGCTCAAAATAAAACACGGACGTCCTAATATATCCAATGTTTCATATGTTTCTTCTGCTGCGATATCTGTGATGTGATCATTTGATATGTTGTGATAAATATTGTATATATTATATATGATATATTTTATAGACGTTACTTATGTTTTACACCCGCGCTAGCCCTGCCCCGCTCTGCCGTTAGTTACCTAACCTAACGGTGCACGAGGGGACATCGAGGCGAATGCGGATGGCATAAGTGTACGTCGTATTTATCTGTGATGTTTAGGTGACTTAAATGATGGGACTTCATTAATATGATTAATGAAAGAAAAGAAACCTAAAAGATGTTGTAGAATCAAATTTTTCAAAAAGGGTAGCTACAGTTTTTTGCTTTGCATAGTGATATATATGATATATCCTGCACCTTATTCGATGAGGAAAGAGCCGAGATCCCTTCACCGGGAGTGACCTCTTTAGCAAAACTGGAAGATGCTATAACTCTCGGTTTGTCTTTTGATTGCTTTTGGAGTTTTTCTTTGCATATTGATATATATGATATGTCCTGCACCTTATTCGATGAGGAAAGAGCCGAGATCCCTTCACCGGGAGTGACCTCTTTAGCAAAACTAATGAAAGCCTCAAAATCACTCCATTTCAAAATTCACTTGATTCTACAACGATATCAAGTTCATTACACAATAGGTTTTCAGAAAACCCTGTCGTAGCCCTCCGTCATTTCAGATAAGAACTGTTTAGTATTCGTGCTGCGTTTGTTGGCCTTTGTCAAGGCGTAGTGTGCGGTAGCTGAATGGTGCTTATCTGCTTATGCATATGATGCAGATTGTTTTGGGGTAGTCGTACGACCTTGTTGGCCTTTGTCAAGGGTCGTGCGGGTGGGTTTGATTCAATCAAGAAATGACGGGTTGAACTTGACTACCATCCTATGATTTGTTGGCCTTTATCAAGGTCATAGGGGTTAGGGGCAAAATATTATCGGGAATTTCAATTGTTGAAATTTGCAATGAGATTGCATACCTTCTATGAGATAGTTGGATCCCGATACCCACTGCGAGTAATTGTTACTCCTGGGAGAGTTTTACACAGGACAATTAGCCGATCAAGTAGGTGTCTAGAAAGGTGTCAACGGGGTTACGCCTCTGGGAAAACGAGGTTTACTTTAATTAGGTCCGTGCGAAAGCACGGGGAATCTCCCTCAAAGTACCGACACTGGCTGGCTGAAAGATTGGCGAAATTGTAGGGTGTAATTAATCCCGGCTAGTCTTTCCTTTTAGGGTTTGAAGGAAGATTTGATAAAAACAGTGGGAGCCATCCTGATTAGATAAAATAATAACCAATCTAATCTTGCAAGAGCATACGCTAAAATGTTTTCTTCTCTCTCTCTCCAGGTAGCGACCATATCATACCTTAATAAAGATAATAATATGGATGTATTGACCGAACCCGCATGTTATACTGTGCTGGGGAACGTTGGTTCCGTTCTTTCTTATAAAAGTTATAAGACTGAACAGGATATAGGGGAATACCAGGATTCCCATGCCACCCGAATGAAGAAAGTACATGTTGATGCATTTTCTTCGGGTGTGTTCGTTACAGAGAACTGTTTCTCCATTTGCTTTACGTCCTGGGTATTAGATACCGGGTCAGGATCCCATATATGTAATCAGTTACATAGGCTTAGGAAAGGTAGAGAACTTGGAGAAGGTGATAAAGACATAAGGGTTGGAAATGGTACAATTGTTGTAGCTAAAACCGTCGGGGAATATCACCTTGTACTGCCAACTGGTAATACATTGATTCTGAACGAATGCTATTACAT
The DNA here is from genome assembly GCA_030015575.1 of Agapanthus africanus. Taxonomy (NCBI): domain Eukaryota; kingdom Viridiplantae; phylum Streptophyta; class Magnoliopsida; order Asparagales; family Amaryllidaceae; genus Agapanthus; species Agapanthus africanus. The sequence continues at coordinate 553,022,858 of JASDDO010000024.1, read as the reverse complement.
GCCGAACCTGATATGCAACATTATATCGGTTTCTTTGTTGAGTAAAGAGGGATATAATTTTGTATTATAGGATAATGTTATGAACATTTTCCTTAACCAAAAGTTGGTTGGATCAGGCACGATGTGCAATGGCATTTATGTTCTAAATCAATCAACAGTTTTGAGCATAACAAACACACAAGAGGAAGAGTTCAGAAATGAACGAATCCTTCTTGTGGCATTGTAGACTGGGTCACATCAATGCGACACAACTAGCTAAGTTGCATAAGGATGGATATTTAAATCCGTTTGAATTTTCATCTTATGACACTTGTCAGTCATGTCTCAAAGGCAAGATGACCAAAACTCCGTTTACGGGATACGGAGAAAGAGTTACCGAACTCTTAGGACTGGTACATAGTGATGTATGCGGCCCTATGTCTACACATGGCAGGAATGGTTCTGCGTACTTCATTACATTCACTGACGATCTCTCTAGATTCGGTTATGTGTTCCTGATGAAACACAAATCAGAAGCTTTTGAGAAATTTAGAGAATATAAACAAGAAGTCGAGAACCAAACCGGGAAAAGTATTAAAATCCTTCGATCTGATCGAGGAGGTGAATACTTGAGTAATGAATTCCTGGACTTCCTAAAAGAGAATGCGATTCTGTCTCAGCTAACTCCTCCATATACACCACAGCACAACGGTGTATCGAAACGGAGGAACCGCACCCTATTAGATATGGTGCGCTCTATGATGAGCACAGCTGAGTTACCTATTTCCTTCTGGGGGTATGCGCTGGAGACAGCAGCATACCTACTGAATCAAGTTCCATCTAAATTTGTACCTACCACACCATATGAGATATGGAGTGGGAAGAGATCATGTTTTAAACGAGTTAAGATATGGGGTTGTCCGGCCTATGTCGAAAGGCAAAATCCGGACAAACTCGAGGCACGATCAGTTTTATGCAAGTTTGTGGGATATCCCAAACATTCACATGGATATCTTTTCTACCATAGCGAAGAACAAAAGGTGTTTGTTTCTCAACATGCACATTTTTAGAAAAGGAATTTCTTGCAAAAGAAATTAGGGACGACAAGGTAGAACTGGAAGAAATTCCGGCTACACAAACTCAAACTGAAGATTTAGTGGAACCGGAGGATTCGGTAGTTCCCAACGAACCTCAGCCTCTCCGCCGATCTAGTAGGGTTCCTCACCCACCTGAGAGATACTACGGTTTTCTCATGGATGGTGGGAGCGAGGATTGCATCATGGTTGATGATGACCCAACTAGCTTCGAGCAGGCCATCACGAGTGGGTACTCAGTGAAATGGCTGGATGCAATGCGGTCCGAGATGGAATCCATGTACACCAACAAAATGTGGACTTTGGAAGATGCTCCTGAAGGGGTAAAACCCATTGGGAGTAAATGGATCTTCAAGAAAAAACTTGGTGTAGATGGGAAAGTGGAGACTTTCAAAGCTAGACTTGTTGCAAAGGGTTTTCGTCAAAGACCAGGTGTGGATTATGACGAAACCTTTTCTACAGTGGCTATGCTTAAATCCATCCGGATCATGCTTGCCATTGCTGCATATCATGACTACGAAATCTGGCAAATAGATGTTAAGACCGCCTTTCTAAACGGTGATTTAGAAGAGTGCGTGTACATGACTCAGCTAGAGGGCTTCGTAGATAGTGGAAGCAGCGGGAAGGTGTGCAAGCTGCTCAAATCCATTTATGGATTAAAGTAAGCATCGTGAAGTTGGAACATCTGCTTTGACGTCGTTATCAAAGAGTTTGATTTCGTCAAAAACGTAGATGAACCTTGTATCTACAAGAAGGTGGCAGAGAGTAAGGTTGTCTTCCTCGTATTGTACGTGGACGACATACTCTTGATAGGAAATGACATTCCTATGCTGCAATCGGTCAAGCTCTTCTTATCACAAAGATTCTCAATGAAAGATCTAGGTGATGCCTCCTGCATACTGGGAATTATGATCTATAGAGATAGATCTAAAAGGATATTGGGATTGTCCCAATCCAGGTACATTGACACCATACTAAAGAGGTTTAGTATGGAAGAGTCCAAACGTGGGTTTTTACCCATGATCTCAGGGCTCACTCTCTCCAAAGAGATGTCTCCCAAGACTGATTTGGAGAGAGCTCGCATGCAAGAGATACCCTATGCTTCGGCTGTAGGCTCTATCATGTACGCGATGCTATGTACCAGACCCGATGTAGCATACTCACTAAATGTAGTGAGTAGGTATCAAGCTGATCCTGGAGAGAGTCACTGGACAGCTGTGAAGAGCATTCTCAAGTACTTACGAAGGACTAAGGAGATGCTCTTGGTGTATGGTAACGGGGAACTCCAAGTGGAGTCTTTTACCGATTCGAGCTTCCAGAGTGATAAGGACGGCTCTAAGTGGCACTCGGGATTTGTCTTTACCCTTTACGGAGGGGCGGTTAGCTGGAAGAGTTCCAAGCAGGAAACCGTGGCAGACTCGACGATGGAGGCTGAATACATCGCTGCCAACGATGCTGCCAAAGAGGCTGTCTGGATCAAGAAGTTCATTACTGAACTTGGAGTGGTTCCATCCATTGAGCATCCAATACCTTTGTATTGCGATAACAATGGAGCGGTGGCTTTGGCCAAGGAACCCATGTCCCATCAGCGATCCAGGCATATTCTGAGGTGGTATCACCTGATCCGGGAGATAGTTGATCGCCGGGAGATCGAGGTCAGGAGGGTTGACACGAAGAACAACACAGCGGATCCACTCACGAAGGCCATTCCCCAGATACAGTTTGAGAGACTCTTCGGGATGGTTGGTATGCGATACTACAGCAGTTGGCCCTAGTGCAAGTGGAAGATTGTTAGTTGTATGTATGCCCTAGAGGCCAGTATTGTATAGATGATGTATATTATATTGGATGCTTGGACATATATAGAGAGGACTTTCTTGCTCGACATGATAGTATGCTATCTGGTTGCTCTTTATCTTAACATGTATACTTGTCTCTTTATACTGTCTCATAATTACATGTTGGTAAAGCCCTTAGAATGTGTACTTGACTACCTGGACTATGATGCGGATCATACTAGTGGGGACATGGTAGTCCATAAGTACATCCTTCAACGTCCCTAGTCATGGGTGTATCGAGACGGGGCATCGATATACCAGTGTAGACTAGCGTATACGCTTCTCGACCTATGAGATGAGCGATGGATGATCCCATATCCATTAGTGTTTGACATCAGAGATGGTATACGGGTGCTCAGTGGAGACTGGGTACACTGGACGGACTCGCCGAGAACTCCCAGATGGTATTATACCTTACGTCAGATGGCAGTTCTCTGGTGACACTTATGCAGGTTAGTCTGTAGACCTGAGATCGTCATAGAGTCTTGTGTGATTCCCACTGTGCTTCGATTTCCACCTTACCACGTCCATGAAGGCGTGCAAAACGGTGGTTTTTGGGTACAGTCCCGAGTCACATGGAGGCAATGAGCGATAGGAGGGTTTTCGTCTCTCCCGGTATTGGGGGTTGATGTTGCGCTGTGCTCGATTGGCCGTAACAGGGAATTCCCTGGCCAGGGCTGATTTAGAGATTTACTGGTAAATGTTACCAGTAGTTTCTCGACCCGTTATGAGCCTTACATCAGCACGACTTATCGGTTATTGGGGTCTGACGATTACCACCCCTAGACTTGATATGCGACATATCAGACGAGGAGACCGGACTGTATGGAAAGTGTTACCGGTAGGCTTTTACAGGAGTTGGAGCGGGCTTGCTTGCTGATCTTCTGATCGCTCAATACCCGGGTGGCCGTTACGTCCAGCTAGTACCGCTGACGGCTTGTGGGTGCTTGATGTGATCATCACCTACTGCCGGCGTATTGACGAGTCTTTAGAGTCCTACATAGAGGTTTTACTGGCTCAGGCAAAACGAAATAGGAGCACGTATGTGATATGTGCGGGACCGAGAATAATGCGTGTATGTGATACCGTATTCTATTCTCGCGACTTTTTGTATCGGTCGGTTATATATGATATAGCCGGGTTATTAAATCAAGTGTTGATTCGATAAGTCGATACATTAGAGGTTAGTCGGTTATATGAGATATGACCGGATTATTAAGTCAAGTATTGATTTAATAATTTAGTGTATAATTGTATATTAGATATACTAGTTTACATTAACTAACACTTGTTCACTTATGGATTTTTCTCACATGTACACAACTTCAATATATATGTGATATATATTAAAATGTGTTTTCTTTTTGTATCATGGTTAATGATACACATGACTTGGGTGTATGAGACTTACACCATGCTATTTATTATGTTGGGTTTTAATATTTAAAGTAATTACAAAATTAGTGGAGGATTAGCAAAATGCATGAAGCTTGTGGAAGCTTGTGGATGCATTGACTAAGTCCACTAAGTTTGTTTTTACTATGGATATTTGTTAACCCAACCATAAGGATTAGCCATGGTTATGTCTCTACATGAGTTAGTATATGATACTTACTCACCATGGTTAGCTCACTCACTTGATCATTATCTTTCTCTCTTTATTTCTTCATCTTCTTCCTTGAGCAAAAGAGCTCTCTAGGGTTTGATCCAAAGTGAGAAACATTGTGAGAAAATAAATTCTAAAGTGAACCCACTTCCTATTTCTCCATCCTCTACCAGACTAGCACTTTAGTTTAGGGTGTTTGCTTCACTAATTCTCTAGTTAGTGAAGTAGAAGCTTGAGTTGGCATCCCCTCGACGTAGATCATCTTCGGCCTCGAAGACTTCAAGCAAGGACGCTCCTTTAGCCTCGTGAAGCCATGCAAGAGTCCGGGAGAACCACGATCATAGCGAAGGGACTTCAACAAGGAGCTAAAGAAGTGAAGGACCGATCTACAAAGGTTGTATTTCGTATTCACTTAGTTGTAGATGCTATTTACTTGCACGTGAAACCCTAATTTTCTAGCAAAGATCTTGTTTAGGGTTGTTAGGCACGGCTAAAATTTTAATTGGGCATGGTTGATGTTTTCTTAACCCTTGTTAGAGTGCCTAGAAACCCTACATCGACTTATTTCTGCCTCTGCGTCGTGCCTTTTTTATAACAGGTTGACAGGGAGCGGCATTTTCATCTTTCACAGCCTGTTGGAGGAGGCATTATGTTTTGGCTTTCTCGTAGATGGCCATTTTGCGGTTATGATCGTCTCTGACTTTTTGACCATCTTCCCTTATAAGCTTGTCCATTTGCTCTTCGAACGACGGACTGGTCACTTTTGCATCAGGAACTTTTATTGGTTCAGGATTAGCATCTTCCTATTGAGCATCCGCTTCTTCATCGAAGTCATGCACGGCGTAGCAACCATGGAGTAGTTCTCGTTTCTTGGACCGAATGTATCCGAGCCCGATTGTTTCCATTCTCCCATTAGGCAACTTGTGCTGAGTCCCGGGGACGTTCCAGACTCTGTCATAGAATTTGACTTTTCGAGCGGTCTGTTTGAAGGATATCCCCTGGCGCTTCAGCAACCTCTTCAAGCATACTGTATAATATCTTGGCAGACGGATGGGCTGAATCCTGTCAAGTGTAGGATCCATACCGTGCCAGATTTCTTTCTCCACTTTGGTTTCTTCAGAGCGGTAGAATAGAATTGCCTTTTCGCCTTCTTGCTTGGGAGGGACATGGAACGTCCGCAGCTCCTCTACACTGTAGGTATCGAGCATATCCAGTTCTTTATGATGTTTAAGCGGCACCATGGCAACTTGTAGACTCTGCTCTTCATCAGCGGATGTCTGTATTGAAGGTCGAGCAGAGAATATAGCATGGACTTCATCTTCCAAATCGCTGCCAAAGATCAACGTAGGATTGGACAGTCCCGGCTTGTTGTGTTGGGGTGGACCCGAATAAATCATCTCCTCTTCCTCCTCGGTATCACTGCCGAAGACAGGGATGGTGGCATTAGCTTTGTTCTCCGACTTGTGACACCTCTCCGTGTCTTCGAAATCCGGTAAAAAGTATTTGGCATCTTCATATTTGCGGACTTCGTTCACAGAGAACGGGTTCAGTTCTCCCGTCATGGTATACTCGAGACCATCCCTAAAGTATTTCATATACTGATGCTGTGTAGAAGGGATGATATTATACTCGTGTAACCATGGTCGGCCGAGCAGAGCATTGTAGCATGTCTTGGCGTCTATGATGTAGAACTTAATGTCCGTGACGAGTAGCCCAACGCGTAGCGTCAGTATCACAGACCCAAGAGTTCTTGATGATTGGGAGTCGAACTCGGAGATGGTGATCTTCTCCCGAGCAAGGTGTTGGACGCTCATGCAGATTTCTTTTAACACCCGCACATTGAGGAGATTAACGGAGGATCCATTGTCGACCAGGATTTTGCCTATCTTTATATCGTGGCAGTATCCTGAGACATAAAGGGAGCGATTGTGTTCGCACGTCCCAAGGAGAAGGTCTTCATCGCCAAAAGTGACATCGGCCGTATGCACTTCCTCCAATTCATCCTTCATCTTTTCTTCGGCCAGGAAAGCTTGGAATTGTTCCGGCTCCTGTAGCGCCTTGATTAATGAATCTCTCGCTTCCTTTGATAATAGGAGGGCGTCGAGAATGCTGAGCTGCGAGGGTAGCTTCTTCAGGTGCGCTAGGATGTTGTAGTCCACCCTACTCTTCTTAGGCGGGTCCTTGGCAGTCAGCTCTTTCATAACTTGGTCATCTAAGGTGATATCCTCAGCGACCTTTTCCTTTCCCTTATCTTTTCTAGTTGCGGGTCCGAGATTCTTTTCCGGAAGCGTGCGATTGCGCAGCTGAATGTTTTCGCAAGCTTCTGGTTCTTCCTCTTTTCCCGCGGTGGACTCTTTAAAGAGGGGGCTAAGAGCCATTTCCTCGTCAGAATCGCTCCTGAATGTGAGCATTTGCGATCCCCCAGCGTTGACCGTGTAATAGTTATTGGCAGTTCTTTTGTGTCCTTCGGTCGTACTGCTCCGCTCCCGACGAGTTCTGCGTTTCATTCGCTTAAAATGTTGTCGATGAGCAACATATCCCTGCCACCATGTCTTAAAAGCGTCGCACTCCTCAGTGGGGTGCGAAATCTTCCGATGATATGAGCAGTAATTAGGGTGCCTCCCCGCCCCATTGAGCATGTTTTCTTCCAAGGGTGGTAGTTTCATTCCCATCGACATGGGTTTGGCAAACCTTTTCCACGTCTTGAATATGTTTTTATCCGCATTGGGTGCCTTTCGATCTAGTGGGAGTGCTTCGAATCTTTCATTTAATCGCCTGCGTTTGGCTCCTTCCGATGCGGCCATCTCACGCTCTTGGTCGGCTTTACTTTTCAAACGAATCTCGTCTAGAAAGGCGTCAATCATTTCGTCTGTCGGCCACACCAGTTCTGGTTCAGGCTGTGCCCCCAGTTTCTCAGTGCTAGGAGTTTTTTCATCGTCCGTAAATGAGTGGGAGATCACATGACAACTCGCCACATATCCCTTGGATTCATCCGACGAGCTTTCTCCATTATCTTCCTCCTGAAAGACGTGGTTGAGGAATTCTTGGAGTGTGATGGGAGTCCGTGCCTTCTGATTATACTCTTCCAGCGCGGCGATCTGTTTCTGTAAGTCTGTGCGCTTGTCACCAGGCTTCATGGGCTTCTTAGATTTCTTCTTCTTTTTCTTTGAAGATTTCGACGGCTGGTTGTGAGTGCTCGGGCCATCACCACTGATCTTCGGAGTTGGGCGCGGCTTCAGCATCCCTTCAATGATCTGGGGTTACAGCGGGTTCTTCCACCTGATCACCGGGCGTGTTTTAAGATCGTTCAGCATCCTCTTGGTTTTTGCTGAAAGCACGATTTCCCATGGAGCTTCTTCAATGAAAGAACAAGTTGCCCCCGGTGTGTCCGTCTTCTTAGCAGTGTGAGGTTGTGGCGGGTTCATCTTCCACTTCTCGGACAGCGCAAACTTGCCCTGTAGGTAGTGATCTTCAATCCATCCTTTGAAGACGAAGCAATCCTCAATCGGATGGCTTACCGTTTGATGGTAAGGGCAGTAGTTGGGGTTATTCACCTCACTGGGTTGCGGCGGTCGCCTTGGGTTTGGCAAGTTGATAAGCCTGTTGCGTATTGCCAGCACGAATAGCCTCTTCGTCTTATCCTGCGGGAATGAGTAGGGGCGCTTCATTTTCTCATTGTAATACCGCCGTCTTTCTTCCAGCTGATCCGCCAGCTTTGGGGCACTGGGTTGCTGCTGAGTGTTCGCAACGAAGGTTGCCTTCCCTTTACCCTTATCATTCCGAGGTTCTGGCTTCGGGGGAGACGGTCTGTGACCCATCTGGTCCATCTGGGCCAACTTGTCGATCAAAGCCTGGAACGTGGTTGGCTTAAAGAACATCATGAACTGTGAGATAGTTGCATGAGGATCTAGGGTACCCACGAACATGCCCACCACGGGCGCTTCCTCGATGCGTTGTTCGCATTTTGACCACAAGTTTCACCAGCGTATAGCGTACTGGACCCACGTCTCTCCTGGTTTCACCCTGGCATTAATCAATGCCATTATCAGGGTGCGTTCGCTGGTGCTTGCGAATCGCTAAGTGAAAAGCAATTCCATTTCAGCGAACGTCTTGACAGAATTGTTCGGGAGTTCAGAATACCATTTGAAAGCTGTTTCTGACAAGCTGCCGACGAATTGGCGAAGCAACAATTTATCATCACCGCCGGTGTTGCCGGAAAGCACCCTGAACTGAGCGACATGCTGGTGGGGATTACCCGTCCCCTTATAGATATGAAATTTCGGTATTGTATAGCCGGGCGGGTACTTGATCTGGTCATACCAGCTTGGATATGGTCGCCCCGTCCTGACAACTTGACCGGCGGCCTCAGTCGCCTGGTGAACCCGTATCTGTTGGGCTATGTACTCGTCCAGGTCAGCCTTGGAGATTGTTTCCTCCTTGGTTGTTGACAAAGCGGGTGGAGGATTTGACGTTTCTCCCCTGTAGTCTTCAAGAACGATTGGAGGGTCTTCAGCAAGAGAATCTTGTTGGATCATCATCCCCACCATGTCCTGGAACAGGAGGGCCATTCATTTTATATTGGCTGCTTGTTCGGTAGCATCTTTATCCTTCTTCTCCAATATCCTACGAAGGAATTCAGCGTCAGTTTCTTGCTCCTGACGTTGATCAGATGACGCTTCGGGGCTTTCCTTCGGCCCAATGAGTGTGGCCATCGCGTTCATCATTTCCTGGAGCTTCTGCTGTTGCTCCTGAGCTTTGGTCACTGACCGTGTAAGCGGTCTATGACCCGTGGATGCACGGCTGTCCTCTTTTCCCAGCGCCAGGTATACCGTATGCACCATCATGCCCCCAGACTTAGGGTGTTTAAGCTTATTGTCCTTGACATTTGCTGCAGGAGTGGGGACTCTATCCGGCCTTCTTCTCTTTTGAGTGGTCGACGTGGAGGGAGCCGTTGCAGCGGGCACCCAAGCGGTTGTCGTCTTTTGTTGTTTGACGTGACGGTTCTTTTCTTCCTGCACTTTCGTCCTTTTCTGCCGGCGAGAGTGATCTTGAATGATTACAGAGTCCTGAACCCGTCGCCAGACTTTATAAATTTTGGAGGACAGCCATTGAGGGGGCTGCTCCGGCTTTGTTTCTATAACATTCTCCGCAGGTGGAGGGGATCTTTTGAGAACCGCAGTTGGCGAATTTCTGCGTACCCTGTTCAGCAGCTCGAAGCTATTCCCAGTTGGAACAGCAGCCTCAATTTCCACCGTTGGAGCTGGTGGAGTTAATCCGGAGGGGGAGTTGCCCCCAGTCTTCCTTATCCAGCGCCAGTGGCGACGTCGGGCATGGTGGGTTGTTGGGATTGATTCAGCGACGGCTTCGTCTTGCCCCCTGTTCTGGGGAGGGGCTGCTGCCGGTGTCAGCCTCTTGAAGGCTGACGTTCATTGAGAAGCTACAGATCTCTGAGCGGGAGCGGGAACGGGGGTAGTCAGTCTTGCGAAGACTGACCTTCTGGGAGGAGAAGCCGCCTTGACGACTTTGGGAGTAGCTTTCCTCTTTGGGATGGCCTTCTCAGGTATCACGAGCTTCTTGGCGGGCCCTTTGGCGTTCAGGCTTAGTCTAGTGAAGACCGAGGAGTTGGACGACCCGCTGAGAGGGGCCGTGGGAGTAGCAAGTCGATCAAAGACCGATTTCTTTGACGCTTCCGGTACGGGCATTGGGATGTTAATGTTCACCGGTGGGAGCATGGTCCCAAAGAATAGACCGGTGGTAGCTTGAGTCACTTGCTCCTCAGGCATAGTGAATAGGAAAGCAGCCTGCGGTCCATATGCTACACCTCCAGGTGATGCGGAGCGTCGGTTGCATTTGCAGTTGGAGCAGTTCGAGCAGTTATCAGCCATTGATCCTTTTGCTTTCTGCAGCAAACGAAACGCCAAATCTTAGTACCTCGAAATCCAAGGGCAACCACTAGCGAACCGCGATTGGTTCGCGAATCACGACATACGAAGTGTGGAGTGGAAAGAGGAAAAGGTCCCACCGGGCGTGCCGGAATCTGTTCCCCTCCGAAAGACGGCGCGATGGAACATCTTGCCTGAGATTCGGGGCAAATGCTAATAGGTATTATCCGTCCACCTCTCTGAAGATGCCAAGTTGATTTATGGCACCGTATATCGGATGTTTAAACGGATGCAGCCGATATAGCAGATTTCGTCAGATTCCCCGTCGCTTGAGGGGTTTTTGATTGTGGGGACGCTCTTCCCTGCAGGTGCAAGCCCCTGCAGTTAATTACACTACCGTATTGCGGTAACAACTTTCTCCTTCTCCAGATGGTCACTTCGTGTCGTGTGTGTTTGTTTTATGTTTGGTTTCCCGTGGATTGTATACGGAGACTGAGTTATATCTTCGCCCATAGGGCGTGGACTAGTCCAAATCCGTATTATCTTAGATTTGGGTTTGGGGGTTTGGGTTTAAGGATACGTTAGCCTCTTTTGAGACTAAGATCAACTTAAACATTTGTTAAGGATACGTTAGTCTCATTTCAGACTAAGATCAACTTAACGGGATCATTTAGATCTGACAAATGAGCATTTGGGGGCTCTATTGTTTAGTTTAGTGACATTGCGGTCAGTAGGTAGTTTAAGGATATTGCGGTCCAATGTTAGTTTTAAGACGATGCGGTCAAGGTTAAGGATGTCGTAGTCCGTGGATTTAAGGACTCCACAGTCCGATGTTAGTTTTAAGACATCACGGTCAAGGTTAAGGACGTCATAGTCCGTTGTTAGTTTTAAGACATTCCGGTCAAGGTTAAGGACCTCATAGTCCATGGGTTTAAGGACCCACAGTCCAGCGTTTAGTTTTAAGACATTACGGTCAAGGTTAAGGACCTCATAGTCCATGAGTTTAAGGACCCCACAGCCCGTATCAATGTGTGGTCATCGGGACCCGCCACCTCTTTGAAGAAGTTGAGGAATTACAACGCCAAGTATCAAAGGAGTGAAGAGATGTACCCTTAAACCGAGGTAGATTAAGTGATCTGTAGTCCAATTCGGAAACTAAGATCAGTTATTATATTATGAGCCCATTGGCCCAATTAAGTTTGAATTGAGGACTTATGGCCAACTTGGGCTAAGTCCAATCATGTTTGGGATATTGACCCTCTGTTGGTTCATTGAAGGAGAGGCTTTGCCTCTGGGAACTTAGCCAATTGGGCCAAAGTTAGTGTTAAACACTAGAGACTAACAGTGTTGAACACTGGGAATAAGATTAACAAGTCAGTGTTAAACACTAAAAGATAATCAGTGTTGAACACTGGGAACAGAGTTTTCAAATTAGTGTTAAACACTAAGCAAGTCAGTGTTAAACACTGGGGACAAAATCTCTAGACTTGTGTTAAACACTAAGGGGAGAGGGGTCACGTGTGGACACGTGAGAGCGCCCTGGTTTCCTTTATTTAAAAAGTCTTGAATACTTTGAAGTATCACGTGCTATCACGTGATGGGAGTTTTGGTGCTTGTCTGTTAAAACTTCAGCCAAGGGGTCACGTGGTAGCACGTGAGAGCGCCCTAGAGCTCTTTATTCAGTTCCTTTTGCCTTTTTTGTGCGCTTTAGAGATCACGTGGGGCACGTGATGCATTGCCTCAAAGTTCCTTTTTATGGACCTTTGCAAGAGTCACGTGGTAACATGTGGGGTGTTTGCTTCAAAGTTCTCTTCTGTGTATCTTTGCAGGGGTCACGTGGTAGCACGTGACTCTGGCTCTTTGCATGTTTAACAGATCTGTTCATCTTTTTAAGAATTAATTTCTTCATAGGGTTAAGCCCTAACAACGAACTTAAGAGGAATTAAATTCTCGTTTCTTCTGAAGAATTATATTCTTAAATAGGGTTAAACCCTAATTTCTTTTCTTAAGGGAATCAAATTCCTGTGAGTTTAAGAGAATTATGTTCTCAATTAGGGTTAAACCCTAGTTCTGTTCATTTTGAAGGAATTAAATTCCCATAACATAGGGTTAAACCCTAATTTTATCCCAAAGGAATTGAATTCCTATCATTTTGTGAGAATTAAATTCTCAAAACTCAGTTCCTCCTCTGTGTTTTAGATCTGCATGGCAGGATCTCAACCCAATGAGAATTAAATTCTCAATTCATGGGGAGATGTGCACTTTACAGATCCTCCATCAGAGAAAGAACTAAGTTCTTTTCATTATATAAGAGTTAAACTCTTTTGAGAATTAAATTCTCTTTTTTGAGCCTCCATTTTCTTTTCTTACCTAAGGTTTTCCTTTTGCAGAGAATCAAAGGCTCTATATCTCTCTCTCTGTGTATCAAAAGAAAAGGTCCAAAGGTCCTTCTCTTCTTTTCTTGGCTCCTATTTATAGGAGTAGGAAGAGAATCAATCTGCTTAGTAAATCTCTCATTGAGAGATTTGATTTGTATATTGAGAGATTTGATTTATCTTCATCATTAATCTGGGCCTTTAGATTGTTAAGTGAATTCGATTCACCATTGGATTTTAAATCCAAAGATATCTCTTTGTTATCTCGGTTAGGTTTAGGGGGGAAATCTTTCCAAGTCCAAGATTTTTCCATAAATTGGTGATATTTAATCACCTTTAGATTTTTAATCCAACGGTTTCAAATAATCCTTCTCCATTTTGGAAAGATTTGAATGATTCATCCTCAGAATTTTAATTCTGTTAAAGAATAAGACTTTTAAAGCCGGTCACGTGTGGCCACGTGACCCCTGGTCACGTGTGGTCACGTGACCCCTGGTCACGTGTGAGCACGTGACCCCTGGAGTAGGCTTCTCTTCTGCGCTTGCTCTTTGCCGCTGCTTAACCATCACGTGCCAACACGTGACCATTGGTTATGTGTGAGCACGTGATGCCTCTTCTGAAGTTTCATCTTGACTTTAATAAGGGGATGAACATGCTTTTAGCCGCTGCTTTAAGCGTCACGTGCCAACACGTGACAACTGGTCACGTGTGAGCACGTGATGCCTCTTCTGAAGCTTCTCCTAATTTTTAATCAGGGAACAATGTCCATACCTAGAGAAATCATCCGTAAAAGTAATGAAGTAGGAATAACCACCTCGCGCATGTGTAGACATTGGACCGCACACGTCACTATGTACGAGTCCCAAGAGCTCGCTCGCTCTTACTCCGTGTCCAGTAAACGGAGTCTTTGTCATCTTTCCCATGAGACAAGATTCACAAGTAGCATAAGATTGATATTCGAACGGATTCAATTATCCTTCTCTATGTAACTTAGTTAATCGTGTTTCATTGATGTGACCTAGTCTATAATGCCATAAGAAGGCCTGATTTATTTCTGAAGACTTTCTTTTAAGTGTGTTCTGGACATTGAAAACCTGAGCTTGACTCAATATGTATATACCGTCATCTAATGTACCGGACCCAATCAGAACTTGATTTAGGTGGATGTGAACTACATCGCTTACGAATGTAAAATCATATCCCTCTCTTGAAAGTGAGGATACTGATATGATATTACAAGTCAAACTAGGTACATACAAATAGTTACGTAGAATCAATATCCGCCCACTTGTCAAACCTAGGCGATATTCTCCCACGGATTCAGCATCCACACTCATTCCGTTTGCAACTCTAAGAGACAAATCGCCTACCCTGATAACTCTATGGTTTCTCAAAGCATGTAATGAATTACAGATATGAGATCCTGCTCCGGTATCTAGTACCAAGGAAGTAGAGTTAATTCACAAACAGTTCTCAATTACAAACACACTCGAGGCCGAAGCCACAACATGCTTCGTATCCTGGCTACTGGCTTCCAAAGCCCTGCAATCCTTCTGCCAATGCCCAATCCCATAACAATAGGAACATCCCTCTTTAGCTACACCATGTCCCGAAACTTTTGCTCTTCCCTTTCCTCCTACTTTACTGACACCGTATATCGGCTTTGTAGAAGTCTTCTTCTTTTCACCCTTTGTTTTCGCCCTGGATGTAGAAGAAGAAGGTCCCCCATTAAGCAGAGCCTGTGTCTCCCTAGTTTCTTTCAGGGTGTAAGTAGAGGGTAGGGACTGTGGAAATAAGTCAGCATATGACCTGTTTCCCAACGTGGTCTCCAGGTCCTTGAGCTCATCAATATAGCTAGTCATCGTAAGGACGTTGTCCCCTACAGATGACCCGACAGCCAACCTCGCTTGAATTAATTCGTTCGAGGTCTCATATCTTGCGATATGAGATTGCTCTCTATATAAATCTTTTTATGGAGAAAGATGGAAACTGAGTCCATCTTCTCGTGCTGCTTCTGGTATACACCATCAACTGAAGCGAACACGAGGCACTTGGCTTTCGCTTTATCCTTTTCCCTTGTCTAACGGATATCCATATCCGCGACGGTGGAAACTGGACCTGGGACGGCGGGATCTTGAGTAGTAATAGGGTGGTCCAGCTTGTCATAGGCAATGGACATCTAGACAGACCTTTGCCAGTCATATAAGTTAGATTCAGTCAACTTGTTATTTAGATGTAACCTAGTCATGGCCACAAGGTCGCTGCAATGAGAGAGAGAGAAGAAAACACTTTAGCATGATACTCTTGCAACTTTAGATTGGTTTTTAGTTTATCTAAACTGGATGGCTCCGACTGTTTCTCGAATCCTTCCTTAAACCATAAAAGAAGAATTAGCCAGGACTGATCTCACCGTACAATACTTGCTTAACCGTTCAGCCAGGCCGGTGTCGGTACTTCGAGGGAGGTTTTCCAACGCTTTCGCGAAGTTCCTTAATTAAATAACCTCTTTTCTCTGGGGGCGTAGCCCCGCTGACACCTTTCTCGACACCTACTTGGTTTATAGCATTGATCATTAAGTGACGAATCTCCTGATAAGTAGCATATACTCACAGTAGGATCGGGATCCAAATATCATCGTATGATAATGTTGAAGGAATCCTACCAACATTCATCAAACTCCAAATGGTATGCAACACTAGCAAGTTTCAGTTTTTTTAGAAACTCCCGATGTGGATTTTTGCCCCATGTTCTTATGACCTTGACTAAGGGCCAACAAATCATAAGTCACATGTCAATTTCTACCCATCATTATCTTGTTAATTTGAAACCACCCGTATATACTTTTGACTAAGAGCCAAACAAAGTAATACGACTGTCCCAAACCAACTCATCTATCTATGCAACAAATGAATACCCCAGCAGCTACCAATCACTATGTCTTGACTAAGGGCCAAACAAATATAGCTTGAATACTACTGACCATCCATAAGAAATGACGGAGGGCTACGACTAGTTTTGGTGAAACCGTGAACGTAGTGAACTTGATATAATCGAAGGAACCTGATAGCTTTTTAAAACGAGTGGTTAAAGCTCCGCAATTAAAAAATTCTGCTCTTTTAAAATAACCGAGTGGTTTCTTTCAAATTTTTTCCAACGATTCAACTTTGGTTTGTTTTCTTTGTATTAATATAATGTGTCCCATCAATTAACCTATCATTGCAGAAAACAACAAAAGTACAACGTCCTCTTATGCCATCCGCATTTGCCACTGGGTCTCGTCATCACCCGTCAGGTTACTTAACTAACGACAGAGCGGGGGCTAAGCTAGCGCAGGTGTAAAACATAAGTGACGTCTAAATAGCTATCATATATAGATATTGTACATTCGTCAGACGCAACAATAGGCATTCCAGATCACTGATGAACATTATTGGATATACAAGCAATCCGCGTTTCCTTTGAGCCTGCAACGAAAGACGGATTACACAGTTGTGATGAATAGCCATTACCCCACCCTAGACCCCTACGGGTACGGCAAACTACCCGTCAAGTACCCGAAGTGAAGCGGTCTCCCTCAACAACGTGAGTAGGCCACTAAACACTTCAACGTACCCGGTAGTTTGTGTACCCCACCTTGGGTCTATCCTAGGAGCAAAAAACAGTAAATGAAATAATACAACGGTGGCTACAACCGCAACCTTGATGTGCCCCGCAAAAGAATATTACATCATATTACAATTTACATCGAATGAATGAATATAATAACCCATCTCAAACCCTGGCTAATCATCACAACGATCCAATCAAGTTCATATACACAAACAGTAAAAACCATTACAAAAATGTGCAACCCCCTGCCAACCGACATACTAGCAGTTAGGGAAGGTTTACGAACACATTAAACATTACAGATAAAAACCCGATTAGCAAATAATTTAGAATATCGATCGACAACCTTTTTTCCGTGTCTACCCCAAATGCAAGCCAGCACAGAAGTAACCTGGGCAGAAAAAGAATATACTAGAAAACAAAACACCACAAAATAAGAATTACTATGAAAATCCGAGTCAACTCGGAGTTAACTTGGCGGCGGATCCGCGGCCAAAAGCACTATTTTACGGCAGATCCGCGGCCTTATTACCGAGTTCGCAGCTCGTATTTTCCCAGAATTCTTAGAATCCCCTGTTGTTAATTTTCAGGCACATCAAATAATTTTTTCGACACGTTTAAAATTGACAGAAACATGAGGGGTCTGTGGTTATGTTTTCGCGTTTTTCCGATTATCGAATTTCTAATTAGTTGCTAACAAGCTAGTAAAGGTTTAGTAGGCTCTGATACCACTGTAAGTGCATGTCACGCACCCCACGAGCTTGTGGGGAGGCGGAATATATGAAAAACAATTATCAAAGTTTCGTAACACGGACTTGAGCACACGGATCGTATCTAAACCATTACTAGCAAACTACGAAAGGTTTAACTACTCGGATTCGAAGTTATACCTCACGTTACTTGTCCTTCGGGTCTTCATCGCTGTCCTCCACACCACATAAGCTCTTTGGAACGTCGGCACCTCAACGGCCTCCTCGAGTCAAAGACGATCCACCCGAGAGCTCCTACTCCAAGCTTGACCTCTAATTTGAGGTAACTAGGTTACTCAAAGTGCTAATCTAAGCAACCTAGGGGATATAGAGTTGGATGAGGGATGTATTAGTCTTGCTAACCCTTGATCTCAACACATAAGAGGTTAGGGTTAGAGTTTGAAGAAAGAGAGCTTGAGGAGAGAGAAGGTGAGAATGAGAATCCCTTTTGGATAAATGATATCATTTGTGTATATATGAAACATAACAAATTATTAAATGAATAACAAATAATGATATATCATCATGTTTCATTAATACACATAGTGATTCATCACATGAGTCATATAAATCATAAATGAATCATTAACTCTATGTATGAATCACACCATGACTCATTAATCCAATAAATGCAAATGCCACCTTAGCCTCCAAGTCATCATCCTTCTAGAAGCTTCCCGACAAATTACGAGAACGCCCCTCCTATCCGTGAAAACACGAAAAAACTTTAGACTGTATAAATCCAATAATCCGGTACTAGAATCTGGCTTAAACCAAAGCCGACTAGTAAAAACTGTCTGAACATCGTACGTGCGTAAAAACACGTATGCGTCCGAACCCTGTCGTAAAACCATACGACCTCTATATCTTTTCGCCCGAAGCAGGGAAACTCTCTGTGTGGGACTCTAAAGACTCGACACTACGCTGGCAGTGGGTTTAACCACAGACTGCAAGCGGCACTAGCTGTACGTAACGGTCCCCAAGTAGATGTCGATAAGAAGGCCGATGAGTAAACCCATCCGAACTCCTACTGAGCCTGATGTGACAATCTCCGTACAGTCCGGTCTGTTCGTCTAGGACTATCGCATATCGGGCCTAGGAGGGCGGTAAACGTCAGACCCCTAATAGCGGTATAAGTCGTGTCGGAGTGCAGCCCATTACACCTTGAGAAACTACTGGAAGCTACCAGCAAATTTCAATTGCCCTGGCCAGGGACTTTGCGTAATGGCTCTCCATACACAGCACGATATCAACCCCCAATACCGGGAGAGACGAATCCTGTCTAACCGCCACTGCCTCCAAGTGCTTCGGGACTGCACCCAACTACTACATGTTTGCACGACTACTTTGAGCCATGGTAGGGTAGTAATCTAAGTACAGTGGGAACACACCCGAGGCGAAGTAGCAGTATCAAGTCGACGGACTAAGCTGTACTCATGTCACCTGGGAACTGCTATCTGACGATGGGTATAAATCCAACCTGCAGTTCCCGGCGAGTCCTGTCCGGTATATCTGTAACCTAACGAGCACCTGTATACTATCTCCAGTACGACGTACTGATGGCTGTGGGACAGACCATCTCCCCAACTGGGATGAGAAGCGTACACACTAGTCTACTCCGGAGTATCGATGCCTTGTCTCGATAATCCTACGACTAGGGACCTGTATAGGATGTTGCTTATAGACTACCCAGCCCCCACTAGTGTGACTGCCATCACAACGCTGGTAATCAAGCAAAGATCCTAAGGGCTCTACTAATATGTATAAGCGATACGTTACAAGAAACATATGCACATATTAAAGTAGACACTAACCAAGTAGCATACTACCATTCCATTAAATAATATACAAACTAGTATGATACAGTATTGGCCTTCTAGGGCATAAACACTAACAATATCATCATAGGAAACCCTAATTATTCTAGTTAAGATCTTGGTTAGTGTTCGTTAGCACCGGAAAATTTTAAAATTGCATGTGTGATGCCCGTTTAAACCCTGTCGCGGTACTAGGAAACACTTTCATAGTATCAGAGCCAAGCTAGACAATTAGGGAAAGTCTTTACGGTGTTAAAGAGTTCGATCGATTTTTCAAAATCGAAACTTATGAAGTTTCTATCGATTTTTTCAAAAGTTGCAATTTTCGTAATTAAAAATATGCAGAAAATTGTGCAGTGTATTTAATGGAGTCCTAAGAAATTCGAGGCTCCAAGTCCATCAAACGGCCGCGGAACCGTGGCATAAACCCATGTTTGGCCGCGATTCCGCCGCAATTTTGTGGATTTATCACACCAATTTTCTTGTGCTGCTCCATGGTTATATTTAGCACTTTCTGGATGTTTTTAATGATACTCAAGTTGTTGAGGTCTCTAGAATTTGTGGGCGTTTGTTAAATCGATCGAAATGTTTAATATCGTTTAGACTTTGATGATATGTGATACAATTGTTAGAATCCAGAATAATTAGTTTTGTGAAAACTAATTAGTATATTGTAAATATAGTGTTTTAGTCTCGGTTAATCGGTTGCCACGGAGTTTTGATTCGGATCAAAACTCCGTCGCAATCGCGTATTGTACGCGAACACTCGCCGGGTAATTCTAGCAGACAGCCACACTACATAGCCCCGACTAAGTGACTGTAGGAGAACCCCGTTGCCAAAAGCACCCACTCGAATGATTGCGGCCACAGTGTTCCTTCTTAGTGCACTTCGTCGACGGCATCGGGGGTGCGGCAATCTACTAAAGTTTCCGACGAGCATTCGATAAAGTAGTCGAGAATCTTGTTGAATTACCCGACTAAATGATTGAAAAGTGTTTTTAATTTGAGACTAAAGTACAAGGTTTATAGGTTAGGCATGAAATCCGGAAAATGAGATATTCCAAGTTTATGATGTCTAAGGATATTGCGGATTCTAATTATTGTAGTTTTTCATTTCTTTTCTGCGACCGTAAGTGTAATATGTAGGGTATCCCGATCTCGTTTCTATATGTCAATGAAATTCGGGATACGCGTATTTACTTACGTTGATGACATGAGATGTTATGTGCTGATGTGATATGTTTATTGGATCGTCGTGATTGAATAGCCGGGGGTTTTATATGAGATGAGAGTTTTTATTTTCATTCAGGTAAAACCTATATGTAATATTCTTTTATTGGGACACTTCTGTATTGGGGATGATGTCACTATTGATGTATATTATTTACTTTTCCGCATTAGGATAGACCCAAGGCGGGGAGCACAAGTAACCGAGTTCTGGAGTCCAATGGGAGACCATCTCGAGGAGTCGAGACCGGGTCTCCTAACTCTAGAATTGGTAAGGTTGCTTGCCTCTCTCATAGGGGTCTATGGGATGTGGGTTTGGCTATTTATCACGACCGTGGAATCCGTGTTTTTCATTACTGGCTGAATTTAAAACACGGACTTCCTAGTATATCCAATATTTCATATGTTGCTTCTGCTGCTTGGTTCTGTGATGCGATCATATAACTGTGTGAGACGAATGTTATATTATATATATGATATATAATAAATGTTGCTTATGTTTTGCACCCGTGCTAGTCCAGCCCCCGCTCTGCCGTTAGTTAAGGAACCTAACGGTGCATGACGGGGCCCCGTGGCGAATGCGGTTGGGATAAGTGTACGTTCTATTTTCGTTTCATTTTTTGTGATGTTTAGGAAACATTTGAAGGTGTTTCTACAGCACCACTACTAGGGTTTGGTAGCATCACACATGCCATATTAAAATTTATAGGGTGCTAAAGAAAACATCCTAAGGATCATACTAGAAAAGCTAGGGTAACAAGATATATAACACCTTCACAAGTAGTAAAAAGATAGGGTTTGAGAATAC
This sequence comes from Agapanthus africanus, assembly GCA_030015575.1. NCBI lineage: Eukaryota > Viridiplantae > Streptophyta > Magnoliopsida > Asparagales > Amaryllidaceae > Agapanthus > Agapanthus africanus. Next base: position 553,001,874 of record JASDDO010000024.1, on the reverse strand, counting down.
AACCTTTGTAACTCCCTACGCTAGACTCCTTGACCACTTGAGAGTTGAAAGAAGTTTGCTTGAGATCCTCTAGGTCCACGACGATCCACCCGGAGTCCTCTTTGTCCAAGTTAGATGCTTCACTAGATCAAGAGAAGAAGTAGAAGCCAACACTCTAAACTAATGGACAAGAGTAGTGTAGAATGGTGATGTGGTTTGTTTTATCACTTCAAAACCCTAACTTGATCACTCTTTTGCTCACTAATGAAAGCTAGAGAGCAAGAGAGAGGAAGAAGAAGATGATGGCAATTGAAGAGCTCAAGATAATGATAAAAGATAAAGATAAGAATGAGAAAAGAAAATATATATATTTTCTTCTTCTCACTCTTAACTCATGTTAATAAATATCTAGATATTTATCTTTGGATGCAAAATGGCCATGGAAATTAACTCATGGTTAACACAAAGGTTAGTGGGGGGGAATAAAATAATCAACCATGAGTAATTATCTAATTCCATTTTCTTTTCCAAATATAAATATCAACATATTTATTAAGGTGTGAGTCTTATATTACCACCATCCAATATATCAACAACCATGATAGAATTGTGTATGCATGTATGAGTGCATGCACATCTATATGTGCATCAAAGAGAATAAATGCATACATGCATGCATACAACAAAAGACAAGAAGGGTTTAAAGTGAAAAAGCTAATGGTTAATGATAAATCAACACATGATTTAGCAAACCGGTCATATCACATACGACCCGACCAAAAGCAAACCGCCCGATTAATATACGGTATCACATACGCACATTTAATCGGGTCCCCGCGCATATCTCATATGCGCACCACATCGTTTCACCTGAACTAGGTAACTCCATTGTGGGACTCTAAGACTCGTCAATACGCCGGCAGTGGGTGATGATCATATCAAGCACCCCCAAGCCGCAAGAGGTCAGCTAAACGTAACGGCTACCCGGATATTGAGCGATCAGAAGAAAACAAGCGAACCTATCACAACTCCCGTCGAGCCAACCGGCAACACTACCGTACAGTCCGGTCTCTTCGTCAGATATGCTGCATATCGAGTCTAGGGATGGTAACGTCGACCCCAATAACTCAATAAGTTGTGCCGATGAATGGTCTATAACAGATCGAGAAACTACTGATAACACTTATCAGTAAATCTCAACATCCCTGGCCAGGGACTTACTGATATAGCCAATCGTGTATAGCACAGCATCAACCCCCAATATCGGGAGAGACGAAACCCCTCCTATCGCTCATCGTCTTCGTGTGTCTCTGGACTGTACCCAAAAGCCACCTGTTTGCACGACTCAGCAGAACCGTGGTAGGGTGGTAATCAAAGTACAGTGGGAGAACATACAAGACTCTATGACGATCTCGGCTCTACAGACTAACCTGTACCAGTGTCACCTGAGAACTACTATCCGACGATAGATATAATACCATATAGGAGTTCTCGGCGAGTCCGTCCAGTGTACCCAGTCACCACTGAGCACCCGTATACGATCTCGATGTCAAACATCAATGGATGTGGGAACATCCATCACCCATCATATGGGTCTAGTATCATATACGCTAGTCTACTCTGGTATATCGATGCCCCATCTCGATACACCTACGACTAGGGACATTTCAGGATATTCTTATAAACTACAGACGTCCCACTAGTATGATCTCCATCATAATCATAGTAGTCAAGCAAATATTCTTAGGGCTTTATCAACATGTGTAAATGAATAATAGCATGATCAAGTCAACATGTCAGATAAAGAAGAACCAGATAGCATACTATCATGTCGAGCAAGAATGTATACTGAATATATCTATATATATATATATATATATATATATAGAGAGAGAGAGAGAGAGAGACACACACACACACACACATGTATAAATACATCCACTATCATATAATGGCCTCTAGGGCATACATATATCCAACAATCTCCCACTTGCACTAAGGCCAGTTATTGGCGTATCTCATACCCAACGTCTCAAAAAGTCGCTCATGCTGCGGCTGAGGGAGGGCCTTGGTGAGTGGATCCGCAGTGTTATTCTTTGTGTCTACTCTCCAAATCTCGATCTCGCGGCGATCTACAATCTCCCGGATCAAATGAAAGCGCCTCAGGATGTGTCTGGACCGCTGATGGGACCTGGGCTCCTTGGCTAACGCCATAGCCCCATTATTATCACAATACAATGGTATTGGATCAATAATGGTTGGAACTACTCCTAACTCCGAGACAAACTTCTTCATCCAGACGGCTTCCTTGGCGGCATCATTCGCAGTAATGTACTCTGCTTCCATCGTAGAGTCTGCAACAGTATCCTGTTTGGAACTCTTCCAACTTACCGCCCCTCCATTGAGGGTAAATACATACCCAGAGATAGAATTGCTGTCGTCCTTATCACTCTGGAAGCTCAAATCGGTAAAGGCCTCCATTTGGAGATCTCCATTACCATACACCAAGAACAATTCTTTAGTCCTTCGTAAGTACTTAAGAATGTTCTTCACAGCTATCCAGTGATTCTCCCCTGGGTTGGATTGATACCTACTTACTACACTAAGTGCATAAGCTACATCTGGGCGTGTACATAACATCGCATACATTATAGATCCTACTGCCGAAGCATAGGGTATAATGCTCATGCGAGCTCTCTCTTCATCGGTCTTTGGGCAAGAGTCCTTAGAGAGAGTGTCCCCATGGCAAGCGGGTAAGGCACCCCGCTTGGAGTCTTCCATACTAAACCTTTTTAGGATGGTGTTGATGTACCTGGCTTGGGACAATCCCAATAATCTTTTTGATCTATCCCTATAGATCCGAATGCCCAGAATGTATGTGGCATCACCCAGGTCCTTCATGGAGAACCTTAGTGATAAGAAAGATTTGACCGACTGTAGCATAGGAATATCATTTCCTATCAGAAGAATGTCATCCACGTACAATACGAGGAATGCGACAGCTTTTCCTACAGCCTTCTTATAAATACAAGGTTCATCTGGATTTTTGATGAAATCAAACTCTTTGATAACATCATCGAAACAGATGTTCCAACTCCGTGATGCCTGCTTTAATCCATAAATGGATTTAAGCAATCTACATGCTTTCCCACTGCTCCCACTGTCAATGAAGCCCTCTGGCTGATCCATATAAACGCATTCTTCTAAATCTCCATTTAGAAATGCTGTTTTAACGTCCATCTGCCAGATTTTATAGTCGTAGTAAGCAGCAATAGCAAGTAGGATCCGAATGGATTTAAGCATGGCTACGGGAGAAAAAGTTTCATCATAGTCCAAACCTGGTCTTTGACGAAAACCCTTCGCCATAAGTCTTGCCTTATAGGTCTCTACCTGCCCATCTATACCAATCTTTCTTTTAAAAATCCATTTGCACCCCACAGGTTTTACCCCAGGGGGTACAACGTCCAAAGTCCATATTTTGTTGGTGTACATAGACTCCATTTCAGATCTCATGGCATCCAGCCACTTCACAGAGTCTCCATTCATGATAGCTTGCTGAAAGATGGTAGGATCATCATCCTCCATGATGCAGTCTTCTCTATCACCATCAATGAGGAAACCGTAGTACCTCTCCAGTGGGCGAGAAGTCCTACTAGACCTACTGAGTGGCCGAGGTTCCTCAGTTTCTGTTGCAACAGCCGGTTCAACCAAGTCATCATTTGTGATTTATGTTTCTAGAACTTCTTCTAGATCTACCATATTGCCATCTGTGTCATTTGTAAAAAACTCTTTTTCTAAAAATGTGGCATGCTGAGAAACAAACACCTTTTGCTCCTCCTTGTGGTAGAATAGATATCCATAAGAATTCTTTGGATATCCCACAAAATTATATATGACTGACCGTGTCTCGAGTTTGTCCGGATTTTGCTTTTTAACATAGGCCGGACAACCCCAAATCTTAATTCGTTTAAGAGATGGTCTCTTCACATGCCATATCTCATATGGCGTGGTAGATACCGTTTTTTTTGGGACCCTGTTCAATAGAAATACTGCAGTCTCCAATGCATGCCCCCAAAATGAGACGGGTAACTCAGCATCACTCATCATGGAACGAACCATATCTAATAGGGTCCGATTCCGTCGTTCTGACACACCGTTGTGCTGTGGTGTGTAAGGAGGAGTGAGCTAAGAGAGAATCCCATTCTCTTTTAGGAAGTTTGCAAACTCTGTACTGAGATACTCCCCACCTCGATCTGATCGAAGCATTTTGATGCTCAAGCTGGTTTATTTTCTACTTCTAGTTTATATTCAGTGAATTTCTCGAAAGCTTCGGACTTGTGCTTTAATAAAAATACATGACCGAATCTTGAGAAATCATCGGTGAAAGTAATAAAGTATGAAAAACCGCCTCTTGCCTGTGTAGACATTGGCCCGCATACATCACTATGTATGAGGCCTAAGAGCTCAGTAGCTCTTTCTCCGTGTCCGGTAAACGAAGTTTTGGTCATTTTACCCTTGATACAAGACTGGCAAGTCGCATAAGATTTATATTCAAAAGGGTTTAAATATCCATCTTTGTGTAACTTGTTTAGTCTTGTTTCATTAATATGACCAAGTCTACAGTGCCAAAGAAAAGCTTCATTTATTTCTGAAAGTTTTCTTTTATTAGTGTGTTGTATGCTGAAAACTGTGTGTTGATTTAGGACGTATATCCCGTTATTAAGTGTACCATACCCAACCAACAATTGATTCAGGTGAATATTCATAAAATTGTTCTGCAATACAAAATTATATCCTTCATTGTCTAACAAAGAAATATATATTATATTACAAAGCATACTAGGTACATAATTACATGGGTTCAAAACCAATATACACCCAGACGGCAACCCCAAGTGATACTCTCCCACTGCAACTGTATGTACATTGGAACCATTTCCAACGCGGAGAGTATGGTCACCTGTTTTCAAAACCTTGCTATTTCTCAGCCCCTGTATAGAATTGCAAATGTGAGAACCTGAACCGGTATCTAATACCCAGGAAGCAGAGTTTATTGAAAAACAATTTTCTGTCACAAACACACCTGAAGCGGAAGCATCCCCATCCTTCTTCTTGAGATCCAAGTACTCGGTGCAGTTGCGCTTCCAGTGTCCTGTTTTGTGGCAGTAATAACATTCCCCTTTCCCCGATTCCCCAGCTTTGGACTTGTCTTTCCCCTTAACCTTTTTGACTCCACCCTTAGGTTTGGTGGGTTTCTTCTTCATCTTTCCCTTGGCCTTAGCCTTTGGGCGAGAAGAGGAAGATTGCCCAACACTCAAAACGGGAGTTTTCACTGATTTCAGCATGCTCTCTGCACTCCTTAACATATTAAGGAGTTCAGGTAGTTCCTTCTCCATGTTGTGCATGTTGAAGTTAACTATAAATTGAGCAAAGGTGGAGGGGAGAGACTGCAGAATAATATCCGTATATTTCTCATTATCCATTGTCCACCCAAGGTCCTCTAGCTCCTCTATGAGAGCTATCATCTTCAGTACATGGTCTGCTACTGGTGTGCCAGAGGCCATTCGCATCTGAAATAACTTTCTGGATGCTTCGTATCGTAATACGCGAGATTGCTCTCCATACAACTCCTTTGTATTGAGAAATATGGCTTGTACGTCCATATTCTCGTGCTGCTTCTGATGTGTGTTATCCATCGATGCAAGCGTGAGGCACTTGACCATGGCACAGTCAGCGTCCCATGTCTTGCGGACATCCTTATCCGCAACTGAAGACTTAGGACCTGGGACGGGCGGGGCTGGAGCCGTGAGGACATATGATACCTTATCATAAGTCAAGGCAATGTTAAGATTCCTTAGCCAGTCTTTATAATTGGTCCTATTCAGTTTATTTTTATCTAGTAGAAGCTTGAGTCCTGTCATTGGTATCTGGCATTAAGAGAGAGAAAAGAATACACTCAGCGAAAACTCTTGCAAAGATCAGATTGGTTATTATCTTATCTAATCGATGTCTCCCACTGCTTTAATCAAGTTTTTCTTTCAAACCATAAAAAGAAAACTAGCCAGGATTAATTACAGTCTACAACTTCTCTAACCGTTCAGCCAGGCCAGTGTCGGTATTTGAGGGAGGTTCCCCGTGCTTTCGCACGGACTTAATTAATATAAATCTCGTCTTCCCAGAAGCGTAGCCCCGTTAACACCTTTCTAGACACCTAATAGGTTAGCTAATTGTAAACTGCAAAAACTCTCCTGGGAGCAACTATTGCCCACAGTGGGATCGAGATCCAACCATCATATGGAAGGTATGCAATCTCATTGCAAATTTCAACTCTTGAAACTCCCGATTTGGTTTTTACCCCTAGCACTCATGACCTTGGCTATGGTCAACAAATCACAAGTACTGGTCAAGTTCAATCCGTCATTTCTTGATTAATTAGACCCGTTCAAATGACCCTTGGCTAAGGTCAACAAAGTCATATGCCCGTCCCAATTAATCTGCATCATATGCATTGTAGGAAGACATCACTTAGCTACCGTACACTACGTCTTGGCTAAGGTCAACAAACGTAGCATGAATACTAAGTACTTTACTTCCTAAAATGACGGAGGGTTGCAGATGAGTTTTAAGAAAATCTTTAACCCTTTGAACTTGATATCGTCGTAGAATCAAATGGTTTTCAAAAGGAGTGGCTTAAGCTCCACAAGTTTTGAAATGTAGCTTTTTCGTTAAAAGCCGAGTGGTTTTTCAAATCCGATTTTACAACATCTTTTTAGGTTTATTTTTCTTCATATTAATCATATTAATGTTGTCTCATCATTTAAGTCCTTAAGCCATCACAGAAAAGAAACGAAAATACAACGTATGCTTATGCCATCCGCATCCGCCGCAATGTTTCGTTATGCACCGTTAGGTTACTTAACTAACGGCATACCGAGACGGGACTAGCGCGGGTGTAAAACATAAGCAACGTCTATTATATATCTCATATATAATATAGCATTCGTCTCAGATATATTAAGCGATCACATCACAGAATATAGGCAGCAGAAACACAGATATGATAATATAGGATATACTAGGACGTCCGTATTTAGTATTTAGCCAACAATAGAAAATACGGATTCCACAGTCGTGATGAATAGCCAATCCCACACCCTAGACCCCTACGAAAGCGGCAAGCGACCCTACCAATTCTAGAGTTAGGAGACCCGGTCTCGACTCCTCGAGATGGTCTCCCACTGGACTTTAGAACTCGGTCACTTGTGCTCTCCTCCTTGGGTCTATCCTAATGCGGAAAAATAAATAATATACAACAATAGTGGCATCATCCTCAACCCGGAAGTGCCCCAAATAAAAGAATATTATATTACAAATGAATTTTACATGAATGAAAAGTAAAACTCTCATCTCACATAAAATCCCCAGGCTATTCGATCACGACAATCATATACATCACAATACAGCAACACATAACATCACATGTCATCAACGTAAGCAAGTGTGCATACCCCAATTGCCGTTGACATATAGCAACGAAACCGGCGATACGCACACTACGCTTACGGTCACAGAAAAAAGTATCACATACTACTAGGCGATGTTAAACCCTTCGATCGAATTAATGAACACCCGCATTCCCTAGCATGCTCAACACTTGAGCGCCGTTAAACAATACCCAAAATCTATGCCATGGTATTTAATGGACCAACCGTAGAAGGGCAGACCCAAGCCTCATTTGTGGCGCCACTAACTACGGTAAACCCTAAGGTTTAGTCGCAGTTTGGTGGTCACATCTCGAGTTAGGGTTACTTTCTTCTAGAGGGTCCATAAGAATACCTGCATTATATATCGAGTACGTTCAACCTGGAAAAATACGAGTGTTTGATAATTTGTTCGACCTGTTTAACGTCGCCAATGTTACCAATACGATGCTATAAAAATAAGAATACGAACTATTCCGTAAAGAGCCCAATACGAAACTTACATCACATGCAATTCTGTATAAAACAAACAATACTAGAAACCCCAGAATATGAGTAAAAGATCATAGGTGCAATATGAGGGGGAGAGGAGCATAAGGGGTCGGCGACGCCGGATTTTCTTGCCTTGTCGCCGGCCTAGAACCGAGCACCCCCCCATCGTGTTTCACCTGTGTTCTTATATCCTCTCAAATGTCACTCTGCAGTTGCTGAAATAATTTTTTGAACACTTTTTAAAAAAATTCCAGAGAGCAATTTCAAGGGTTTCTAAAATCGTATTTTTGCGGAAGTTTTCGTTTTCGTATTGTCGTAACATCGTCTAGGCTTCTAGTTAGGCCCTGATACCATGAAGGTGTTTCTACAGCACCACTACTAGGGTTAGGTAGCATCACACATGCCATATTAAAATTTATAGGGTGCTAAAGAAAACATCTTAAGGATCATACTAGAAAAGCTAGGGTTATAAGATATATAACACTATCACAAGTAGTAAAAGACTAGGGTTTGAGAATACAACCTTTGTAGCTCCCTACGCTAGACTCCTTGACCACTTGAGAGTTGAAAGAAGTTCGCTTGAGATCCTCTAGGTCCACGACGATCCACCCGGAGTCCTCTTTGTCCAAGCTAGATGCTTCACTAGATCAAGAGAAGAAGTAGAAGCCAACACTCTAAACTAATGGGCAAGAGTAGTGTAGAATGGTGATGTGGTTTGTTTTCTCACTTCAAAACCCTAACTTGATCACTCTTTTGCTCACTAATGAAAGCTAGAGAGCAAAAGAGAGGAGGAAGAAGATGATGGCAATTGAAGAGCTCAAGATAATGATAAAAGATAAAGAAAAAGATAAGAATGAGAAAAGAAAATATATATATTTTCTTCTTCTCACTCTTAACTCAAGTTAATAAATATCTAGATATTTATCTTTGGATGCAAAATGGCTATAGAAATTAACTCATGGTTAACACAAAGGTTGGGGGGGGGAATAAAATAATCAACCATGAGTAATTATCCAATTCCATTTTCTTTTCCAAATATAAATATCAACATATTTATTAAGGTGTGAGTCTTATATTGCCACTATCCAATATATCAACAACCATGATGGAATTGTGTATGCATGTATGAGTGCATGCACATCTATATGTGCATCAAAGAGAATAAATGCATACATGCATGCATACAAAAAAAGACAAGAAGGGTTTAAAGTGAAAAAGCTAATAGTTAATGATAAATCAAAACTTGATTTAGCAAACCGGTCATATCACATACGACCCGACCAAAGCAAACCGTCCGATTAATATACGGTATCACATACGCGAATTTAATCGGGTCCCCGCGCATATCTCATATGTGCACCACATCATTTCGCCTGGACTAGGTAACTCCATTGTGGGACTCGAAGACTCGTCAATATGCCGGCAGTGGGTGATAATCATATCAAGCACTCCCAAGCCACAGGAGGTCAGCTAAACGTAACGGCCACCCGGGTATTGAGCGACCAGAAGAAAACAAGCGAACCTGTCACAACTCCCGTCGAGCCAACCGGCAACACTACCGTACAGTCAGGTCTCTTTATCAGATATGCTGCATATCGAGTCTAGGGATGGTAACGTCGACCCCAATAACTCAATAACTCGTGCCGATGAATGGTCTATAACAGATCGAGAAACTACTGATAACACTTATCAGTAAATCTCAATAGCCCTGGCCAAGGACTTACTGATATAGCCAATCGTGTACAGCACAGCATCAACCCCCAATACCGGAAGAGACAAAACCCCTCCTATCGCTCATCGTTTTCGTGTGTCTCGGGATTGAACCCAAAAGCCACCTGTTTGCACGACTCAGCAGAGCCGTGGTAGGGTGGTAATCAAAGTACAATGGGAGAACACACAAGACTCTATGACGATCTTGGGTCTACAGACTAACCTGTACCAGTGTCACCTGAGAACTTCTATCCGATGATAGATATAATTCCATTTAGGAGTTCTCGGCGAGTCCGTCCAGTGTACCCAGTCACCACTAAGCACCCGTATACGATCTCGATGTCAAACATCAATGGATGTGGGAACATCCATCGCCCATCATATGGGTCTAGTATCATATACGCTAGTCTACTCTGGTATATCTATGCCCTATCTCGATACACCTACGACTAGGGACATTTTAGGACATGCTTATAAACTACAGACGTCCCACTAGTATGATCTCCATCATAATCATAGTAGTCAAGCAAATATCCTTAGGGCTTTATCAACATGTGTAAATGAATAATAGCATAATCAAGTCAACATGTCAGATAAAGAAGAACCAGATAGCATACTATCATGTCGAGCAAGAATGTACACTGAATATATATATATATATATATATATATACATACATACATGTATAAATACATCCACTATCATATAATGGCCTCTAGGGCATACATATATCCAACAACATTAAATGATGGGATTTCGTTAATGAGATTAATGAAAGAAAAGAAACCTACAGATGTTGTAGAATCAAAAATTTTGAAAAAGGTAGCTGTAGTTCTTTCTTTGCATAGTGGTATTCCTTGATGAATATCCACCACCTCATTCGATGAGGAAAGAGCCGAGATCCCTTCTCCGGGAGTGACCACTTTAGCGAAACTAGCAAATTCTACGACCCATTCGGTTTATTATGATAGATTCTATAGTTCTTGTTTTGCATAGTAGTATTCCTTGATAGATATCTAGCACCTCATTCGATGAGGAAAGAGCCGAGATCCCTTCACCGGGAGTGACCTCTTTAGCAAAACCTAGCAGATCCTATTGGTTTTTTTTTTTAAAACTACTCGATTTTTAAAGCGGAGCTTAAACTACTCCTTTTTAAATCAGATGATTCTACAACGATATCAAGTTCATTACGTTAAAGGTTTTCTTAAAAACCAGTCGTAGCCCTCCTTCATTTCAAATAAGTGCTATTTAGTATTCGTGCCGCGTTTGTTAACCATAGCCAAGGCGTAGTGTGCGGTAGGTAATTAGCACTTATCTGCAGCATGTGATGCGATTGAGTTAGGATAGTCGTACGACTTTATTGACCTTAGCCAAGGTGTAAGTCAATGTCGCGCACCCCGCGGGTTCGCGGGGAGGCGGAATACGTAAAAAACAATTTTTACGAGCTTCGCAACACTGACTTGAACTCCAGGATCGATACTAAACCTTAACTAGATAAATAGTATAAGGTTAACTACTCGGATAGGAAGTTATACCTCATGTTAGATGTCCTTCGGGTCTTCTTTGCTGTCCTCTGTTGGGCTACGGCAGCGCCCCGGCTGTCAATCCGAGGCCAAATGCGGAACAAAAACTTTTCAAAACGGCGCTAACGTAACCTTAAAACCCGGATCGTGCCATTAACCCTATACTAGTAAACTGTAAAAAGGAGTTTAAGAGATTATACCGATCGATCTATGTCCTTCGGTCTTTAACCTCTTCCCAAGCTCCTCACGGCTGCTCCAAGGTAAGTTCGATCTCCGGTCTCCCTTGCCGAAGAAGATCCATGTTGAGAATTAGTAATATGGGCTCCCGCCTCAAAACCAAGGCAACTCGGGCATCCAGTTTGCTAGCATAGATGCCTAAGATGAATTAGAGATAGTGTGTGAATACTTTGTCTCAAGTCACCCAAGGAGATGGATGGAGGTAAATGAAGTTGCCAAGCGAGATAAAAATATGAACACAAGAATTTTTCTAATGAGGAAAAATGGGGCTCGGCCATTTTTGTTCTTTGGGGATTTCTTGAGAATTGGTGAGGTGAGTGTGATGATTAAATCAACCCCAATAATATTTCCCTCACCTCTCAAATAGCTAGCACACTCAAAGAAATATCTCACAAAAAACTAAAGGAAAACAAGAAACATTAATGACAAAAGAATATCTCACCCACTCCAAGCCACCTCACACACTTGCCCATGCTGCCCACAATTTTGCCAGCCCACAAAAAATAAAGAGTGACAACGAAATTTGCTCACTCACATTTCAAAAATTAAACATTAATCCAAATGTTTAAGTCGAGAAAAGAAATTGGCAACTTCAAAAGTAATCTCGTAATGAATTACAAGATTATCTCTCATCCGTATATACATACCTTCATCCGTATTCCGACTGAATACGAATATAATGAGACGAAAATATTCCAACAATCTAATACTAGGATCCAGCTTAAACCAAATTCCACTAGTATGATCCGTCCGATCATGATCTATGCACAAGTGCACGTATATGATCGAACCCGGCCATAAAACCATACGGCCTCTACAACGTTTCGCCCGAACTAGGGAAACTCTCTGTGCGGGACTCTAAAGACTCGTCAAAACGCTGGCAGTGGGTTTAACCACAAGCACGTCAGTGGCACTAGCTGTATGTAACGACTACCCAGGTATTGAGCGAAAAGGAGGCCGACGAGCGAACTCATCCTGAAACCCTACTGAGCTTATCTGTGACAATCTCCGTACAGTCTGGTCTGTTTGTCTAAGAGTATCACATATCGGGCCTAGGGGGATGGTAAACGTCAGACCCCCAATAGCGGTATAAGTCGTGTCGGAGTGTAGCCCAGAACACCTTGAGAAACTATTGGAATACCAACTAGTAAATCTCACTTGCCTTGGCCAAGGACTTTGTGTAATGGCTCTCCAAACACAGCGCGATATCAATCCCGAATACCGGGAGAGACGAATCCTGTCTAACCGCCACTGCCTCTAAGTGCTTCTGGACAGCACCCAACTACTACCTGTTTGCACGACTCCTTTGAGCCGTGGTAGGGTAGCAATCAAAGAACAGTGGGAACACACTTGAGGCAAAATAGCAGTGCCAAGTCAATGAACTAAGTTGTACTCATGTCACCTGGGAACTGCTACCTGACGATAGGTATAGTACCATCCAGTAGTACCCCTGCGAGTCCGTCTGGTGTACTCATAACCCAATGAGCATGTGTGTATTATCTTAGGTGAACCAACTGACACCAATGGCTTGTGAAACCAGCCACTGCCCCTCGTCGGGGTCTCGATCCGTATACACTATTCTACTCATAGAATATCGATGCCCAGTCTCGAAACTCCCACGACTAGAGACACTTTAAGGATGTGCTTTTAGAATACCCAATCTCACGTATATGATCGCCATCATACTGCTGGTAGTCAAGCAAGAATCTTATGGGCTCTATCAACATGTAATAGTGATCTGTAATGTCACCTGAAGCATGTACACGATGATAAAGACAAACCAGATAGCATACTACCATCTCGAGTAAGACTGTTCTACCGGTATAGGTCCTCCCTCAATCATTGCAATCACGTTCCTGTGATCCAATAATTGACTTGAGGGCACTATAGCCAACAATCTCCCACTTGCACTTAAGGCTAATTATTGCGATGTCGCATACTCACAGCCCGTTTGATATCGAACACCCAACTCCTCTACTAATCAGTTTCACAAAGCTTGTTTGTGAAACTATTGCGTTCGAGAAATAGCCTCAGTGAATGGATCTGCCCTTATGTTTCTTTCTATGTCTCTCTTTATCTCATGTTCGTGGAGAAAGCCATCCCCTGATATGAGCAATACCTGTCTTAGAATATGTCTGGATGTTTGATGAGACCCAGTTCACAAATGAACTCCAAATCCAGTAAACTTCTTAGACAGTAGCGTCAACTGAATTTAATCAGTATCCTGCGCCATGCCTCCCTCAGTATCCGCTTGGACCATCTGTCCAAACTACCGCCTCTCGTCATGAGGGAAAACTATAACTCTGACAGTCACTCTGTCATCCAGGTCACCTTGAAAACCTGGAATGATAACCGTCTCCCGATGGAGGCTGCCGTTATCAAATCTCTAGAACATTCACTTATGTTCATAAGTTGCTTCCAAACGTTTCTCCAGGATTGGATTAATATCTCAACTTATTGCATCTAGTGCAAAAACAACATCTGGTGTGGTACTTGAGATCTCATGATTGACTCAATTGCCTAAGCAAGTGATATGACAATCATGCACATCCCTTTTCCCTTTAGTCTGTAAGACAACTTTAGAGAGGATGACTCCATCACCTGCAGGTACACCACCATGCCAGGAGTCATCCATTCTAAAACACCTTTAGAATACTATCTAAGTACCCAGATTGGGACACTACCCAAATCTAGATCTAAAACCATAGATCTAGTAACCAGAATGCGTGATATTATATTCATATCCTATGTGGAGAAACCATTGTATGACAACCACAGTATAACCGATCGTAGTATAGGAATTTCACTTCCTACAACGTGCATGTCATCAAAATACCAGGACATCACACCCTACTACCTTCTTAACATATCCCTCTCCTATTCTGATGAAGTTAAAACCTATGACTGTCACATCAAAAGGATGATATATCCCTGCTATATCTGCTTTAGTCTATAAATAGACATAAGCTACTTGTCCACTATGCTTCCGCTGCTCCCACTGAATACAACAACCCTCTGGCAGAGTCATATACACGTGTACTTATAAAGCTAGTTTAGAACAATGCTATACTCATCCTCCTGCCGAGTCTCATAGTCTAGAACAATAGTACTAGAAAGTCTGGGTAAACAAGAATCTCCCTGTCGCCGTCCTTGAGGCTACCGGAGTACCTCTCGGGTGCCTGAGGTTACCCACCATATCAGCGGAGTGGCTAATGGAATGTCAAACATGATCGAATCTTTAGGTTCTATTAAATTTTTCGGTAATCGTTTGTGGTTCTGGAATCACTTCCAGTTCTACCATACTCCCACTACTGTTTTCTTAAAAAGTTCATTTTACTAAAACTGTGGCGAGTCAAGAACAATATCACTATTGATCTTCCAGATGGTAGAAAGTCACCCCTCGTCATAGCCTGGGATAACCCACAAACTACCATTACAGAAACGTGCCTTGAGTTATCCAGAGTCTTGTTTTAAGCCTAAGCCGGACAACTCCAAATACCTTAACATCGTTAAGATATGAACCATTCTATATACAATATAGAAACAGAGGCACTGATTTAATTGGAACCAGATTCAAATCATGCAGCTGTCTCCAGTGCATGTCATCCAAATAGAGAGAGGCCGATCAGCATTACTCAACTTAGGAGTATATCCAAATATGAGTAACCTGAAAGAGAAACAAGTTTCTCAAAACCATTACTATCAACTGAATACCATACACAAGTATCTACATCTTCGATTACCTTGAAGAATCCTGATAATTGCAACACATGGTTCTCTACTTTATTCGTGTATCTATAACTTCTCAAAACTTGGACCTTGTATTTCTACGAAACACTTATCTAAAACTTGAGAAGTCACAAGTAAACATAATATAGTACGAGGACCAACCCTTTTGTCCTAATGGACACTGGACAACATACAATACTTTGTATAAGTCCCCTTAGTTGAACAACTCAAACCATGTGCGTCGTAGGTTGAAAACTGTACTATGGTTATGAAGAATTACACCGCTGTTTAATGCTCCTTACCTAACCATCAACTGATATAGGTAAATGTCATGGACATAATTTCAAAAAGTTATATCTCACTTTATGAAATAAACGTACAGATATATCAGTTTTAAATTGGTGCATAACAACGGATATTCAAAACCAAATATTTGCCGTCCGGGAAAAACCCAGGCGATTTTCTCAAATATCACCAATTACAACGAATCCCGATATAATGAGGATGATCACCTAATTCCCAATAACCTACTCCCACTCATTATCTGTAAAACCATATAGATGTGAGAATCATACCTGGTAAATACATATCCTGGAGTAAGGGCTAATTGGGAAATCTGTTTTCTATTAACAATACACAGTGAAACTAAAATATTAAAATGTTTCATAGGGATATCCGGGTATTCCTAGTAATGCCTCTTCCACTATCAGATCCATGACTGTAACCGTATATTTCTTTGCCATCTCTCCAATTCCCTTTATTTGTCTTTACTCATTACCTTCTGTACACCCCCTTAGGCTAAATGGTTTTCTTTCTTCCCTACCGTTCGGCACCAGCCTATGGTTTGGAAGAAGACTATCCAATAAGCATAATAGGTGTACTCTCCTAATCCTAGGAGTACTCACAACCTGAGAGAAGGTGATGATAAAAGACAACTGAATGAACCTTATTCTATTTCTCCTGAACCGGAGAAAAGCAAAGGTGAAGTAGGAGTGGCGATGAAATACGCGGTTTGGTCGTGAATGATAGCAGTCGCAATTTACTTTTCTCTCTTTCTAATCCCTTTATTTTGTCTTTACTTATTATTTTCTGTACACCCAACTTAGGCTAATTGGTTTTCTCCTTTCCCTACCTTTCGGCACCTGCCTATGGTTTGGATGAAGACTATCCAATAAGCGTAATAGGTGCACCCTCTCCTAATCTTAGGAGCCCTCACAACCTGAGAGAAGGTAAAAGGAAAAGACAACTGAATAGTCCTATTCATTCTCTCCAGAACTAGAATCCATCCTCGAAAAAAGTTCCTTTGAGTTCGTATGTAACTATACGATGGATTTATTCAATGGAAGTGGATGTTCGTAGTAATACGGGGTGTTCTGGAGAAATGCAAAGGGTAAAAGAAAGAGCGGCAATGAAGTATGCAACTCAGACAATCCAAAAGCCAGTGTTTTAAGAAAGTTCGGTTAACTTGGTTACTGAGTTATAGTCCAGGGTCGGGCCATGGTCGCTGCCAAGAGAGAGAGAGGGAGAGAAAAGAAACACTCAGCGTGCACTCTAACCTAGATCAGAATGGTTAATCACTTTATCTAATCAGGATGTCTCCCACTGTATCCTCAAATTCTCCTCCAAACCTGAAAGAAGAATTAGTCGGGATCACTCGAGGAGTAAACCAACTCATCAGATGTAATCGGGATTCAACTATCATCGCATGATAACCTGATGGAATCCACTCAAGTTATCATACTCCAGAAGGTATGCGCATGCCTGGCAAGTTTCAGTTTCTTTAGAAACTCCCGATGTGTGTTTTTACCCTTAGGACCCAAGTGACCTTGACGAATAATCAACAAATCAAAAGGTCCTAGTCAAGTTCAACCCGTCATTATCTTGATTGCGTTAAACCCACCCGCACGACCCTTGATGCATAATCAACAAAGTCATACGACCGTCCTAACCAATCCACATATCCATGCGACAGAAAAGCATTACAGAGCTACCGCACACTATGCCTCGGCGAATAGCAACGACAAACGTAGCTCGAATACTAAGCAATACTAATTTGAAATGACAGAGGGCTACGGCTGGTTTTTGGCGAAAAACCTTTAACGTAATGAACTTGATATCGTTGAAGGAACCGGATAGCCTTTTATAAAAATATAGTGCCGAAAACCTTTGCTAAAGAGGTCAATCCCGGTGAAGGGATCTCGGCTCTTTCCCCGTAGAATGAGGTGCAGGATATTCCAACTGAATACCGCGATGCGAAGCAAAAAGTAATCGACTATAGTGAAGTTATTACCCTGACGCAAACCTCTGTCCAAGGGGTCACTCCCGATGAAGGGATCTCGGCCCTTGCCTCGTCGAATGAGGTGCTGAATATTCATAACCGAATACCACTGTGCAAAACAAAAGAGAACGTCCTTATAATAACAGGTTTTTGAAAATTGTTCCAACAACATTGAATAGGTCTGAATTCCTTGCATTAATCCGAATCAATGCAGTCCCATCAATTAATCACACCACAAAAGAACGAAAATATAATGTACGTATATGCATGAAGGGTTACCTACGACGGCAGCAAGGTTTCGGGAGGTATCGTCCATGCCAAATTAAAATTTTGCCGATTTAGATAACCCTAACATAGATCGTCTACTAGAAATAATACGGAAAGATATATGCAAACACTTTGCAAAAGTAAAGAGAGCAAGGAATACAACCTTTGTAGACCGGTTCTTCACTTCAAATAGCTCCGTGTAGTAGCCCCCTCCGCTGCGATCTCAAGCTCCAGACTCTAGAGAGGCTCTGTTGAAGAAACGAACGTACTTGCTTCGAAGACTTCGAGGCCGAAGATGATCTACGTCGGGGAGACACTAACTCAAGCTATTCCTTCACTAGGTCATGAACTTTGTGAAGAGAACACCCTATACTAATGGCAAGTAGTAGAGGATGATGAAGTAGGAAGTGGGCTCACTTTAGAATTGATTTTCTCACACTTTTTCTCAAACCACCATTGAAGCTAGCAAGCTTTTTTAGGAGGAGGAAGAAGAAGCTAGAACTCATTATAATAATTCATGTGAGAATTAATTATCCATAAAGAATAATGTAACTATGGGTGAGTTAAGCTATCATACTTAACTCATGTAGAGAATTAACCAAGGTGCAAGGTTAAAGGGTTGGGTTAAGTAATATCTAAGTAAATGACAAAAGAGTGGACTTTGTCAAAGTTTCTCCAAGCTTCTTCCAAGCTTGAGAACTTTGACTAAGTCTTCCTCATTTGTTAAATCTTAAGATATAAACAAAACCCTAATCTTAACCCTAATCATGGTATAAGTCTCATACACCCATCTTGTATGTATCATCAAGCATGATACAAACATGTACACCTGCATATATCACATATAAAAAATGTGCACAATCTAGTGAGAAAATAAATCTTAAGTGAGCTAATACTAGTTAATGTAATGTAATATATCAAATATATAATTATACATTAAATTATTAAATTAACTCTTGATTTAATAATCCGGCTATAACCGACTAATATCATGTGTAACAACTTATCGAATCAACACTTGATCCGATAATCCGGCTATATCGCATATAACCGATCAATCCTATAAATCGCGAGAATAGAATACGGTATCTCATATCGTATCAATCTCGGTCCCGCACATATCACATATGTGCTCCTACTCCGTTTCGCTTGAGCCAGGAAACCCCTGTGTAGGACTCTAAAGGCTCGTCAATACGCCGGCAGTAGGTGATGATCATATCAAACACCCACAAGCCGTAAGCGGTCTGCCAAACGTAACGGCCACCCGGGTATTGAGTGATCAGAAGATCAACAAGCAAGCCTGCTCGCACTCCTGCGAATCCAATCAGTAACACTACCGTACAGTCCGGTCTCTTCGTCTGATATGTCGCATATCTCGTCTATGGGAGGTAAACGTCAGACCCCAGTAACTCGATAAGTCGTGTCGATATGAGGCTCATAACGGGTCAAGAAACTACTGATAACACTTACCAGTATATCTCTGAAGCTGCTTTGGCCAAGGACTTCCTGTTATATCCAATCGAACACTGCGCAACATCAGCTCGCTATACCGGGAGAGACGAAACCCCTCCTATTGCTCATTGCCTCCATGTGACTCGGGACTGTACCCAAAAGCCACCGTTTTGCATGTTCTCTTGAACGTGGTAAGGTGGAAATCAAAGCATGGTGGGAATCACACAAGACTCTATGAAGATCTCGGGTCTACAGACTAACCTGTACCAGTGTCACCAGAGAACTGCCATCTGACGATAGGTATAATACCATCTGGGAGTTCTCGGCGAGTCCGTTCAGTGTACCCAGTCTCCACTAAGCACCCATATATTGTCTCTGATGTCAAACACCAATGGATATAGGATCATCCATCGCCCATCTACATGGGTCGAGAAGCTATACGCTAGTCTACTCTGGTATATCGATGCCCTGTCTCGATACACCCACGACTAGGAACATTTGAAGGATGTACTTAGCGACTACTCTGTCACCACTAGTATGATCTGCATCATAGTCCTGGTAGTCAAGTACTCATCCTAAGGGCTTTATCAACATGTAACATAGAGACAATCAGTGTACATGTTAAGATAAAGTGCAACCAGATAGTATACTATCATGTCGAGCAAGAAAGTACTCCATATATATGTCCAAGCATCCACTACAATATACATCGTATGTACAGTAATGGCCTCTAGGGCATAGATATCACTAACAATCTCCCACATGCACTAGGGCTATCTGTTGTAGTATCTCATACCCAACAATCAGCAGTGGTTGATGTATCTCATACTCAACCATCCCATAAAAGTCTCTACTGGGAAATAGGCCTTTGTGAGTGGATCCGCGCTGTTGTCCTCTGTGTCTACTCTCCTAACCTCGATCTCCCTGGAGATCAGCCATCTCCATGATCAGGTGATACTGCCTAAGAATATGTCTGGATCTTTGATGGGACGGGGGTTCCTAGGCCAAAGCCACAACTCCATTATCACACAATGGTAGGAACGAAGTTCATCTCATGAACTTATATATATCCAGACTACTTCTTTGGTAGCATCGTAGGTAGCAATGTATTAGCCTTTAATCGTCTAGATTTGTCACGGTATCTAGCTTGGAACTCTTCCAACATACCATCCCTTCACTAAGGGTAAAGACAATGCCTGTGACTGACATTCAGTCGTTCTTACCACCCTGGATCCTATCCAGTGATTCTCCACAGGATCGATTGACACCATCTCACTACACTTAGTGAGAATCCTAACATCCACTTAGATCTATCTCATAGATCCAACACCCAGGATTTAGGAGGTATCGCCTTGATCCTATATGGAGAATCCATGTGATAAGAGGAGATTGACCGAGCGTAGCATAGGAAACTCCTTTCCTATCAAGAGTATGTCATCCACGTACAATACGAGGATCATCACCATACTCCCTACTACCTTTTTGTATACACAAGGTTCATCTACCATTTTAATGAAGTCAAACTCTTTGACTATCACATCAAAACAGATGTTCCAACTCCGCGATGCCTGCTTTAACTCATAAAGCAACTTGCACACGTTTCCGCTGCTCCCACTGTCTACGAAGCCCTCTGGCTGTGTACTTATAGACGCTCTCTTCTAAATCACTATTTAGAAAAGCAGTCCTGACACCCAACCGCCAGGTATTGTAGTCATGGTATGTAGCAGTGGTAAGTAGGATCTGGATGGACTTAAGCATAGGCACTAGAAAAGGTTTCATTATTATCCACACCTGGTCGACGACGAAAACCTTTTGCAACAAGCCTTAGCTTTGAAAGTCTCAACTTTTCCGTGTACACCAAGTAATCTTCTCAAGATATACTTGCTCCTGATGAGGATTTAACCCTTCAGATAAAGCAACCAAAGTCCATACTTTGTTGGTGTATATGGATTCCATCTCAAATTTCTTAGCATCCGGCCATTCTTACAGAGTCGCCACTCTTGATGGCCTGCTCGAAATTAGTTGGGTCATCATCTCATGATGCAATCCTCGCTCCCACTGTCATAGATAAACCGAAGTATCTCTCAGGTGGATGAGGAACCCTACCAGATCGGCGGAGAGGCTGAGGTTCGTTGGAAAAACTATTGAATCCTTAAGGTTTACCAAATCATCAGCTGCAGTTTGTATAGCTGGAACTCCTTCCAGTTTTACCTCATGACCACTAATTTCTTCACAAGAAATTGTAAGTCCACGTTGCCGACCCCGGTTCTTGCGGGGAGGCGGAAACGGTATAAAAATCAAATTTTTAGCGCACTAGGCAACATGGACTAACAAAAGTCGGGATCTTTTCTAAACAAAACTAGCTACCAAGCTAAAGAGAGTTAGCTACTCGGAAAAGGTGTTATACCTCACTTGAACTCCTTCTTCTTGAAACCTTTGTAGAGGTTGGATGGTGCTCTCTTCGTCGCCTTCTTTCGTCAAAGATGGATCTACCTGAGGGTTCAACCTTGGGCTCCTTTCTCAAACTTTGAGAGAACTAAGGTCTTTGGCTTGCTAGACCTTCAACCCTAGAGTGAGTAGAGAGTGGTTTAGGGTATTTTTATCTCAAGGAGAGGTTTCTCAACACATGAGAATGAATCTCCTTGAACTAGAGGAGGAGGAAGAAGAAGAGATGAGAGAGAGTGAATATGATAGAATGAAATGTTTTTTCAACCATAACAAAATATAAGTGATTTATCAAAAATATTATTAATCAAAAATGAAAAGGTGATGGTTAGTTTGAATAGACCATTATCATATCACCATAAATGATTTTGCAAAGATCAAAGAGCATCTAAAAAGCTAATGATGATGGTCAAAGTTTCAAACCTAGTCAACTAGTCAACCTTGGTCAACAAGTCAACAAGCCCAACCATGACACAATTTCATTTAATTAATATTATTAATTGATAAATCACAAGATCATTAGGGTTTGGAAAAAGACGACTGTCAACTGTGCATACACACCCGTTCCAAAACCCCAATGAAAAATCTATTCCTCCGCCTCAATCAACTGTGCATACACACCCGCGTTCATGTTTCGAGGAACACGAACACAAAGAGATAAAACCAATCCCAAATCATATACTAGGATCCAGCTTAAACCAAAGCTCGCTAGTATAAGCTGTCCGGACAACAAACTGCACAAGTGCGCGGATGTGAACGAACCCTGTCGCAAAACCATGCGACCTCTACTCATTTTGCCCAAAGGCGAATAGCCCTCTGTGTGGGACTCTAAAGACTCGACACTACGCTGGCAGTGGATTTAACCATAGACCGTAAGCGGCACTAGCTGTACGTAACGGTCCCCAGGTAGATGCCGATAAGAAGACTGACGAGGTGAACCCCATCTGAACTCCTACTGAGCCTGAATGTGTCAGTCTCCATACAGTCCGGTCTATTCGTCTGATACATCGCATGGCGGGCCTAGGGGGCGGTAAACGTCAGTCCCCTAATAGCGGTACGAGTCGTGTCGGAGTGAAGCCCAGAACACCCTGAGATAACACTGGAAACCTACCAGTATAACTCGCTTGCCCTGGCCAGGGACTACTCGTGTAATGGCTCTCCTAGACACAGCGCGATGTCAACCCCCAATACCGGGAGAGACGAATCCTATCTAACCGTCACTGCCTCTAAGTGCTTCGGGACTGCACCCAACTACTACTTGTTTGCATGACTCTATTGAGCCGTGGTAGGGTAGTAGTCAAAGTACAGTGGGAACACACTTGAGGCGAAGTGACAGTGTCAAGTCAGCGGACTAAGCTGTACTCATGTCACCTGGGAACTGATAACTGACGATAAGTATAATACCAACCATCAGTTCCCAACGAGTCCTGTCCAGTGTACTCGTAGCCTAACGAGCACCCGCATACTATCTCAAGTACGACGTACTGGCGGCTGTGGGACAGACCGTTTCCCGCACTGGGACGAGAAGCGCATGCGCTGGTCTACTCCGGAGTATCGATGCCCTGTCTCGATAATCCCACGACTAGGGAGGTGTATAAGGATGTGCTTGTAGATTACCCAGCCCCCATGAGTGTGACTGCCATCACAACGCTGGTAATCCAGCAAAGATCCTAAGGGCTCCACTAATGCGTATAGGTGATATAATAAAAGAAACACATGTACACATTAAAGCAGAGACAAACCAAGTAACATACTACCATTTCGAGCAAGATTGTATATACAACTGTGAATATCCCAAGCTTACATCAAGTAATATACATACTAGTATGATACAGTAATGGCCTCTAGGGCATATACACTAACAATCTCCCACTTGCACTAAGGCCATGTACTGGCGTATCGAAGACCTATCATCTCGATCAGCCGCTCGAACTGAGTCTGGGGTAAGGCCTTCGTAAATGGATCTGCAGTGTTATTTTCTGAAGCAACCCTCCGAACCTCGATCTCCTTGCGATCCACGATCTCCCTGATCAGGTGATACCGCCTCAAGATGTGTCTGGATTTCTGATGGGACCTGGGTTCCTTCGCTAAAGCTATAGCCCCGTTATTGTCGCAATACAGAGGTATTAGATCAACAATGGACGGAACCACCTGAAGTTCTTTCAAGAACTTCCTCATCCAGACGGCTTCTTTTGCGGCATCAGATGCAGCGATGTATTCCGCTTCCATAGTCGAGTCTGCAACGGTTTCCTGTTTGGAACTCTTCCAACACACCGCCCCTCCATTGAGGGTAAAGACAAAGCCCGACATGGACTTGGAATCATCCTTGTCACTCTGGAAGCTGGAGTCAGCAAAGGCCTCGATCTGAAGGTCTTTTCCGCCATACACCAAGAACATCTCCTTAGTCCTTCTCAGGTACTTGAGAATGTTCTTTACCGCTATCCAGTGTTTCTCCCCAGGGTTTGACTGATACCTGCTTACTACACTCAGTGCATAAGCCACATCTGGTCTGGTACATAACATCGCATACATTATAGAGCCTACCGCAGAAGCGTAGGGTATAATAGACATGCGATCCCTTTCCAAATCAGTCTTGGGAGACATCTCTTTGGAGAGGGTGATCCCGTGACAAGCCAGTAGATTACCGCGCTTGGAATCTTCCATACTGAATCTTTTCAGTATGGTGTCGATGTACCTGGACTGCGAAAGTCCTAATATCCTCTTGGATCTATCACGATAGATCCGGATCCCCAGAATGTTCACCCAGGTCTTTCATGGAGAACTTGTGTGACAAGAACCCCTTGACAGATTGTAGCATAGGAATGTCATTTCCTATCAACAGAATGTCATCCACGTATAAAACGAGGAATACGACAGTTTTTGCTACAAATCTACTATAGATGCATGGTTCATCTGGATTTTTGATAAAGCCAAATTCTTTGACCGTCTCATCAAAATAGATGTTCCAACTCCGCGATGCCTGCTTTAGTCCATAGATGGACTTAAGCAACTTGCACACCTTTCCGCTGCTCCCACTCTGAATGAAACCCTCTGGCTGGTCCATATAGACGCACTCTTCTAAATTTCCATTTAGAAAAGCGGTCTTTACGTCCATCTGCCAAATCTCATAATCGTGGAAAGCAGCAATGGCAAGAAGGATCCGAATGGATTTCAGCATAGCTACTGGAGAAAAGGTTTCATCATAGTCCAAACCAGGTCTTTGACGAAAACCCTTTGCAACAAGTCTAGCCTTAGAGGTCTCAACCTGTCCATCTACACCAATCTTCCTTTTGAAGATCCACTTGCATCCTACGGGTTTTACCCCATCTGGAGCAATGTCCAACGTCCATACCTTGTTGGTGTACATGGACTCCATTTCGATCCGCATTGCATCCAGCCATTTTACCGAGTCAACGCTCTGAATGGCTTGCTGGAAGCTAGTAGGCTCATCACTATCAATGATGCAGTCCTCTCTATCCCCGTCTATGAGAAAACCGTAGTATCTCTCGGGCGGATGAGACTTCCTACTACTCCTGCGGAGCGGCGTAGGAATGTCCTGATCTTTCGAACCCTCTGGTTCTACTAAGCTTTCAGTAATAGCTTGTGGTTCTGGAATTTCTTCCAGTTCTACTGCGCTCCCTCTAATCTCCTTTTCCAAGAACTGGTGTTCTAGGAAGTAGGCATTACGAGAAACAAATACCTTTTGTTCCTCTGCGTGGTAGAAAAGATACCCCCTTGGTGTTCTTTGGGTATCCCACAAACTTGCACAGTACTGAGCGTGCCTCGAGTTTTTCCGCATGCTGCTTTTTGACAAAAGCTGGACATCCCCAGATCTTCAGGTATTGAAGATAGGGTTTCTTCCCGCTCCATAATTCATATGGTGTGGTAGGCACAGTCTTAGTTGGAACTCGGTTCAAAAGGTATGCAGCTGATTCTAGCGCATATCCCCAGAATGATCGCGGTAACTCAGCGTTACTCATCATGGACCTTACCATATCCAATAGGGTTCGGTTCCGTCTCTCCGATACACCGTTATGTTGCGGAGTGTATGGAGGAGTAAGCTGAGAGAGAATTCCATTCTCTTTTAAGTAATTCAGGAACTCGGCACTCAAGTATTCACCACCTCGATCAGATCTTAGTGTCTTGATACTTTTGCCTGTTTGTTTTTCTACTTCATTCTTGTATTCCTGGAATTTTTCAAAGGCTTCAGATTTATGTTTCATTAAGAAGACATGTCCGAACCTTGAAAAATCATCCGTAAAAGTAATGAAGTAAGAATAACCGCTTCGTGCATGCGTAGACATTGGACCGCACACGTCGCTGTGTACGAGTCCCAAGAGCGAGCTCGCTCTTACTCCGTGTCCAGTGAACGGAGTCTTTGTCATCTTTCCTTTGAGACAGGATTGACAAGTTGCATAAGATTGATACTCGAACGGATCCAAATATCCTTCTTTATGTAACTTAGACAACCTTCTCTCATTGATGTGACCCAGTCTATAATGCCATAAGAAAGTTTTATTGATTTCTGGAGACTTTCTTTTGTGTGTATTCTGGACATTGAAAATCTGTGGTTGGTTCAATACGTATATACCGTTGTTTAATGTACCTGACCCAATCAGAACTTGATTAAGGTGAATGTTCACAACATTACTTACAAATGCAAATTCATAACCTTCTTTAGATAATAAAGATACAGAAATGATATTACAAGTTGCATTTGGTACAAAATAACAACCACGCAAAACCAAAAAATGTCCATCTGACAAACCCAGTTGATAGTCCCCCACGGCCTCAGCATCCATGCTAGCTCCGTTTGCAACTCTGAGGGTCATGTCACCTGCTTTCAAAAACCTATGCTTTCTCAACGCCTGCAAAGAATTACAGATATAAGATACTGATCCGGTATCCAATACCCAGGAAGTAGAGTTTATTGATAGACAGTTTTCAATAACATACACACCTGAAGCTGAAGCCGCAACCTGCTTCAGATCCTGTGTCCTGGCTTTCCAAGCCCTGCAATACTTTTTCCAGTGTCCACTCTTGTGACAGTAAAAGCATTCTTCTTTCCCCACAAGCTTCCCCGCTACCTTTGTTGCTTTTGTCTTTCCCTTCGTATCCACTTTACTGACACCGCCCCTTGGTTTGGCGGGGGCTTTCTTCTTCTTTCCCTTGACTTTCGCCTTGGACTTAGAAGAGGAAGATCCTCCTACAAACAAAGTGGATGTCTCCCTACTTTTCTGTAGGGTGCCCTCTGCACTCCTCAGCATGTTGAGGAGCTCTGAAAGTTCAACTTTCTTTTCTTGCAAGTTGAAATTCAGGATGAACTGGGCGTAAGTGGAAGGAAGGGACTGAAGAATCAAGTCCGTATAGAGCTCATTCTCCAACATGGTCCCAAGGTCTGCGAGCTCCTCTATGTAGCCAATCATCTTAAGCACGTGTTCCGCTACCGATGATCCGACGGCCAATCTTGCCGAAAACAACTTCTTCGACACTTCGTATCTTGCGATACGAGATTGCTCTCCATACAGTTCTTTTGTATGGAGAAATATGGATTCGAGGTCCATATTCTCATGCCTCCTCTGATGTTCGTTGTCCATAGAGGCAAGCACGAGGCACTTAGCCTTCGCGCAGTCGATTTCCCAGGTCTTACGGATTTCCCTATCCGCGACGCTGGTTTTGGGACCTGGGACAGGGGGAGCTTTGGTGGTAAGAAGATACCCCAACTTATCATAAGTGATTGCCATCTTGACATTCCTGAGCTAATCTTTGTAGTTTGGCCCTGTCAGTATGTTTTTATCTAATAGTAACTTAAGTCCAGTCATGATGTTTGGTCGCTGCAATTAGGAGAGAGAGAAGAAACACTTTAGCATGATGCTCTTGCAAGTTTAGAGTGGTTTTTAATTTGTCTAAACAGGATAGCTCCCACTGTCTCTCGAATCCCTCCTCAAACCATAAAGGAAGAATTAGTCGGGATCAATCTCACCGCACAATACTTGCTTAACCGTTCAGCCAGGCGAGTGTTGGTACTTCGAGGGAGGTTTTCCAACGCTTTCGCGAAGTTCCTTAATTAAATAACCTCTTTTCCCTGGGGGCGTAGCCCCGCTAACACCTTTCTAGACACCTACTAGGTTTATAGCATTGATCGTTAAGTGAGAAATTTCCCGAGGAGTAGCATATACTCACAGCATGATCGGGATCCAAATATCATTGCGTGATAAAACTGAAGGAATCCTACCAGAATCATCACACTCCAAATGGTATGCAACGCTAGCAAGTTTCAGTACTTATGAAACTCCCGATGTGATTTTTGCCCCATGCTCTTATGACCTTGGCGTGAAGTCAAAATGTCATAAGTCACATGTCAAGTTCTACCCATCATTATCCAGGTTAATTTGAACCCACCCGTATCTACCCTCGACGTAGGCCAAAATGGCAGTACGACTGTCTCAAATCAACGCATTCTATCTATGCAACAGATAAATATCCGGCAGCTACCAATCACTATGCCTTGGCGTGAGGTCAAAATACATAGTTTGAATACTACCGAATATTTAACTGAAATGATGGAGGGCTACGAATGGTTTTGGCGAAACCGTGAACGTAGTGAACTTGATATAATCGATGGAACGAGATAGCTTTTAAAAGGAGTGGCTCAATCTCCGCATTTAAAAGTTTAGTTTTGAAAAGAACCGAGTGGTTTTCAAAGTGTTCCAATCGACTTTTGCTTGGTTTATTTTCTTGCGTTAGTTCTTTTAATGCGTCCCATCAATTAATCCTACCATTGCAGAAAACAACCAAAATATGACGTACGCTTATGCCATTCACATTCGCCACGGGGCCCCGTCATCACCCGTTAGGTTACTTAACTAACGACAGAGCGGGGGCTGGGCTAGCGTGGCTGAAAAACATAAGCAACGCCTAAATAGTTATTATATATAAATATACAGCAATGATAGACATTACAGATCACAGATGAATACATTGGATATACTAGGAATCCGCAATCCGTTCGAGCCTGCAACGATAAGCGGATTACACGGTCACGGTGAATAGCCAATACCCCACCCAAGACCCCTACGGGTGCGGCAAACTACCCGCCAAGTACCCGAAGCAAAGTAACTTCCCTCAGCTCCGTGAGTAGGCCACTCGGCACTTCGAGATACCCGGTAGTTTGTGCACCCCCTCCATGGGTCTATCCTAGGAGCAAAAACAGTAAAAAGAATTATACAATGACGGTTACAACCCCGACCCGGTTGTGCGGCCATACAAATATTATTACATCAATTTACATATTACATGAATGAAAGAAAAAGAAACACTCATCTCACATCCACCCCGGCTATTCACCCGCGACAATCCAACGCATTCATATACACATACCATCATCAAACACAGATCACATATATGTATAATCCCCACTAATCGACATATAGCGATTAGCCGACGTTCAATACATAAAAACATCACAGATATAACCGATTAGTCAAAGTGTAGTGAAGTTCGATCAAAAATACGGATTTATAGGCCCCCAAATACAAATTTCTTTTCTGGAAAATCTGGGCTGAAATAAACCATCTAAAAAATCCCAAAACCACAACCTAAAAACACTGCACCAAACTCGGTCATGAGCCGAGTCAAAACGGCGGCGGTTCCGCGGCAAAGATATACCCATTGCCGCGGAACCGCGGCGCTTTGAAGGGATCACTCGACCGCTTTTGGTGGGCTTCTTCACAAAACCCTGAGATGATTTTTGGAGTATGACTTTTTATTTTTAGAACAGAAAAAATTTTAACAGAAACTTAGGGTTTTGCATGTCGTAGTTTTGTGATTTTTCCGATCGAACTTCTATACACTTTACTACCTAGCTAGTTTATGTTTAGTTAGGCTCTGATACCACTGTAAGTCCACGTTGCCGACCCCGGTTCTTGCGGGGAGGCGGAAACAGTATAAAAATCAAATTTTTAGCGCACTAGGCAACATGGACTAACAAAAGTCGGGATCTTTTCTAAACAAAACTAGCTACCAAGCTAAAGAGAGTTAGTGATTGGTAGAAATTCTGCGTGTTTAAGTTTAGTTAATTACCGCAATCAAAACGGTTTTGCTTGTAGCTAACCGGTTGAGTACCGGTCGTCCGCAGGGAGATGGGAATCTTTTTCTATGTGCTTTAACGAGTTAAGTCCAATTTTCCAGATTTGTTTGTGATTATCTAAGTGTTAAAATGATATCTAAAGAGAGCTTGTTAGGGTTAGGATTAGGTTAGTTTGAGTTAGGAGTCGCTCACTTCTTTCGTTGCCACTCTTAATATCGGTGTTACGGTAATCGGCAACAACGGGGATTAGCACGACTAGGAAGGAACTTGCGAGTATAAGCTAGGCTTTCCAACGCTTAAGTTCTTCCTTTTGGTACTTGTCCGTCCGTTCTTGGCTATTAGCCATAACCTCCGGTTAATTCAACCACAACCGGTCTCACTACGGAATCACCGCTATCATGTAGGATAGGGTGCCGTAGGGAGCGGATTGTGGTTCAATTAACGCGAGTTGATTTAAGATGTTGGGCAAGGAAAGAGTGAGAGAGATTTCCTTCTCTCAAACTTCCCTTATCCTACCCTAACAAGTATGGAAACTACTCACACATCATAATGAAAAGAAAATAAAACAAAGAGGAAGATAGAAAGAAAGAGATTAGAAGATAACAACTAGCTATTTGCGACCTCACCTTGGCAAGGATCAAGCGTAAGCATCATGGTTGTTTTAAGGATAAAGAAAAAGAGAAAGTAAGAAACAACAATAAATAACAACAACTACTTAACAAATGAAAATTACAAGCAATAATAAGATAACAAGACAAGTATAATAACAAAAGGAACTTCTTTATTCATCATTCTTCACTCACAAAAGCTCACTACAAGTTTTCAATGGAGAAGAGATGAGAAGAGGAAGAAGAACAAGTATTCTAAAACCTAAAAAAAATACAAGATTATGCACCCTTGGCTTCACAAGGTTCTAGGCTATTTATAGGCAGGGAAAAGGAAATCTAGGGCAACAATCAGAACAAACATGAAAATACAAATATACCCCTGAAGTTTGGACAGCTGCGGCGCCTGTACGGCCGCGGAACCGCGGCCTAGACCCCCTATTGGCCGCGGTTCCGTGGCCGTATAGATGAATTGCCTTGTCCAATTTTGTGGGTTTCCCTTGTATTGTGTGCCCTTTATTCTGGTATATGTATTTTCTTAGATTTTCTTCACGATTTTTCCAGAATTTCTGTTGAGCAAAAGGTGATTTGATGTGGATCTTTTTGTCATGATTTCCTCGAGCTCCGTGTAGATTTCTTGGATCTTGTGTTGCCATTGAGCCTTGTGCATGAAAATGACATCGATTTGCCATTTTATCTCTTAAACTGGTGTGTGGCAACAGACGGATAAAGAGCGGAGATCCGTGTTTTATCTGTGGTTGGCAGGAACCCAGGTTTTGTCGTGTTTTTCCATGAATTTCACCGTTCAGAGCCGAGAACCTGTATCCTGCAATTGACTAGCAAACACGGCTCAAGAGTACCTACCGATATGCAATGTGATAAAAATTGGGCGGTATAAAAATGCAAAAATCTGATATGAACAAATACCCCCAAACTTATCATTTGCTCGTCCCGAGCAAAGCCAATTTATTCACAAAAAATTTCCTAATCTCACTTTCGCAGGGAACGCGATTGCACTGAGCATGTGCAACAAGCCGTTAAACCTCTAGGTGTCCCTAGTAGGAGGAGTGTTGTCTCCTGAAGGTTTTCAGCGGATACTACCCACAAAATCCGGTCAAGTTGGTTTTGTAAAATAACTAAGATTCAAACCCTAAAGTTTTGTTTCAGAAAATAACAATTCTATTATCCTAAGTCTAGACTATCGAACCTTTATTTTTCACACCTCGCTTCTTATTTAACTACAGATTTTATATGTCTTTACGTGCAGTGCAAAGAGTGTCGTTAAGTTTCCAGAAGGATCGATTTACGTCATCATGTCACACAATAAAGCCCAGATAATTTTTTTTGAAAGGATCACATAAGTTTTATAAAGAGTTAAGCATTTTTCAAGTTTCGTTTTCCAGTAAAGTTTCAACTTTAGAATTTCTATCTTCCTTAACAGGAAACTAGGTCTTATTTTTCACTCCACATTTTTCTTGTTGTCATTTCATACACACCTCTGTGAACGTGCAATAGTCTTTATCATAGAATAAAACCTTCATATCTCCGCTAAATTTTTATTTTTTTATTTTTATAAAAGCCTGTCTTTTATCAAGATTATTCTCACACAAAGAACCGTTAGGAATTTTAACTCGGAGAGAACACTTGCTTGATTTTGTTTTAATCTGGACTTTCTAGGCTTCTTAGCGAGTTTTGGGCCAATGCACCCAAACCAGTTGGCTTAAGGGCATTAGGTGTAGAAACACCCCAGCGGACTTAATTACTCAAGTTACCTAGGTCCACAAACAAAAGACAGTTTGGCGTGAAAATCATGATGATTTAATACGAACGGAGATATAGCCGGCAGTTCAATTATTTTTTTTGGATAAAAGACGTGTTTAGTGGGTTTTGGTGTGTAATCATTCCAATCAAGTTCCAGATGGGTTATTTTTCAGACTTAGTTCCAATTAAGGCATCAATAACATTCCTTCATATTCACTCACTTCATAAACTATTCTTGATATTACTTATTTCCGAACAAACCTATTTGATCCTCAGAAAATCATTTATCCATTTAAAAGTTTTTAGACATAAAAAGACTTGTCATCTAATTTCCAAAACTCAAGACACGTGTAGTGTGATGTAAAGACGTATATCAGCTATAGTTAACTTCAAAGGAGAGTTATCTTTCAGGTTTTCAAAATCTAAACATAAGATTTAGTTATTCTTATCTTATCAAACAAAACCGTCGAAATGTTGAATCAGAGTCCTCCCACTAGCTAACTTGACAAAAAAGTTTTTATGTTTTTAGAAAATTTTCAGATTTTTATGGATTTTAATATGCAGATGCAGAATATACATATGAATGCGAAGGTAAGAAATGCGTACCGAGCGTACCCCCAAACTTAAACTGGACAGTGTCCTCACTGTCATTGCATGAAGAGATCATTTGAAGGGTCAAAATTGTCGGTTGGATATACACAAAATTTTTATTTTTATTTTTTTGTGTTTTTGGTTTTAAGAAAAAGAAAAAGAAAAAGAATATCCACAAAAATGTACAAAATGGTATATACATACCCCCAAACTTATTTGGAACAGTGTCCACTGTTCTTGGCTGGATAACCGAAGTTTGGTGGTAGGCAGAGGAAGATTATGCAGGGTAAACCGGCTTCTGTAAGACCAGGAGCTCCTCTGTTGGTTCGGCGCTAAGGTACGGTTTTAGTCGGTGTCCGTTCACTTTGAAAAATGAACCGTTCTTTGGATTCTCCAAATCCACAGCGCCCTGCGGATACATATTCCGCACAAAATACGGCCCTTTCCAGCGAGATCTGAGCTTTCCTGGATGGAAGTGTAGTCGGGTGTCGTAAAGCAGTACATGCTGACCAGGTATGAAGGTTTTGCGCAAAAGGTGTTTATCGTGAAACACCTTCGTTCGATTCTTAACGACAACCGCGTTATCGTAAGCCTCATCCCTAAGCTCGCTTAATTCGTTCAACTGTAGCTTCCGATGGCTGCCCGCATCTTCGAGAGACAGATTCAGTTCTTTTATCGCCCAAAATGCGCGATGCTCTATTTCGACAGGTAGGTGGCAAGCCTTTCCGTACACAAGCCGATAAGGAGACATGCCAAGATCGGTCTTATAAGCGGTTCGAAATGCCCAAAGTGCATTAGTGAGTTTCAGCGACCAATCCTGACGGTTCTTGGAAACCGTCTTCTCCAGTATCTGCTTGATTTGCCGATTTGAAACTTCGGCCTACCCGCAGGTTTGGGGGTGGTAGGGCGTAGAGAGCTTATGAGTAATGGAATATTTCCGCATCAAGGCCTCGAAAGTCTTGTTGCAGAAATGGCTCCCATTGTCGCTAATGATCGCTCGGGGGTACCCAAAACGGGAGAAAATGTTTTCTTTAAGAAACCTAACGACAACCTTGTTGTCGTTAGTCCGGCTGGGCACAGCCTCGACCCACTTAGAGACGTAATCAACAGCGAGAAGGATGTACAAGTTCTCGAAAGAGCTGGGAAACGGCCCCATGAAATCGATCCCCCAAACATCGAAAATCTCCACAACCAAGATCGGTTGGAGCGACATCTCGTTCCTCCGGGATATCCGGCCCAAGTGTTGGCACCGGGAGCAAGTCTTGCAATAGTCATGAGCGTCTTTGAAGAGTTATGGCCAGTAGAAACCACATTGCAAGATCTTCTCAGCTGTCTTTCTGGGGCCAAAATGCCCGCCACATGCTTGATCGTGGCAAAACGACAGCACACTCTTGGATTCCTCGTCCGGGACACACCGACGAATAATCTGGTCAGGACAGTACTTGAACAGATAGGGTTCGTCCCAGTAAAAGTGCTTTACTTGGGATAAGAAACGAAGTCTGTCCTGACTTGACCATTCAGTCGGTAGTAATCCTGTGGCCAAATAGTTCACAATATCTGCGAACCAGGGTTCGTAAGATACTGTCAAGAGCTGTTCATCCGGGAAAACGTCGTTGATCGGAATTGGAAGCGAAGGCGAAGAAGGAAGTCGTGAGAGATGGTCGGCAACTACGTTTTCACATCCTCGTTTGTCCTTAATGACAAAGTCAAACTCTTGAAGCAAGAGGATCCAACGTATTAGCCGAGATTTTGCATCTTTCTTCGCAAAAAGATGGCGCAGAGCAGAATGGTCTGTGTACACAATGATTGGAGAGCCGATGAGGTAGGGCCTGAACTTTTCTAAAGCAAATACAATAGCTAAGAATTCCTTCTCAGTTGTTGTATAATTGAGTTGGGCGTCGTTTAGGGTTCGGCTCGCATAATAGATTACGTGCGGCATCTTGTTTATGTGTTGTCCAAGGACAGCACCAATGGCAAAGTCGGATGCATCGCACATAATCTCAAATGGGTGCGTCCAGTCAGGCGAAGAAAGAACGGGAGAAGAAGTGAGTGGGCTTTTCAATGACTCGAATGCAGTCACACAGCTCGAGTTGAAGTCGAATGGCATATCCTTGGCCAGTAAAAGAGTCAAGGGCCTAGCAATCTTGCTAAAGTCCTTGATGAACCGTCTATAGAAACCGGCATGGCCAAGGAAGGCTCGGATATCTCTGACGCATCGGGGAGGAGGGAGATTGGAAATGACCTCAATCTTCGCTTTGTCAACCTCTATGCCATTTTGCGAGATGATATGTCCTAAGACAATACCTTCGCGCACCATGAAGTGGCACTTCTCCCAATTCAATGTGAGATTCTTGTCCTTACATCGGGTAAGGACAGCGTCAAGATGTAGCAAACACTCGTTGAAGGAATCGCCGAAGATGGAGAAATCGTCTATGAAGATCTCCAGAAATTTTTCCACCATGTCTGAGAAGATTCCCATCATACACCGCTGGAAGGTAGCGGGCGCATTGCATAACCCAAAGGGCATGCGACGATATGCAAACGTGCCGAAAGGACAAGTGAATGTGGTCTTGTCCTGGTCTTTTTCGGCGATGGGAATCTGATTATAGCCGGAGTACCCATCAAGAAAGCAGTAGTACTCGTGTCCGGCCAATCGTTCAAGCATTTGGTCAATGAAAGGTAGCGGAAAGTGGTCCTTCCGCGTTGCGGCGTTGAGTTTTCTGTAATCGATGCATACTCGCCACCCAGTTTGGGTGCGAGTAGGGATTAACTCGTTCGCCTCGTTAGTGATGACCGTTATACCTGATTTCTTGGGGACAACGTGAATGGGGCTAACCCACTGGCTATCAGAGATAGGGTAAATGATACCACTATCTAGACATTTTACGATCTCCTTCTTCACAGCCTCTTTCATGACTGGATTGAGACATCTTTGTGGATCCCGGGCTGGTTTGGCATCATCCATCAGATGAATATGATGTTCAACGATCAGGGGAATAATCCCCTTGATGTCCACCATGGACCAGCCAAAAGCTTGCCTGTTGCTGTGCAAGACCGCGAGAAGGGCCTTCTCTTGCTCTGGAGCTAGAGAAGCTGAGATAATGACAGGGAGGGTCTCGTTCTCACCTAAGTAAGCGTACTTAAGGTGAGACGGCAAAGGCTTGAGTTCGAGCGTCGGAGGTGAAACGATTGAAGGCAAGATTGGTGCAGAGGTCTCGAACTCAAAGGACTCCAGCAAAGGTTCAAAACGAGTGTAAGCGACCGAGTCGGATGGTTCGGGTAACTCATCCGGAAATTCGAAGGATTCAAACTCGGGTTGCGAGCGGCTAAGATCGTTCAAGAACGTGAAACACTCGTAGTCGTTGTCGGGCGCAGAAACAGCAGCAGGTTCGAGGAGGAACGCACTAGTGGCGTTAAGGTTAGCATGATTGAACAGAAACTCCTCGAATTCATACTCTTCAGGGGTGATCTCCTGGATCGAGCAGACGTCCAGTATATGAGCATTAGGTTCGGAGGGCTGATTCCCCAACCTAAAAATATTGAGTTCAATTGTCATGTTTCCAAAAAAGAGGTTCATCGAACCATTGCGGCAATTGATCACAGCATTTGAGGTTGCAAGGAATGGGCGACCGAGTATCACCGGAATTTGATTCCGGGGGTTAGCTACAGGCTGTGTGTCAAATTCAATGAAGTCAACGGGGAATATGAAGTCCCCGACTTTGATTAACACATCCTCTAGCTTACCCCTAGGATGGGTGATCGATCGGTCGGCCATTTGGAGAGTACAGTGTGTGGGTTTCAGCTCTCCTACGCCTAATTGCTCGTATACTGAGTATGGAAGCAGGTTAACACTGGCACCAAGATCTAATAGTGCGCGGTTGATGTTCTTATCCCCAATGGTAATAGAAATCGTAGGACAGCCAGGGTCCTTCCATTTTTGTGGTAAAGATTGGGTAAGAGCATCACTCACAGCACCAGCCAAAAAAACTTTCTTTTGTACCTGAGACTTCCTCTTTTTCGTGCACAAGTCCTTTAAGATTTTCGCGTAGGATGGGACTTGTTGGACGGCATCTAAAAGAGGAATGTTAATGTTAACCTGCTTAAATAACTCCAGAATCTTCTCCATTTGAGGATTTTGTTTATTAGACCTCAACCGGTTTGGAAATGGGACATTTTTAAAATTGGTTGAGTCTAATGCTTATGGAGGAGATTGTGGAGTTGGAACGGATCCTAGAACAGGTGTTTTCGTGGAGTGAGAAGTGGGTCCGTTCAGAGCAGAAGAAGAAGAAGAAGAAGGAGAGCCTTTTGAAGAATGGAGAATAGGCTCAGAAGACGAAGAAGCAGGAGAAGAAGAAGAAGCGGCCGGGGTGTCATCGTTGATCCGTGTGCCAATGTTGTTTTGCAGCATCCTTCCCGATCTCAATGTGGTCACGGCACTCACATTATGGTTCTGCTGTTCAAAAATGGTTGACTGAAGAAACTAAATGGGCGCGGAACCGCCGCAATAGTCGGCTAATGCCGCGGTTCCGCCGCGCTTTAGAAAGATCATTAGGTAATTTTTGCACCGTAATTCTTAGAATTTCCTGCTGAATTTTTTAAGCATTTTTAATTTGGAAAAAACCACTTTTTCAGAAAAAGTCCAGAGAGGGTTAAAAGTTAGGGTTTCGGGGTTCGATCGGGTTTCTAACATCGTCTACGCATCGCCTAAGGCTCTAGCTAGTCTCTGATACCACTGTAGGGTTCCTAGGCACGCTAATGAGGTCTCACAAGGCATCAACCATGCCAATTTCAAATTTTACGGTGCCGAGAAACCCTAGACTACGGATCGTTAACTAGAATTTTAGGCGACAAAGTAACTAGTTAACAACTTAACTAAATGGTAAACGGAAATACAACCTTTGTAGATCCGGTTCTCCACCTCCATAGCTCCGTAATGCAGTCTCCTCGCTGTCCAAATCGAATCCCGGGCTCTAGCGTCGGCTTCATCGGAGAATGGGCGGGCTAGGTCGTCGACGACGATGCCGAAGATGATCTACGTCGAGGCATCGCTAGATCAAGCTCCAACTTCACCAAGTCAAGAAAACTTGTGAAGGAAACACCCTATACTACTTGGCAAGAGGTAGAGGATGAAGAAATAGGAGGTGGGTTCACTTTAGAATTGGATTTCTCACTCATTTCATCAAGTCACCATTGATGAAGTGAAGCTTTCTTCATTGAAGAAGATGAAGAAGAAGATGAAAGTGTTATGATAAGTTATTTTCTAAAATGAAAATAATAAGAATACTTATCATGTCTCAACCATGGTTAAGTGTAGAGAATAAATCATGGTTAGTGGGAATGGTTAGGGTTAAGCATGAGACAAAATGGTCACTTGGTCAAAGCTTCATGAAGCTTTAACTAGAAAACAAATTAAGCCACCATTTCCTTTATGCTTATTATTTTTCCAAAAAGAATAAATAGACAAATAAATGAAAAAGAAAACAAAACCCTAATCATAAGTTTAACCATGGTTTTATTCTTTACACTTAACCAAGTAAACATGTATCATCAAACATGATACAATAATATGCACAAAAAGTATATCACATATACAACTTGTACATCCAAGTGAGAAAATCCTTTAATGTGAACCAATACTAGTTAATGCAAAGTAATATATCAAATATATAATTATGCATTAAATCATTAAATCAACACTTGATTTAACGATCCGGTCATATCGCATATAACCGACTAGTATCCAATGTATCGGCTTATCGAATCAACCCTCGATTCGATAACTAGGTTATATCGCATACAACCTTTCGACACATTCATCGCGAGAATGAAATACGGTATCACATACACGCATTATTCTCGGTCCTGCACATATCTCATATGCGCTCCTATTTCGTTTCGCTTGAGCCAGGAAACCTCTGTGTAGGACTCTAAAGACTCGTCAATACGCCGGCAGCAGGTGATGATCATATCAAGCACCCACAAGCCGCAAGCGGTCTGCTAAACGTAACGGCCACCCGGGTATTGAGCGATCAGAAGATCGACGAGCAAGCCCGCTCACACTCCAGTGAATCCAACCAGTAAAACTACCGTACAGTCCGGTCTGTTCGTCTGATATGTCGCATATCTCGCCTAGGGGTGGTAAACGTCAGACCCCATTAGCTCGATAAGTCGTGTCGATTTGAGGTCTACAACAGTTCGAGAAACTACTGATAACACTTACCAGTAAATCTCAGCAACCCTGGCCAGGGATTTCCGGTTATAGCCAATCGAACACAGCGCAACACCAACTCCCTATACCGGGAGAGACGAATCCCCTCCTATCGCTCATTGCCTCCATGTGATTCGGGACTGTACCCAAAAACCACCATTTTGCACGCCCTCTTGGACGTGGTAAGGTGGAAATCAAAGCACAGTGGGAATCACACAAGACTCTATGACGATCTCGGGTCAACAGACTACTCTGTACCAGTGTCACCAGAGAACTGCCATCTGACGTAAGGTATAATACCATCTGGGAGTTCTCGGCGAATCCGTCCAGTGTACCCAGTCTCCACTGAGCGCCCATATATCATCTCTGATGTCAAACACCAATGGATATGGGATCATCCATCGCCCATCTGTATGGGTCGAGAAGGTATACGCTAGTCTACTCTGGTATATCGATGCCCCGTCTCGATACACCCACGACTAGGGACTTTGAAGGATGTACTTATAGACTACCATGTCCCCACTAGTATGATCCGCATCATAGTCCAGGTAGTCAAGTACACATCCTAAGGGCTTTACCAACATGTAACAGAGAGACAATCAGTGTACACGTTAAGGTAAAGAGTAACCAGATAGCATACTATCATGTCGAGCAAGAAAGTCCTCCCTATATATGTCCCAGCATCCACTACAATATACATCCTATATATAGTAATGGCCTCTAGGGCATACATATAACTAACAATCTCCCACTTGCACTAAGGCCATCTGATAGCAGTGGTTGTAGTATCTCATACTCAACCATCCCATAAAAATCTCCCTCTGGGAACAGGCCTTTGTGAGTGGATCCGCTGTGTTGTCCTCTGAGTCTACTCTCCAAACCTCGATCACCCTGGAGATCAACTATCTCCATGATCAGGTGATACTGCCTTAGAATATGTCTGGATCACTGATGGGACGGACGTTCCTTGGCATAAGCCACAACTCCATTGTCACACAATGGGAGGAACGTAGTTCATCTCATGAACCAATATACACCCAAACAGCCTCTTTGGTAGCATCTTAAGTAGCGATGTATCCTTCCTTTATCGTCTAGTATGTCACGGTAACTAGCTTGGAACTCTTCCAACATACCGTCCCTTTACTGAGGGTAAAGACAATGCCTGTGACTGACATTCAGTCGTCTTTATCACCCTGGAACACTTCCAGTGATTTTCCACAGGATCAACTGATACAATCTCACTATCACTAGTGAGTATCCTAACATCCATTTAGATCTATCTCATAGATCCAAAACAGGATTTAGTAGGTATCACTTTGATCCTATGTGGAGAATCATTGTGATAAGCGGAGATTGATCGAGTGTAGCATAGGAAACTTCTTCCCTATCAAGAGTATGCCATCCACGTACTCTACGAGGATCGTCACAATACTCCCTACTACCTTTTTGTTTATACAAGATTCATCTACCATTTTGATGATGTCAAACTCTTTGACTACTTCATCAAAACAGATGTTCCAACTCCGCGATGCCTGCTTTATCCTATAAAGTATCTTGCACACGTTTCCGCTGCTCTCACTGTCTACGAGGCCTTCTGGCTGTGTACTTATAGACGCACTCTTCTAAAACATCATTTAGAAAAGCAGTCATGACACCCAACCACCAGATATCGTAGTCATGGTATGTAGCCGTGACAAGTAGGATCTGGATGGACTTAAGCATAGGTACTGGAAAAGGTTTCATCATTATCCACGCCTGGTTGATGACGAAAACCTTTAACAAGTCTAGCTTTGAAAGTCTCAACTTTTCCATCTACACCAAGTAATCTTCTCAAGATATACTTGCTCCTGATGGGGATTTAACCCTTCAGATATAGCAACCAAAGTCCATACTTTGTTGGTGTACATGAATTCCATCTCAGATCGCTAAGCATCCAGCCATTCTTACAGAGTCCTACCCCCGATGGCCAGCTCGAAACTAGTTGGGTCATCATCTCATGATGCAATCCTCGCTCCCACTGTCATCGAGAAACCGAAGTATCTCTCAGGTGGGTGAGGAACCCTACTAGATCGGCGGAGAGGCTGAGGTTCGTTGGAATCTACTGAATCCTTTGGTTCTACCAAATTAGCTGCTTCAGTTTGCATAGCTGGAACCTTTCCAGTTCTACATAACAGACCTTGCCTCGAGCTTGTCCGGATTTTGCTTTTAGACATAGGCCGGACAACCCCAAATCTTAAGTAACTTAAGAAATGGGCTCTTCCCTTTCCATATCACATATGAAGTGGCAGGCAACTGATTTGATTTGAACCCAATTCAATAGGTATGCAGCTTCTCAAGTGCATAACTCCCAAAAAGGAAACAGGTAACTCAGTAGTACTCATCATAGAGCACACCTTATCATATAGGGTGTGATTGCTCCACCCCGATATACCATCGTGCTATGGTGTATTCGGAGGAGTAATGCTGAGAGAGAATCTTATTCTCCTTTAGAAAAGTCCAAGAATTTCGTGCTCAAGTATTCTCCTCCTTGATCTCATCATAGGACATAATACTTTTACCCGTATTTGGTTCTCTACTTCTAACTTATATTCTGTGAATATCTCAAAAGGTTCGGACTTGTGTTTCAACAGGAACATATGTCTGAATCTTGAGAGATCATCAGAGAATGTAATGAAGTATAAAGAACCATTCCTGGCATGTGTAGACAGGAGACCTTACATACATCATCATGTATCAGTCCCAAGAGTTCACTAACTCTTTCTCTGTTTCCAATAAACAGAGCTATGGTCATCTTATCTTTGTGACATGACTGGCGAGTTTCACAAGATGTAAATTCAAACTGATTTAAATATGCATCTATATGTAACTCTAGCTAGTCGGGTCACATTGATCTGACCTAGTCTACAATACCTCAAGAAGGATTCGTTCATTTCTGAACTTTTCCTCTTGTGTGTGTTCCGTATACTGAAGAACTGTAGTTTGATTTAGAACGTCAATGCTTTTAGATAACGTGCCTGAACCGATCAACGTTTGATATAGGAAATGTTCAAAACATTATCCAACTATACAAAATTTTATCATTTCTTTACTGATAAAGAGACTGATATGATTTTGTATATCAGGCTCGGTATCTAATAGCATTTGTTCAGAATCAATGTACTGATAATACAGGGTGACAGTGACCAACAGACTTGGCTGCAACACTTGCCCCGTTTTCTGTTTCATGAAACTTATCACCCGTTCTCAGTTCTCTACCTTTCTGTAGCCCTATGTAACAGATTACATATCTGGGATCCTGATCTGGTATCACATACCCAGGACGTAGAGGATACAGAGAAATAGTTCTTTGTAATGAACACACCCGAAGATGATGCATCAGCATGCACTCTCTTCGTTTGGGTGGCACGGGAATTCTGGTAATCCCCTATTTCCTGCTCTGTCTTATAACAATTATAAGTTGGAGCGGGACCAACGTTTCCCAGCTCAGTATAACAGGCGGGTTCGGTCAATAATCCGTATTATTATCTTGATTAAGGCGTGATATGGTCGCTACCAGGAGAGAGAGAGAAGAAAACACTCAGCGTGCGCTCTTGCAAGAATAGATTGGTTATTATTTTATCTAATCAGGATGGCTCCCACTGCTTTTTATCAAATCTTCCTTCAAACCCTAAAAGGAAAGACTAGACGGGATTAATTACACACTACAAGTTCACCAATCTTTCAGCCAGGCTAGTGTCGGTACTTTGAGGGAGGTCCCCCGTGCTTTCGCACGAACCTAATTAATGTAAACCTCGTTTTCCCAGAAGCGTAACCCCGTTGACACCTTTCTAGAAACCTACTTGATCGGCTAATTGTAATGTGTAAAACTCTCCCAGGAGTAACAATAACTCGCAGCGGGTATCGGGATCCAACTATCTCATAGAAGGTATGCAATCTCATTGCAAATTTCAACACTTGAAATTCCCGATAATATTTTGCCCCTAGCAGCTATATGACCTTAACATAGT
Source organism: Agapanthus africanus (assembly GCA_030015575.1). Classification (NCBI taxonomy): domain Eukaryota; kingdom Viridiplantae; phylum Streptophyta; class Magnoliopsida; order Asparagales; family Amaryllidaceae; genus Agapanthus; species Agapanthus africanus. The sequence continues at coordinate 552,959,020 of JASDDO010000024.1, read as the reverse complement.
CAACAAATCATAAGTGCTAGTCAAGTTCAACCCGTCATTTCCCGATTGAATTAAACCCACCCGCACGACCCTTAACATAGTCAACAAAGTCGCACGACTACCCTAATCCAATCACATCATATGCTTATGCAGATAAGCACTAATTAGCTACCGCACACTACGCCTTAACATAGTCAACAAACGTAGCACGAATACTAACTAGTACTTATCTGAAATGACGGAGGGCTACGACAGGTTTTTCTGAAAACCTATTGCGTAATGAACTTGATATCGTTGTAGGATCGAATGAATTTTAAAATGGAGTGTCTTTGAGGCTTTTCTAGTTTTGCTAAAGGAGTCACTCCCGGTGAAGGGATCGTCGGTCCTTTCCTCGTCGAATGAGGTGCGGGATATATCATATATATCACTGTGCAAAGCAGAACTCTTAAAAGCAATCAAAAGACAAACCGAGTGTGTAGCATCTTCCAGTTATTGCTAAAGGAGTCACTCCCGGTGAAGGGATCTCGGTCCTTTGCTTATCGAATAAGGTGCAGGATATAGCATATATACTGCTGTGCAAAGCAAGAACTGTAGCTACCTGTTTTAGTTTGAAATTCGATTCTACAACATCTTAGGTTTCTTTTATTTCATTAATCTCATTAATGAAGTCCCATCATTTAAGTACCTAAACATCACAGATAAATACGACGTACACTTATGCCATCCGCATTCGCCTCGATGTCCCCTCGTGCACCGTTAGGTTAGGTAACTAACGGCAGAGCGGGGCAGGGCTAGCGCGGGTGTAAAACATAAGTAACGTCTATATAATATATCATATATACTATATACTGTATCTATCAGAGAACATCACATGATCACATCACAGATATCGCAGCAGAAGAATCATATGAAATATTGGATATACTAGGACGTCCGTGTTTTCAATACGAGCCAGTATAAAACACGGAATCCACGGTCGCGATGAATAGCCAAACCCACACCCCTAGACCCCTACGAGAGCGGCAAGCAACCCTACTAATTCTAGAGTTAGGAGACCCGGACTCGACTCCTCGAGTTGGTCTCCCACTGGACCCTAGAACCCGGTTACTTGTGCTCCCCTCCTTAGGTCTATCCTAGTGCGGAAAAGTAAATAATATACAAACGGTGACATCTTCCGCAACCTGGAAGCGCCCCAATAAAAGAATATTACATACAAGTTTTTACATGAATGAAAATGAAAAACACTCATCTCACATAAAAACCCCCGGCTATTCAAACACGACGATCCAATATAACATATCCAGCAACACATAACATCACATGTCATCAACGTAACTAAATATGCGCATCCCAATTGTCGTTGACATATAGCAACGAAACCGGCGATATCACATATTACACTTACGGTCACAGAAAAGAAAGTGTAAAACTACAACAGTTGGAATCCGCAACCTACATAAACATCGCATGCCTTATCAAATGAATTCCTTAGACATCGCATGCCTAACAATTATAAACCCCGCATTTTAGTCTCAAAATCGAAAACACTTTTCAATATCAAGTTGGGCAATTCAACAAGATTCCTGACATCCTGATCGAATGCTCGTCGCAAACTTTAGTAGGCGGCCGCACCCCCGATGCCGTCGACGAAGTGCACCAAGGCGGAACAACGCTGCCGCGAGCACCCGAACGGATGCTTTCGGCGACGGGGTTCTCCTACAGTCACTTGGTCGGGGCTATGGAGCGAGGCTGCCTATTAAGTTTACCCGGCGAATATCCGCGTACGCTACGTGATTGCGACGGACTTTTGATGACATCAAAATTCCGTGGCAACCGATCAAGTGAGACTAAAGTGCTGTGTTTATAACATTCATATTAGTTATCTCATAACTACTTGTGAATTCCAATTATTGTATCACATTCCAGATAAAATAGAAAATGTTAAACTTTCCGATCGAACATTCGAACACCCAAGTTTTCCCAATATAGCTCAACTCATGAAATAAGTTCAAAGACATTCACTTCGTGCCTCAGTACCAACGGTCCAGCCGTAGAAGGGTCAAGCCAACGCCTCACATGTGGCACGCCGTACTGCCCCAAACCCGAAGGTTCAAAGGGCAGTTCAAGACGGTCACATAATCAAGTTAAGGTTTGTTGTCTTCTAGAGGGACCATCGCGTTATTTGCACTACTTAGAACGTCTTTAAACCTCGGAAAAATCCAACACTTGGAAATTTTCCGGCAGGGGAAAAGTTGGGTATTTATATCCGGTCGAACTTTTTAACATATTCTAAAATTATCCGGAAAAGCACACAGACAAAATTAGACAATCCGATCGAAATACCGAGTCCCTAATACAACCCAGAAAACTCAACTCTTGAGTAAATATTAAAAATTCCTATAAAACTCAGCATTTAAATAAAGAAGTTACTGTGCAAAAATGGTTGACTGAAGAGACTAAATGGGCGCGGAACCGCCGCAATAGGCGGCTAATGCCGCGGTTCCGCCGCGCTTTAGAAAGATCATTAGGTAATTTTTGCACCGTAATTCTTAGAATTTCCTGCTGAATTTTTTAAGCATTTTTAATTTGGAAAAAACCACTTTTTCAGAAAAAGTCCAGAGAGGGTTAAAAGTTAGGGTTTCGGGGTTCGATCGGGTTTCTAACATCGTCTACGCATCGCCTAAGGCTCTAGCTAGTCTCTGATACCACTGTAGGGTTCCTAGGCACGCTAATGAGGTCTCACAAGGCATCAACCATGCCAATTTCAAATTTTACGGTGCCGAGAAACCCTAGACTACGGATCGTTAACTAGAATTTTAGGCGACAAAGCAACTAGTTAACAACTTAACTAAATGGTAAACGGAAATACAACCTTTGTAGATCCGGTTCTCCACCTCCATAGCTCCGCAATGCAGTCTCCTCACTGTCCAAATCGAATCCCGGGCTCTAGCGTCGGCTTCATCGGAGAATGGGCGGGCTAGGTCGTCGACGACGATGCCGAAGATGATCTACGTCGAGGCATCGCTAGATCAAGCTCCAACTTCACCAAGTCAAGAAAACTTGTGAAGGAAACACCCTATACTACTTGGCAAGAGGTAGAGGATGAAGAAATAGGAGGTGGGTTCACTTTAGAATTGGATTTCTCACTCATTTCATCAAGTCACCATTGATGAAGTGAAGCTTTCTTCATTGAAGAAGATGAAGAAGAAGATGAAAGTGTTATGATAAGTTATTTTCTAAAATGAAAATAATAAGAATACTTATCATGTCTCAACCATGGTTAAGTGTAGAGAATAAATCATGGTTAGTGGGAATGGTTAGGGTTAAGCATGAGACAAAATGGTCACTTGGTCAAAGCTTCATGAAGCTTTAACTAGAAAACAAATTAAGCCACCATTTTCCTTTATGCTTATTATTTTTCCAAAAAGAATAAATAGACAAATAAATGAAAAAGAAAACAAAACCCTAATCATAAGTTTAACCATGGTTTTATTCTTTACACTTAACCAAGTAAACATGTATCATCAAACATGATACAATAATATGCACAAAAAGTATATCACATATACAACTTGTACATCCAAGTGAGAAAATCCTTTAAAGTGAACCAATACTAGTTAATGCAAAGTAATATATCAAATATATAATTATGCATTAAATCATTAAATCAACACTTGATTTAACGATCCGGTCATATCGCATATAACCGACTAGTATCCAATGTATCGGCTTATCGAATCAACCCTCGATTCGATAACTAGGTTATATCGCATACAACCTTTCGACACATTCATCGCGAGAATGAAATACGGTATCACATACACGCATTATTCTCGGTCCTGCACATATCTCATATGCGCTCCTATTTCGTTTCGCTTGAGCCAGGAAACCTCTGTGTAGGACTCTAAAGACTCGTCAATACGCCGGCAGCAGGTGATGATCATATCAAGCACCCACAAGCCGCAAGCGGTCTGCTAAACGTAACAGCCACCCGGGTATTGAGCGATCAGAAGATCGACGAGCAAGCCCGCTCACACTCCAGTGAATCCAACCAGTAACACTACCGTACAGTCCGGTCTGTTCGTCTGATATGTCGCATATCTCGCCTAGGGGTGGTAAACGTCAGACCCCATTAGCTCGATAAGTCGTGTCGATTTGAGGTCTACAACAGTTCGAGAAACTACTGATAACACTTACCAGTAAATCTCAGCAACCCTGGCCAGGGATATCCGGTTATAGCCAATCGAACACAGCGCAACATCAACTCCCTATACCGGGAGAGACGAATCCCCTCCTATCGCTCATTGCCTCCATGTGATTCGGGACTGTACCCAAAAACCACCGTTTTGCACGCCCTCTTGGACGTGGTAAGGTGGAAATCAAAGCACAGTGGGAATCACACAAGACTCTATGATGATCTCGGGTCAACAGACTACTCTGTACCAGTGTCACCAGAGAACTGCATCTGACGTAAGGTATAATACCATCTGGGAGTTCTCGGCGAGTCCGTCCAGTGTACCCAGTCTCCACTGAGCACCCGTATATCATCTCTGATGTCAAACACCAATGGATATGGGATCATCCATCGCCCATCTGTATGGGTCGAGAAGGTATACGCTAGTCTACTCTGGTATATCGATGCCCCGTCTCGATACACCCACGACTAGGGACTTTGAAGGATGTACTTATGGACTACCATGTCCCCACTAGTATGATCCACATCATAGTCCAGGTAGTCAAGTACACATCCTAAGGGCTTTACCAACATGTAACAGAGAGACAATCAGTGTACACGTTAAGGTAAAGAGTAACCAGATAGCATACTATCATGTCGAGCAAGAAAGTCCTCCCTATATATGTCCCAGCATCTACTACAATATACATCCTATGTATAGTAATGGCCTCTAGGGCATACATATAACTAACAGTATGAACAGAATTCCGGTCAACGTCGGAGTTGGCCGGCAAAGGTAAAGGTGAAAGAGGAGTGGACGGAGTTTCGACGTCTGAGTCGATCGCGTAGTCGGTAGCGACTAACGTAACACGGACTAGGCGGCCCTAGTGTCCCGAGTCCAAGCGGACATACACTAAACGAGTTTAGTATAGTCAAAGCGGAGAAGGTGAGGGTAAGAAAACGTCAATGGAGAAAGGCGATGGGTGGTGGGTGAAAAATGGATTTTGGCGACAAAGGGTAAATTTTTATAAAAGTTTTTGATTTTTTCCTTTTTTTTATTTTATTTTTAAAAAGAGCTTTACAGAAATATGTACGGACTTACGGTTTTAAGCAATCACAAACAAGATATGCACAATCACACCTAGATCTAGGGTCACCTAGGTCTGCTAGACAGCTCCTAACTGTTCAAGAGGGCTAGAAATAGGACCTCAAACCGCCTCTTCTCCGTCAATTGCGACCAGGTAAGTGCCAGGTAAGTGGGAGGTTGTCCAACGCTTTCGCGAAGTTCCTTAATTAAATAACCACTTGCCTTCGACACACTTGCCTAGACACCGCAAAAGTCAGATAGGATAAACGGCCGATGTCTGTAACTAGTCCTCTGTCCTATTGAGCGCGAAGTCCTTAGGGCTGAGTCTAGTATTTTTTAATTTAACAATGGTCAATGCATATGCTTTTTATGATTTCTGGGGTCCTGGGAAGGGTGATAAAATCCCCACCCAATCTGAATTGGTTTCAAGTCCCTTAAGTCCGTATTAATGAATGCAAAGCGATAACAAATCAACTGCAAACAATTTTTATTTTTAAGCGCGGCGCAAAGAATCCTGCACAAGAACAGTTTATTGGAAGGGGGAAGAGAATTTGCGCAAAGAATGCTGCAGAAAACACAGTTTATTGGAGTCCAGAGGAGTGGGAGAGAGGAAAGAAACACTTACAGGGATTTTGGCATCCTGAGGCCACCAAACGGCCGCGGATCCGCGGCCTAAGCCAGCTTATGCCGCGGTTCCGCGGCAGTAGGGTGGAGTTGGGCTTCTGAAATTTTTGGGTGTGCTCTGTTGGGTGTCCTCTGCTTGTCTGGATGTGCTGAATTTTGACTTGCTTACTGTATCTGCTCCAGATTTTTACAGTAGACCGTTTGCTTCGTTTTGATCCGTCGCGGTGTAGCCGCGAAATGTGGGTCTATCTTCCCACGTCTTTGGCACTGAACTTGAACTCCGTATTATCCTGCACACTTGCACAAAAATTAATCAAAAATAACAAGATGATTTTTTCTTTACAAAGTATATATATATATATATATATATATATATTTTTGGTTATATTTATATTCACAAGTTAACCCGAAATTACACAAAGAAAATAAAGTACCGTCTCCCCGGCAACGGCGCCATTTGATTGGTAGAAATTCTGCGTGTTTAAGTTTAGTTAATTACCGCAATCAAAACGGTTTCGCTTGTAGCTAGCCGGTTGAGTACGGGTCGTCCGCAGGGAGATGGGAATCTTTTTCTATGTGCTTTAACGAGTTAAGTCCAATTTTCCAGATTTGTTTGTGATTATCTAAGTGTTAAAATGATATGTAAAGAGAGCTTGTTAGGGTTAGGATTAGGTTAGTTTGAGTTAGGAGTCGCTCACTTCTTTCGTTGCCACTCTTAATATCGGTGTTACGGTAATCGGCAACAACGGGGATTAGCACGACTAGGAAGGAACTTGCGAGTATAAGCTAGGCTTTCCAACGCTTAAGTTCTTCCTTTTGGTGCTTGTCCGTCCATTCTTGGCTCTTAGCCATAACCTCCGGTTAATTCAACCACAACCGGTCTCACTATGGAATCACAGCTATCATGTAGGATAGGGTGCCGTAGGGAGCGGATTGTGGTTCAATTAACGGGAGTTGATTTAAGATGTTGGGCAAGGAAAGAGTGAGAGAAATTTCCTTCTCTCAAACTTCCCTTATCCTACCCTAATAAGTATGGAAACTACTCATACATCATAATGAAAAGAAAATAAAACAAAGAGGAAGATAGAAAGAAAGAGATTAGAAGATAACAACTAGCTATTTGCGACCTCACCTTGGCAAGGATCAAGCGTAAGCATCATGGTTGTTTTAAGGATAAAGAAAAAGAGAAAGAAAGAAACAACAATAAATAACAACAACTACTTAACAAATGAAAATTACAAGCAATAATAAGATAACAAGACAAGTATAATAACAAAAGGAACTTCTTTATTCATCATTCTTCACTCACAAAAGCTCACTACAAGTTTTTCAATGGAGAAGAGATGAGAAGAGGAAGAAGAACAAGTATTCTAAAACCTAGAAAAAATACAAGATTATGCACCCTTGGCTTCACAAGGTTCTGGGCTATTTATAGGCAGGGAAAAGGAAATCTAGGGCAACAATCAGAACAAACATGAAAATACAAATATACCCTTGAAGTTTGGACAGCTGCGGCGCCTGTACGGCCGCGGAACCGCGGCCGTAACCCCCTATTGGCCGCGGTTCCGCGGCCGTATAGATGAATTGCCTTGTCCAATTTTGTGGGTTTCCCTGGTATTGTGTGCCCTTTATTCTGGTATATGTATTTTCTCAGATTTTCTTCACGATTTTTCCAGAATTTCTGTTGAGCAAAAGGTGATTTGATGTGGATCTTTTTGTCATGATTTCCTCGAGCTCCGTGTAGATTTCTTGGATCTTGTGTTGCCATTGAGCCGTGTGCATGAAAATGACATCGATTTGCCATTTTGTCTCTTAAACTGGTGTGTGGCAACAGACGGATAAAGAGCGGAGATCCGTGTTTTATCTGTGGTTGGCAGGAACCCAGGTTTTATCGTGATTTTCCATGAACTTCACCGTTCAGAGCCGAGAACCTGTATCCTGCAATTGACTAGCAAACACGGCTCAAGAGTACCTACCGATATGCAATGTGATAAAAATTGGGCGGTATAAAAATGCAAAAATCTGATATGAAAAGTTAGCTACTCGGAAAAGGTGTTATACCTCACTTGAACTCTTTCTTCTTGAAACCTTTGTAAAAGTTGGATGGTGCTCTCTTCGTCGCCTTCTTTCGTCAAAGATGGATCCACCTGAGGGTTCAACCTTGGGCTCCTTTCTCGAACATTGAGAGAACTAAGGTCTTTGGCTTGCTAGACCTTCAACCCTAGAGTGAGTAGAGAGTGGTTTAGGGTATTTTTATCTCAAGAAGAGGTTTCTCAACACATGAGAATGAATCTCCTTGAACTAGAGGAGAAGGAAGAAGAAGAGAGGAGAGAGAGTGAATATGATAGAATGAAATGGTTTTTCAACCATAACAAAATATAAGTGATTTATCAAAAAATAATATTAATCAAAAATGAAAAGGTGATGGTTAGTTTGAATAGACCATTATCATATCACCATAAATGATTTTGCAAAGATCAAAGAGCATCTAAAAAGCTAATGATGATGGTCAAAGTTTCAAACCTAGTCAACTAGTCAACCTTGGTCAACAAGTCAACAAGCCCAACCATGACACAATTTCATTTAATTAATATTATTAATTGATAAATCACAAGATCATTAGGGTTTGGAAAAAGACGACTGTCAACTGTGCATACACACCCGTTCCAAAACCCCAATGAAAAATCTATTCCTCCGCCTCAATCAACTGTGCATACACACCCGCGTTCATGTTCCGAGGAACACGAACACAAAGAGATAAAACCAATCCCAAATCATATACTAGGATCCGGCTTAAACCAAAGCCCGCTAGTATAAGCTGTCCGGACAACAAACGTGCACAAGTGCGCGGATGTGAACGAACCCTGTCGCAAAACCATGCGACCTCTACTCATTTTGCCCAAAGGCGAATAGCCCTCTGTGTGGGACTCTAAAGACTCGACACTATGCTGGCAGTGGGTTTAACCACAGACCGCAAGCGGCACTAGCTGTACGTAACGGTCCCCAGGTAGATGCCGATAAGAAGACTGACGAGGTGAACCCCATCTGAACTCCTACTGAGCCTGAATGTGACAGTCTCCGTACAGTCCGGTCTGTTCGTCTGATACATCGCATGGCGGGCCTAGGGGGGCGGCAAACGTCAGTCCCCTAATAGCGGTACAAGTCGTGTCGGAGTGAATCCCAGAACACCCTGAGATAACACTGGAAACCTACCAGTATATCTCGCTTGCCCTGGCCAGGGACTACTCGTGTAATGGCTCTCCTAGACACAGCGCGATGTCAACCCCCAATACCGGGAGAGACGAATCCTGTCTAACCGTCACTGCCTCCAAGTGCTTCAGGACTGCACCCAACTACTACCTGTTTGCACGACTCTATTGAGCCGTGGTAGGGTAGTAGTCAAAGTACAGTGGGAACACACTTGAGACGAAGTGACAGTGTCAAGTCAGCGGATTAAGCTGTACTCATGTCACCTGGGAACTGATAACTGACGATAGGTATAATACCAACCATCAGTTCCCAATGAGTCCTGTCCAGTGTACTCGTAGCCTAACGAGCACCCACATACTATCTCAAGTACGACGTACTGGCGGCTGTGGGACAGACCGTCTCCCGCACTGGGATGAGAAGCGCATGCGCTAGTCTACTCCGGAGTATCGATGCCCTATCTCGATAATCCCATGACTAGGGACGTGTATAAGGATGTGCTTGTAGATTACCCAGCCCCCACGAGTGTGACTGCCATCACAACGCTGGTAATCAAGCAAAGATCCTAAGGGCTCCACTAATGCGTATAGGTGATATAATAAAAGAAACACATGTACACATTAAAGCAGAGACAAACCAAGTAGCATACTACCATTTCGAGCAAGATTGTATATACAACTGTGAATATCCCAAGCTTCCATCAAGTAATATACATACTAGTATGATACAGTAATGGCCTCTAGGGCATATACACTAACAGAAATTCCCTTTTCTCAAAAGGTGGCATGCTGAGAAACAAAACACCTTTTTGCTCCTCAGTGTGGTAGAAGATATTCCCTTGCGAATGCTTGGGATATCCAACAAACTTCCACAGAACTGACCTTGCCTCGAGCTTGTCCGGATTTTGCTTTTAGACATAGGCCGGACAACCCCAAATCTTAACATCCTTAAGAGATGGGCTCTTCCCATACCATATCTCATATGGAGTGGTAGGCAACTGATTTGATTGGAACCCTATTCAATAGGTATGCATCTTCATAAGTGCATAACGCCCAAAAGGATATAGGCAACTCAGTAGTACTCATCATAGAGCACACCATATCATATAGGATGCGATTGCTCCGCCCCGATACATCGACGTGCTGCGGTGTATACAGAGGAGTAATGCTGAGAGAGAATCTCATTCTCCTTTAGAATAGTCCAGGAATTCCGTGCTCAAGTATTCTCCTCCCTGATCTCATCAAAGGACATAATATTTATACCTGTTTTGGTTCTCTACTTCTAACTTATATTCTTTGAATATCTCAAAAGGTTCAGACTTGTGTTTCAACAGGAACACATGCGTGAATCTTGAGAGATCATCAGTGAATGCAATGAAGTACAAAGAACCAGTCCTGGAATGTGTAGACAGGGGTCCTACATACATCATCATGTATCAATCCCAAGAGTTCACTAACTCTTTCTCTGTTTCCAATAAACTGAGCTATGGTCATCTTATCTTTGTGACATGACTGGCAAGTTTCACAAGATGTAAATTTAAACTGATTTAAATATGCATCTTTATGTAACTTCAGCTAGTCGGGTCGCATTGATATGACCTAATCTACAATTCCTCAAGAAGGATTCGTTCATTTCTGAACTCTTCCTCTTGTGTGTGTTCTGTACGTTAAGAACTGTAGTTTGGTTTAGAACGTATATGCTTTTAGATAACGTGCCTGAACCGACCAACTCTTGATATAGGAAATGTTCAAAACGTTATCCAACAATACAAAATTATATCCTTCTTTACTAATAAAGAGACTGATATGATGTTGTATATCAGGTTCGGTATCTATTAACATTCGTTCAGAATCAATGTATTTGGTAATACAGGGTGATAACTGCCAACAGACTTGGCTGCAACACTTGCACCATTTTTAACTCTTAAAACTTATCACCCTTTCTCAGTTCTCTACCATTCTGTATCCCATGTAACATATTACATTTGCGGGATCCTGATCCGGTATCTCATACCCAAGACGTAAAGGATACTGAGAAACAGTTCTCTATAATGAACACACCCGAAGAAGATGCATCATCATACACTTTCTTCGTTTGGGCGGCACGGGAATTCTGGTAATCCCCTATTTCCTGCTCGGTCTTATAACAATTATTAGTTGGAGCGGGACCAATGATCTTTAGCACAGTATAACAAGCGGGTTCGGTCAATACATCCGTATTATTATCTTGATTAAGGCGTGACATGGTCGCTACCTGGAGAGAGAGAGAAGAAAACACTCAGCGTATGCTCTTGCAAGATTAGATTGGTTATTAATTTATCTAATCAGGATGTCTCCCACTGTGTTAGTCAAATCTTCCTTCAAACCCTAAAACGAAAGACTAGCCGGGATTAATTACACCCTACAAGTTTGCCAATCTTTTAGCCAGGCCAGTGTCGGTACTTTGAGGGAGGTTCCCCATACTTTCGCACGGACCTAATTAAAATAAACCTCATTTTCCCAGGGGCGTAACCCTGTTGACACCTTTCTAGACACCTACTTGATCGGCTAATTGTAATGTGTAAAACTCTCCCAGGAGTAACTCTTACTAGCAGTAGGTATCGGGATCCAACTATCTCATAGGAGGTATGCAATCTCATTGCAAATTTCAACACTTGAAATTCCCGATAATATTTTACCCCAAGCGTCCTATGACCTTGACGCAGGCCAACAAACCATAGTCCGCTAGTCAAGTTCAACCCGTCATTTCCCGATTGAATTAAACCCATCCGTACGACCCTTGACGCAGGCCAACAAGGTCGCACGACTACCCTAACTCAATCGCATCATATGCCTTAGCAGATAAGCATAAATAGCTACCGAACACCACGCCTTGACGCAGGCCAACAAACGTAGCACGAATACTATGAAGTACTTATCTGAAATGACGGAGGGCTACGACAGGTTTTTAAGAAAACCCTTTGCGTTATGAACTTGATATCGTTGTAGAATCAAATGATTTAAAATGGAGTGTTTTTGAGGCCTTTGCTAGTTTTGCTAAAGAGGTCACTCCCGGTGAAGGGATCGTCGGCTCTTTCCTTATCGAATAAGGTGCGGGATATTTCACAAATACCACCATGCAAAGCAAGAACTAGAAAAACAATCAAAAGACAAAACCGAGGGTTGTAGCATCTGCCAGTTATTGCTAAAGAGGTCACTCCCGGTGAAGGGATCTCGGCTCTTTCCTTATCGAATAAAGTGCTGGATGTTCTACAAGGAACACCGCTATGCAAAGCAACAACTAGAGCTACATGTTTTTGAAAATTTGATTCCACAACATCTTTAGGTTTCTTTTATTTCATTAATCTCATTAATGAAGTTCTATCATTTTATGTTACCTAAACATCACAGATAAATACAACGTACGCTTATGCCATCCGCATTCGCCTCGATGTCCCCTCATGCACCGTTAGGTTAGGTAACTAACGGCAGAGTGGGGCAGTGCTAACGCAGGTGTAAAACATAAGCAACGTCTATATAGTATATCACATATACTATATCCTGTATCCATCTCAACATATCAAATGATCACATCACATATATCGCAGCAGAAGAACAACATATGAAATATTGGATATACTAGGATTTCCGTGTTTTATTTTAAGCCTGTATAAAACACGGATTCTACGGTCGTGATGAATAGCCAATCCCACACCCCTAGACCCCTACGAGAGCAGCAAGCAACCCTACCAATTCTAGAGTTAGGAGACCCGGTCTCGACTCCTCGAGATGGTCTCCCACTGGACTCCAGAACCCGGTTACTTGTGCTCCCCACCTTGGGTCTATCCTAATATGGAAAAGTAAATAATATACAATGGTGACATAATCCTCATCCCGGAAGTGCCCCAATGAAAGAATATTACATACAATGAATTTTACATGAATGAAAATAAAAACTCTCATCTCACATACCCCGTCTATTCTATCACGACGATCCAATATAACATATCCAAGCAGTACATAACATCACATGTCATCAACGTAAGAAAATATGCGTATCCCAATTGTCGTTGGTATATAGCAACAAAACCGGAGATACACCACATATTATACTTACGGTCCCAGAAAAGAAAATGAAAAACTACAACAGTTGGAATCCGCATCCACCTTAGACATCGCATGCCTAACCAAATGAATTCCTTAGACATCGCATGTCGAACAATTATAAACCCCGCATTTTAGTCTCGATCTCGAAAACACTTTTCAATATCATGTCGGGTAATTCAACAAGATTCCTGACATCCTGATCGAATGCTTGTCGGAAACTTTAGTAGACGGCTGCACCTCCCGATGCCGTCGACGAAGTGCACTAAGGCGGAACATCGCTGCAGCGAGCACCCGAACGGATGCTATTGGCGATGGAATTCTCCTACAGTCACTTGGTCGGGGTTATGGGGCGTGGCTATCTATTAAGTTTAACCGGCGAGTATCCGCGTACTCTACGTGATTGCGACGGAGTTTTGATCGCATCAAAATCCCATGGCAACCGATCAAATGAGACTAAACTGCTAGATTTATAACATTCAAATTAGTTATCTCATAACTACATGTGGATTCCAAATATTGTATCCCATCACATAATATCCGGACAAAGTTAAACCCTTCGATCGATTCATCAAAGTCCCACAATTTCCCGACAGCTCAACACTTGAGCACAGTTTTAGTAGTACACAGAAGATGCCCCAGTACCTATGAACCAGCCGTAGAAGGGTCAAACCAACGCCACACATGTGAAACGCTAAACCACCACAAACCCTAGGGTTCGAGTGGCGGTTTTGACGACCACATAATCGAGTTAAGGTTTACGTTCTTTTAGAGGGTCCAAAGAATCACTTGCATGTTTTTCCGAATACGTTAAACTTGGAAAAATGGGTTTTTGACATTCGATCGAACTTTTTAACATTGTCTAGACAATATGTGAAACACCCAAAACAATGTTAAAACTGTTAGTTGTATGTATGCCCTAGAGGCCAGTATTGTACAGATGATGTATATTATATTGGATGCTTGGACATATATAGAGATGACTTTCTTGCTCGATATGATAGTATGCTATCTGGTTGCTCTTTATCTTAACATGTATACTAGTCTCTTTAAACTGTCTTATAGTTACATGTTGGTAAAGCCCTTAGGATGTGTACTTGACTACCTGGACTATGATGCAGATCATACTAGTGGGGACATGGTAGTCCATAAGTACATCCTTCAAGGTCCCTAGTCGTAGGTGTATCGAGACGGGGCATCGATATACCAGTGTAGACTAGCGTATACGCTTCTCGACCCATGAGATGGGCGATGGATGATTCCATATCCATTGGTGTTTGACATCAGAGATGGTATACGGGTGCTCAGTGGAGACTGGGTACACTGGACGGACTCGCCGAGAACTCCCAGATGGTATTATACCTCACGTCAGATGGCAGTTCTCAGGTGACACTTGTGCAGGTTAGTCTGTAGACCCGAGATCGTCATAGAGTCTTGTGTGATTCCCACTGTGCTTTGATCTCCACCTTACCACGTCCATGAGGGCGTGAAAAACGGTGGTTTTTGGGTACAGTCCCGAGTCACATGGAGGCAATGAGCGATAGGAGGGGTTTCGTCTCTCCCGGTATTGGGGGTTGATGTTGCGCTGTGCTCGATTGGCCATAACAGGGAAGTCCCTGGCCAGGGTTGATTCAGAGATTTGCTGGTAAGTGTTACCAGTAGTTTCTCGACCCGTTATGAGCCTCACATCGGCACTACTTATCGGTTATTGGGGTCTGACGTTTACCACCCCTAGACTTGATATGCGACATATCAGACGAGGAGACCGGACTGTACGGGAAGTGTTGCCGGTTGGCTCGACGGGAGTTGTAACAGGTTCGCTTGTTCTCTTCTGATCGCTCAATACCCGGGTGGCCATTACGTTTAGCTGACCGCTTGCGGCTTGGGATGCTTGATATGATCATCACCCACTGCCAGCGTATTGACGAGTCCTAGAGTCCCACAATGGAGTTACCTACTCCAGGAAAAATGTTGTGGTGCGCGTATGCGATATGCGCATGGACCCGATTAAAATACGCGTATAGGATAACGTATATTGATCGGGCGGCTTGCTTTTGGTTAGGGTCGTATGTGATATGGCCGGATTGATAAATCAAGTGTTGATTTATCATTTAACCATTAGATTCTCACTAGAAATCCTTTCTTGTTTCTATGGATGTATGGATGCATGGATGCATTCCTTGTTGTTTCATGCACATATGGATGTGCATGCACACATGCATACATACATCATTCTATCATGGTTGCTTATACAAGGAAATGGTGGCAATATAAGACTCACACCATGGTTTTAAATATGGATTATATTACATTTGATTTAAAACAAAAGGGAAAAAGAAAATGCTTATGATTGTTTTGTTTCTACACTCTTCTTTTGACCTAACCATTCTCACCCACCTTTTAACCTTGGGTAAACTTTCCTTTTGTGTTTTAACTCACGTTTAATAATATATTCATTGTTTAAACTATGGTTTGAGATGAGAACAAGAATATATATATAGATATATTTTCTTTTTCCTTGAACAAGGGTTATTCTTTTACTCTTGTTAAAAATATAGCCATCATCTTCTTCTTCCTCTCTCATTTGCTCTCTAGATTTTTGTAGTGAGCAATATACTCATCAAGTTAGGATTTTGAAGTGAGAAAGAGAACCACAACACTATTCTACACAAGTCTAGCCCACTTGTTTGGAGTGTTAGCTTCATTTCGTTCTCTTGATCGGGTGAAGTTGCAAGCTTGGACAAAGCGGACTCCGGGTGGATCATCGGTGACCTAGAGGAGTTCAAGCGGAGCTTTTTCAAACCCCAAGTAGCCGAGGAGTCTAGCGTAGGGAGCTACAAAGGTTGTACTCTCTAAACCCTAGCTTTTCTTTCATATGATGATGTGAAAAACTTGAAACCCTAATTTTTCTATGAACGATTCTATGTTCGTTAACTTAGCACCCTAAAGACTCCACTTTTGGTTCATGTGATGCTTCCAAACCCTTCATGTGGTGCTAGGATAACCCAACATTGGTATCAGAGCCGACCTAGAACATTAGGCGACAATTTTACGAAGTTAAAACTCCGATCGAACCGAAATACGGCCTTTTAGAATACTCTCTGGACATTTTTTAAAAACTGCTGTTTTTCAGAATTAAAAATATGTAAAAAATTCAGCAGGAAAATATAAGAATTACTGTAAAATTCGACAAAGTGAACAGTCTATATTGCCGCGGAAACGCGGCCTAAGCTTGCTTGGGCCGCGGTTCCGCGGCCATTTACATCAATCACTGCATAATTTTTATACAGTAATTCTTGATTATTCTTGTATAATTTTTAGGGTATTTTTAATCTGAATTTAGTGCTGAAAATCCTGGAGATGGTTTTGGACTCGACGATTCGATCGGAATTTTGATTTCGTGACTTTTCCGGGTAAATTAGAAAGTATTGAAGTGTTTGAACAAGTATCATTTGCTCACTTTTCACGGGGTTTAAATCCTTCGGAGGTTCGTGCAAGTTTTGTGGCGGTCCCTCTAGAAGACAACAAACCTTAACTCAATTATGTGACCGTCTTGAACTGCCCTTTGAACCTTAGGGTTTGGGGCAGTACGGCGTGCCACATGTGAGGCGTTGGCTTGACCCTTCTACGGCTGGACCGTTACTACTGTGTCACACTCCGGGTCTTTTGAACTCCGCTCAAGTGTTGGGCTTTAGGGAATCTTGGGTATTTGATCATTCGTTCGAAAACTTTAATACTGTCTAATTATCTGGAATGTGATGCAATGTTTGGAATTCATATTACTAGACATGAAATACGAAGTATGTGATATTTTGCATTTACGATGTCTAAAGAGAATGTGGATTCCAGATATTGCAGTTTTACACTTTCTTTTCTGTGACCGTAAGTGTAGTATGTCGATATCGCCGGTTTCGTTGCTATACATCAACGACAATTGGGGTATGCATACTTACTTACGTTGATGATATGAGATATTATGTGTTGCTGAGATATGATGTGTTGGATTGTCGCGATTGAATAGCCGGGGGGTTTTATGTGAGATGAGAGTTTTATAATTTCATTCATGTAAATTCAAATGTAATGTAATATTCTTTTATTTGGGGCACTTCCGGGTTGAGGTCGATGCCACATGTGTTGTATATTATTTACTTTTCCGCATTAAGATAGACCCAAGGAGGGGAGCACAGGTGACCGGGTTCTGGGGTTCGGTGGGAGGCCATCTCGAGGAGTCGAGACCGGGTCTCCTAAACTCCAGAATTGGTAGGGTCGCTTGCCGCTCTCGTAGGGGTCCAGGGTGTGGGCTTGGCTATTCATCGCGGCTGTGGAATCCGTATTTTCTATTGTTGGCTAAATACTAAATACGGACGTCCTACTATATCCCACATTATATCTATGTTTCTGCTGCGATATCTGTGATGTGATCATTTGATATGTTCTGATGGATACAGTATATAGTATATATGATATATTATATAGGCGTTACTTATGTTTTACACCCGCACTAGCCCTGCCCTGCTCTGTCGTTAGTTACCTAACCTAACGGTGCATGAGGGGACATCGAGGCGAATGCGGATGGCATAAGTGTACGTCGTATTTATCTGTGATGTTTTGGTGACTTAAATGATGGGACTTCATTAATGTGATTAATGAAAGAAAAGAAACCTAAAAGATATTGTAGAATCAAAATTTTTAAATAAAAAGGGTAGCTACAGTTTTGCTTTGCATAGCGGTATATATGATATACCCTGCACCTTATTCGATGAGGAAAGGGCCGAGATCCCTTCACCGGGAGTGACCCCTTTAGCAATAACTGGCAGATGCTACACACTCGGTTTGTCTTTTGATTGCTTCTATAGTTTCTGCTTTGCACAGTGATATATATGATATATCCCGCACCTCATTCGACGAGGAAAGGGCCGACGATCCCTTCACCGGGAGTGACCCCTTTAGCAAAACTAGAAAAGCCTCAAAATCACTCCATTTCAAAATTTCACTTGATTCTACAACGATATCAAGTTCATTACGCAATAGGTTTTAAGAAAAACCTTTCGTAGCCCTCCATCATTTCAGATAAGTTGTATATAATATTCGTGCTACATTTGTTGGCTTTCGTCAAGGTGTAGTGTGCGGTAGCTATATGCTGCTTATCTGCTGCATATGATGCGACTGGATTGGGGTAGTCGTACGGCTTTGTTGGCTTTCGTCAAGGGTCGTGCGGGTGGGTTTAATTCAGTCAAGAAATGTACGGGTTGAACTTGACTAGCGGGCTATGGTTTGTTGGTTTTCGTCAAGGTCATAGCACGTTAGGGGCAAAATATTATCGGGAATTTCAAGTGTTGAAATTTGCAATGAGATTGCATACCTTCTATGAGATAGTTGGATCCCGATAGCCACTGCGAGTAATTGTTACTCCTGGGAGAGTTTTTTTCATGCCCCGCTTCCCAAAATACGGAATACGAGGTATGACTAGGCCAGCCATGCTCCTACGGTCAAGGGATCATCCCGCCGTAGTCACACTTCGGCTTCTAACACTACATGGTCATCAGTAAATAAAGCACAATATTAAAGGAATCACATCACTAATTTATTACATTAAAATTCCATTGTTCACAAAATTACAGATAATAAGAACAATAACTAACCAAGTTCGATCTCACGATCACTTTTATGGAAAGCAGTAAATGAAGAAGGTACACCAAACTATATCTCCGTGAACTCAAAGGGTAGATCCGTCTCCCGTGCTGGTCCTTCCTCGGAATCTGAGCATGCATACTCAGGTCGTCAGAGCGACACAATAACAATATTATTATAATAAGATGAAACATGTATATGAGGTAATACTGGTGTAGGAACAATACAAGTAATCACTATGTCACTATATGATGCAGAATATGTTATGTGTCCCTATCGGTCTCTAGGTCATGTTTGAAATCACATAGTGGAAGGAGGATCATGTTTAACAGGAGTCTCGTACATACCCGAGACAACGGCCCACATGCCCGGGACATAACCCTGTCAGCCGGATCGCTAGATCCTACCCTACATGTATCAGTATCACGGTTCGAATGATCATCCTCTAAACACGGTCCCGCTAAATACGATACTCTTTCCACTTTGATTTCCCCTTTTTCCCCAGGTTCTCACTAGTTATGATCTTGATTTAGTCGTGTACAAGTATACCAATGGCACGGTTTTATCACGGTTCGCTGTATCAATCACTGTCACGAATATTCACTTCCCCTTTGGTATACTCGTCACTCCTAAACCAACATCTATCACGCACGATAATGCAATGTCCACACGCACTAACACTGAGTATATGGTAAGGGTATGATATATGTATTGTATGCTACCAATAAGCTCTGTATGTTATGAATCAACATGCACGTCATTAACTAAATAATTTGCATAAATTAATATGTTAAAAATTCAGTAAAATGATACAAATAAGATAAATAGAACACTCAGTCAGCAATTCGTCAAAATTTGTTCCAGTTCAATCGGGATTCCGGTTCTCAAGATATAGCTATTTCATTTTAAGTGCTCGCGGCTGGAAATTCAGTTTCAGAACTGAACGTCCGTTTCGCGACACGAATTGCAGCCAGTTGGGCTCAGAATTCAGCGATGTCACAGTTAAATGAAATCTATGGTTTTCGATAGGGTATTCAACGCAATAGACGGATCCTCAATCGCATCTGTACGTTGAAAGTTATACACAGTTTAATCTCAATATGTCATTTCTGAATCTATTCTGGACAGTTATACGTTCTGTCCTTTTAAATACAGTTTAAAATAGCAAATAGCGATGAAACGGAATGGAACCACCTGTTTTATTTAGATAACAGAATTATATTTAATCTACTGTAGAGTTCCGTAACATACGACTTCAGAAAACACAGTGACGCAGGTCTTTGGACAGAACGCACTAATCAGAAACGCTCTGGACTGCAGTCCAGAGTCGCATTCCGATCAAATTATCATCACGGTTACAGAACAGAAATCATTAGAATTTTACATAGGGTTAAAGTTCGTCGAGTCAGCTTTGATTTAAGCCCTCGAACGCAGCATTCCAGTTTGAATATAATTTATGGTGATTTTATTCGTTTTCAGGTACGAGAAAATTCTAGTTTTAACGGCATATTTGGGGGTATCAATTTTCGTCACGAACAATCGTATTTTCCAGCGAGATTCATACACAATATTTATTATCAAATGGGCCAATAGAAAATATCAGTTTCCGTCAAAATAAACTATTATTTCCATTGGGATCTAGTATCGAACATTTAGGTCACAATACGTATCGGGAATCGGTAAATTCGTAAACGAGATTATTTAAGTTTGTACTACTATTATTATAGCATGAAGCAAGTAAACACTTGCCTGGAAAATGTCTCGGGGTCGCACGGCAGCAACGATGTCGCGAACGCGCGTTGTACACCGCGAAACAAGTTCGCGCGAGCTTGGCTCGAGACACGGGTTTGAAGTGGAGAATGGGAAAGGAGTTGGGCTGCTGAGCTGGGCCGGGCCCGTAAAAATATTCCCTTTTTTAAAAAATAAAATCAGAAGTGGGCTGAGGAAGAAGATTGGGCCGGGGGATTTTATGTTTAACAAAGGATTTATTTAAAATTCGAGTGGGCTGGAAAAGTAACGGGCTGGGGGGAAAATGAATTTAGGGATTTTATTTAAGAATTTGAGTGGGCTGGGTTGGTTTAAGAAATTAATTTGTTGGTTTAAATTTGGTTTTTAGGTTGTTGGAAAAATATAAATACTGGAATTCAAGCTACCACCTTCTACAGAATAATTACGAGGAAAAGTAAATCTCTGGAATTTGGAAAATACAGGGAAAATTCTTATAGATGGAGAACGGGGATTTACATTATACCCCCTTTAACAAAAATTTCGTCCTCGAAATTTAACAAGGATACAAGAATACAATGTACTAAACAAAGAGATGTGGATAACGATCACGGATATCTTCCTCCCGCTCCCAGGTGGATTCTCCTGGGGAACGACCGCCCCAAGACACTCGGACTAACGGAATGACCTTATTCTTCAGCACTTTCTCTCTGCGGTCGAGAATGGTAGTAGGTTGCTCCTCGTATGACAGATCGGTTCCCAAAACTAGCTCTGAATGGTCCAGGACATGGCTCTCATCTCAAACGTAACGCCGCAACTGTGACACGTGGAAGGTATTGTGCACACCAGTTAGCGATGGAGGAAAGGCGGGTCGATAGGCCACCTCTCCCACTCGCTCTAGCACCTCAAAAGGTCCGATAAAACGGGGACTATGCTTTCCCCGACCTCCGAACCTGATAACTCCACGAGTAGGGGAAATCTTCAAGAACACATGATCTCCGACTTTGAATTCTAGTGCCCTTCTGCTGGTATCTGCCTAACTCTTTTGTCGATCCTGAGCCGTCTTAATACGTTGCCTGATCATTTGGACTTTGTCGACTGTCTGCACAATGAGTTCGGGGCCCAGTAGTCTTCGTTCTCCCACATCATCCCAACATACTGGGGATCGACACTTCCGCCCGTAAAGTGCTTCGAAAGGAGCCATCTGAATACTAGCCTGATAACTATTGTTATAAGAGAACTCGACTAGATGCAGATGGTCCTCCCAGGAACCCTGAAAGTCCAACATACAGGCTCTCAACATATCCTCGAGCGTCTGAATCGTACGCTCGGATTGTCCATCCGTCTGTGGGTGATACGCTGTGCTGAATTTAAGGCGGGTTCCCAAGCTCTCCTGTAAGCTCTTCCAAAAGTGTGACAAGAATCTCGTGTCCCGGTCTGACACAATGCTGACCGGAACACCGTGAAGTCGTACAATCTCCTGCATATATCTTTCTGCCAGTGATTCGGTTGACTGTCCCACTCGGAAAGGTAGAAAGTGTGCAGCTTTTGTGAGGCGATCGACGATAACCCAAATGGCGTTATTGCCTCTAGGGCTCCGTGGTAAGGCCGTCACAAAATCCATAGTAATGTGCTCCCACTTCCATTCAGGTATCGGCAATGGTTGTAACAATCCTGCTGTCCTCTGATGTTCCGCCTGTTAGTTATATGTATGCCCTAGAGGCCATTACTATACATAGGATGTATATTGTAGTGGATGCTGGGACATATATAGGGAGGACTTTCTTGCTCGACATGATAGTATGCTATCTGGTTGAACTTTACCTTAACGTGTATACTAATTGTCTCTCTGTTACATGTTGGTAAAGCCCTTAGGATTTGTACTTGACTACCTGGACTATGATGCGGATCATACTAGTGGGGACATGGTAGTCCATAAGTACATCCTTCAAAGTCCCTAGTCGAGGGTGTATCGAGACGGGGCATCGATATACCGGAGTAGACTAGCGTATACCTTCTCGACCCATACAGATGGGCGATGGATGATCCCATATCCATCGGTGTTTGACATCAGAGATGATATACGGGTGCTCAGTAGAGACTGGGTACACTGGACGGACTCGCAGAGAACTCCCAGATGGTATTATACCTCACGTCAGATGGCAGTTCTCTGGTGACACTGGTACAGAGTAGTCTGTTGACCCGAGATCGTCATAGAGTCTTGTGTGGTTCCCACTGTGCTTTGATTTCCATCTTACCACGTCCAAGAGGGCATGCAAAACGGTGGTTTTTGGGTACAGTCCCGAATCACATGGAGGCAATGAGCGATAGGAGGGGATTCGTCTCTCCCGGTATAGGGAGTTGATGTTGCGCTGTGTTCGATTGGCTATAACAGGAAATCCCTGGCCAGGGTTGCTGAGATTTGCTGGTAAGTGTTACCAGTAGTTTCTCGAATTGTTATAGACCTCATATCGACACGACTTATCGAGCTATTGGGGTCTGACGTTTACCACCCCTAGGCGAGATATGCGACATATCAGACGATCAGACCGGACTGTACGGTAGTGTTACTGGTTGGATTCACTGGAGTGTGAGCGGGCTTGCTCGTCGATCTTCAGATCGCTCAATACCCGGGTGGCCGTTACGTTTAGCAGACCGCTTGCGGCTTGTGGGTGTTTGATATGATCATCATCTGCTGCCGGCGTATTGACGAGTCTTTAGAGTCCTACACAGAGGTTTCCTGGCTCAAGCGAAACGAAATAGGAGCGCATATGAGATATGTGCGGGACCGAGAATAATGCGTGTATGTGATACCGTATTTCATTCTCGCGATCAATGTGTCGGATGGTTGTATGCAATAAAACCTAGTTATCGATTCAAGCGTTGAATCGATAAGCCGATACATTGAATACTAGTTGGTTGTGTGCGACATGACCGGATCATTGAATCAAGTGTTGATTTAATGATTTAATGCATAATTATATATTTGATATATTACTTTGCATTAACTAGTATTGGTTCACTTTAAATGGATTTTCTCACTCGGATTGTACACATTGTATATGTGATATACTTTTGTGCACTTGATTGTATCATGTTTGATGATACATGTTTGCTTGAGTTTGTGTAAGATTGAACCATGGTTATTTAAATGATTAGGGTTTACATTTTCATATCTATTTATTTATTTATTTATTATGGAACTGATAATGAGAAGAATGGTTGCTAGTTTTGTTTTATTCTTTGAACCTTCATGAAGCATTGACTTTAGTCAACCATTCTTATCTCATCCTTAACCCTAACCATTCCAACTAACCTTGGTTTAATCTCTACACCTAACCATGGTTTGCTTATGATAAGAATTGATTTTCTTTTCTATTTTAATTATTCTTATCATAACAATTATCATGATCTTCTTCTTCTTCTTGAAGATGAAAGCTTTCTTCATCAATGGTGATTGATGAATTAGAATGAGAAATCCAATTCTAAAGTCTACCCACTTCCTATTTCTTCATCCTCTACCTCTTGCCAAGTAGTAGAGTGTGTTTCCTTCACAAGTTTTCTTGACTTGGTGAAGTTGGAGCTTGATCTAGTGATGCTTCGACGTAGATCATCTTCGGCACGTCGTCGATGACCTAGCCCGCTTCTTCTCCGATGAAGCCGACGCAAGAGCCCGGATTTCGATTTGGACAGCGAGGATACTTCATTGCGGAGCTATGGAGGTGGAGCACCGGATCTACAAAGGTTGTATTTCCGTATTCTCTTAGTTAAGCGTTAACTAGTTTAATTTTCGCCTAGATTTCTAGCCAACGATCCGTTCTAGGGTTTCTCGGCACCGTCAAAATTTGAAATTGGCATGATCGATGCCTTGTGAGACCTCACTTGTGTGCCTAGGAACCCTACAGTGGTATCAGAGCCTAGCTAGAGCCTTAGGCGAAGTCTAGACGGAGTTTGAAGTCCGAACGACCCGAAAACCCAAACCTAAAATAGCTCTCTGTCCTTTTTTCAAAAACTGGGATTTTTCCAAATTAAAAATATGCAGAAAACCCAGCAGGGAAATCTAAGAATTACGACGCAAAAAGTTTTGAATGAACAGTGAAAACGGCGGCTGAAACGCGGCATAAGCCTAGCTTATGCGGCGGTTCCGCGGCAGAAATGTGACGTCATCCCAAACTGTTTGCACAGTAATTCATGTTGTCAGATGCTGAGTTTTCTGGGAATTTTTAAAATTTATTCAAGATTTGAATTTTCTGGAGTTGTTTTGGGGATTCGGTGTTTCGATCGGGATATCAGATTTTGTCTATGTGGCTTTCCGGATAAATTTTAGAATATGTTAAAAAGTTCGACCAGATATAAATACCCAATTTTTCCCCTGTCGGGAAATTTCCAAGTGTTGGATTTTTCCGTAGTTCAACGACGTTCTAAGTAGTGCAAGTAACGCGATGGTCCCTCTAGAAGACAACAAACCTTAACTCGATTATGTGACCGTCTTGAACTGCCCTTTGAACCTTTGGGTTTGGGGCAGTACGGCGTGCCACATGTGAGGCGTTGGCTTGACCCTTTTACGGCTGGACCGTTGGTACTGAGGCACGAACTGAATGTTGTTAGACTTGTTTCATGTGATGAGCTGTTTCGGGAAAACTTGGGTGTTCGATTGTTCGATCGAAAAGTTTAACATTTTCTATTTATCTGGAATGGGATACAATAATTGGAATTCACAAGATGTTATGAGATAACTGAATGAATGTTATAAACATAGCACTTTAGTCTCACTTGATCGGTTGCCACGGAATTTTGATGTGATTAAAAGTCCGTCGCAATCACGTAGTGTACGCGGATACTCGCCGGGTAAACTTAATAGACAGCCTCACTCCATAGCCCCGACCAAGTGACTGTAGGAGAACCCCGTCGCCGAAAGCATCCGTCTGGGTGCTCGCGGTAGCGGTGTTCCGCCTTGGTGCACTTCGTCGACGGTATCGGGGGTGCAGCCGTCTATTGAAGTTTGCGACGAGCATTCGATCAGGATGTCGGGAATCTTGTTGAATTACCCGACTTGATATTGAAAAGTGTTTTCAATGATGAGACTAAAACGCGGGGTTTATAATTGTTAGGCATGCGATGTCTAAGTAATTCATTTGGTCAGGCATGCGATGTCTGAGGAGGTTGCGGATTCCAACTGTTGTAGTTTTACACTTTCTTTTCTGTGACCGTAAGTGTAATATGTGATATCGCCGGTTTCGTTGCTATATGTCAACGACAATTGGGATGCGCATATTTACTTACGTTGATGACATGTGATGTTATGTGTTGCTGGATATGTTATATTGGATCGTCGTGTTTGAATAGCCGGGGGTTTTTATGTGAGATGAGTGTTTTTTTATTTTCATTCATGTAAAAACTTGTATGTAATATTCTTTCATTGGGGCACTTCCAGGTTGCGGAAGATGTCACCCTCTGTATATTATTTACTTTTCTGCACTAGGATAGACCTAAGGAGGGGAGCACAAGTAACCGGGTTCTAGAGTGCAGTGGGAGACCAACTCGAGGAGTCGAGTCCGGGTCTCCTAACTCCAGAATTGGTAGGGTTGCTTGCCGCTCTCGTAGGGGTCTAGGGGTATGGGTTTGGCTATTCATCGCGACCGTGGAATCCGTGTTTTATACTGGCTCGTATTGAAAACACGAACGTCCTAGTATATCCAATATTTCATATGATTCTTCTGCTGCGATATCTGTGATGAGATCATGTGATGTTCTGTGATAGATACTGTATATAGTATATATGATATATTATATAGACGTTACTTATGTTTTACACCCGCGCTAGCCCTGCCCCGCTCTGCCGTTAGTTACCTAACCTAACGGTGCACGAGGGGACATCGAGGCGAATGCGGATGGCATAAGTGTACGTCGTATTTATCTGTGATGTTTAGGTACTTAAATGATGGGACTTCATTAATGTGATTAATGAAATAAAAGAAACCTAAGATGTTGTAGAATCGAATTTCAAAAATAAAACAGGTAGCTACAGTTCTTGCTTTGCACAGAGGTATATGTGATATATCCTGCACCTTATTCGATGAGGAAAGGACCGAGATCCCTTCACCGGGAGTGACTCCTTTAGTAATAACTGGAAGATGCTACACACTCGGTTTGTCTTTTGATTGCTTTTAAGTGTTTTTGCTTTGCACAGTGATATATATGATATATCCCGCACCTCATTCGACGAGGAAAGGACCGACGATCCCTTCACCGGGAGTGACTCCTTTAGCAAAACTAGAAAAGCCTCAAAAGCACTCCATTTTTTAAATCATTTGATTCTACGACGATATCAAGTTCATTACGCAATAGGTTTTCAGAAAAACCTGTCGTAGCCCTCCGTCATTTCAGATAAATGGTAGTTAGTATTCATGCTACGTTTGTTGGCCTGCGTCAAGGCGTAGTGTGCGGTAGCTAACTAATATTTATCTGCTTATGCATATGATGCAGATTGGATTAGGGTAGTCGTGCGACTTTGTTGGCCTGCGTCAAGGGTTGTGCGGGTGGGTTTAATTCAATCAGGAAATGACGGGTTGAACTTGACTAGCGTACTATGGTTTGTTGGCCTGCGTCAAGGTCATAGGACGCTAGGGGCAAAATTATCGGGAATTTCAAGTGTTGAAATTTGCAATGAGATTGCATACCTTCTATGAGATAGTTGGATCCTGATACCCGCTGCGAGTAAGAGTTACTCCTGGGAGAGTTTTATACATTACAATTAGCCGATCAAGTAGGTGTCTAGAAAGGTGTCAACGGGGTTACGCCTCTGCGAAAACGAGGTTTACATTAATTAGGTTCGTGCGAAAGCACGGTGGACCTCCCTCAAAGTACCGACACTGGCCTGGCTGAAAGATTGGCGAACTTGTAGTGTGTAATTAATCCCGGCTAGTCTTTCCTTTTAGGGTTTGAAGGAAGATTTGATAAAAAGCAGTGGGAGCCATCCTGATTAGATAAAATAATAACCAATCTATTCTTGCAGAGCGCACGCTGAGTGTTTTCTTCTCTCTCTCTCCAGGTAGCGACCATATCACGCCTTAATCAAGATAATAATACGGAATATTGACCGAACCCGCTTGTTATACTGAGCTGGGGAACGTTGGTCCCGCTCCAACTTATAATTGTTATAAGACAGAGCAGGAATTTGGGGAATACCAGATTTCCCGTGCCGCCCAAACGAAGAGAGTGCATACTGATGCGTCATCTTCGGGTTTGTTCATTATACAGAACTGTTTCTCAGTATCCTTTACGTCCTGGGTATATGATACCGGATCAGGATCCCAGATATGTAATCTGTTACATAGGGCTACAGATAGGTAGAGAACTGAGAACGGGTGATAAGTTTCATGAGGCAGAAAACGGGGCAAGTGTTGCAGCCAAGTCTGTTGGTCACTGTCACCCTGTATTCCAAATACATTGATTCTGAACGAATGTTATTAGATACCGAACCTGATATACAAAATCATATCTATCTCTTTATTAGTAAAGAAATGATAAAATTTTGTATTGTTGGATAATGTTTTGAACATTTCCTATATCAAAAGTTGATCGGTTCAGGCACGTTATCTAAAAGCATTGATGTTCTAAATCAAACTACAGTTCTTAGTATATGGAACACACATAAGAGGAAGAGTTCAGAAATGAACGGATCCTTCTTAAGGTATTGTAGACTAGGTCAGATCAATGTGACCCGACTAGCTGAAGTTACATGTAGATGCATATTTAAATCAGTTTGAATCTACATCTTGTGAAACTTGCTAGTCATGTCACAAAGATATAATGACACTAGCTCTGTTTATTGGAAACAGAGAAAGAGTTAGTGAACTCTTGGGATGATACATGTTGATGTATGTAGGTCCCCTGTCTACACATGCCAAGACCGGTTCTTTGTACTTCATTACATTCTCAGATAATCTCTCAAGATTCAGACATATGTTCCTGTTGAAACACAAGTCCGAACCTTTTGAGATATTCATAGAATATAAGTTAGAAGTAGAGAACCAATAAGGGTATAAGTATTATGTCCTTTGATGTGATCGAGGAGGAGAATACTTGAGCACGGAAATCCTGGACTTTTCTAAAGGAGAATGAGATTCTCTCTCAGCATTACTCCTCCGCATACACCATAGCACGATGGTATATCGGGGTGGAGCAATTACACCCTATGTGATAAGGTGTGCTCTATGATGAGTAATACTGAGCTACCTATTTCCTTTTGGGTGTTATGCACTTGAGAAGCTGCATACCTATTGAATAGGGTTCTAATCAAATCAGTTGCCTACCGCTTCATATGTGATATGGAATGGGAAGAACCCATGTCTTAAGTTAGTTAAGATTTAGAGTTGTCCGGCCTATGTCTGAAAGCAAAATCCGGACAAGCTCGAGGCAAGGTCTGTAATGTAGAACTGGAAAGGTTCTAGCTATACAAACTGCAGCTGATGATTTGAAAGAACCAAAGGATTCAATAGTTACCAACGAACCTCAGCCTCTCCGCCGATCTAGTAGGGTTCCTCACCCACCTGAGAGATACTTCTGTTTCTCTATGACAGTGGGAGCGAGGATTGCATCATGAGATGATGACCCAACTAGTTTCGAGCTGGCCATCAGGAGTAAGACTCTGTAAGAATGGCTGGATGCTTAGTGATCTGAGATGGAATCCATATACACCAACAAAGTATGGACTTTGGTTGCTATATCTGAAGGGTTAAATCCCCATCAGGAGCAAGTATATCTTGAGAAGATTACTTGGTGTACATGGAAGAGTTGAGACTTTCAAAGCTAGACTTGTTAAAGGTCTACATCATTGACCAGGTATGGATGATGATGAAACCTTTTCTAAGTAGCTATGCTTAAGTCCATCCAGATCCTACTTGCTACGGCTACAGACCATGACTACGATATCTGGTGGTTGGGTGTCATGACAGCTTTTCTAAATAATGTTTTAGAAGAGAGCGTCTATAAGTACACAGCCAGAGGGCTTCGTAGACAGTGGGAGCAGCGGAAACGTGTGCAAGATGCTTTATAGGATAAAGCAGGCATCGCGGAGTTGGAACATCTGTTTTGATGAATTAGTCAAAGAGTTTGACATCATCGAAATGGTAGATGAACCTTGTATAAACAAAAAGGTAGTAGGGAGTATGGTAGTGATCCTCGTAGAGTACGTGGATGACATACTCTTGATAAGAAAAGAGTTTCTTATGCTACGCTCGGTCAATCTCCGCTTATCACTAGGATTCTCCATATAGGATCAAAGTGATACCTACTAAATCCTGGATTTTGGATCTATGAGATAGATTTAAATGGATGTTAGGATTCTCACTGGTTGTAGTGAGACGGTATCAATCGACCCTGGGGAGAATCACAGGACGGGTTCCAGGGTAGTCGCAGGCATTGTCTTTACCCTCAGTAAAGGGACGGTATGTTGGAAGAGTTCCAAGCTAGATACCGTGACATACTAGACGATAAAGGCAGGATACATCGCTACTTAAGATGCTACCAAAGAGGCTGTTTGGGTGTATATTGGTTCATGAGATGAACTACGTTCCTACCATTGTGAGACAATGGAGTTTGGAACGTCCGTCCCATCAGTGATCCAGACATATTCTAAGGCAGTATCACCTGATCATGGAGATGGTTGATCTCCAAGGGATCGAGGTTAGGAGAGTAGACTCAGAGGACAAACACAGCGGATCCACTCACGAAAGGCCTTTTCCCAGAGAGAGACTTTTATGGGATGGTTGAGTATGAGATACTGCAACCACTGCTACAAATGGCCCTAGTGCAAGTGGGAGATTGTTAGTTATATGTATGCCCTAGAGGCCATTACTATACATAGGATGTATATTGTAGTGGATGCTGGGACATATATAGGGAGGACTTTCCTTCTCGACATGATAGTATGCTATCTGGTTGAACTTTACCTTAACGTGTATACTAATTGTCTCTCTGTTACATGTTGGTAAAGCCCTTAGGATTTGTACTTGACTACCTGGACTATGATGCGGATCATACTAGTGGGAACATGGTAGTCCATAAGTACATCCTTCAAAGTCCCTAGTCAAGGGTGTATCGAGACGGGGCATCGATATACCAGAGTAGACTAGCGTATACCTTCTCGACCCATACAGATGGGCGATGGATGATCCCATATCCATCGGTGTTTGACATCAGAGATGATATACGGATGCTCAGTAGAGACTGGGTACACTGGACGGACTCGCAGAGAACTCCCAGATGGTATTATACCTCACGTCAGATGGCAGTTCTCTGGTGACACTGGTACAGAGTAGTCTGTTGACCCGAGATCGTCATAGAGTCTTGTGTGGTTCCCACTGTGCTTTGATTTCCATCTTACCACGTCCAAGAGGGCATGCAAAACGGTGGTTTTTGGGTACAGTCCCGAATCACATGGAGGCAATGAGCGATAGGAGGGGATTCGTCTCTCCCGGTATAGGGAGTTGATGTTGCGCTGTGTTCGATTGGCTATAACAGGAAATCCCTGGCCAGGGTTGCTGAGATTTGCTGGTAAGTGTTACCAGTAGTTTCTCGAATTGTTATAGACCTCATATCGACACGACTTATCGAGCTATTGGGGTCTGACGTTTACCACCCCTAGGCGAGATATGCGACATATCAGACGATCAGACCGGACTGTACGGTAGTGTTACTGGTTGGATTCACTGGAGTGTGAGCGGGCTTGCTCGTCGATCTTCAGATCGCTCAATACCCGGGTGGCCGTTACGTTTAGCAGACCGCTTGCGGCTTGTGGGTGTTTGATATGATCATCATCTGCTGCCGGCGTATTGACGAGTCTTTAGAGTCCTAGACAGAGGTTTCCTGGCTCAAGCGAAACGAAATAGGAGCGCATATGAGATATGTGCGGGACCGAGAATAATACGTGTATGTGATACCGTATTTCATTCTCGCGATCAATGTGTCGGATGGTTGTATGCGATATAACCTAGTTATCGATTCAAGCGTTGAATCGATAAGCCGATACATTGAATACTAGTTGGTTGTGTGCGACATGACCAGATCATTGAATCAAGTGTTGATTTAATGATTTAATGCATAATTATATATTTGATATATTACTTTGCATTAACTAGTATTGGTTCACTTTAAATGGATTTTCTCACTCGGATTGTACACATTGTATATGTGATATACTTTTGTGCACTTGATTGTATCATGTTTGATGATACATGTTTGCTTGAGTTTGTGTAAAGATTGAACCATGGTTATTTAAATGATTAGGGTTTACATTTTCATATCTATTTATTTATTTATTTATTATGGAAATGATAATGAGAAGAATGGTTGCTAGTTTTGTTTTATTCTTTGAACCTTCATGAAGCATTGACTTTAGTCAACCATTCTTATCTCATCCTTAACCCTAACCATTCCAACTAACCTTGGCTTAATCTCTACACCTAACCATGGTTTGCTTATGATAAGAATTGATTTTCTTTTCTATTTTAATTATTCTTATCATAACAATTATCATGATCTTCTTCTTCTTCTTGAAGATGAAAGCTTTCTTCATCAATGGTGATTGATGAATTAGAGTGAGAAATCCAATTCTAAAGTCTACCCACTTCCTATTTCTTCATCCTCTACCTCTTGCCAAGTAGTAGAGTGTGTTTCCTTCACAAGTTTTCTTGACTTGGTGAAGTTGGAGCTTGATCTAGTGATGCTTCGACGTAGATCATCTTCGGCATGTCGTCGATGACCTAGCCCGCTTCTTCTCCGATGAAGCCGACGCAAGAGCCCGGATTTCGATTTGGACAGCGAGGATACTTCATTGCGGAGCTATGGAGGTGGAGCACCGGATCTACAAAGGTTGTATTTCCGTATTCTCTTAGTTAAGCGTTAACTAGTTTAATTTTCGCCTAGATTTCTAGCCAACGATCCGTTCTAGGGTTTCTCGGCACCGTCAAAATTTGAAATTGGCATGATCGATGCCTTGTGAGACCTCACTTGTGTGCCTAGGAACCCTACACCGCCTTCACCTGCTGACATACCAAGCACCTGGATACGAACCTCGCAATTTCCCGCTTCATTCCGTTCCACCAAAAGTGCTGCTTTAGGTCCTGATACATTTTTGTACCGCCTAGATGCACAGAATAAGCTGAACTGTGTGCTTCAGCCAAAACTTCTTCTCGAACATCTCCTTTAGGTACGCAGAGTCTGCTACCGAATCTCAGAGAGCCATCTTCATGTATAATCAAATCCGTTCTCAGTCCAGCTTCCACTTGCTCTCTGAACTTTTGCAATCGGGGATCATCCGCTTGTGCAATCTTGATGCGATCCACTAGGGAAGATTGCACCTGTAGTTGCCAAAATTGACTGAGTGCGTTCGGCGTAACGACCTCAAGTGCAAGTCTCTGGAAATCCTCAATAATGCTCTTCTGATTGGTCAACATCATGACCGCTGGTTTGCGACTGAGCGCATCTGGTACAACATTGACCTTCCCCGGGTGATACTGAAGGTCCAAATCATAATCTGCCATTAGCTCTAGCCATCGGCGCTGCCTCATGTTCAGTTCCTTCTGAGTGAATACATATTTCAAACTTTTATGATCCGTGTATACCTCCACTTTCTCACCCAAAAGATAGTGCCTCCAAATCTTCAATGCAAAAACTACCGCAGCTAACTCCAAGTCGTGCGTAGGGTAGTTCTTCTCGTGGTTTCTCAGTTGTCGAGAGGCGTAAGCAACTACTCGGCCGTGCTGCATCAAAACACAGCCTAAACCCTTTCCTGACGCATCACTGTGTATCACCAAACCACCGGAATCATCTGGTACAGTAAGAATAGGCGCCGTGGTTAACTTCTGCTTTAGTGTGTCGAATGCCTGAATGCACTCCTCTGTCCATGTAAACGGCACGTCCTTCCGTGTCAGCCTCGTTAATGGTTCCGTGATTCTTGAGAAATCTTGGACGAATCTCCGATAGTAACCTGCCAATCCCAGAAAACTCCTGATCTCTGCTACTGACTTCGGCGTTGGCCAATCTCTGACAGATTCTATCTTCGCCGGGTCCACCGAGATGCCGTCGCCCGAAACAATATGTCCCAAAAACTGAACCTTGTCGAGCCAGAATTCACACTTGCTCAGCTTCGCATACAGCTTCTCTTCCCGAAGAATTTGTAGTACCGTGCGCAAATGTTCAGCGTGCTCTTCCCGGGTCTTCGAGTAGACAAGTATGTCGTCGATAAACACAACAACAAACGTGTCCAAGTACTTTGCGAACACTCTGTTCATCAAGTCCATGAATATTGCTGGGGCATTGGTAACACCGAACGGCATCACAAGAAACTCGTAGTGTCCGTATCGGGTCCTGAAGGCCGTCTTGCATACATCCTCGGCTGCTACTCTGATTTGATGATATCCAGAACGGAGGTCCAACTTCGAGAATACCTTAGCTCCACTTAGCTGATTGAATAGGTCGTCAATACGCGGTATTGGGTACTTGTTCTTTATTGTGACCTTGTTCAGCTCCCGATAATCTATACACATTCGCAGCGATCCATCCTTCTTCTTTACTAGCAGGACTGGTGCACCCCACGGTGAAGTGCTTGGCCGAATAAATCCCTTCTCCAATAGTTCTTCAACCTGCTTCTTCAATTCCACCAACTCAACTGGTGCCATTCTATATGGGGCCCTAGATACTGGGGCTGTACCTGGAATCAAATCGATTGAGAACTCCAAGATTCGAGGAGGTGGTAGACCTGGTAGATCTTCGGGAAATACATCCAGAAAGTCCCGAACAATTTCTGGAACTGGGCTTTTATCAATCTCCATAGCTGTCAGTTCCTTGGGCTTGGCTCTATACATAGCTGGCTCCAAAGATTCACTTCCGCCCTCAAAAATAAACTCCGGATGATTGGGGATGCGGAAGATCGCCTTCCTTGCACGACAATCGATAACTGCATGGAAGGTGCTCATCCAATCCATCCCGAGAATTGCGTCGTAACTGCCTGTCCCGATCAGAAGGAAATTCGCATAGAATTCCCTGCCACACACTACAACTGGGCATAATCTACATTCTCGACTAGATATAATAATGCCATTACCCGTATGAATTTCCCATCCCTTGGTTAGTGGTTCATGTGGTATTGAGTGTATATTAGTGAAATGCTCAGACAAGAAACAATGCGATGCTCCTGAATCAAATAGTACTCTAGCTGGCAAGGAATGTACGAGTAGAGTACCTGTAACCACGTCTCCTGACGCCTCTGCCTGCTCGGCGGTCAAGGTGAAAGCCCGTCCCTGACCGCGACCTGTAAAGGGTTGCCTCTGCTCCTGTGGCCTCTGCTGTGGCGGTCCAGAACCTCCTTGTATCTCTGCTCGCTCAGGGCAACTGTTAATCCTGTGCTGACTGGAACCGCAAATCAAGCACTGTCCCTTGGCACGGCGACAGTCCTTCTGAGTATGTCCTCCTCTACCGCAATAGCCGCAAGTTACGCCCTGTCTCTTGGGGCGATGCTGTGGTACAAACGGGCGCTTCATTTGTGTCGTTCCTGCTCTGTGAACCGGTATGGCTCCTCGAGAAGGCGCGTGGGTACGTGCTGGAACGACTGGGGCTCTTCTGAACTTGTTAATCAATTGCTCCTGAACTCTCGCCGCGTTGAGTACCTGTGCGAAAGTCTGCAAATCCAACGATGCAATCAACTGCTGCAACTCGAAATCTAACCCCTGAAGGAAGCGTCTGGCCCTGGTGGCCTCTGATTTGACCATGTATGGAGCAAAGCGGCTCAGACGGTTGAACTCTGCCGCATATACGTCCACTGGGCGTCCATTCTGCTTCAAAAGAATAAACCTTTCCTCCATTTCTGCCTTGGCTGTGGGAGGAAAATAATGATCTAAGAAGCACTCCTTAAACTTGCTCCATTCAATCGGCTCGTCAAGTCTGCTTTCCTCCACCGACCACCATGTACGGGCTTCGTCTTCTAATTGAATCTTTATCACGTCCACTCTGTCTTCCTCTGGAACCCAGGCGGCTGTCAATAAATTCTCCATGTTTACCAGCCATTGCTCAGCCTCAAGGGGTTCAGCTAGCCCTGTGAATGCAGCTGGGTGTAACCGTCGGAAGTCTGATACGGTACCAGCCCTAGCCTGATAAGCTGGTGGAGTAGCGCCCTCGGGGGCGGTAATGAGTGCGGAGGGTCCTCCTGCGGCGGTAATCGCCCTGAGTCCCTCAGTAAGCAAATCTGTCTTCCTCTCCTGAGCTTCCGCGAGAGTGGTCAGTACACTGAGTATTCTTTCCGTGCGGTCCTAAGAGCTGGAGTCCGAGGAGGGGTCGTTCGGGGACGTCATATCACTGGAAGATTCAAAAGTATAGGATCAGATTCAAGGATGGAAATCAAGAGTAGTGAAACAAGAATAACGTAATATAGCATAGTTAATGTTATCCCTTGATACTAAACACGGGCTTTGATACCAACTAAACCATGTCACGCCCCGCTTCCCAAAATACGGAATACGAGGTATGACTAGGCCAGCCATGCTCCTACGGTCAAGGGATCATCCCGCCGTAGTCACACTTCGGCTTCTAGCACTACATGGTAATCAGTAAATAAAGCACAGTATTAAAGGAATCACATCACTAATTTATTACATTAAAATTCCATTGTTCACAAAATTACAGATAATAAGAACAATAACTAACCAAGTTCGATCTCACGATCACTTTTATGGAAAGCAGTAAATGAAGAAGGTACACCAAACTATATCTCCGTGAACTCAAAGGGTAGATCCGTCTCCCGTGCTGGTCCTCCCGCGGAATCTGAGCATGCATACTCAGGTCGTCAGAGCGACACAATAACAATATTATTATAATAAGATGAAACAGGTATATGAGGTAATACTGGTGTAGGAACAATACAAGTAATCACTATGTCACTATATGATGCAGAATATGTTATGTGTCCCTATCGGTCTCTAGGTCATGTTTGAAATCACATAGTGGAAGGAGGATCATGTTTAACAGGAGTCTCGTACATACCCGAGACAACGGCCCACATGCCCGGGACATAACCCTGTCAGCCGGATCGCTAGATCCTACCCTACATGTATCAGTATCACGGTTCGAATGATCATCCTCTAAACACGGTCCCGCTAAATACGATACTCTTTCCACTTTGATTTCCCCTTTTCCCCCAGGTTCTCACTAGTTATGATCTTGATTTAGTCGTGTACAAGTATACCAATGGCACGGTTTTATCACGGTTCGCTGTATCAATCACTGTCACGAATATTCACTTCCCCTTTGGTATACTCGTCACTCCTAAACCAACATCTATCACGCACGATAATGCAATGTCCATATGCACTAACACTGAGTATATGGCAAGGGTATGATATATGTATTGTATGCTACCAATAAGCTCTGTATGTTATGAATCAACATGCACGTCATTAACTAAATAATTTGCATAAATTAATATGTTAAGAATTCAGTAAAATGATACAAGTAAGATAAATAGAATACTCAGTCAGCAATTCGTCAAAATTTGTTCCAGTTCAATCGGGATTCCGGTTCTCAAGATATAGCTATTTCATTTTAAGTGCTCGCGGCTGGAAATTCAGTTTCAGAACTGAACGTCCGTTTCGCGACACGAATTGCACCCGGTTGGGCTCAGAATTTAGCGATGTCACAGTTAAATGAAATCTAGAGTTTTTGATAGGGTATTCAACTCAATAGACGGATCCTCAATCGCATCTGTACGTTGAAAGTTATACACAGTTTAATCTCAATATGTCATTTCTGAATCTATTCTGGACAGTTATACGTTCTGTCCTTTTAAATACAGTTTAAAATAGCAAATGGCGATGAAACGGAATGGAACCACCTGTTTTATTTAGATAACAGAATTATCTTTAATCTAATGTAGTGTTCCATAACATACGACTTCAGAAAACACAGTGACGCAGGTCTTTGGACAGAACGCACTAATCAGAAACGCTCTGGACTGCAGTCCAGAGTCGCATTCCGATCCAATTATCATCACGGTTACAGAACAGAAATCATTAGAATTTTACATAGGGTTAAAGTTCGTTGAGTCGGCTTTGATTTAAGCCCTCGAACGCAGCATTCCAGTTTGAATATAATTTATGGTGATTTTATTCGTTTTCAGGTACGAGAAAATTCTAGTTTTAACGGCATATTTGGGGGTATCAATTTTCGTCACGAACAATCGTATTTTCCAGCGAGATTCATACACAATATTTATTATCAAATGGGCCAATAGAAAATATCAGTTTCCGTCAAAATAAACTATTATTTCCATTGGGATCTAGCATCGAACATTTAGGTCACAATACGTATCGGGAATCGGTAAATTCGTAAACGAGATTATTTAAGTTTGTACTACTATTATTATAGCATGAAGCAAGTAAACACTTGCCTGGAAAATGTCTCGGGGTCGCACGGCAGCAACGATGTCGCGAACGCGCGTTGTACGCCGCGAAACAAGTTCGCGCGAGCTTGGCTCGAGACACGGGTTTGAAGTGGAGAATGGGAAAGGAGTTGGGCTGCTGAGCTGGGCCGGGTCCGTAAAAATATTCCCTTTTTTAAAAAATAAAATCAGAAGTGGGCTGAGGAAGAAGATTGGGCCGGGGGATTTTATGTTTAACAAAGGATTTATTTAAAATTCGAGTGGGCTGGAAAAGTAACGGGCTGGGGGAAAAATGAATTTAGGGATTTTAATTAAGAATTTGAGTGGGCTGGGTTGGTTTAAGAAATTAATTTGTTAGTTTAAATTTGGTTTTTAGGTTGGTGGAAAAATATAAATACTGGAATTTAAGCTACCACCTTCTACAGAATAATTACGAGGAAAAGTAAATCTCTGGAATTTGGAAAATACAGGGAAAATTCTTATAGATGGAGAACGGGGATTTACAGTTTTACACAGGACAATTAGCCGATCAAGTAGGTGTCTAGATAGGTGTCAACGGGGTTACGCCTCTGGGAAAATGAGGTTTACTTTAATTAGGTCCGTGCGAAAGCACGGGGAACCTCCCTCAAAGTACCGACACTGGCCTGGCTGAAGGATCGACGAAGTTGTAAGGTGTAATTAATCCCGGCTAGTCTTTCCTTTTAGGGTTTGAAGGAAGATTTGATAAAAACCAGTGGGAGCCATCCTGATTAGATAAGATAATAACCAATCTGATCTTGCAAGAGCATACGCTAAAGTGTTTTCTTCTCTCTCTCTCCAGGTAGCGACCATGTCATGCCCTAATCAAGATAATAATATGGATGTATTGACAGAACCCGCATGTTATACTGTGCTGGGGAACGTTGGTTCCGTTCTTTCTTATAAGAGTTATAGGACTGAACAGGATATAGAGGAATACCAGGATTCCCATGCCACCCGAATGAAGAAAGTACATGTTGATGCATTTTCTTCGGGTGTGTTCGTTACAGAGAACTGTTTCTCCATTTGCCCTACGTCCTGGGTATTAGATACCGGGTTAGGATCCCATATATGTAATCAGTTACATGGGCTCAGGAAAGGTAGAGAACTTGGAGAAGGTGATAAAGACATTAGAGTTGGAAATGGTGCAATTGTTGCAGCTAAAACTGTCGGGGAATATCACCTTGCATTACCAACTGGTAATACATTGGTTCTGAACGAATGCTATTACATGCCGAACCTGATATGAACATTATATCGGTTTTTTTGTTGAGTAAAGAGGGATATAATTTTGTATTACAGGATAATATTATGAACATTTTCCGTAACCAAAAGTTGGTTGGATCAGGCACGTTGTGCAATGGCATTTATGTTCTAAATCAATCAACAGTTCTGAGCATAACAAACACACACAAGAGGAAGAGTTCAGAACTGAACAAATCCTTCTTGTGGTATTGTAGACTGAGTCACATCAATGCGACACGACTGGCTAAGTTGCATAAGGATGAATATTTGAAACAGTTCGAATTTTCATCTTATGACACTTGCCAGTCATGTCTCAAAGGCAAGATGACCAAAACTCCGTTTAAAGGACACGAAGAAAGAGTTACCGAACTCTTGGGACTGATACATAGTGATGTATGCGATCCCATGTCTACGCATGCCAGGGATGGTTCTTCGTACTTCATTACATTCACTGACGATCTCTCAAGATACGGACATGTGTTCTTGATAAGACATAAGTCTGAAGCTTTTGAGAAATTTAGAGAATATAAACAAGAAGTCGAGAACCAAACCGGAAAAAGTATTAAAATCCTTCGATCTGATCGAGGAGGTGAATACTTGAGCAGTGAATTCCTGGACTTCCTAAAAGAGAATGGGATTCTCTCTCAGCTGACTCCTCCATATACACCACAGCACAACGGTGTATCAGAACGGAGGAACCGCACCCTATTAGATATGGTGCGCTCTATGATGAGCACAGCTGAGTTACCTATTTCCTTCTGGGGGTATGCGCTTGAAACATGCATACATCTATTGAATATGGTCCCCACCAAATCTGTGCCTACCACTCCATATGAGATATGGAAAGGGAAGAGACCATGTCTTAACTATGTTAAGATATGGGGTTGTCCAGCCTATGTCAAATGACAAAATCTGGACAAACTCAAGGCACGGTCTGTTCTATGCAAATTTATAGGATATCGCAAGAATTCACAAGGGTATATCTTCTTCCACCCTGAGGAACAAAGAGTGTTTGTTTCTCAGCATGCCACCTTTTTAGAAAAGGAATTTCTTGAAAAAGAGATTAGTGGTCATGAGGTAGAACTGGAAGAGGTTCCAGCTACAAAAGATGCAACAGAAGATCTGGTGGAACCAGAAGATTCCGTAGTTCCCAATGAACCCCAGCCACTTCGCCGATTTAGTAGGGTTCCTCGCCAACCTGAGAGATACTACGGTTTTCTCATGGATGGTAAGAGCGAGGATTGCATCATGGAGGATGATGACCCAACTAGCTTCGAGCAGGCCATCACGAGTAGGGACTCAGTGAAATGGCTGGATGCTATGCGGTCCGAGATGGAATCCATGTACACCAACAAAGTATGGACTTTGGAAGTTGCTCCTGAAGGGGTAAAACCCATTGGGAGCAAGTGGATCTTCAAGAAAAAACTTGGTGTAGATGGGAAAGTGGAGACTTTCAAAGATAGACTTGTTGCAAAGGGTTTTCGTCAAAGACCAGGTGTGGACTATGACGAAACCTTTTCTCCAGTAGCTATGCTTAAATCCATCCGGATCATGCTTGCCATCGCTGCATATCATGATTACGAAATCTGGCAAATGGATGTTAAGACTGCCTTTCTAAACGGTGATTTAGAAGAGTGCGTGTACATAACTCAGCCAGAGGGCTTCGTAGATAGTGGGAGCAGCGGGAAGGTGTGCAAGCTGCTTAAATCCATTTATGGATTAAAGCAAGCATCGCGGAGTTGGAACATCTGCTTTGACGTCGTTATCAAAGAGTTTGATTTCGTCAAAAACGTAGATGAACCTTGTATCTACAAGAAGGTGGCAGAGAGTAAGGTTGTCTTCCTCGTATTGTACGTGGACGATATACTCTTGATAGGAAATGACATTCCTATGCTGCAATCGGTCAAGCTCTTCTTATCACAAAGATTCTCAATGAAAGATCTTGGTGATGCCTGTTGCATATTGAGAATTAGGATCTATAGAGATAGATCCAAACGGATATTGGGATTGTCCCAATCCAGGTACATTGACACCATACTAAAGAGGTTTAGTATGGAAGAATCCAAGCGTGGGAACTGTAGGATTCCTAGGCACACCCAAAAGGTCTCACAAGGCATCAACCATGCCAATTTCAAATTTTACGGGTGCCGAGAAACCCGACTACGGATCGTTGGCTAGAAGTTTAGGCGACCAAAGCAACTAGTTTACAACTAAACTAAAAGAACGGAAATACAACCTTTGTAGATCCGTTTTTCCACCTCCATAGCTCCATGATGAAGTCCTCTCCGCTGTTCAAATCGAACCATGACTCTAGCATCGGCTTCAACGGAGAAAAAGCGGGCTAGGTCATCGACGACGATGCCGAAGATGATCTACGTCGAGGCATCACTAGATCAAGCTCCACCTTCATCAAGCCATGAAAACTTGTGAAGGAAACACACTCTACTACTTGGCAAGAGGTAGTGGATGAAGAAATAGGAAGTGGTTTTACTTTAGAATTGAATTTCTCACTCAATTTCATCAATCACCATTGATGGAATCAAGGTTCTTCATCTTGAAGATGAAGAAGAAGAAGATGATAATATTATGATAGAATAAAAAGATTAACTTGAAAAGATAATCCCATTCATTCTTATCATAATAGTTACCATGGATAAGTGTAGAGAATAAACTAGGGTTAGGTCAATGGTTAGGATTAAGCATGAAGACAAAAATGGTGACTTAGTCAAAGCTTCATGAAGCTTCAACATGCATCCAAATAAAGCCACCATTTTTTTTTTCTTTTGCCAAAAAGAAATAAATAAATAAATGAATAAATAGATATGAAAAACAAAACCCTAACCATTTAAATAACCATGGTTTAATCTTTACACAAACTCAAGTAAGCATGTATCATCAAACATGATACAATCAAGTGCACAAAAGTATATCACATATACAACTTGTGAACTTCAAGTGAGAAAATCCATTTAAAGTGATCCAATACTAGTTAATGCAAAGCAATATATCAAATATATAATTATGCATTAAATCATTAAATCAACACTTGATTCAATGATCCGGTCATGTCGCGCACAACCGACTAGTATACAATGTATCGATTTATCGAATCAATCCTTGATTCGATAACTAGGTTATATCACATACAACCATTCGATACATTCATCACGAGAATGAAATACGGTATTACATACACGCATTATTCTCGGTCCCGCACATATCTCATATGCGCTCCTATTTCGTTTCGCTTGAGCCAGGAAACCTCTGTGTAGGACTCTAAAGACTCGTCAATACGCCGGCAGCAGGTGATGATCATATCAAACACCCACAAGCCGCAAGCGGTCTGCTAAACGTAACGGCCACCCGGGTATTGAGCGATCAGAAGATCGACGAGCAAGCCCGCTCACACTCCAGTGAATCCAACCAGTAACACTTACCGTACAGTCCGGTCTGATCGTCTGATATGTCGCATATCTCGCCTAGGGGTGGTAAACGTCAGACCCCAATAGCTCGATAAGTCGTGTTGATATGAGGTCTATAACAATTCGAGAAACTACTGGTAACACTTACCAGTAAATCTCAGCAACCCTGGCCCAGCAACCCTGGCCAGGGATTTCCGGTTATAGCCAATCGAACACAGCGCAACATCAACTCCCTATACCGGGAGAGACGAATCCCCTCCTATCGCTCATTGCCTCCATGTGACTCGGGACTGTACCCAAAAACCACCGTTTTGCACGCCCTCTTGGACGTGGTAAGATGGAAATCAAAGCACAGTGGGAACCACACAAGACTCTATGACGATCTCGGGTCAACAGACTACTCTGTACCAGTGTCACCAGAGAACTGCCATCTGACGTAAGGTATAATACCATCTGGGAGTTCTCGGCGAGTCCGTCCAGTGTACCCAGTCTCTACTGAGCACCCGTATATCATCTCCGATGTCAAACACCAATGGATATGGGATCATCCATCGCCCATCTGTATGGGTCGAGAAGGTATACGCTAGTCTACTCTGGTATATCGATGCCCCGTCTCGATACACCCACGACTAGGGACTTTGAAGGATGTACTTATGGACTACCATGTCCCCACTAGTATGATCCGCATCATAGTCCAGATAGTCAAGTACACATCCTAAGGGCTTTACCAACATGTAACAGAGAGACAAACAGTGTACACGTTAAGGTAAAGAGCAACCAGATAGCATACTATCATGTCGAGCAAGAAAGTCCTCCCTATATATGTCCCAGCATCCACTACAATATACATCCAATGTACAGTAATGGCCTCTAGGGCATACATATAACTAACAATCTCCCACTTGCACTAGGGCCATCTGATAGCAGTGGTTGTAGTATCTCATACTCAACCATCCCATAAAAGTCTCTCTCTGGGAACAGGCCTTTGTAAGTGGATCCGCTGTGTTGTCCTCTGAGTATACTCTCCAAACCTCGATCACCCTGGAGATCAACCATCTCCATGATCAGGTGACACTGCCTTAGAATATGTCTGGATCACTGATGGGACCGGCGTTCCTTGGCATAAGCCACAACTCCATTGTCACACAATGGGAGGAACGAAGTTCTTCTCATGAACTAATATACACCCAGACAGCCTCTTTGGTAGCATCATAAGTAGCGATGTATCCAGCCTTTATCGTCTAGTATGCCACGGTATCTATTCTTGGAACTCTTCCAACATACCATCCCTCCTCTGAGGGTAAAGACAATGCCTGTGACTGACATTCAGTCATCCTTATGACCCTGGAACACTTCCAGCGATTCTCCCCAGGACCAATTGATACCATCTCACTACAACTAGTGAGAATACTAACATCCAATTAGATCTATCTCATAGATCCAAAACCCAGGATTTAGTAGGTATCACTTTGATCCTATGTGGAGAATGATTGTGATAAGCGGAGATTGATCGAGCGTAGCATAGGAAACTCCTTCCCTATCACGAGTATGTCATCCACGTACTCTACGAGGATCACCACCATACTCCCTACTACCTTTTTGTTTATACAAGGTTCATCTACCATTTTGATGATGTCAAACTCTTTGACTAACACATCAAAACAGACGTTCCAACTCCGCGATGCCTGCTTTATCGTATAAAGCATCTTGCACACGTTTCCGCTGCTCCCACTGTCTACGAGGCCCTCTGGCTGTGTACTTATAGACGCTCTCTTCCAAAACATCATTTAGAAAAGCAGTCATGACACCCAACCACCAGATATCGTAGTCATGGTATGTAGCCGTGACAAGTAGGATCTGGATGGACTTAAGCATAGCTACTTGAAAAGGTTTCATCATTATCCGCACCTGGTCAATGATGCAAACTTTTAACAAGTCTAGCTTTGAAAGTCTCAACTTTTCCATGTACACCAAGTAATCTTCTCAAGATATACTTGCTCCTGATGGGGATTTAACCCTTCAGATATAGCAACCAAAGTCCATACTTTGTTGGTGTATAAGGATTCCATCTCAGATCGATAAACATCCAGCCATTCTTACAGAGTCTCACTCCTGATGGCCAGCTCGAAACTAGTTGGGTCGTCATCTCATGATGTAATCCTCGCTCCCACTGTCATAGAGAAACCGAAGTAACTCTCAGGTGGGTGAGGAACCCTACTAGATCGGCGGAGAGGCTGAGGTTCGTTGGAAACTATTGAATCCTTTGGTC
Source organism: Agapanthus africanus (assembly GCA_030015575.1). Classification (NCBI taxonomy): domain Eukaryota; kingdom Viridiplantae; phylum Streptophyta; class Magnoliopsida; order Asparagales; family Amaryllidaceae; genus Agapanthus; species Agapanthus africanus. Next base: position 552,914,126 of record JASDDO010000024.1, on the reverse strand, counting down.
CTGTCAAATCTTCAGCTGCAGTTTGTATAGCTGGAACATTTCCAGTTTTACATAACAGTATTTGCCTCGAGCTTGTCCGGATTATGCTTTTAGACATAGCCTGGACAACCCCAAATCTTAACCAACTTAAGATATGGGCTCTTCCCTTTCCATATCACATATGAAGCGGTAGGCAGCTGATTTGATTGGAACCCTTATTCAATAGGTATGCAACTTCTCAAGTGTATAACTCCCAAAAGGAAATAGGTAACTCAGTAATACTCATCATAGAGCACACCATATCATATAGGGTGTGATTGCTCCACCCCGATATACCATCGTGCTATGGTGTATTCGGAGGAGTAATACCGAGAGAGAATCTCATTCTCCTTTAGAATAGTCCAGGAATTCCGTGCTCAAGTATTCTCCTCCTTGATCTCATCATAGGACATAATACTTATACCCGTATTTTGGTTCTCTACTTCTAACTTATATTCTGTGAATATCTCAAAAGGTTCGGACTTGTGTTTCAACAGGAACATATGTCTGAATCTTGAGAGATCATCAGAGAACGTAATGAGGTATAAAGAACCAGTCTTGGCATGTGTAGACAGGGGACCTACATACATCAACATGTATCATCCCAAGAGTTCACTTACTCTTTCTCTATTTCTAGTAAACGGAGCGATGGTCATCGTATCTTTGTGACATGACTGGCAAGTTTCATAAGATGTAAATTCAAACTGATTTAAATATGCATCTAAAATGTAACTTCAGCTAGTCGGGTTGCATTGATATGACCTAGTCTACAATGCCTCAAGAAGGATTCGTTCATTGCTGAACTCTTCTTCTTGTGTGTGTTCCGTATGCTAAGAACTGTAGTTTGATTTAGAACATCAATGCTTTTAGATAACGTGCCTGATCCTATCGACTTTTGATATAGGAAATGTTCAAAACATTATCCAATTATACAAAATTTTATCGTTTCTTTACTAATAAAGAGACAGATATGATTTTGTATATCAGGTTCGGTATCTAATAACATTCGTTCAGAATCAATGTATTGGTAATACAGGGTGACAGTGACCAACAGACTTGGCTGCAACTCTTGCCCCGTTTTCTGCCTCATGAAACTTATCACCCGTTCTCAGTTCTCTACCTTTCTGTAGCCCTATGTAACAGATTACATATCTGGGATCCTGATCTGGTATCACATACCCAGGACGTAGAGGATACAGAGAAACAGTTCTTTGTAACGAACACACCCGAAGATGATGCATCAGCATGCACTCTCTTCGTTTGGGCGGCACGGGAAATCTGGTATTCCCCAATTTCCTGCTCTGTCTTATAACAATTATAAGTTGGAGCGGGACCAACGTTCCCCAGCTCAGTATAACAAGCGGGTTCGGTCAATATTCCGTATTATTATCTTGATTAAGGCGTGATATGATCGCTACCTGGAGAGAGAGAGAAGAAAACACTCAGCGTGCGCTCTTGCAAGAATAGATTGGTTATAATTTTATCTAATCAGGATGGCTCCCACTGCTTTTTATCAAATCTTCCTTCAAACCCTAAAAGGAAAGACTAGCCGGGATTAATTACACACTACAAGTTCGCCAATCTTTCAGCCAGGCCAGTGTCGGTACTTTGAGGGAGGTCTCCCGTGCTTTCGCACGAACCTAATTAATGTAAACCTCGTTTTCCCGGAGGCGTAACCTCGTTAACACCTTTCTAGACACCTACTTGATCGGCTAATTGTAATGTATAAAACTCTCCCAGGAGTAACTCTTACTCGGAGCGGGTATCGGGATCCAACTATCTCATAGAAGGTATGCAATCTCATTGCAAATTTCAACACTTGAAATTCCCGATAATATTTTGCCCCTAGTGTTCTATGACCTTGACGAATGCCAAACAACCCATAGTCCACTAGTCAAGTTCAACCCGTACATTTCTTGATCGAATTAGACCCACCCGCACGACCCTTGACGAATGCCAAACAACGCCGTACAAATACCCTAATCCAATCGCATCATATGCTCAAGCAGATAAATACTAGTTAGCTACCGTACACTACGCCTTGACGAATGCCAAACTACCGCAGCTCGAATACTAACTAGTACATATCTGAAATGACGGAGGGCTACGACAGGTTTTTCTGAAAACCTATTGCGTAATGAACTTGATATCGTTGTAGAATCAAATGATTTTAAAATGGAATGCTTTTGAGGCTTTTCTAGTTTTGCTAAAGGAGTCACTCCCGGTGAAGGGATCGTCGGTCCTTTCCTCGTCGAATGAGGTGCAGGATATATCACATATATCACTGTGCAAAGCAAAAACTCTTAAAAGCAATCAAAAGACAAACCGAGTGTGTAGCATCTGCCAGTTATTGCTAAAGGAGTCACTCCCGGTGAAGGGATCTCGGTCCTTTCCTCATCGAATAAGGTGCAGGATATATCACATATACCTCTGTGCAAAGCAAGAACTGTAGCTACCTGTTTTATTTTGAAATTCGATTCTACAACATCTTAGGTTTCTTTTATTTTCATTAAACACATTAATGAAATCCCATCATTTAAGTACCTAAACATCACAGATAAATACGACGTACACTTATGCCATCCGCATTCGCCTCGATGTCCCCTCGTGCACCGTTAGGTTAGGTAACTAACGACAGAGCGGGGCAGGGCTAGCGCGGGTGTAAAACATAAGTAACGCCTATATAATATATCATATATACTATATACTGTATCTATCATAGAACATCACATGATCACATCACAGATATCGCAGCAGAAGAAACATATGAAATATTGGATATACTAGGACGTCCGTATTTTCAATACGAGCCAGTATAAAACACGGATTCCACGGTCGTGATGAATAGCCAAACCCACACCCCTAGACCTCTACGAGAGCGGCAAGCAACCCTACCAATTCTAGAGTTAGGAGACCCTGACTCGACTCCTCGAGTTGGTCTCCCACTGGACTCCAGAACCCGGTTACTTGTGCTCTCCTCCTTGGGTCTATCCTAGTGCGAAAAAGTAAATAATATACAAAAGGTGACAACTTCCGCAACCTGGAAGTGTCCCAAATAAAAGAATATTACATACAAGTTTTTACATGAATGAAAATGAAAAACACTCATCTCACATAAAAACCCCCGGCTATTCAAACACGACGATCCAATATAACATATCCAGCAACACATAACATCATATGTCATCAACGTAAGTAAACATGCGTATCCCAATTGTCGTTGACATATAGCAACGAAACCGGCGATACCACATATTACACTTACGGTCAAAGAAAAGAAAGTGTAAAACTACAACAGTTGGAATCCGCAACCACCTCAGACATCGCATGCCTGACCAAATGAATTCCTTAGACATCGCATGCCTAACAATTATAAACCCCGAATTTTAGTCTCATTATCGAAAACACTTTTCAATATCAAGTTGGGCAATTCAAGAAGATTCCCGACATCCTGATCGAATGCTCGTCGCAAACTTTAGTAGACGGCCACACCCCCGATACCGTCGACGAAGTGCACCAAGGCGGAACACCGCTGCCGCGAGCACCCGAACGGATGCTTTCGGCGACGGGGTTCTCCTACAGTCACTTGGTCGGGGCTATGGAGAGAGGCTGTCTATTAAGTTTACCCGGCGAGTATCCGCGTACGCTACGTGATTGCGACGGACTTTTGATCACATCAAAATTCCGTGGCAACCGATCAAGTGAGACTAAACTGCTATGTTTATAACATTCATTCAGTTATCTCATAACTTGTTGTGAATTCCAATTATTGTATCCCATTCCAGATAAATAGAAAATGTTAAACTTTCCGATCGAACAGTCAAACACCCAAGTTTTCCCGAAACAGCTCAACTCATGAAATAAGTTCAAAGACATTCACTTCGTGCCTCAGTACCAACGGTCCAGCCGTAGAAGGGTCAAGCCAACGCCTCACATGTGGCATGCCGTACTGCCCCAAACCCGAAGGTTCAAAGGGCAATTCAAGACGGTCACATAATCGAGTTAAGGTTTGTTGTCTTCTAGAGGGTCCATCGAGTTACTTGCACTACTTAGAACGTCTTTAAACCACGGAAAAATCCAACACTTGGAAATTTCCCGACAGGGGAAAAGGTGGGTATTTATATCCGGTCGAACTTTTTAACATATTCAAAAAATATCCGGAAAACACATAGACAAAATCAGATAATCCGATCGAATCATCGAGTCCCCAATACAACCCAGAAAACTCAACTCTTGAGTTCAGAAAAAAATATCCCAGGAAAACCAGCACTGCAAAATAGGAATTACTGTGCAAAATTCAATGGGAGAAGAGACAAAATGGCCGCGGAAAACCAGCACTGCAAAATAGGAATTACTGTGCAAAATTCAATGGGAGAAGAGACAAAATGGCCGCGGAACAGCCGCATTAGCACGCTAATGCCGCGGTTCCGCCGCACTTTAGAAAGATCATTAGGTAATTTTTGCACCGTAATTCTTAGAATTTCCTGCTGAATTTTCTGCATATTTTTAATATGGAAAAAACCCAATTTTTGGAAAAAGTCCAGAGAGAAAATTTGTGTTAGGGTTTCGGTTTAATCGGACTTCAAACTCCGTCTACGCATCGCCTAAGGCTCTAGCTAGGCTCTGATACCACTGTAGGATTCCTAGGCACACCCAAGAGGTCTCACAAGGCATCAACCATGCCAATTTCAAATTTTACGGGTGCCGAGAAACCCGACTACGGATCGTTGGCTAGAAGTTTAGGCGACCAAAGCAACTAGTTTACAACTAAACTAAAAGAACGGAAATACAACCTTTGTAGATCCATTTTTCCACCTCCATAGCTCCATGATGAAGTCTTCTCCGCTGTTCAAATCGAACCATGACTCTAGCATCGGCTTCAACGGAGAAAAAGCGGGCTAGGTCATCGACGACGATGCCGAAGATGATCTACGTCGAGGCATCACTAGATCAAGCTCCACCTTCATCAAGCCATGAAAACTTGTGAAGGAAACACACTCTACTACTTGGCAAGAGGTAGTGGATGAAGAAATAGGAAGTGGGTTCACTTTAGAATTGGATTTCTCACTCATTTTCATCAATCACCATTGATGGAATCAAGGTTCTTCATCTTGAAGAAGAAGAAGAAGAAGATGATAATATTATGATAGAATAAAAAGATTAACTTGAAAAGATAATCCCATTCATTCTTATCATAATAGTTACCATGGTTAAGTGTAAAGAATAAACTAGGGTTAGGTCAATGGTTAGGGTTAAGCATGAAGACAAAAATGGTGACTTAGTCAAAGCTTCATGAAGCTTCAACATGCATCCAAATAAAGCCACCATTTTTATTTTCTTTTGCCAAAAAGAAATAAATAAATAAATGAATAAATAGATATGAAAAACAAAACCCTAACCATTTAAATAACCATGGTTTAATCTTTACACAAACTCAAGTAAGCATGTATCATCAAACATGATACAATCAAGTGCACAAAAGTATATCACATATACAACTTGTGAACTTCAAGTGAGAAAATCCATTTAAAGTGAACCAATACTAGTTAATGCAAAGTAATATATCAAATATATAATTATGCATTAAATCATTAAATCAACACTTGATTCAATGATGCGGTCATGTCGCACACAACCGACTAGTATACAATGTATCGATTTATCGAATCAATCCTTGATTCGATAACTAGGTTATATCGCATACAACAATTCGATACATTCATCACGAGAATGAAATACGGTATTACATACACGCATTATTCTCGGTCCCGCACAAATCTCATATGCGCTCCTATTTTGTTTCGCTTGAGCCAGAAAACCTCTGTGTAGGACTCTAAAGACTCGTCAATACGCCGGCAGCAGGTGATGATCATATCAAACACCCACAAGCCGCAAGCGGTCTGCTAAACGTAACGGCCACCCGGGTATTGAGCGATCAGAAGAATGACGAGCAAGCCCGCTCACACTCCAGTGAATCCCACCAGTAACACTTACCGTACAGTCCGGTCTGATCGTCTGATATGTCGCATATCTCGCCTAGGGGTGGTAAACGTCAGACCCCAATAGCTCGATAAGTGATTATGTCAAAAACTTGAGTTTACCGCAATCAAGAAAACGGCGTCGCTTCGCAGCTAGCCGGTGAGTGCGGGTCGATCCACAGAGACGGGTAAATTCCTTTATTGTGTTTTAACGAGTTGATTCTATTTGTAGTTTTGGTTGGTTTATAAAACTAGAAGACTGGATCTAATTAATCTAATTAAGAATCTTGCTAGGGTTAGGATTAGGGGAAGTTTTGGAAATTAATGTTTTTCCTCACCGCTTTCAATACCTTCCTTTTTTTAGATCTATTAGGTGTTAAGTTAATTATCAATAAAGTGGATACAAATCTTTTGGGAAGATATTTCTTCCTCTAGATTTGTACCCTATCTTTGTTGATAATTATCCTAACCCTCACGGAAAACGCGCGGAACCGGCCCTTTATACTACGGTTCATCGTTACCTCGAAGGGTAGGATGCCGCAGGGAGCGGTTGTGCTCGTATGCGTGAAGTTCTAATTCATTAGGTGAAGGTGGCATTGAAAGGGGCGAGAGATTTCATCTCTCAACCCTTTCCCTAAGGCTAACCCTAACAAGCGAGGAGACTACTCGCTCATTAGGGGATGAGAAGACATTATAATTAAAAGAAATAAAAGACTTACTAGGTTGACGGCTCCCTTCAAACAAGAAGAACAGATCTGAAATTTACTCCCAGAAATTCTGAATTTTATTGATTGAAAAGAGGCATACATTTTTCAGATCTAAGATTACAATTTATAGGAAAATAGGAAACCCTAGGGTTACAGACTCTCGCGCATGTGAATTTACAGATTTGAACCCTGAGAATCCCAACACCAGAACCGTCGCAGCAACAGAAGAAGAATCCACCGACACGTGCATCAGAAGGCCGCGGATCCGCGGCGCCAGCATGTGTTTGGCCGCGGTTCCGCGGCCAAACTGTAGACTTGGGCTGTGAGCTTTTGTGGGCTTCTTGGCTTTCTGTTTCTATAGTCCTTTTCTCTGTTAGGCTTCTAGGTATTCTCCAGATATTTCAGTGAATATTTGTAGCGATCTTTCAACCGTTCTCATGACATTTTGGACCTTGCACTGTTCTCTGACTAGGCGTGACTAGTATCGGTCTGCTTGTTGGTCAAAAGTCCCTTTTTCCGTTGTTTTGTGTCTTTTTCACTGTATTTGCTCCAGAAACCTGTATCCTGTAATATGCAACAAACGTGCGTCAAGAGTACCTGTTTATTTATAAAAAGGATAAGAATAGGGGAATGATAAATGCAATATTATAGTCTGAACAAATACCCCCAAACTTACCTTTTGCTCGTCCTCGAGCAAACTTATTATTTTATTCACTAAAATCCTAACCGCACTTTCGCAGGGAAACGCGATTGCACTGAGCACGTGCAACAAGCCGTTAAACCTCTAGGTGTCCCTAGTAGGAGGAGTGTTGTCTCCTGAGGGTTTTCAGCGGATTACACCCACAAAATCCTATCAATTCGGCCCATTGACTTTTGTTTTCCAATTAGGTCTTCTAACAAGGAATTCTATTATCGTCGACCCGTAAATTATCCACCCATATTCTTCACACTTCCTTATCATTTAACTTAAGATTATATATGTTCTATATATTTACTTAGCTTTCGGCATCTCTTAAGTCTTCCTTCTAGGGTTTCATCTCTACTTAGGAATTTTCTATCAACTCCATTAAAGATACAAGTTTTATCTTTCATTCCTCTCTCTTATCTAAATTCCAATCCCATACCCCTACGTGTGTGTATAGATCACCCCTACACTTGGAAATTCAATTCAAGCAATCATGCTCTCGTCCATTGTCCAAAGCACTTTGTGAATTTTTGAATGAAATTTGCTTACACATCCTTCATGCGACTGTTAATACTTCTTGAGGTACCAACAACCGATTACAAGATGTGTTTGCACTTTAAAGCGTAAATCCTAGTCTTGTAACACCCAAGGCTTTAGCAGTGACTCCCAAACCAGTTGGTCTAAGGCACTAGGTGATGAAGCACCCTCGCTAAATATTTTTCTATTATTGCAGCCTTAAGTAATCACAAAAACCAGTGTTCATCATTTTTTTTTCTTTTATTTTCATTGTACTAAGGACTTTAGACAAGAGCATTTCAAGGTCTCTTCTACTATTCCAAGTTTCAAGGTGCGTGTTTGTGCATTTTGTAGGGTATACATTTTCAGAATCTAGACTTAAGCTAGGAACTATTTTTCAAACTTATACTCTAATAAGAACATCAATACTCTTCCTTCGTTTTGACTTAGCCCAAGAAGTGAACCCAAAATTTGCCTATTTCTAAATAAACTACAAGGCATATACTTTCTACCGTTAAATTTTAAGGAATGTTATTTTTAGGATATTTAATTCACTAAGTCTAAGATCTAGTTGTTCCTAGCCAGTTAACCTATTTGTCAAACTCAAGTCAATCAGCCAAAATTGAATACAAATATTTTTGTAATTTTTAAAATTTTTCAATTTTTTATGGGTTTTTCAAATAAATATGCAAATGCAAAAATATATACAAATGAATGCGAAGGAAGAAGACGTACCGAGCATACCCCCAAACTTGAACTTGACAGTGTCCTCACTGTCATGCTAAACCAAGAGGGTAAAAATACCGATACTCCCCTGTTTATTTATTTATAATTTTTTATGTTTTGAATTTTTTTTTTATATTTTTTTATAGAAAAAGAAAACAAAAGGATATATACATATATACAAAGGTTCCCCCCAAACTTAAGCTTGGCCGTACACAAGCCAAAGGTTAGCACCAACCATTCAAAGATCTTATCATGGTAATGGTAGAGTTGGTGCAAGAATGGGATGGAAAGAAAAGAGATGAAAAGCACGCGAGACCGTGTGGAAAGAAGAATGGTAGAATATGGTCTCGGTGGGGGAGAAGAAAGACGGAAAGAAGAAAGAGGTGGAGTGCGATCTTGAGGGTGTAAATTGAGTGAATAAATTAGCGCAATTTGTGATGACCGATCTGTTAAAAGCGATTGCGCTAACCTACCAACTCGTCGTGCAATGGGGTCAAATCCCTCAAGATTCGCAAGAAAACATGGGTACGCCGAACTTGGTATAGGAGATGAAAGCGTAACGGTCATTTGTTCGGTCGGAACAATAGGAAGGAGGGAGGGTGATATAACAGTCAAAGGTTCAGGAGGCTGAATTGGAAAATCCGACACATCCAATAAAAATGGTTCAACCTCGATATTATCCTCAAGACTCTCCTCAGTACTATCCTCAATATTTAATTCATCCATGCCATTATCATCAAAATCTAGACGCATATGAAATTCGGGAGAAACATTTAATAACTCAGGATGATGATTTGAATATAAAATTTCAATTAAATCGACAGGTTCATCATCTGAAATATTCCCGGCGTCTATATCCTCAATCAAGTGAAAATCCATTTCTTTAGACACTTCATCCACAGCATGGATATTTATCAATGTAGGTTCTTGAGTGGAGGTGTAAAGATCGACAGGATTAGGTGCGGTTTCACTCGAAAGGGGTTCCTCACAATTTGGCAAATCAAACACTACAAAATCGCACAACTCATTTTTATTTTCAACTGGTGAATCATTTGGAACAATCGATGGAAAACCGGAGTTGTGGGTTTCAATTGGGTAAGGGTAGGTTTGATTTGAAAATCCTCTCTCATTCTCACTCTGTCCAACTGCCGCCTTATACATTGAAAAATTCGGAGCTAGCAGGACACTAGCTACCGGTTCACTAGGTTGCATAAGGGCGGCCATGGATACTTCCACATTCCTCATTATTTTATTTGTTACAGCAATATATGCTTCCAACGACTCTTCCAAACTAGACTTAGGAGGTGAGGGGGTTTCAGTAAAAGATTCAAAATTAGTTGGGTATGTGAAACTCCCTAATGGCTGTGTCGAAACAGCGTCTAGTGAAGGTGGGAAGGTCGGGTATGACTGGTAGGAAGTGGGTGGTAAGACAGGAGTAGGGTCAACATATTGATAAGAAGGTGAATAATCGTGTGGATCCCTAAAACTAGATGAGTGGAGAGGGGTGAAAGATCGACTGCGCGATTGAGCAATATGCTCAGCAATGGACATCGGCCTAGGAGGGACAGAAGGACTTGAAGAAGTGGTATCAACATATGTAGGTTGTAAAGGTTGACTCGGTTGACACGAAGTGGGTTGAAAAGTCAAACTATTTCTCCTAGACGCCTCTATTTGATCTTTCAACGAAATCTTTGGCAAGGAGGGATCGTTTTTAAATTGACCGAAACAATTGACGAACGACGCAAAGTTAGGTTCGGGATACCAAGATTCGGCCAGAGATTTATGATGTGGGGTACCCATGATAGAAGAATGCATGGATTTCTTAGCGACAAAATTTTTGCAAGTTTTTAAAAGATTTTTCCTTAATTTTTTATTGGAGAGTTTTGCAAGAAGATTTTAGAAAATGGGACTCTTGACACCAATGTGTCAACCACACATGCACAATCAGACCTAGATCTAGGGTTGCCTAGGTCTACTAGACAGCTCCTAACTAGGGATAGAAATAGACCTCAAACCGCCTCTTCACGGACAAATACGGCCAGGTAAGTGGGAAGGAACCACCACTACAGTGGGCCTAATTAATAACCACTAGCCTAGACACCGCAATGTCGGTTAGGATAAACGGCCGATGCCTACCCTAGTCCTTTTCCTATTGAGCTCGCTGTCCTTAGGTCTGAGTCTAATCTTTTTTTAATTAAAGGTGGTCGATGCAAAATACTTTAGGTGTTTTCTGGGGTCCTGGGAAGGGTGATGAAATCCCCACCCAATCTGAGTTTGGTCAAATAGCCCCTTAAGTCCGATTAAATTATGCAAAACAAAAATTCACTTGCATTCAATTTTAGCGTGGCGCAAAGAAACCTGCAGCAAATATGTTATTTAGAAGGGGATAGAAGAATTTTTTAGCGCAAAGAACCCTGCAGAAAAGTTTTACAGTGGATATATTGTAGATTACAGAGGGGAGAAGGAGGATCAAACTCACAAAATTTGAGGTGCTGACGTGGTCGAATGAGCGCGGAACCGCGGCGGGAGGCTACTAATGCGGCGGAAACGCGGTCGGTGGGTGGGTTCAGCCTCCGGAAAAAATTCTGTGGTTCTGTACATTCAATTCCTCTCTGTTCTTATATACAAATTTTTGTTTTGCCCTCTGTAAATTTCCAGATCTTCAATTCTTCGCTGTTCTGCAAGATTCAAACAATACACCCTTCAAACAGATCAAGTTTGATAAATTTTTTATTTTTTATTTTTTTATATTTTCAGATTTTTATAATTTTTAAAATTTATATCAACCCGAAAATTCACAAAAAGAAAAATTACGCCGTCCCCGGCAACGGCGCCATTTGATTATGTCAAAAACTTGAGTTTACCGCAATCAAGAAAACGGCGTTGCTTCGCAGCTAGCCGGTGAGTGCGGGTCGATCCACAGAGACGGGTAAATTCCTTTATTGTGTTTTAACGAGTTGATTCTATTTGTAGTTTTGGTTGGTTTATAAAACTAGAAGACTGGATCTAATTAATCTAATTAAGAATCTTGCTAGGGTTAGGATTAGGGGAAGTTTTGGAAATTAATGTTTTTCCTCACCGCTTTCAATACCTTCCTTTTTTTAGATCTATTAGGTGTTAAGTTAATTATCAATAAAGTGGATACAAATCTTTTGGGAAGATATTTCTTCCTCTAGATTTGTACCCTACCTTTGTTGATAATTATCCTAACCCTCACGGAAAACGCGCGGAACCGGCCCTTTATACTACGGTTCATCGTTACCTCGAAGGGTAGGATGCCGCAGGGAGCGGTTGTGCTCGTATGCGTGAAGTTCTAATTCATTAGGTGAAGGTGGCATTGAAAGGGGCGAGAGATTTCATCTCTCAACCCTTTCCCTAAGGCTAACCCTAACAAGCGAGGAGACTACTCGCTCATTAGGGGATGAGAAGACATTATAATTAAAAGAAATAAAAGACTTACTAGGTTGACGGCTCCCTTCAAACAAGAAGAACAGATCTGAAATTTACTCCCAGAAATTCTGAATTTTATTGATTGAAAAGAGGCATACATTTTTCAGATCTAAGATTACAATTTATAGGAAAATAGGAAACCTAGGGTTACAGATGTTGGAGATAGTGCCCTCATAGTCAATTATTGGATCGCAGGTACGTGATTGCAATGATTGCGGAGGACTTATCCCAGTAGGACAGTCTTACTCGAGATGATAGTATACTATCTGGTTTGCCTTTATCAGTCGTGTACATGTTCAGGTGACTGATTGCATGTTACACTTTGATAGAGCCCTTAGGATCTGGCTTTACTACCAACTGTATGATGGCGATCATATACGTGAGAGTTGGGTAGTTTATATGCATATCCTTAATTGTGGTCTCTAGTCGTGGGAGTTTCGAGACAGGGCATCGATACTCCGAGTAGACTAGTATATACAGTCGAGACCCCGACGAGGGGCGGTGGCCGGTCTCACAAGCCACCGGTGTCAGTTGGATCACCTAAGATGTATACAGGTGCTCATTGGGTTATGAGTACACCGGACAGGACTCGCCGGGAATCTGCTAGTTAGTACTATACCTATCGTCAGATAGCAGTTCCCAGGTGACATGTGTACAGGTTAGTTCATCGACCTGAGGTCGTCATTTGTCTCGTGTGAGTTCCCACTGTGCTTTGATTTCTACCCTACCACGGCTCAAACGAGTCGTGCAAACAGGTAGCTTTTGGGTACAGTCCCGAGCCATATGGAGGCACGTGAGCGGATCGGCAGGGGATTCGTCTCTCCCGGTATTGGGGGCGAGATCGTGCTGTGTCTAGGAGAGCCATTACACATAGCCCACGGCCGTGGCAGGAGATTTACTGGTAGGTACTCCAGTAGTATCTCAGGGTGTTATTGGGCTTCACTCCGACACGACTTATACTGCTTCTGGGGGTCTGACGTTACTAGCCCCCTAGGCGGATATGCGATACTCATTGACGAACGGACCGGACTGTATATACATTGTCGCTGTTAGACTCAGTAGGGTTTCTGGATGTGTTAGCTCATCGGCCACCCTTGAGTGCGCTCATCAGTCTCCCTTAAGTTCAGTCCGTGGGCAACCGTCACGCATAGCTAGTGCAGCTGACGGTTTGTGGTTAAACCCACTGCCAGGGTACTGAAGAGTCATTAGAGTCCCCCACAGACAGTTTCCCAAGTTTCGGGCGAAACGTTGTAGAGGCCGTATGGTTTTATGGCAGGGTTCGGAAAATGCACGTGCGTTTACGCACGTGTCAGTTTTCGGGCAGATGATACTGGTCGGCTTTGGTTTAAGCCGGATCCGAGTATTATATTGAGTAGGTATAATATCTTTGTCTCAGTTGCATTTGTATTCGGTCGTAATACAAATGAGGGTATATTTATACAGTTACGGGGTTATCCTGAAAGTCGTTTCAGGATCACTTTTGGAAGTTGCCAGTTTCCAGTTTTCTATCAGCCGTCTTTTAACATTTGGTTAAAGGCGGATTTATCTTTTCTTGGATGAGAGTGAGTCATACTTCTAGAAGGTTCTAGAAGGTTCTAGAATTTGTGACAAGGCTAAGTGACTCATGCTTTGGTTTCATTACATTCTTGTTTTGGTTAAGATCTTTATGTTGATATTTTCATGTGTTCATTTTATGATAAGGATGGTGGTTTATGGTCACCTCCTTATCTCCTCCTACACTCACCCTCCTCCTTCATATATGAATGAAAGGCCTCCTCTCTCATTCACTCACTCACTTGATGTTTCATTTGGAGAAAAAGATATGATAGTATTTGGGGTGCATGGAATATTACAGTTCATTTCATTCCATCACCCAATTCCCTCGGCAACTTCATTAACCGTCCGTCCACAGTTTTGGACGGAACGAGACAAAGTCATCTACTCATTCTCTACATCAATCTTGGTCGTCTCTTTTAGCAAACTTGACGATCGAGTTGCCTCAAGTCAGAGGCGGGAGCCCGTTTAAAGAATCGGTGATGTGGTGTCACCTCGACGAGGATATCGGAGTTCGACGAGATCGGAGCAACCGCAACGGAGCGTGGGATGATGGTTAAAGAATGAAGGACTCGGATCGTTCGGTATAACCTTTCTACACTCTTTATAGTTTGTTAGTTTAGCAATAATGGCAGATCCGGGTTAAAGTATACGATAGCGCAAGTTTAAAAGTTTTTGTTCCGCATTTGGCGTCTGTAGACGGCCGGGGCGCTAGCGTAGACTTACAGGGGTATCAGAGCCTCACCATTTTGCTATGCTAACTTGTGCTAACGCGTTCAAAACATCGATCCGACCGGAAATCGAAAATTCCAAAATCCAAGCCCGACAGTTTCTGTTAATTTTAAACGGTCTAAAAATTTATTTCTGGATGTCTTAAAAATCTGTGCAGGGTTTTCTTAGAACGACGTAGAAATTTGGGCACCTGATTCGATGGTACAGCCGCGGAAACGCGGTCAAACCCATGGTTTGACCGCGCATCCGCGGCCAAACAGTGAGCTCGTGGCCCCAACTTTTTACAGTGAGTTCTTGGTTAGATTTTGTGATTCTTGGTATATATCATTTTGGCCCAGGTTTTGTTACTGTTCGCCAGTAAGTCGTGGGGCCCACTTTTTGATATTTGGTCGATCGAAATTTAAACACGTTAGTTTAAAGTGCTTACATTATATCTCCGACCGGGAACATCATTTGATCGGTAAACCGCGTCTGATTGCTATAGTTCTTTTAGACGGGTTTGCGAACGTGACATTCGCGTTGATGTTCTGTGTTGTGCTGTGATGTTGCGGATTTGTCGTGGTGGATAGCAGTGTGCAATGGTAGTACAGTTTGAGTTTATTTGTACATTTGATATTGCGGGGCGAGCGTCCAACATGTGGACTGCCGTCACTGCCTGTTGTATAATATTCTTTTGGGGCACGACCAGGTTGTGGTCGATGTACCTGTTGTACTATTTTTCATTACTGTACTAGGTTTTACCCCGCGACGGAGTGCACGGATAGCCGGGTTCGGGAAAGCAACGGGTCCGCATCTCATGGCTTTGAGAGGCAGAGGGGCCCCACTTCAGAATTGGCAGACTATTCGCCACACTCGTAGGGGGTACAGGTTGACCCAAGGAGGGGTGCTCAATTTACCGGATTCCTTGAAGTGCCGGGTGTTCCATTCACTATGCTGTGGGGACTACCTCGCTTCAGGTTTTGGCGGGTAACTTGCCGCACCCGTAGGGGTATAGGTTTCATTGCACAGGCTATCCACACGACAGGGGAACGTCGGGTTTCAGCAACGGCTCTGTGAAACTCGGGGATCCCAGATTATCTGTATTGTTCTGTGATGCTTATTACTTTTCTGTAATGTTGCATATTATCACGCCTGGAGCGATTATGTATATTGGTTTATATACTATTAGATGTTGTATATGTTTTACACCCGCGCTAGTCCAGTCCCCGCTCTGTCGTTAGTTAAGTAACCTAACGGGTGATGACGGGACCCAGTGACGAATGCGGATGGCATATACGTACATTTTATTTTCGTTCTTTTCTGGTGTGATTAATTGATGGGACTGCATTGATTCTGATCAATGCAAAGTAAAAACAAACCTGTTTTAGTTGTTGGAACAAATTTAAAAAGTGTTATTGCAAAGACGTTTCCTTTTGTTTTGCATAGCGGTATTCAGTGGAATATCCTGCACCTCATTCGACGGGGCAAGGGCCGATATCCCTTCACCGGGACTGACCCCTTGGGCAGAAGTTTGTGTCAGGGTAATAACTTCACTATAGTCGATTACAAGTTTCTTTGCATCGCGGTATTCAGTGGAATATCCTGCAACTCATTCCACGAGGAAAGAGCCGAGATCCCTTTACCGGGAGTGACCTCTTTAGCAAAAGGTTTTTCGCCACTATATTTTAAAAAGCTATCAGGTTCCTTCAGCGATATCAGGTTCACTACGCTAAAGGTTTTTCGCCAAAAACCAGCCGTAGCCCTCCGTCATTTCATATGAATGGTCAGTAGTATTCAAGCTATGTTGGTCTGGCCCTTAGCCAGGACATAGTGTTTGGTAGCTGCTGGGGTATTCGCATGTTGCATAGATAGATGCGTTGGTTTGGGACAGTCGTACAGCCTTGTTGGCCCTTAGTCAAGGGCGAGTACGGGTGGGTTCAAATTAACAAGATAATGATGGGAAGAACTTGACATGTGACTTATGGTGGGCTGGCCCTTAGTCACGATCATAAGAGCATGGGGCAAAAAATCATATCGGGAGTTTCTAAAGAAACTGAAACTTGCCAAGTATGCGCATACCTTCTGGAGTATGAGTAACGTGGATGCATTCCATCACGTTATCATGCGATGAGAGTTGGATCCCGATTCCCACTGATGAGTTGGTTTACTCTTCGGGTGATCCCGATTGATTCTTCTTTAGGTTTGGAGGAGAATTTGACAGGACAGTGGGAGGTTTCCGGATTAGATAAAGTTATGACCATTCTGATCTAGGTTAGAGTGCACGCAGAGTGTTTCTTTTCTCTCTCTCTCTTTGGCAGCGACCTTTGACCGACCCTAGACTATGACTCAGTGACCAGATTGACCGAACCTTCTTAAAATACTGGCTTTTGGATTGTCTATGTTGCATAAGTCATTGCCACTCCTTCTTTTACCCTTTGAATTTCTCAGAACACCCGTTTTACTACGGATATCCACTTCCATTGGATAGATCCATCGTATGGTTATATACGAACTCGAAGGGATTTCTTCGAGGATGGATCCAGGTTCAGGAGAAATAGAATTGGTTTATTCAGTTGTCTTTTATTATCACCTTCTCTCAGGTTGCGAGAGCTCCTTGGTTTAGGAGAGTACACCTATTACGCATATTGGATAGTCTTATTCCAAACCATAGGCAGGTGCCGAAAGGTAGGGAATGAAGAAAACCAATTAGCCTAAGTAGGGTGTGCAGAAGGTAATATGTAAAGACAAAATAAAGGGATTAGAAAGAGGGCAAAGTAAATTGCGACTGATATCATTCACGACCAAAACCGCGTACTTCATCGCCACTCCTATTTCACCTTTAACAGAATAAGGTATTATTCAGTTGTCTTTTATCATCACCTTCTCTCGAGATGCGAGTACTCCTTGGTTTAGGAGGGTACACCTATTATGCTTACTGGATAGTCTTCTTCCAAACCATAGGCTGGTGCCGAACGGTAGGGAAGGAAGAAAACCATTTAGCCTAACGATGGTGTACAGAAGGTAACGACTAAAGACAAATAAAGGGATTTGGAGAGATGGCAATAAAATATACGGTTGAAGTCATGAGTTGGATTATGGAAGAGGCATTGCTATGAATACCAGGATACCCCTACGAAACATTTTCATGTTTCAGTGCATTGTTAAAGAAAAACTGTTTTCCCGATTAGACACTTACTCCAAGGGTATGTATTTACCAGGTTTCATTCTCATATCTGTATGGTTTTACAGATGATGAGTGGGAGTAAGATATTGGGAAATAGGTGGTCATCCTCATTATATCGGAATTCGTTGTAATTGGTGATATTTGAGGAAATCGCCAGGGTACAGTTTTCAACCTACGACGCACAGGTTTTGAGTTGTTTAACTCAGCGGACTTATACAAAGTATTGTATGTTGTCCAGTGTCCTTCAGGACAAAGGGGTAGGTCCTCGTACTTTGTTCTGTTTACTTATAACTTCTCTAGTATTTAGACAAGTGTTTCGTAGAAATACATGGTCTAAGTTTTGAGAAGTTGTGGGTATAAGAATAAAGTAGAGAACCAGGTATCACAAGTATCGGGATTCTTCAAAGAGATCGAAGATGTAGATTCTTGTGATTGGTATTCAGATGATAGTGATGGTTTTGAGAAACGTGTTTCTCTTTCGGGTTACTCATAATTGGATGGATTCCTAAGTTGAGTAATGCTGATTAGCCTCTTTCCATTAAGTTGATATGCACTGGAGACAGCTGCATGATTTGAATATAGTTCCAATTAAATAAGTGCCAAAGTTTCTGTATTGGATATAGAATGGATCGTACCTTAAAAGAAATTAAGGTACGGGGAGTTGTCCAGCTTATGCTTAAAACCAGACTCTGGATAACTCAGGGCACGTTTCTGTAATGGCTGTTTGTGGGTTGACCCTGGCTATGACGAGGGTTGATATTCTACCATTTGGAAGATCAATAGTGATATTGTTCTTGACTCGCCACAGTTTTAGTAAAAATGAATCTTTTTCAGAAAACAGTAGTGGGAGTATGGTAGAACTGGAAGTGATTCCAGAACCGCGAACGATTACGGAAAATTTAATAGGACCTATATATTCAATCAGGTTTGACATTCCAATAGCCACTCCGCAGATTTGGTGGGTAACCTCAGACACCCGAGAGGTACTTCGGTAGCCTCAAGGACGGTGACAGGGAGGTTCTTATCTACCCACACTTGACACTACTGTTGTTCCAGACTATGAGACCAGGCAGGAGGATAAGTATAGCGTCGTTCTAAACTAGCTTTAGAAGTGTACGTGTATATTATTCTGCCAGAGGGTTGTCGTAGTCAGTGGGAGCATCGGAAGCATAGTGGGCAAGTAGCTTATGTCTATTTACAGACTAGAGCAGTTATAGCGGAGATAGATCATCTAATTTTGATGTGACAGTCATGGGTTTGACTTCAATCAGAATAGGGGATGGATCTGTTAAGAAGGTAGTAGGGTGTGATGTCATGGTATTTGGATGACATACACAGAGTAGGAAGTAAAGTTCCTATACTACGATCGGTTGTACTGTGATCGTCACACAGTTGTTTCTCCAGACAGGATATGGATATAATATTAGACATTCTGGTTTCTGGATCAATGGTTTTGGATCTAGATTTGGGTGGTTTCCCAATGTGGGTACTTTGACAGATATTCTAATGGTTTTTAGAATAGTTGACTCCTAGCATGGTAGTGTACCTGCAGGTGATGGAGTCACCCTCTCTAAAGGTGTCGTATAGACTAAAGGGGAGAGGGATGTGCATGATTGGCAGATCACTTGCTTAGGCAATTGAGTCAATCATGAGATGTCAAGTACCGCACCAAATGTTGTTTTTTGCACTAGATGCAATAAGTTTGTATTAATCCAATCCTGGAGAAACATAAGGAAGCAGTTTTAGAACATTAGTACATGTTCTACGGATTTGATAACGGCAGCCTCTTTCGGGAGACGGTTATCATTCCAGGCTTCAAAGGTGACATGGATGACAGAGTGATTGTCAGAGTTTTAGTTTTTCCCTCTGATGAGGGACAGTATTATGGACAGGTGGTTCAAGAGGATACTGTGGGTGGCATGGTGCCGGATACTGATTAGGTTCAGTGATCCATACAGTCTAAGAAGTTTGGATATGGAGTTCATTTATGAACTAAGGTCCCATCAGATATCCAGACATATTCTAAGACAGGTACTACTCAATTCGGGAGATGGCTTTCTCCGCGAACTTGAGATAAAGAGAGATATAGAAAGATACTTCTAGGCGGATCCACTCACTGAGGCTATTTCTCGAACACAATAGTTTTACAAACGGGCTTTGTGAAACTGATTAGTAGAGGAGTTGGATGTTCGGTTTCACACGGGCTGTGAGTAGTCGACATCGCAATAATTAGCCTTGAGTGCAAGTGGGAGATTGTTGGAGATAGTGCCCTCATAGTCAATTATTGGATCGCAGGTACGTGATTGCAATGATTGCGGAGGACCTATCCCGGTAGGACAGTCTTACTCGAGATGATAGTATACTATCTGGTTTGCCTTTATCAGTCGTGTACATGTTCAGGTGACTGATTGCATGTTACACTTTGATAGAGCCCTTAGGATCTGGCTTTACTACCAACTGTATGATGGCGATCATATACGTGAGAGTTGGGTAGTTTATATGCATATCCTTAATTGTGGTCCCTAGTCGTGGGAGTTTCGAGACAGGGCATCGATACTCCGGAGTAGACTAGTGTATACAGTCGAGACCCCGACGAGGGGCGGTGGCCGGTCTCACAAGACACTGGTGTCAGTTGGATCACCTAAGATGTATACAGGTGTTCATTGGGTTATAAGTACACCGGACAGGACTCGCCGGGAATCTGCTAGTTAGTACTATACCTATCGTCAGATAGCAGTTCCCAGGTGACATGTGTACAGGTTAGTTCATCGACCTGAGGTCGTCATTTGTCTCGTGTGAGTTCCTACTGTGCTTTGATTTCTACCCTACCACGGCTCAAAGGAGTCGTGCAAACAGGTAGCTTTTGGGTACAGTCCCGAGCCATATGGAGGCACGTGAGCGGATCGGCAGGGGATTCGTCTCTCCCGGTATTGGGGGCGAGATCGTGCTGTGTCTAGGAGAGCCATTACACATAGCCCACGGCCGTGGCAGGAGATTTACTGGTAGGTACTCCAGTAGTATCTCAGGGTGTTATTGGGCTTCACTCCGACACGACTTATACTGCTTCTGGGGGTCTGACGTTACTAGCCCCCTAGGCGGATATGCGATACTCATTGACGAACGGACCGGACTGTATATACATTGTCGCTGTTAGACTCAGTAGGGTTTCTGGATGTGTTAGCTCATCGGCCACCCTTGAGTGCGCTCATCAGTCTCCCTTAAGTTCAGTCCGTGGGCAACCGTCACGCATAGCTAGTGCAGCTGACGGTTTGTGGTTAAACCCACTGCCAGGGTACTGAAGAGTCATTAGAGTCCCCCACAGACAGTTTCCCAAGTTTCGGGCGAAACGTTGTAGAGGCCGTATGGTTTTATGGCAGGGTTCGGAAAATGCACGTGCGTTTACGCACGTGCCAGTTTTCGGGCAGATGATACTGGTCGGCTTTGGTTTAAGCCGGATCCGAGTATTATATTGAGTAGGTATAATATCTTTGTCTCAGTTGCATTTGTATTCGGTCGTAATACAAATGAGGGTATATTTATACAGTTACGGGGTTATCCTGAAAGTCGTTTCAGGATCACTTTTGGAAGTTGCCAGTTTCCAGTTTTCTATCAGCCGTCTTTTAACATTTGGTTAAAGGCGGATTTATCTTTTCTTGGATGAGAGTGAGTCATACTTCTAGAAGGTTCTAGAAGGTTCTAGAATTTGTGACAAGGCTAAGTGACTCATGCTTTGGTTTCATTACATTCTTGTTTTGGTTAAGATCTTTATGTTGATATTTTCATGTGTTCATTTTATGATAAGGATGGTGGTTTATGGTCACCTCCTTATCTCCTCCTACACTCACCCTCCTCCTTCATATATGAATGAAAGGCCTCCTCTCTCATTCACTCACTCACTTGATGTTTCATTTGGAGAAAAAGATATGATAGTATTTGGGGTGCATGGAATATTACAGTTCATTTCATTCCATCACCCAATTCCCTCGGCAACTTCATTAACCGTCCGTCCACAGTTTTGGACGGAACGAGACAAAGTCATCTACTCATTCTCTACATCAATCTTGGTCGTCTCTTTTAGCAAACTTGACGATCGAGTTGCCTCAAGTCAGAGGCGGGAGCCCGTTTAAAGAATCGGTGATGTGGTGTCACCTCGACGAGGATATCGGAGTTCGACGAGATCGGAGCAACCGCAACGGAGCGTGGGATGATGGTTAAAGAACGAAGGACTCGGATCGTTCGGTATAACCTTTCTACACTCTTTATAGTTTGTTAGTTTAGCAATAATGGCAGATCCGGGTTAAAGTATACGATAGCGCCAGTTTAAAAGTTTTTGTTCCGCATTTGGCGTCTGTAGACGGCCGGGGCGCTAGCGTAGACTTACAACAGACTCTCGCGCATGTGAATTTACAGATTTGACCCCTGAGAATCCCAACACCAGAACCGTCGCAGCAACAGAAGAAGAATCCACCGACACGTGCATCAGAAGGCCGCGGATCCGCGGCGCCAGCATGTGTTTGGCCGCGGTTCCGCGGCCAAACTGTGGACTTGGGCTGTGAGCTTTTGTGGGCTTTCTTCTGGGCTTCTTGGCTTTCTGTTTCTATAGTCCTTTTCTCTGTTAGGCTTCTAGGTATTCTCCAGATATTTCAGTGAATATTTGTAGCGATCTTTCAACCGTTCTCATGACATTTTGGACCTTGCACTGTTCTCTGACTAGGCGTGACTAGTATCGGTCTGCTTGTTGGTCAAAAGTCCCTTTTTCCGTTGTTTTGTGTCTTTTTCACTGTATTTGCTCCAGAAACCTGTATCCTGTAATATGCAACAAACGTGCGTCAAGAGTACCTGTTTATTTATAAAAAGGATAAGAATAGGGGAATGATAAATGCAATATTATAGTCTGAACAATAAGTCGTGTCGATATGAGGTCTATAACAATTCGAGAAACTACTGATAACACTTACCAGTAAATCTCAGCAACCCTGGCCAAGGATTTCCGGTTATAGCCAATCGAACACAGCGCAACATCAACTCCCTATACCGGGAGAGACGAATCCCCTCCTATCGCTCATTGCCTCCATGTGACTCGGGACTGTACCCAAAAACCACCGTTTTGCACGCCCTCTTGGACGTGGTAAGATGGAAATCAAAGCACAGTGGGAACCACACAAGACTCTATGACGATCTCGGGTCAACAGACTACTCTGTACCAGTGTCACCAGAGAACTGCCATCTGACGTAAGGTATAATACCATCTGGGAGTTCTCGGCGAGTCCGTCCAGTGTACCCAGTCTCTACTGAGCACCCGTATATCATCTCCGATGTCAAACACCAATGGATATGGGATCATCCATCGCCCATCTATATGGGTCGAGAAGGTATACGCTAGTCTACTCTGGTATATCGATGCCCCGTCTCGATACACCCACGACTAGGGACTTTGAAGGATGTACTTATGGACTACCATGTCCCCACTAGTATGATCCGCATCATAGTCCAGATAGTCAAGTACACATCCTAAGGGCTTTACCAACATGTAACAGAGAGACAAATAGTGTACACGTTAAGGTAAAGAGCAACCAGATAGCATACTATCATGTCGAGCAAGAAAGTCCTCCCTATATATGTCCCAGCATCCACTACAATATACATCCAATGTACAGTAATGGCCTCTAGGGCATACATATAACTAACAGGAACTTACCCACGATCTCTGGAGTCACTCTCTCCAAAGAGATGTCTCCCAAGACTGATTTGGAGAGAGCTCGCATGCAAGGGATACCCTATGCTTCGGCTGTAGGCTCTATCATGTACGCGATGCTATGTACCATACCCGACGTAGCATACTCACTAAGTGTAGTGAGCAGGTATCAAGCTGATCCTGGAGAGAGTCACTGGACAGCTGTGAAGAGCATTCTCAAGTACTTGCGAAGGACTAAAGAGATGCTCTTGGTGTATGGTAACGGAGAACTCCAAGTGGAGTCCTTTACCGATTCGAGCTTCCAGAGTGATAAGAACGACTCTAAGTCGCAGTCGGGATTTGTCTTCACCCTTTACGGAGGGGCGGTTAGCTGGAAGAGTTCCAAGCAGGAAACCGTGGCAGACTCGACGATGGAGGCTGAATACATCGCTGCCAACGATGCTGCTAAAGAGGCTGTCTGGATCAAGAAGTTCATTACTGAACTTGGAGTGGTTCCATCCATTGAGCATCCAATACCTTTGTGTTGCGATAACAATGGAGCGGTGGCTTTGGCAAAGGAACCCAGGTCCCATCAGCGATCCAGGCATATTCTGAGGTGATATCACCTGATCCGGGAGATAGTTGATCGCCGGGAGATCGAGGTCAGGAGGGTTGTGTCACGATCCGAAAGTATGGAACATGACCGGCACTTAAACTACGAACGTCTCGAGGCGTACGTAATCTAAGTAAACCGAAAACCCAGAAATCCAAACCAAAAAAAGTAGTAGAGTGCAGGAAAAACCAACTTAAAGCAAGCAGTTTCAATAGCATAAGCCGAATTATGCGGTTTTTAAAAACATCAAAAATTTACTGAAAATTTCGGCAGAGTCTCCTTTGTAAATACTGGCCCCCAAACGGGATACAACATGAATAGTATACGAAATCAAGAAAAAGGCATCCCCAAGCGGGAGCTAGCTCTTCGTCAATCGACGGTCACAACCACACAAGCAATATGATATACAACGCCAACGGCGAGGATCAAAACTCAAAAGGAAACTCGAAACCACCAAATATATAACGAGTGACTCTAAGGTCGAAAGAATAAACAACACTGGTCTCTATCTCAATAAATACATGTTTGGTTGATGGAATTTACTAGATACAACTGAATAATATTATACAAGGTAATATGATGGGTACGATACAAGAAAAACCCACCTACTAGCAAGTCACCCGAATGAAACTGAGCCCGCAAAGCCGTAATGAAACCTGTACTGCAAAACCTGCAAGAAACTGGGGCACAACGGGGGTGAGTTGCCAACTCGTGAATAGAAAAACATCTACGCACAGAAATCGCATAAATAACGCAATCCTAGGTCAATGATCATAATATGTCCTCAAATATAGGAATAACACATAGCCTATAACAAGGCTAGGGTAAATATCTAACCCGAGTGTAATCTCATGTGCCCGTGTCAGTGCCTCAGGTAGCAATATATCATATGAATGAGGTATGAATGCATGAAAACAGAATACATGTAAATGAAGAACTGTTTTCATAAATTAGTGAGATTTCCTTTGTATTTTTAAACTGAGGTATCATAAATGAAATCAGTATCAACAGTGTCTAGCATCGACACAAAACATAAATCTCAATGTCTCGAAATATCAATGTCTCAATCTCAATATCTAGGGCGCCGTCAGTCCAGACCGGCCCCTACCATCCATCTCAAGACCACGACGGTATCCTCCGGATATCCGACGTGTCGGGTAATATCACCGGTAGGTAGTGCTCCCCAGCCAGGCTCAACATCAACACCACATTCCTCTTGCCCCGGGGTACCATACCGGGCCCACCATGTACCCGAAACGGTTCCTCCACTCCTCGAATCGGGTCTCGAAATCCATCAGCAAACTCATGGTGGACGACTCATACATCATGGGAAAACCGCACTTTTTATTTTAAAAGGGAGAAAAGGTTTATTTATGTTTTTGCGGTTTTCCTCCAAATCCAAGAAATCTCATGAAATCCGAATCCAAGTCATCAATAGCATGTAAACAGTGAATATAGGCATGAGAATCCATGATTGCGACACAACAGTGAATAATAACATGCATGAAGTAGTAGGCAATAACTACAATGTCTAACTAGCATATAAGGCAAGTACACTAATATCATGTCTAAACTATTAGCTAACAACCTATGTCAAATGAAATAGTATTTTCTAAAGTGTTCGTGACATGTCAATTACCGATGAAGATGTGTGTGAGCCGGCAAGTAAGTGTACGTGGTATATACGCGTCATCGGTAATGGTGCTGGTGTCCTAACAGCATGATATTAATAATGCAATAAGAAATTATAATATAAGTATGCGATGCGGAGCGAACAGTAAAAATGAGCGGGAGCTGAATACTAGACGCAACTATAACTAATCTGCACTAATCTAATATAAGTCCTACAAATGGTGCCTTTTGAAATAACACGAATCATGGGGTTTTGAAAATAGGGGCTACGGCGTTTTTAAGAAAAGATACGTTTTTTGAAATATCCGTAGAATCCCTTGACCTGTCTTTTAAAATACGCATGATTCGTAAGCTTTGAAATAGGTAAGAATCGAATCTAATCTAACAACTAAACTAAGCTAAAGGGCTAAGCTAACAAGCTGGACTACAGGTAAGGAAACCGCCTAACGTCTGAGTCGATACATATACATACCTGTATATATATTAGTCGGTGATCCCGCCTCAATAATATCATATCCGATACCATATCTATAATCAGACATCCCAAGTCAAGAGTGCGGATCAATCATCAAGATATAGCTCGTACGTAAATCTGTCGTACGGCATCCTCCAATTCTGGGTACGGGTCAAAATCACATTCATCATACTATTCACCTGGTATCCTCTTTATCAATATTATGATCTGGTACTGATCTACGTCTAGTACAATACTGATATCGCCTAAGTATGCATGCACGTGTGTAAAAACTACGTCAAAGACCCGCTACAACGTCATGTCGTATCTCAAATACGAACCCCGCTATATCACCGATCTCACGGCCTCAAATCAAATCTCATCGACTCATCATAAATCCCAAGTACTATCCTCAAATCCGTATGTGAACACAAAGTCCCATACCTATGTGAACACATAACTATATATTCCCGAATAAGCACAAAAGAAAGAAGAAAGTATGCAAGTATGGGTGGGTGTGTGCAAGTGTGGTGCGACCGCTACTCTAGGGTTTCGCGACACTCAATCATCCAAGAACACCAAATATCCATATTTATCATCAATAACTCAAACAATATATAACCAATATATATATATATGTGTGTATACGTGTCCGTATACATCACCATGAACTGCGGGGGTGCTATACGCCATCCACCCGACTTCTCCCCGTAGATATAAATCTACTCACCTGGTCCTCGCTCGCCGGTGCCGACGTCGCCACACGCTTGCTGGTCGTCTTGAAGTCTACATGGGGTACCTACATATCATAACGCACCGTATCGCATTAAAACTAAATTCGAAATCGAAACGGCATACGAAAATCAAATCGGCACGCGTATCACGCATAGGTCCAAACCTATCGCCTACGCATGCAAGAATAGTCAAACCAACCCTCGATGTCGATGTACAAACGTCAAACCATCGAGAAAAATCCAATCACACTCATTTGCACATTCCCGCACACTAATTTTAATATAAACTAGGTTAAAACTCACAAAAACCCCAAATTCACTTTAAAAGCCGTTTTTCCGAAAAACTAGCAAGCAAAATTACCCGTTTTAGTGCAAAACTCGATGTTTAAACAATTCTAGCGGCCATAATACTTATTAAATAACTTAAATAAGTCATAAAAACCATTTCCATAATTTAATCACATAAATTTGCATAATTTCCAAAATCCTAGATTGCAAAAATATCAATTTTAACACTTTTTATTGTAAAATTCACAATTTTACAATTAAACTTGGTTTTGCATATATTAAATAGTTAAACCATTCATGGAAACCTTAATGATGTTCTAAAAATCCTAACTAGATTTTAATCCCACGTTTTTATTTAATTTCTAAAACCTAGTTAGCAATTTAGCATAATTATCACCATTTTTAAACTAACAAATTAGCAACTAGTAACCAAATTAGATTTTGCATTCAATTACATGTTAATCCCCTCATTACAATCATAAGCTAATGATAAAGAACCTAATTTAATTCAAACCCTAGCTTCAATTCAAAATTCCCAATTGAATTTCCAAACATTCAATTAAACCCACAATTTAACACCTAATTAGCTTCATTAAGGAATTTAAATCAAAAAAATGAATAATGGGTCAAAAGTTATACCTCACAAACCATGATCAAACTTGAATTCTAGACCTCCATTTTGAAATCCTTGCACCAAGATCCATGCTAAAGGAGATGAGGGAAAATGGGTAGGAGGTGGATTTTGATTTGGATTTTTGCTTGATTTTTTGTGGATTTTTCAAGCATTTTTGAAGAACTTTTTTTAAAGATAAGGAGATGAAGAATGAAGGGCTGTTGGGGTTCAGATTTTGGCCAGAAAATGAGTGGGGGAGGAGAGAGAGGGAGTTGGAGAAAAATGGGGAGAAAGTCAAAGTCAATTCAAGGTCAAAAGTCTAACTAATTTATCCATTTTCTTTTCTTTCCTTTCATTTCTTTTCCTTTGAAATTCAAGTGGGGAAAAAAATGGGGGCTGCTGAATTTAGCTAAGGAGAGAAGTAAGTGGGGGTGTGTGGGTGTGGGCACGGGTGTGGGGTGATGAAAAATGATAAATACAATACCCCAAACATCCATTTACGCTAAAAAAAAGCCTTTTTTCTTCAATAATTTCTAAACCGTTTTGGCAAATGATTTCGTTCCAAAAACCACATGATAAATTTTTATTTAAAGTTTTATGATGCACAAAATTTGTTTCAACTCATTCCAATTTGTAATTTTCCCTAATTAAATGTATTAGTGACGGCTTAAAATAATAATAAAATAATATTTTTTTCAGAAAATTTGAAATTTCACCAGCGGCTCAATAAACACCAAATAATAGCAATTACATAGCTAGAATATGTATATTTAATTTTTATAATAAGATATTTGTATTTTGACTTTTTACAGAAAACCCCTTTATTTTACCGATTTTTCGAAATTTCACCGAAACGATTTTCAAAACGCTACAATCTTCCCTCCTTAAAGAAATTCGGTCCCCGAATTTAAATTCAAACTTCCCCAAATACTAAAACATCTAAGAAAAACCATCAAGTCGTCGGGGCTCCGAAACTGTAAATACATAAAACAAATCGTAGCGCAGTGCATGCGCTTGAAAAAAAAATGAGTATATAACTCAAATCAATACTCCGTCAAGCATCCCGCAATCATCGGAGTCATGGAGAAGACATCAATGCCAAATCCATATCAAACCAATATGATATAACTCGAAACTATACATGTAAACATCGAATCTATATCTGTAAGTATCTGAAGGAAATGCATGCCAAATCTCTTAAGTCGCTGTGCAACGCGTATAACACTGCACAGTGGCGGACGTCTATCATAAGAAAATAGCTATATACATATATACCTTTGTTTGAAATGTACGTTCCGCCGTTTTGGAAACAATTTAGAAGGGTCTCCTTGTTTTAAACATTTCGTGTCATATCCGACACGTAGGTAAATACTGAGGCTATAGCTCGCTTTTTGGAAATCCCTTCAATAACTATCAATGCATGCAAAATATATTCAAGTACTGTCCTCTGACTAGTCCTGCTCAGTACGAAAACATATAGCAATATCATAAAAACGTACTGCTCTATAAGAAATCAATCCCAAAATATGCACATGAATACTACGTGCGTCTGGTGCGTACGGAAATCAAAATCCATGAATGTGCCATACATGCGCACAGAAACAATATCTAAGTGCATCGGGTGTGCACGAAACATCTGTCGTAGGCAACATGTGTGCCTGACAGCAAAATCAAGTGCATCTGACATGCACGAAAAAAAATCTCGATTTAGTGCCTCGGGTGTGCACCAAAATCACCCTTCAAAACATGCGCCCAACATGCGCGAAAATCCAAATCAGGTGCATCCATCGTGCACGAAATCATGAAATCCAATATCAAGCGCCGAACGTGCGCAAAATCAATCAGGTGCACAAGGTGCACAAAATAAATATCGAGTATCACAATCGAAATCGAAGTCCAGTGCATCTAAGTACACAAAAGGCGTATCACTGCACTGCAAGCATATATAAACTATACCGAGTGTAGGAACGAAATCGTGTGCATGCATACGCACAAAACCAACTCAACTGTTTAAAACCGTAAAATCACAAACATGTGAAACTAAAGCACGAAAACGATATCAAGTGCAACACTGTGCAAAGATCGTAAATCCTCAATCATCAAAATCAAATCATACGAATAAATCACCCAAAACATCGTAATCAATAATGGCGGAATAGTACTGCTCAAGCGCATCCTCTAAGAATCTCGGCCAACTGTCACGGACACTAGTGGGACGTCTCGTCGATGATCATGAATTCTGTCCTGCTGGTGTGCGTAACAATGACCACTCCTGGGTCAAGGTCTTCACTGTGAATTACCAATCTTTCGGTCCATCGGCTCATCGGCCTGTCAGGTGTGCTAACGGGGACGATTCCGTTCTGGCACTTCTCTGGTCATCTCTTGGTCAATCATCGCGACCACTCGTAAGACAGCGTATTACTGGCGTCGGCCTTTGGCTCTCTGAATATACGTGACACATCTGATTCTGGGTGCAAGTATCATTGCAGCAGTGTCCTGGAAGGAATCCTGCTCATGGTCTCTTCCATGTCTCGCCTCTGCCAACTGTCCAGAAGTCATCGTCCTTTCCTATATCTGCATCTTGCTCCAGAACGGCTGCATACCCATCGCGACTCCTTCTGGAAGGTATATCCAGTACTCTTCCTCGGCATGTGTATCGCATCTCTGATGTCGGCGGAGTGGAACGTCGTCTTATCCAGATCTTGTACGGACCTCTTTACTCCACTTTCTCTAATGTCGACTGCTTCGGAATCGTCTCATCATGGCTACATGGACTGAGCTCCAACGGCTATCCTCGTATCGGGAGTCTCCCAAGAAATGCATCTCACCACCTAGCATCCGAATTAAGTCGAACCATTCGATCGATTCGTCAAAGCCTCATAATCCCCTAAGAGCTCAACATCTTGGTACAGTTTAATAGTATCGAATACATACCACAGCATCGGTGGTCCAGCCGTAGAAGGGCAAACCCAAGCCTCACAAATGGCGCCGTAGAACTGCCGCAAACCCGAAGGTTCAAAGGCTTTCACACGGTCATTAAGTCGAGTTAGGGTTTCATTCTTCTAGAGGGACCATAGAATTGCCTGCATGTCTTTCTGACTACTTTAAACTTGGAATAATAGGTTTCTGACATTCGATCGTCTCTGTCGACCCTCACGTCTCTGCGTGAAGTCGTTTCTAGCTGGAATCAATCTATCTGATGACCTCTCATCGGGTAGGCGAACGAACCACATGTCCTAGTCATTCATCCTCGGGTGACTAGCGACCTTCTATCATCTCTTAGTACAATCTGTACTGCAATAGCTCCAATATATGGGGCGATATCTCGTCGCTCGCAGCAACAACTGGCTCACTCGTCTGCATGCTGAACGGTGCCTCAATCATCAGGCGTAAGCAACACACCAACGGTCATCAAAATCTGGCTGGCCTCTATCATTGGCTCAATCCTCTAGTGTCGATCAGCACCTCCGAGTAACCTCATAAAGGCGATCCGCCAATCGCTCGTGGCGCGGAAACACAGTAAAAAGACACATCTCTGCAATCGTGTGTCGCCGGAATTTCGCCCTGGTCAGTCCTCGTTCGTGACGAGCTTGTGCTGACCGCAACTCTAGCCGTAGCTCTCCCTGCCCGTAACCGTAGTAGCAAAACCAAACTGGTACCGATGAGGCTAGATCAGGAAGGAATATAATACTGAACAAGGAAATGTACATCCTAAGGCTTCATAAGTGGAGTAGCGTATCGTAAATATGCCGCGGAACATACCAACGGTACGTCACTCTACTTTAGTCACCTATTCCATCAACCAAGGGTCATCCTACGCTCCGAAGGTAAAACCTAACGCTCTGATACCAACTTTGTCACGATCCGAAAGTATGGAACATGACCGGCACTTAAACTACGAACGTCTCGAGGCGTACGTAATCTAAGTAAACCGAAAACCCAGAAATCCAAACCAAAAAAAGTAGTAGAGTGCAGGAAAAACCAACTTAAAGCAAGCAGTTTCAATAGCATAAGCCGAATTATGCGGTTTTTAAAAACATCAAAAATTTACTGAAAATTTCGGCAGAGTCTCCTTTGTAAATACTGGCCCCCAAACGGGATACAACATGAATAGTATACGAAATCAAGAAAAAGGCATCCCCAAGCGGGAGCTAGCTCTTCGTCAATCGACGGTCACAACCACACAAGCAATATGATATACAACGCCAACGGCGAGGATCAAAACTCAAAAGGAAACTCGAAACCACCAAATACTAAGGTCGAAAGAATAAACAACACCGGTCTCTATCTCAATAAATACATGTTTGGTTGATGGAATTTACTAGATACAACTGAATAATATTATACAAGGTAATATGATGGGTACGATACAAGAAAAACCCACCTACTAGCAAGTCACCCGAATGAAACTGAGCCCGCAAAGCCGTAATGAAACCTGTACTGCAAAACCTGCAAGAAACTGGGGCACAACGGGGGTGAGTTGCCAACTCGTGAATAGAAAAACATCTACGCACAGAAATCGCATAAATAACGCAATCCTAGGTCAATGATCATAATATGTCCTCAAATATAGGAATAACACGTAGCCTATAACAAGGCTAGGGTAAATATCTAACCCGAGTGTAATCTCATGTGCCCGTGTCAGTGCCTCAGGTAGCAATATATCATATGAATGAGGTATGAATGCATGAAAACAGAATACATGTAAATGAAGAACTGTTTTCATAAATTAGTGAGATTTCCTTTGTATTTTTAAACTGAGGTATCATAAATGAAATCAGTATCAACAGTGTCTAGCATCGACACAAAACATAAATCTCAATGTCTCGAAATATCAATGTCTCAATCTCAATATCTAGGGCGCCGTCAGTCCAGACCGGCCCCTACCATCCATCTCAAGACCACGACGGTATCCTCCGGATATCCGACGTGTCGGGTAATATCACCGGTAGGTAGTGCTCCCCAGCCAGGCTCAACGTCAGCACCACATTCCTCTTGCCCCGGGGTACCATACCGGGCCCACCATGTACCCGAAACGGTTCCTCCACTCCTCGAATCGGGTCTCGAAATCCATCAGCAAACTCATGGTGGACGACTCATACATCATGGGAAAACCGCACTTTTTATTTTAAAAGGGAGAAAAGGTTTATTTATGTTTTTGCGGTTTTCCTCCAAATCCAAGAAATCTCATGAAATCCGAATCCAAGTCATCAATAGCATGTAAACAGTGAATATAGGCATGAGAATCCATGAATGCGACACAACAGTGAATAATAACATGCATAAAGTAGTAGGCAATAACTACAATGTCTAACTAGCATATAAGGCAAGTACACTAATATCATGTCTAAACTATTAGCTAACAACCTATGTCAAATGAAATAGTATTTTCTAAAGTGTTCGTGACATGTCAATTACCGATGAAGATGTGTGTGAGCCGGCAAGTAAGTGTACGTGGTATATACGCGTCATCGGTAATGGTGCTGGTGTCCTAACAGCATGATATTAATAATGCAATAAGAAATTATAATATAAGTATGCGATGCGGAGCGAACAGTAAAAATGAGCGGGAGCAGAATACTAGACGCAACTATAACTAATCTGCACTAATCTAATATAAGTCCTACAAATGGTGCCTTTTGAAATAACACGAATCATGGGGTTTTGAAAATAGGGGCTACGGTGTTTTTAAGAAAAGATACGTTTTTTGAAATATCCGTAGAATCCCTTGACCTGTCTTTTAAAATACGCATGATTCGTAAGCTTTGAAATAGGTAAGAATCGAATCTAATCTAACAACTAAACTAAGCTAAAGGGCTAAGCTAACAAGCTGGACTACAGGTAAGGAAACCGCCTAACGTCTGAGTCGATACATATACATACCTGTATATATATTAGTCGGTGATCCCGCCTCAATATTATCATATCCGATACCATATCTAAAATCAGACATCCCAAGTCAAGAGTGCGGATCAATCATCAAGATATAGCTCGTACGTAAATCCGTCGTACGGCATCCTCCAATTCTGGGTACGGGTCAAAATCACATTCATCATATTATTCACCTGGTATCCTCTTTATCAATATTATGATCTGGTACTGATCTACGTCTAGTACAATACTGATATCGCCTAAGTATGCATGCACGTGTGTAAAAACTACGTCAAGGACCCGCTACAACGTCATGTCGTATCTCAAATACGAACCCCGCTATATCACCGATCTCACGGCGTCAAATCAAATCTCATCGACTCATCATAAATCCCAAGTACTATCCTCAAATCCGTATGTGAACACACAGTCCCATACCTATGTGAACACATAACTATATATTCCCGAATAAGCACAAAAGAAAGAAGAAAGTATGCAAGTATGGGTGGGTGTGTGCAAGTGTGGTGCGACCGCTACTCTAGGGTTTCGCGACACTCAATCATCCAAGAACACCAAATATCCATATTTATCATCAATAACTCAAACAATATATAACCAATATATATATATATATATGCGTATACGTGTCCGTATACATCACCATGAACTGCGGGGGTGCTATACGCCATCCACCCGACTTCTCCCCGTAGATATAAATCTACTCACCTGGTCCTCGCTCGCCGGTGCCGACGTCGCCACGCGCTTGCTGGTCGTCTTGAAGTCTACATGGGGTACCTACATATCATAACGCACCGTATCGCATTAAAACTAAATTCGAAATCGAAACGGCATACGAAAATCAAATCGGCACGCGTATCACGTATAGGTCCAAACCTATCGCCTACGCATGCAAGAATAGTCAAACCAACCCTCGATGTCGATGTACAAACGTCAAACCATCGAGAAAAATCCAATCACACTCATTTGCACATTCCCGCACACTAATTTTAATATAAACTAGGTTAAAACTCACAAAAACCCCAAATTCACTTTAAAAGCCGTTTTTCCGAAAAACTAGCAAGCAAAATTACCCGTTTTAGTGCAAAACTCGATGTTTAAACAATTCTAGCGGCCATAATACTTATTAAATAACTTAAATAAGTCATAAAAACCATTTCCATAATTTAATCACATAAATTTGCATAATTTCCAAAATCCTAGATTGCAAAAATATTAATTTTAACACTTTTTATTGTAAAATTCACAATTTTACAATTAAACTTGGTTTTGCATATATTAAATGGTTAAACCACTCATGGAAACCTTAATGATGTGCTAAAAATCCTAACTAGATTTTAATCCCACGTTTTTATTTAATTTCTAAAACCTAGTTAGCAATTTAGCATAATTATCACCATTTTTAAACTAACAAATTAGCAACTAGTAACCAAATTAGATTTTGCATTCAATTACATGTTAATCCCCTCATTACAATCATAAGCTAATGATAAAGAACCTAATTTAATTCAAACCCTAGCTTCAATTCAAAATTCCCAATTGAATTTCCAAACATTCAATTAAACCCACAATTTAACACCTAATTAGCTTCATTAAGGAATTTAAATCAAAAAAATGAATAATGGGTCAAAAGTTATACCTCACAAACCATGATCAAACTTGAATTCTAGACCTCCATTTTGAAATCCTTGCACCAAGATCCATGCTAAAGGAGATGAGGGAAAATGGGTAGGAGGTGGATTTTGATTTGGATTTTTGCTTGATTTTTTGTGGATTTTTCAAGCATTTTTGAAGAACTTTTTTTAAAGAGAAGGAGATGAAGAATGAAGGGCTGTTGGGGTTCAGATTTTGGCCAGAAAATGAGTGGGGGAGGAGAGAGAGGGAGGTGGAGAAAAATGGGGAGAAAGTCAAAGTCAATTCAAGGTCAAAAGTCTAACTAATTTATCCATTTTCTTTTCTTTCCTTTCATTTCTTTTCCTTTGAAATTCAAGTGGGGAAAAAAAATGGGGGCTGCTGAATTTAGCTAAGGGGAGAAGTAAGTGGGGGTGTGTGGGTGTGGGCACGGGTGTGGGGTGATGAAAAATGATAAATACAATACCCCAAACATCCATTTACGCTAAAAAAAAGCCTTTTTTCTTCAATAATTTCTAAACCGTTTTGGCAAATGATTTCGTTCCAAAAACCACATGATAAATTTTTATTTAAAGTTTTATGATGCACAAAATTTGTTTCAACTCATTCCAATTTGTAATTTTCCCTAATTAAATGTATTAGTGACGACTTAAAATAATAATAAAATAATATTTTTTTCAGAAAATTTGAAATTTCACCAGCGGCTCAATAAACACCAAATAATAGCAATTACATAGCTAGAATATGTATATTTAATTTTTATAATAAAATATTTGTATTTTGACATTTTACAGAAAACCCCTTTATTTTACCGATTTTTCGAAATTTCACCGAAACGATTTTCAAAACGCTACAGGTTGACACGAAGAACAACACAGCGGATCCACTCACGAAGGCCATTCCCTAGATACAGTTTGAGAGACTCTTCGGGATGCTCGGTATGCGATACTACAGTAGTTGGCCATAGTGCATGTGGGAGATTGTTAGTTGTGTGTATGCCCTAGAGGCCAGTATTGTACAGATGATTTATATTATATTGGATGCTTGGACATATATAGAGATGAATTTCTTGCTCGATATGATAGTATGCTATCTGGTTGCTCTTTATCTTAACATGTATACTAGTCTCTTTAAACTGTCTTATAGTTACATGTTGGTAAAGCCCTTAGGATGTATACTTGACTACCTGGACTATGATGCAGATCATACTAGTGGGGACATGGTAGTCCATAAGTACATCCTTCAAGGACCCTAGTCGTAGGTGTATCGAGATGGGGCATCGATATACCAGTGTAGACTAGCGCATACGCTTCTCGACCCATGAGATGGGCGATGGATGATCCCATATCCATTGGTGTTTGACATCAGAGATGGTATACGGGTGCTCAGTGGAGACTGGGTACACTGGACGGACTCGCCGAGAACTCCCAGATGGTATTATACCTCACGTCAGATGGCAGTTCTCAGGTGACACTTATGCAGGTTAGTCTGTAGACCCGAGATCGTCATAGAGTCTTGTGTGATTCCCACTGTGCTTTGATCTCCACCTTACCACGTCCATGAGGGCGTGCAAAACGGTGGTTTTTGGGTACAGTCCCGAGTCACATGGAGGCAATGAGCGATAGGAGGGGTTTCGTCTCTCCCGGTATTGGGGGTTGATGTTGCGCTGTGCTCGATTGGCCGTAACAGGGAAGTCCCTGGCCAGGGCTGATTCAGAGATTTGCTGGTAAGTGTTACCAGTAGTTTCTCGACCCGTTATGAGCCTCACATCGGCACGACTTATCGGTTATTGGGGTCTGACGTTTACCACCCCTAGACTTGATATGCGACATATTAGACGAAGAGACCGGACTGTACGGTAAGTGTTGCCGGTTGGCTCGACGGGAGTTGTAGCAGGTTCGCTTGTTCTCTTCTGATCGCTCAATACCCGGGTGGCCGTTACGTTTAGCTGACCGCTTGCGGCTTGGGGGTGCTTGATATGATCATCACCCACTGCCGGCGTATTGACGAGTCCTAGAGTCCCACAATGGAGTTACCTACTCCAGGCAAAACGTTGTGGTGCGCGTATGCGATATGCGCATGGACCCGATTAAAATACGCGTATAGGATACCGTATATTGATCGGGCGGCTTGCTTTTGGTTAGGGTCGTATGTGATATGGCCGGATTGATAAATCAAGTGTTGATTTATCATTTAACCATTAGATTCTCACTAGAAATCCTTTCTTGTTTCTATGGATGTATGGATGCATGTATGCATTCCTTGTTGTTTCATGCACATATGGATGTGCATGCACACATGCATACATACATCATTCTATCATGGTTGCTTATACAAGGAAATGGTGGCAATATAAGACTCACACCATGGTTTTAAATATGGATTATATTACATTTGATTTAAAACAAAAGGGAAAAAGAAAATGGTTATGATTGTTTTGTTTCTACACTCTTCTTTTGACCTAACCATTCTCACCCACCTTTTAACCTTGGGTAAACTTTCCTTTTGTGTTTTAACTCAAGTTTAATAATATATTCATTGTTTAAACCATGGTTTGAGATGAGAACAAGAATATATATATAGATATATTTTCTTTTTCCTTGAACAAGGGTTATTCTTTTACTCTTGTTAAAAATATAGCCATCATCTTCTTCTTCCTCTCTCATTTGCTCTCTAGATTTTTGTAGTGAGCAATATACTCATCAAGTTAGGATTTTGAAGTGAGAAAGAGAACCACAACACCATTCTACACAAGTCTAGCCCACTTGTTTGGAGTGTTAGCTTCATTTCGTTCTCTTGATCGGGTGAAGTTGCAAGCTTGGACAAAGCGGACTCCGGGTGGATCATCGGTGACCTAGAGGAGTTCAAGTGGAGCTTTTTCAAACCCCAAGTAGCCGAGGAGTCTAGCGTAGGGAGCTACAAAGGTTGTACTCTCTAAACCCTAGCTTTTCTTTCATATGATGATGTGAAAAACTTGAAACCCTAATTTTTCTAGGAACGATTCTATGTTCGTTAACTTAGCACCCTAAAGACTCCACTTTTGGTTCATGTGATGCTTCCAAACCCTTCATGTGGTGCTAGGCTAACCCAACAAAAACTACGAATACGAGACACTCCGACTTGCTTATAGTGTAAGATTACATCACATGCAAAATTAGCCATAATAAACAACACCTGAAACACCAAACCCAAGTCACTGGAACACACCACAAAACTCAACCCCATTCCTCATCAAAGAGTCGGCGTTGCCGGAATTTCAAGCTTGGTCGTCGGCCATGGGGCGAGCACTGGGGTTGGATTTTCTTGTGTGTTCATGTAGTATCTCATACTACATTCTGCAATTGTTTAAATAATTATTTGAACTCTTTTCAAAATCGACAGAAACTTGGTT
Organism: Agapanthus africanus; assembly: GCA_030015575.1. NCBI lineage: Eukaryota > Viridiplantae > Streptophyta > Magnoliopsida > Asparagales > Amaryllidaceae > Agapanthus > Agapanthus africanus. The sequence goes on along the minus strand of JASDDO010000024.1, from coordinate 552,875,677 downwards.
TTTGGGTTTCAAGTTTCAGAGTTGCTTCGGTTTCGTAATCCTAACAAAATCTGTATTAATTTCTAGCATGGCTCTGATACTGTAAGTCCATGGTGGCGCCCCGGCCGTCAATCCGACGCCGAAAATGCGGAAACGAAAATCTTTGCTAACTAGCAAACCGGCACCACCGCGCACTTTTAACCCGAATCGGGCCATTAACCTAGCTACTAGCAAACAACAAGATGGGTAGAGAAGTATACCGAGCGATCCATGTCCTTCGGTCTTCGTCTCCACTCCGATCTCCCGCGGAATTTCCGTCCGTCACGTCCTCGTCGGAAAGGGCACCACGTAGCCGGAATCTTTTACGGGCTCCCACCTCTGGACCGAGGCAACTCGGGCGCGAAGTTGGCTAGCCGACGTGTCCAAGGGATGCTGTAGGCAAGTGTAGAACCATGTCTCATTTGAGGTTTAGTTGCTATGGAGGATAGAGGTGAAGAAAGAACTTTGGAGAGGTGAGAAGGGTTTTGTGAGCATGCTAAAAATGAGATGTATCAATTTCCCTCTCTCAATGAAATGAACCTCACCCTCACTCAAAATGGCCGGCCCCCCCTTTATCAAAATGGTGGAGAGAAAAAATCAAAACCAAGAAGGGAGGTGATGGTAGGAGAAGTAGAGGGTGACCACATCCAAAAAGGCAATGATAACATTATCAAATCAACCTCCAATCCTTTCTCATCTCAAAAAAGCAAGAAATGATCATAGAAAAGAATGGTATCAAAAGATGCTTTCATAATCTATGCAAATGCAAGAAACCCCTCCACAATGTGTTATTTGCAAACTTGCAAATAACACCCTCCATCACAGAAGTCCGGCCATGGAGGAACAAAGAAAAACCGGCCGGAACGGAAAGAGAACTGGCAACCTCAGAAAACTGATCCCGTAATAAATTATAGGAAAACCCCGCCACTGCATATACATGCCCGCATTTGTATTCCCACTGAACACAAATGCAAAGAGACAATATCTACACTATCTAATACTAGGATCCGGATTAAGCCAAAGCCGGCTAGTAAATGTAAGTGCACGGCGGCGCCCCGGCCGTCAATCCGACGCCAAAAATTGCGGAAGCGAAAAACTTTAAATTTTCTTGAACTGGCAAACCGGCACCACCGCGCACTAAACACCCGGATCGAACCATTAACTAGTCCTAGCAAACTATAAGACGGGTTAGAGATATACCGAGTGATCCGAGTCCTCCAGTCTTCTCGTCGTCGTCCCGATCTTCCGCGGAATGTCCGGTCTCCTCCTAGTCGCCGGAAGGGCACCACATCGCCTACGTCTTTTACGGGTTCCCACCTCAATGCCGAGGCAACTCGGGCGCGAAGTTGGCTAGCCGACGCGCCCAAGATTTGCTGTAGACCAGTGTAGAATGGTTGTCACTTTGGGGTTATGTTGCCATAAAGATGATGGAGGAATTGGTGCAAAAGAATTTTCCATGGATCTTGCTGGAAGAATGGAGCATGGGTTTTAAATGAGCTCGGCCAAAAACATCAGCCCCTGCACCCCATTTCGTTGCTCTGTCAAAAATGCAAGGGGGTGATTTATCCTTAGGAAAAACAACTCTCTCTCACAAAAAACAATCAGCCCCCTGAGCCCACCAATTAAAGCTCAAAGCTTCCTTAAGAAATTAATCATTCATCAAAACCAGCATCTCCAGCACACACCATTAATTAATCAAGAAGGAAATTTTCCACAAAAACAAATCTCTCCCCTCACTCACAGCATATGTGGCCGGCCCCCACACAAGAAAATGGGTGGAGAAAAAGAATGGAAAAAGATAAGGTCACACCAAATCAAAACCCACACTCAACCATCTTCCACCAACCTCATCATCAACAACCATGATGAGCCAAAGTCAAGCCATGATGGAAAAGAAAGAGTCAAAGGATGGGCTCCATCATGAAACCATCATGATACAAATATAAGCAAAGAACCCCCTCCACAAACACTCATTTGCAACAATGCAAATAAGCCCTCCTCCACCAAACTTCGGCCAATGAACGGAACAAAGGAAATCGGCCGAAACGGAAAGCAAACTGGCAACTCCAGAAAACTGGTCCCGTAATAAATTACAGGAAAACCCCGATACTGTGCATACACACCCGTATTTGTATTCCGACCGAAATACAAATGCAATGAGACAAAATCTACACTGTACTATACTAGGATCCGGCTTATACCAAAGCCGGCTAGTAAAATCCGTTCGATCCTGATCCGTGCAATACCGTACGTATCTGATCGAACCCTGCCATATAACCATACGGCCTATAGTACAGACTGTCCGATCCTGATCCGTGCAATACCGCACGTATCTGATCGGACCTTGCCATATCTCCATACGGCCTCTACAACCTTTCGCCCGAAAGCTGAGTAACTGAATGTGGGGGACTCTAAAGACTCATCAACACCTTGGTTGTGGATTTAACCACTAGCACGTTAGAGGTATAAGCCAATACGTAACGGGCTACCAAGTATTGACTAAAAGGGACGTCTGTGAGCGAACTCAGCCTGACACCCTACTGAGCCTGTCAGTGACAATATCCGTACAGTCCGGTCCGTTCGTCTATGAGCATCGCATGGCGGGCCTAGGGGGTTGGTAAAAGTCAGACCCCCAAAAGCGGTACAAGTCGTGTCGGAGTGTAGCCCAGAACACCCTGAGATACTACTGGAATACCTACCAGTAAATCTCCTTGCCTCGGCCGAGGGCTTCGTGTAATGGCTCTCCTAGACACAGCACGACCTCACCCCCAATACCGGGAGAGACGAACCCCTGAAGATACGCTCACTGCCTCCATGTGGCTCGGGACTGTACCCAACTAAAACCTGTTTGCACGACTCCTTTGAGCCGTGGTAGGGTAGTAATCAAAGTACAGTGGGAACTCACACGAGACAAATGACGATCCCCAGGTCGATGAACTAACCTGCACACATGTCACCAGGGAACTGCCATCTGACGTCTGGTATATGACCAACTAGCATGTTCCCGGCGAGTCCTGTCCGGTGTACTCATAACCCAATGAGCACCTGTATACATCTTAGGTGATCCAACTGACACCAGTGGCTTGTGAGACCGGCCACCGCCCCTCGTCGGGGTCTCGACTGTATACACTAGTCTACTATGGAGAATCGATGCCCTGTCTCGAAACTCTCACGACTGGGGACCTTTTAAGGATATGCTTATAGACCCCCAGCTCCCACTTATATGATCGCCCTCATACTGCTGGTGGTCAAGCAAGAATCCTAGGGGCTCTATCAACGTGTAATAGCGACGTGTCAGGTCACTTAAAGCAGTACACGATGATAAAGGTAAACCAGATAGCATACTATCATCTCGAGTAAGACTGTCCTACCGGGATAGGTCCTCCCTCAATCATTACAATCACGTACCTGTGACCTAATAATTGACTCTGAGGGCACTATCTCCAACAATCTCCCACTTGCACTCAAGGCTAATTATTGCGATGTCGCATACTCACAGCCCGTGTGATACCGAACATCCAACTCCTCTACTAGTCAGTCTCACAAAGCTCGTTTGCGGAACTATTGCGTTCGAGGAATAGCCTCAGTGAGTGGATCCGCTTAGTTGTTTCTTTCTATGTCTCTCTAAATCTCAAGTTCGCGGAGAAACCCATCTCCCGAAATGAGCAATACCTGTCTTAGGATGTGTCTGGATGTCTGATGGGACATAGCTCATAAATGAACTCCAAATCCAAACTTCTTAGACTGTATCGTCAACTGAACTTAATCAGTATCCTGCGCCATACCACCCTTCAGTATTGCCTTGGACCACCTGTCCAAAATACTGCCCCTCATCAGAAGGAAAACTATAACTCTGACAACCTCCTTGTCGTCCATGTCACCTTGGAAGCCTGGAATGATAACTGTCTCCTGAATGAGGCTGTCGTTATCATATCCCTAGAACATCCACTTATGTTCTAAAACTGCTTCCGACTGTTTCTCCAGGATTGGATCAATATCAACTTATTGCATCTAGTGCAAGAACAATATCTGGTGTGGTACTTGACATCTCATGATTGACTCAATTGCCTGAGCAAGTGATCTGCCAATCATGCACATCCCTCTCCCCTTTAGTCTATAAGACATCTTTAGAGAGGGTGACTCCATCTTCTGCAGGTACACTACCGTGCATGGAGTCGTCCATTCTAAATACTCTTAGAATGCTGTCTAAGTACCCTGATTGGGAAACCACCCAAATCTAGATCTAAAACCATAGATCTAGTAACCAGTTTGTCTGATATAATGTCCAAGTCCCATATGGAGAAACTACTGTGTGACGACCAAAGTATAACCGATTGTAGTATAGGAGTTTCCTTTCCTACTCTGTGTATGTCATCCAAATACCAGGATATCACACCCTACTACCTTCTCAACAGATCCATCCCCTATTCTGATGAAGTCAAACCTATGACTGTCACATCAGAAATAGATGATCTATCTCCGCTACATCTGCTTTAGTCTATAAACAGACATAAGCTACCTGTCCACCAGTGCTTCCGCTGCTCCCACTGACTACGACAACCCTCTGGCAGAGTCATATACACGTACACTTCTAAAGCTAGTTTAGAACGACGCTATATTCATCCTCCTGCCGGGTCTCGCAGCCTGGAACAACAGCAATGGCAAGTGTGGGTAAACAAGAACCTCCCTTCCACCGTCCTTGAGGCTACTGAAGTACCTCTCGAGCGCCTGAGGTTACCCACCAAAATCTGCGGAGTGGCCAATGGAATGTCAAATCAGATTCAAATCATGCAACTGTCTCCAGTGCATGTCAACTAAATGGAAGGAGGCTGATCAGCGTTACTCAACTTAGGAATACTTCCAATTATGAAATAACCTGAAAGAGAAGCAAGTTCTCTTAATCATTACTATCAACTGAATACCATACACAAGTATCTACATCTTCGATCTCTTTGAAGAATCCCGATACTTGCTACACCTGGTTCTCTACTCTATTCAAATACCAATAACTTCTCAAAATTCGGACCCTGTGTTTCCACGAAACACCTGTCTAAAAACTAGAGAAGTCATAAGTAAACCGAATATAGTACGAGGACCAACCCCTCTGTCCTGATGGACCCTGGACAACATACAATACTCTGTATAAGTCCCTTGAGTCTGATAACTCATTCACTGTGTGTCGTAGGCTGAAAACTGTACTTATGGTTAAGAAGAATTACACCGCTGTTTAATGCTCCTTACCTAACCATCCACTGATATAGGTAAATGTCGCAGACATAATTTCAAAAGGGTATATCTCACTCTATGAAAATAGACGTACAGATATATCGATTTGAAATTGGTGCATAACAGCGGATATTCAAAACCAAATATTTGCCAACCGGCAAACAGCCCAGGTGATTTCCTCAAATATCACCGATTCCAACGAATCCCGATATAATGAGGATAATCACCCAATTCCCAATAACTTACTCCCACTCATCATCTGTAAAACCATACAGATGTGAGAATCGTACCTGGTAAATACATACCCTGGAGTAAGTATCTATTTGGGAAATCAGTTTTCCTTTAACAGTACACAGTGAGACTGAAACATTGAAATGTTCCGATGGGGTATTCTGGTATTCCTAGTAATGCCTCTTCCAGATTCACGACTGTAACCGTATAGTTCTTTGCCACCTCTCCAAATCCCTTCATATGTCTTTAGTCTTTACCTTCTGTACACCCCTTTAGGCCAAATGGTTTTCTTCCTTCCCTACCGTTCGGCACCAGCCTATGGTTTGGAAGAAGACTATCCAATAAGCATAATGGGTGTACTGTCCCAATCCTAGGAACACTCGCAATGAGAGAGGGTGAAGATAAAAGACAACCGAATAAACCTAATTCCTATTTCTCCTGGACCAGAATCCATCCCCGAACTGGAACAAGTTCCATTCGAGTTCGTATATAACCATACGATGGGGTATCCAAATAAACTGTGGATCTTCGTAGTGATACGGAGTGTCCTGGAGAAATACAAAGGTGATGTGGGAGTGGTAACGAAATATTTGGTTTGGTCGTGAATATCTGTTGCAATTTACTTTGCCCTCTTACTAATCCCTTGCTTTGTCTGAACTTAATACCTTCTGCACACCATCGTTATGCTAATTGGTTTTCTTCATTCCCTACCGGTCGGCACCAGCCTAAGGTTTGGAAGTAGACAATCCAATTTGCGTAATAGGTGTACTACCCCTAAACCAAGGAGTACTCGTAACCTGAGAGAGGGTAAAAGGAAAAGACAACTGAATAATCCTATCCGTTTCCTCCAGAACCTGAAACCATCCTCGAATAAATTCCTTCGAGTTCGTATCTAACCATACGATGGTTTTGTCCAATGGAAGTGGACGTTCGTAGTAATACGGGGTGTCCTGGAGAAAAGGGTAAAAGTAGGAGTGGTAATGAGGTTTGCAACTCTGACAATCCAAAAGCCAGTGTATAAGAAGGTTCGGTCAACTTGGTCACTGAGTCATAGTCTTAGGGTCGCTGCCAGAGAGAGAGAAAAGAAACACTCAGCGTGCACTCTAACCTAGATCAGAATGGTTACCAATTTATCTAATCTGGAATCCTCCCACTGTACCTCAAATTCTCCTCCAAACCTGAAAGAGGAATTAGTCGGGGTTACCCGAGGAGTAAACTAACTCATCAGTGGGAATCGGGATCCAACCATCATCGCATGATAACGTGACGGAATCCGCTCACGGTGTCACACTCCAGAAGGTATGCGCATATCTGGCAAGTTTCAGTTCTTTTGAAACTCCCGATGTGATTTTTGCCCCATGCTCTTATGACCTTGGCGAAGGTCAACAAATCATAAGTCACATGTCAAGTTCTACCCGTCATTATCCAGGTTAATTTGAATCCACCCGTACAAGCCCTTGACGAAGGTCAACAAGGCTATACGACTGTCCCAAACCAACGCATCTATCTATGCTGCAGAAAGGCAACAAGCAGCTACCATACACTATGCCTTGACGAAGGCCAACAAACATAGCATGAATACTACGTGCTACCCGTCTGAAACGACGGAGGGCTACGAATGGTTTCTGGCGAAAACCTTTAACGTAAAGAACTTGATATCGTCGAAGGAGCTGATAGCTTTTTGAAAATATAGTGACGAAAACCGTTGCTAAAGAGGTCACTCCCGGTGAAGGGATCTCGGCTCTTTCCCCGTAGAATGGGGTGCAGGATATTCCAACTGAATACCACGATGCAAAGCAAAAGTAATCGGCTATAGTGAAGTTAATGCCCTGACGCAAACTTATTGTCCAAGGGGTCACTCCCGGTGAAGGGATCTCGGCCCTTGCCTCGTCGACTGAGGAGCAGGATATTCTAACTGAATACCACAATGCAAAACAAAAGTGAACGTCCTTGCAATAACAGCTTTTTGAAAAGTGTTCCAACAACATCAGATTAGGTTTGTTTTTAACTTGTATTGATCCGAATCAATGCAGTCCCATCAATTGATCACACCACAACGAACGAAAATATACTGATGTACGTATATGCCATCCGCATTCGTCACTGGGTCCCGTCATTACCCGTTAGGTTAGCTAACTAACGACAGAGCGGGGACTGGACTAGCGCGGATGCAAAACATATACAACATCTACTAATATATATACCAATATATAGTATTTCGCTCAAGGCGTGAATAAAATGCAACATCACAGAAATGTACAGCATCACAGAAACAATACAGATATCTGGGATCCCCGGGTTTCACAGAGCCGCTGAAACCCGACGTTCCCCTGGTCGTGTGGATAGCCTGTGCAATGAAATCTTAGACCCCTACGGGCGCGGCAAGTTACCCGCCAAAACCTGAAGCGAGGCAGCCCCCTTCATCACCGTGAATGGACCACCCAGCACTTCACGGAATCCGGTAACTTGGGCACCCCTCCTGGGTCAACCTGTACCCCCTACGAGTGCGGCGAATAGCCCGCCAATTCTAGAGTGAAGCCCCCTCCGTCTCAATGCCATGAGATGCGGGCTTGTTGCCCTCTAGAACCCGGCTATCCGTGCACCCCTCCGCGGGGCAATCCTAGTACAGAAAGTAAAATATACATACAACGGGTACATCGACCGCAACCTGGCCGTGCCCCAAAAAAATAATACAATCAGGCAGTGACGGCAGTCCACATGTCGGACGCTCGCCCCGCAATATCAAATGTACATAATACAACAGAACTGTACTAGCATTGCATCCAGGCTATCCCCCACGACCGATCCGCAACATCACAGCAAAAACAGAACATCAACGTGAAAGTCACGTTCGCAAATCCGTCTAACCGGGCTATAGCAGTTAGACCGGATTTACCGATCAAGTGACATTCACGGTCGCAGATATAATGTAAATACTGTGAAAAATGTGTTTAAAATATCCGATCGATCAAACTTTAACAAGTGGGCCCCCAAGTACTACTGTAGCACATCAAGAAATTCTGGGCCCAAAATTAATATTCCAAAACCCCAATTTTAACCCCAGAAAGATACTGTAGAAATTTGGTGCAGGGAACCCAACAGTGTGCGGCGGATCCGCGGCCCAAAGGGGTGTTTGGCCGTGGATCCGCGCTCCAACAGTGGACTTAGTGCATCGAATTTTCACAGAACTCTTAGATTTTCCAGTACATCACTTTTCTGTAACCTGAAAAAATTTTCGACACCAAAAATTTTCAACAGAAACTGATGCGAACTAAAATGCGGATTTTGGAATTTTGGTCGATCGGAAATGTAAAACACATTACACAAAGCTAGACTAAGTTAATGGCGAGGCTCTGATACCACTGTAAGTGCACGGCGGCGCCCCGGCCGTCAATCCGACGCCAAAAATTGCGGAAGCGAAAAACTTTAAATTTTCTTGAACTGGCAAACCGGCACCACCGCGCACTAAACACCCGGATCGAACCATTAACTAGTCCTAGCAAACTATAAGACGGGTTAGAGATATACCGAGTGATCCGAGTCCTCCGGTCTTCTCGTCGTCGTCCCGATCTTCCGCGGAATGTCCGGTCTCCTCCTAGTCGCCGGAAGGGCACCACATCGCCTACGTCTTTTACGGGCTCCCACCTCAATGCCGAGGCAACTCGGGCGCGAAGTTGGCTAGCCGACGCGCCCAAGATTTGCTGTAGACCAGTGTAGAATGGTTGTCACTTTGGGGTTATGTTGCCATAAAGATGATGGAGGAATTGGTGCAAAAGAATTTTCCATGGATCTTGCTGGAAGAATGGAGCATGGGTTTTAAATGAGCTCGGCCAAAAACATCAGCCCCTGCACCCCATTTCGTTGCTCTGTCAAAAATGCAAGGGGGTGATTTATCCTTAGGAAAAACAACTCTCTCTCACAAAAAACAATCAGCCCCCTGAGCCCACCAATTAAAGCTCAAAGCTTCCTTAAGAAATTAATCATTCATCAAAACCAGCATCTCCAGCACACACCATTAATTAATCAAGAAGGAAATTTTCCACAAAAACATATCTCTCCCCTCACTCACAGCATATGTGGCCGGCCCCCACACAAGAAAATGGGTGGAGAAAAAGAATGGAAAAAGATAAGGTCACACCAAATCAAAACCCACACTCAACCATCTTCCACCAACCTCATCATCAACAACCATGATGAGCCAAAGTCAAGCCATGATGGAAAAGAAAGAGTCAAAGGATGGGCTCCATCATGAAACCATCATGATACAAATATAAGCAAAGAACCCCCTCCACAAACACTCATTTGCAACAATGCAAATAAGCCCTCCTCCACCAAACTTCGGCCAATGAACGGAACAAAGGAAATCGGCCGAAACGGAAAGCAAACTGGCAACTCCAGAAAACTGGTCCCGTAATAAATTACAGGAAAACCCCGATACTGTGCATACACACCCGCATTTGTATTCCGACCGAAATACAAATGCAATGAGACAAAATCTACACTGTACTATACTAGGATCCGGCTTATACCAAAGCCGGCTAGTAAAATCCGTTCGATCCTGATCCGTGCAATACCGTACGTATCTGATCGAACCCTGCCATATAACCATACGGCCTATAGTACAGACTGTCCGATCCTGATCCGTGCAATACCGCACGTATCTGATCGGACCTTGCCATATCTCCATACGGCCTCTACAACCTTTCGCCCGAAAGCTGAGTAACTGAATGTGGGGGACTCTAAAGACACATCAACACCTTGGTTGTGGATTTAACCACTAGCACGTTAGAGGTATAAGCCAATACGTAACGGGCTACCAAGTATTGACTAAAAGGGACGTCTGTGAGCGAACTCAGCCTGACACCCTACTGAGCCTGTCAGTGACAATATCCGTACAGTCCGGTCCGTTCGTCTATGAGCATCGCATGGCGGGCCTAGGGGGTTGGTAAAAGTCAGACCCCCAAAAGCGGTACAAGTCGTGTCGGAGTGTAGCCCAGAACACCCTGAGATACTACTGGAATACCTACCAGTAAATCTCCTTGCCTCGGCCGAGGGCTTCGTGTAATGGCTCTCCTAGACACAGCACGACCTCACCCCCAATACCGGGAGAGACGAACCCCTGAAGATACGCTCACTGCCTCCATGTGGCTCGGGACTGTACCCAACTAAAACCTGTTTGCACGACTCCTTTGAGCCGTGGTAGGGTAGTAATCAAAGTACAGTGGGAACTCACACGAGACAAATGACGATCCCCAGGTCGATGAACTAACCTGCACACATGTCACCAGGGAACTGCCATCTGACGTCTGGTATATGACCAACTAGCATGTTCCCGGCGAGTCCTGTCCGATGTACTCATAACCCAATGAGCACCTGTATACATCTTAGGTGATCCAACTGACACCAGTGGCTTGTGAGACCGGCCACCGCCCCTCGTCGGGGTCTCGACTGTATACACTAGTCTACTATGGAGAATCGATGCCCTGTCTCGAAACTCTCACGACTAGGGACCTTTTAAGGATATGCTTATAGACCCCCAGCTCCCACTTATATGATCGCCCTCATACTGCTGGTGGTCAAGCAAGAATCCTAGGGGCTCTATCAACGTGTAATAGCGACGTGTCAGGTCACTTAAAGCAGTACACGATGATAAAGGTAAACCAGATAGCATACTATCATCTCGAGTAAGACTGTCCTACCGGGATAGGTCCTCCCTCAATCATTACAATCACGTACCTGTGACCTAATAATTGACTATGAGGGCACTATCTCCAACAGTAAAAACCGTCCGATCACGATCCGTGCAATACCGCACGTATCTGATCGAACCCTGCCATATCTCCATACGGCCTCTACAGTGTTTCGCCCGAAACCTGAGTAACTGAGTGTGGTGGACTCTTAAGACTCGTCAATACTATGGCTGTGGATTTAACCACTAGCACGTTAGAGGTATAAGCCAATACGTGACGGGCTACCAGGTATTGACCAAAAGGGACGTCAATGAGCGAACTCATCCTGACACCCTACTGAGCCTGTCAGTGACAATATCCGTACAGTCCGGTCCGTTCGTCTATGAGCATCGCATGGCGGGCCTAGGGGGTTGGTAAAAGTCAGACCCCCAATAGCGGTACAAGTCGTGTCGGAGTGTAGCCCAGAACACCCTGAGATACTACTGGAATAGCTACCAGCAAATATCCTGCCTTGGCTAAGGACTTTTCATATTCTGGCTCTCCTAGACACAGCGCGACCTCACCCCAATACCGGGAAAGACGAATCCCTGCAAATCCGCTCACTGCCTCCATGTGGCTCGGGACTGTACCCAACTAAAACCTGTTTGCACGTCTCCTTTGAGCGTGGTAGGGTAGTAATCAAAGCACAGTGGGAACTCACACGAGACAAATGACGATCTCAGGTCGATGAACTATCCTGTACACATGTCACCAGGGAACTGCTATCTGACATCAGGTATAATCCCAACTAGCAGGTTCCCGGCGAGTCCTGTCCGGTGTACTCATAACCCAATGAGCACCTGTATACATCTTAGGTGAACCAACTGACACCAGTGGCTTGTGAGACCGGCCACCGCCCCTCGTCGGGGTATCGACTGTATACACTAGTCTACTCTGGAGAATCGATGCCCTGTCTCGAAACTCCCACGACTAGGGACCTTTTAAGGATGTGCTTATCGACTCCAGCTCTCACGTATATGATCGCCCTCATACTGCTGGTAGTCAAGCAAGAATCCTAGGGGCTCTATCAACATGTAATAGCGACTCGTAAGGTCACCTAAACCAGTACACGATGATAAAGATAAACCGGATAGCATACTATCATCTCGAGTAAGATTGTCCTACTGGGACAGGTCCTCCCTCAATCATTGCAATCACGTGCCTGTGATCCAATAATTGACTCTGAGGGGGCACTATCTCCAACAATCTTCCACTTGCACTCAAGGCTAATTATTGCGATGTCGCATACTCACAACCCGTGTGATACTGAACACCCAACTCCTCTACTAGTCAGTCTCACAAAGCACGTTTGCGAAACTATTGCGTTCGAGGAATAACCTCAGTGAGTGGATCCGCTATGGTGTTTCTTTCTATGTCTCTCTTTATCTCAAGTTCGCGGAGAAAGCCATCTCCCGAAATGAGCAATACCTGTCTTAGAATGTCTGGATGTCTGATGGGACCTAGCTCAAAAATGAACTCCAAATCCAAATTTCTTAGACTGTATCATCAACTGAACTTAATCAGTATCCATGCCTTCCCTCAGTATCCACCTGGACCACCTGTCCAAAATACTGCCCCTTGTCAGAGGGAAAACTATAACTCTGACAGCCACTCTGTCATCCAGGTCACCTTGGAAGCCTGGAATGATAACTGTCTCCCGAAGGAGAATGCGGTTATCATAACCCTAGAACATCAACTTATGTTCTAAAACTGCTTCCGACTGTTTTTCCAGGATTGGATTAATATCAACTTATTGCACCTACTGTAAGAACAACATCTGGTGTGGTACTTGACATCTCATGATTGACTCAATTGCCTAAGCAAGTGATCTGCCAATCATGCACATCCCTCTCCCCTTTAGTCTGTAAGACACCTTTAGAGAGGGTGACTCCATCACCTGCAGGTACACTACCGTGCTAGGAGTCGTCCATTCTAAATGCTCATAGAATGCTGTCTAAGTACCCAGATTGGGAAACCACCCAAATCTAGATCTAAAACCATAGATCTAGTAACCAGAATGTCTGATATAATATCCAAGTCCTGTGTGGAGAAACTACTGTGTGACGACCAAAGTATAACCGATCGTAGTATAGGAATATCACTTCCTACTCTGTGTATGTCATCAAATACTAGGACATCACATCCTACTACCTTCTTAATAGATCCATCCCCTATTCTGATGAAGTCAAACCTATGACTGTCACATCAGAAATAGATGATCTATCTCCGCTATATCTGCTTTAGTCTATAAATAGACATATGCTAACTGTCCACCAATGCTTCCGCTGCTCCCACTGACTACGACAACCCTCTGGCAGAGTCATATAGACGTACACTTCTAAAGCTAGTTTAGAACGACGCTATACTCATCCTCCTGCCGGGTCTCACAGTCTGGAACAACAGCAATGGCAAGTCTGGGTAAACAAGAACCTCCCTGCCACCGTCCTTGAGCATACCGAAGTACCTCTCGAGTGCCTGAGGTTACCCACCATATCTGCGGAGTGGCCAATGGAATGTCAAACCAGATTGAATCTTCAGGTTCTTATCAAATCTTCAGTAATCGTTTGCGGTTCTGGAATCACTTCCAGTTCTACCATACTCCCACTACTGTTTTCTGAAAAAATCCATTTTTGTAAAAACTGTGGCGAGTCTTAGAACAATATCACTATTGATCTTCCAGATGGTAGAAAGTCAACCCTCGTCATAGCCCGGATCAACCCACAAACAGCCATTACAGAAACGTGCCTTGAGTTATCCGGAGTCTGGTTTTAAGCATAAGCCGGACAACTCCCCGTATCTTAACAAAGTCAAGATATGAACTGTTCTATATCCAATACAGAAAAAGAAGCACTAATTTAATTGAACCAGATTCAAATCGTACAGCTGTCTCCAGTGCATGTCAACTGAATGGAAGGAGGCCGATCAGCGTTACTCAAGTTAGGAGTGCTTCCAATTATGAGTAACCTGAAAGAGAAGCAAGTTCTCTTAACCACTACTATCAACTGAATACCATATACAACTATCTACATCTTCGATCACTTTGAAGAATCCCGATACTTGCAACACCTGGTTCTCTACTTTATTCATATACCCGTAACTTCTCAAAACTTGGACCCTGCGTTTCTACGAAACACCTGTCTAAGAACTAGAGAAGTCACAAGCAAACAGAATATAGTACGAGTACCTACCCCTCTGTCCTAATGGACATTGGACAACATACAATACTCTGTATAAGTTCCTTGAGTCTAATAACTCATTCACTGTGTGTTGTAGGTTGAAAACTGTACTTATGGTTAAGAAGAATTACACCGCTGTTCAATGCTCCTTACCTAACCATCCACTGATATAGGTAAATGTCATAGACATAATTTCAAAAGGTATATCTCACTCTATAAAAATAGATGTACAGATATATCAATTTGAAATTGGTGCATAACAACGGATATTCAAAACCAAATATTTGCCGTCCGACAAACAACCCAGGTGACTTCCTCAAATATCACCAATTACAACGAATTCTGATATAATGAGGATGATCACCTAATTCCCAATAACTTACTCCCACTCATCATCTGTAAAACTATACAGATGTGAGAATCATACCTGGTAAATACATACCCTGGAGCAAGTGTCTAATTGGGAAATCAGTTTTCTTTTAACAGTACACAGTGAAACTGAAACATTGAAATGTTTCGATGGGGTATCCTGGTATTCCTAGTAATGCCTCTTCCATTATCCAGATTCACAACTATAACCGTATAATTCTTTGCCATTTCTCCAAATCCCTTTATATGTCTTTAGTCATTACCTTCTGTACACCCCTTTAGGCCAAATGGTTTTCTTCCTTCCCTACCGTTCGGCACCAGCCTATGGTTTGGAAGAAGACTATCCAATAAGCATAATGGGTGTACTGTCCTAGTCCTAGGAGCACTCGCAACGCGAGAGAAGGTGAAGATAAAAGACACCTGAATGAACCTTATTCCTATTTCTCCTGAACCAGGATCCATCCCCGAACTGGAACAAGTTCCTTTCGAGTTCGTATATAACCATACGATGGATTATCCAATAAACTGGGATCTTCGTAGTGATACGGAGTGTCCTGGAGAAATACAAAGGTGATTTAGGATTGGCGAAGAAATACTTGGTTTGGTCGTGAATAGCAGTCGCAATTTACTTTGCCCTCTTACTAATCCCTTTCTTTGTCTTAACTTAATACCTTCTGTACACCATCATTATGCTAATTGATTTTCTTCATTCCCTACCGTTCGGCACCAGCCTAAGGTTTGGAAGAAGACTATCCAATTTGCGTAATAGGCGTACTATCTCCTAAACCAAGGAGTACTCGTAACCTGAGAGAAGGTAAAAGGAAAAGACAACTGAATAGTCCTATTCGTTTTCTCCAGAACCGGAAACCATCCTCGAATTCCTTCGAGTTCGTATATAACCATATGATGGTTTTGTCCAATGGAAGTGGACGGTCGTAGTAATATGGGGTGTCCTGGAGAAAAAGGTAAAAGTATGAGTGGCAATGAGATTTGCAACTCTGACAATCCAAAAGCTAGTGTTAAGAAGGTTCGGTCAACTTGGTCACTGAGTCATAGTCTAGGGTCGGGTCAATGGTCGCTGCCAAAGAGAGAGAGAAAAGAAACACTCAGCGTGCACTCTAACCTAGATCAGAATGGTTATCACTTTATCTAATCTCGAAACCTCCCACTGTAACGTCAAATTCTTCCCCAAACCTGAAAGAAGAATTAGCCGGGATCACCCGAGGAGTAAACCAACTCATCAGTGGGAATCGGGATCCAACTATCATCGCATGATAACGTGACGGAATCCGCTCACGTTATCACACTCCAGAAGGTATGCGCATATCTGGCAAGTTTCAGTTCTTTTGAAACTCCCGATGTGGATTTTTGCCCCATGCTCTTATGACCTTGACTAAGGCCAACAAATCATAAGTCACATGTCAAGTTCTACCCCTCATTATCCAGGTTGATTTGAACCCACCCGTACAAGCCCTTGACTAGGGCCAACAAGGCTATACGACTGTCCCAAACCAACGCATCTATCTATGCAGCATATGAACACCAAATAGCTACCAAACACTGTGCCTTGACTATGGCCAACAAGCACAGCTTGAATACTATTGACTATCCATATGAAACGACGGAGGGCTACGAATGGTTTCTGGCGAAAACCTTTAACGTAATGAACTTGATATTGTTGAAGGAACGGATAGCTTTTAAATATAGTGACGATAACCTTTGCTAAAGAGGTCACTCCCGGTGAAGGGATCTCGGCTCTTTCCCCGTAGAATGAGGTGCAGGATATTCCAACTGAATACCACGATGCAAAGCAAAAGTAATCGGCTATAGTGAAGTTACTGCCGTGACGCAAACTTTTGTCCAAGGGGTCACTCCCGGTGAAGGGATCTCGGCCCTTGCCTCGTTGACTGAGGAGCAGGATATTCCAACTGAATACCACGATGCAAAACAAAAAAGAACGCCCTTGCAATAACAGCTTTTTGAAAAGTGTTCCAACAACATCAGAATAGGTTTGTTTATCTTGCATTGATCCAAATCAACGCAGTCCCATCAATTGATCACACGACAAAGAACGAAAATATAATGATGTACGTATATGCCATCCGCATTCGCCACTGGGTCCCGTCATCACCCGTTAGGTTAGCTAACTAACGACAGAGCGGGGACTGGACTAGCGCGGATGCAAAACATATATAACATCTACTAGTATATATATAATATATAATTTTCGCTCAAGGCGTGATAAAATGCAACATCACAGAAATGTACAGCATCACAGAACAATACAGATATCTGGGATCCCCGGGTTTCACAGAGCCGCTACTGAAACCCGACGTTCCCCTGGTCGTGTGGATAGCCTGTGCAATGAAAATCCTAGACCCTTACGGGCGCGGCAAGTTACCCGCCAAAACCTGAAGCGAGGCAGCCCCCTTTAGCAACGTGAATGGACCACCCAGTACTTCACGGAATCCGGTAACTTGGGCACCCTTCCTGGGCCAACCTGTACCCCCTACGAGTGCGGCGAACAGCCCGCCAATTCTAGAGTAAAGCCCCCTCCGTCTCAATGCCATGAGATGCGGGCTCGTTGCCCTCTAGAACCCAGCTATCCGTGCACCCCTCCGCGGGGTAATCCTAGTACAGAAAGTAAAATATACATACAACGGGTACATCGACCGCAACCTGGTCGTGCCCCAAAAGAATAATACAAACAGGCAGTGACGGCAGTCCACAGGTCGGACGCTCGCCCCGCAATATCAAATGTACATATAAAACAAAACTGTACTACCACTGCAACCAGGCTATCCCCACCGACCGATCCGCAACATCACAGCAAAACACAGAATATCAACGTGAATGTCACGTTCGCAAATCCGTCTAAAAGGGCTATAGCAGATAGACTGGATTTACCGATCGAGTGACATTCACGGTCGCAGATATAATGTAAATACTGTGAACTAGCATGTTTAAAATATCCGATCGAACAAATTTATCAAAGTGGGCCCCAAGCAATACTGTAGCACCAACAGAAAATCTGGGCCCAAAAAGAATATCCCCAAACCCCTATTTTTAACTCATAAGCTATCTGCAAAATTTTGATCAAGTGATCAATCAAAAGCGCGGCGGAACCGCGGCCCAAGCATGGGTTTGGCCGCGGTTCCGCGGCGGTTTGGAGAGATCGCGCGACCAAATTTTCACAGATTGCTTCGATATCCATGCACAGTATTCTGAGACAACCTGAAAAATTTTTGGAGCCAAAAAAATTTCAACAGAGAACACATGTGCATACAAAATACGGTTTTTAGGGAATTTTGTTCGATCGAGTACTAAACATACTAGAGCAAGCTAGGTTAGGTTAACGGCGTGGCTCTGATACCAATGTAAGTCCACGGTGGCGCCCCGGCCGTCAATCCGACGCCGGAAATGCGGAAACGAAAAACTTTGCTAACTAGCAAACCGGCACCACCGCACACTTTTAACCCGGATCGGGCCATTAACCTAGCTACTAGCAAACAACAAGATGGGTAGAGAAGTATACCAAGCGATCCATGTCCTTCGGTCTTCGTCTCCACTCCGATCTCCCACGGAATCTCCGCCCGTCACGTCCTCGTCGGAAAGGGCACCACGTAGCCGGAATCTTTTACGGGCTCCCACCTCTGGACCGAGGCAACTCGGGCGCGAAGTTGACTAGCCGACGCGTCCAAGGGATGCTGTAGGCAAGTGTAGAACCATGTCTTATTTGGGGTTTAGTTGCCATGGAGGATGGAGGTGAAGAAAGAACTTTGGAGAGGTGAGAAGGGTTTTGTGAGCATGCCAAAAATGAGATGTATCAATTTCCCTCTCTCAATGAAATGAACCTCACCCTCACTCAAAATGGCTGGCCCCCTTTTATCAAAATGGTGGAGAGAAAAGATCAAAACCAAGAAGGGAGGTGATGGTAGGAGAAGTAGAGGGTGACCACATCCAAAAAGGCAATGATAACATTATCAAATCAACCTCAAATCCTTTCTCATCTCAAAAAAGCAAGAAATGATCATAGAAAAGAATGGTATCAAAAGATGCTTTCATAATCTATGCAAATGCAAGAAACCCCTCCACAATGTGTTATTTGCAAACTTGCAAATAACACCCTCCATCATAGAAGTCCGGCCATGGAGGAACAAAGAAAAACCGGCCGGAACGGAAAGACAACTGGCAACCTCAAAAAACTGATCCCGTAATAAATTACAGGAAAACCCCGCTACTGCATATACATGCCCGCATTTGTATTCCCACTGAACACAAGTGCAAAGAGACAATATCTACACTATCTAATACTAGGATCCGGCTTAAGCTAAAGCCGGCTAGTAAAAACCGTCCGATCACGATCCGTGCAATACCGCACGTATCTGATCGAACCCTGCCATATTTCCATACGGCCTCTACAGTATTTCGCCCGAAACCTGAGTAACTGAGTGTGGTGGACTCTAAAGACCCGTCAATAGTATGGCTGTGGATTTAACCACTAGCACGTCAGAGGTATAAGCCAATACGTGACGGGCTACAAGGTATTGACCAAAAGGGACGTCGATGAGCGAACTCATCCTGACACCCTACTGAGCCTGTCAGTGACAATATCCGTACATTCCGGTCCGTTCGTCTATGAGCATCGCATGGCGGGCCTAGGGGGTTGGTAAAATTCAGACCCCCAATAGCGGTACAAGTCGTGTCGGAGTGCAGCCCAGAACACCCTGAGATACTACTGGAATACCTACCAGCAAATCTCCTGCCTTGGCCAAGGACTTTTCATATTCTGGCTCTCCTAGACACAGCGCGACCTCACCCCCAATACCGGGAGAGACGAACCCCTGCAAATCCGCTCACTTCCTCCATGTGGCTCGGGACTGTACCCAACTAAAACCTGTTTGCACGTCTCCTTTGAGCGTGGTAGGGTAGTAATCAAAGCACAGTGGGAACTCACACGAGACAAATGACGATCTCAGGTCGATGAATTAACCTGTACACATGTCACCAGGGAACTGCTATCTGACATCAGGTATAATCCCAACTAGCAGGTTCCCGGCGAGTCCTGTCTGGTGTACTCATAACCCAATGAGCACCTGTATACATCTTAGGTGAACCAACTGACACCAGTGGCTTGCGAGACCGGCCACCGCCCCTCGTCGGGGTCTCGACTGTATACACTAGTCTACTCTGAAGAATCGATGCCCTGTCTCGAAACTCCCACGACTAGGGACCTTTTAAGGATGTGCTTATAGACTCCAGCTCTCACGTATATGATCGCCCTCATACTGCTGGTAGTCAAGCAAGAATCTTAGGGGCTCTATCAACGTGTAATAGCGACTCGTAAGGTCACCTAAAGTAGTATACGATGATAAAGGTAAACCAGATAGCATACTATCATCTCGAGTAAGACTGTCCTACTGGGACAGGTCCTCCCTCAATCATTGCAATCACGTGCCTGTGATCCAATAATTGACTCTGAGGGCACTATCTCCAACAGATACCACTGATGGGTTACCTACGACGGCAGCAAGGTTTCGGGAGGCATCGTCCATGCCAAATTAAAATTTTGCCGATTTAAATAACCCTAACATAGATCGTCTACTAGAAATAATACGGAAAGATATATGCAAACACTTTGCAAAAGTAAAGAGAGCAAGGAATATAACCTTTGTAGACCGGTCCTTCACTTCAAATAGCTCCGTGTAGTAGTCCCCTCCGCTGCGATCTCAAGCTCTGGACTCTAGAGAGGCTCCGTTGAAGAAACGAACGTGCTTTCTTCGAAGACTTCGAGGCCGAAGATGATCTACGTCGGGGAGATATTAACTCAAGCTATTCCTTCACTAGGTTATGAACTTTGTGAAGAGAACACCCTATACTACATGGCAAGTAGTAGAGGATGATGAAGTAGGAAGTGGGCTCACTTTAGAATTGATTTTCTCACACTTTTTCTCAAACCACCATTGAAGCTAGCAAGCTTTTTTAGGAGGAGGAAGAAGAAGAAGCTAGAACTCATCATAATAATTCATGTGAGAATGAATTATCCATAAAGAATAATGTAACCATGGGTGAGTTAAGCTATCATGCTTAACTCATGTAGAGAATTAACCAAGGTGCAAGGTTAAAGGGTTGGATTAAGTAATATCTAAGGAAATGACAAAAGAGTGGACTTTGTCAAAGTTTCTCCAAGCTTCTTCCAAGCTTGAGAACTTTGACTAAGTCTTCCTCATTTGTTAAATCTTAAGATATAAACAAAACCCTAATCATGGTATCATACACCCATCTTGTATGTATCATCAAGCATGATACAAACATGTACACTTGCATATATCACATATAAACAATGTGCACAATCTAGTGAGAAAATAAATCTTAAGTGAGCTAATACTAGTTAATGTAATGTAATATATCAAATATATAATTATACATTAAATTATTAAATTAACTCTTGATTTAATAATCCGGCTATAACCGACTAATATCATGTGTAACAACTTATCGAATCAACACTTGATCCGATAATCCGGCTATATCGCATATAACCGATCAATCTTATAAATCGCGAGAATAGAATACGGTATCTCATATCGTATCAATCTCGGTCCCGCACATATCACATATGTGCTCCTACTCCGTTTCGCTTGAGCCAGGAAACCCCTGTGTAGGACTCTAAAGACTCGTCAATACGCCGGCAGTAGGTGATGATCATATCAAACATCCACAAGCTGCAAGCGGTCTGCCAAACGTAACGGCCATCCGGGTATTGAGTGATCAGAAGATCAACAAGCAAGCCTGCTCACACTCCTGCGAATCCAATCAGTAACACTACCGTACAGTCCGGTCTCTTCGTCTGATATGTCGCATATCTCGTCTAGGGGTGGTAAACGTCAGACCCCAGTAACTGGATAAGTCGTGTCGATATGAGGCTTATAACGGGTCGAGAAACTACTGATAACACTTACCAGTATATCTTTGAAGCTGCCTTGTCCAAGGACTTCCTGTTATAGCCAATCGAACACTGCGCAACATCAACTCCCTATACCGGGAGAGACGAAACCCCTCCTATCGCTCATTGCCTCCATGTGACTCGGGACTGTACCCAAAAGCCACCGTTTTGCACGTTCTCTTGAATGTGGTAAGGTAGAAATCAAAGCACAGTGGGAATCACACAATATTCTATGGCGATCTCTGGTCTACAGACTAACATGTACCAGTGTCACCAGAGAACTGCCATCTGACGATAGGTATAATACCATCTGGGAGTTCTCGGCGAGTCCGTCCAGTGTACCCAGTCTCCACTGAGCACCCGTATACTGTCTCTGATGTCAAACACCAATGTATATGGGATCATCCATCGCCTTTCTACATGGGTCGAGAAGCTATACGCTAGTCTACTCTGGTAAATCGATGCCCTGTCTCGATACACCCACGACTATGAACATTTGAAGGATGTACTTAGAGACTACTCTGTCCCCACTAGTATAATCTGCATCATAGTCCTGGTAGTCAAGTACTCATCCTAAGGGCTTTATCAACATGTAACATAGAGACAATCAATGTACATGTTAAGATAAAGTGCAGCCAGATAGCATACTATCATTTCAAGCAAGAAAATCCTCTATATATATGTCCAAGCATCCACTACAATATACATCGTATGTACAGTAATGGCCTCTAGGGCATACATATCACTAACAATGCCATCCGCATTCGCCACTGGGTCCCGTCATCACCCGTTAGGTTACTTAACTAACGACAGAGCGGGGACTGGACTAGTGCGGGTGTAAAACATATACAATATGTTAGTGTATATGCCCTAGAGGCCATTACTGTATCATACTAGTTTGTATATTACTTAATGGAAGCTTGGGATATTCACCTTGTATATACAATCTTGCTCAAAATAGTAGTATGCTACTTGGTTTGTTTCTACTTCAATGTGTACATGTGTTTATTTTAGTATATCGCCTATACACATTAGTGGAGCCCTTAGGATCTTTGCTTGATTACCAGCGTTGTGATGGCAGTCACAATAGTGGGGCTGGGTAATGTATAAGCACATCCTTATGCAGGTCCCTGGTCGCAGGACTATCGAGACAGGGCATCGATACTCCGGAGTAGACTAGCGCATGCGCTTCTCATCCCAGTGTGGGAGACGGTCTGTCCCACAGCCGTCGGTACGTCGTACTTGAGATAGTATGCGGGTGCTCGTTGGGTTACGAGTACACTGGACAGGACTCGTCGGGAACTGACTAGTTGGTATTATGCCTATCGTCAGTTATCAGTTCCCAGGTGACATGAGTACAGCTTAGCCCGCTGACTTGACACTGTCACTTCGCCTCGAGTGTGTTCCCACTGTACTTTGATTACTACCCTACCACGGCTCAAAGGAGTCGTGCAAACAGGTGGTAGTTGGGTGCAGTCCCGAAGCACTTGGAGGCAGTGACGGTTAGACAGGATTCGTCTCTCCCGGTATTGGGGGTTGACATCGCGCTGTGTCTAGGAGAGCCATTACACGAGTAGTCCCTGGCCAGGGCAAACGAGATATACTGGTAGGCTTACAGTGTTATCTCAGGGTGTTTTGGGCTTCACTCCGACACGACTTGTACCGCTATTGGGGGACTGACGTTTACCGCCCCCTAGGCCCGCCATGCGATGTATCAGACGAACAGACCGGACTGTACGGAGAATGTCACATTCAGGCTCAGTAGGAGTTCAGATGGGTTTCGCCTCGTCAGTCTTCTTGTCGGCATTACCTGGGGACCGTTACGCACAGCTAGTGCCGCTTGCGGTCTGTGGTTAAACCCACTGCCAGCGTAGTGTCGAGTCTTTAGAGTCCCACAAAGAAAGCTTTTCGCCTTTAGGCAAAAGAGTAGAGGTCGCATGGTTTTGCGACAGGTCGCATGGTTTTGCGACAGGGTTCGGTCACATCCGTGCATTGTGCACGTACAGTGTCCGGACAGTTTACACTAGTGGGCTTTGGTTTAAGCCAGATCCTAGTGTACCTTTTGGGATTGGATTTATTCAGTATGTATTCGTGTTCCTCAGAACGCGGATGCGGGTGTGTATGCACAGTTGACGGAGAGACAGAGGCAGAGGATTCTCATTAGGGTTGTTGACCGTTGACCGTTGACTATTGACTTTTTGCTCAACCCTAATGAGAATATGATATGTGATTAACAATTATATTAATTAAGTATTATGGTGACATGGTTGTTGACTTGTTGACTTTGTTGACTTGTTGACTTTTGTTGACTTGTTGACTTTGTTGACCGGTTGACTAGGCTTGACTAGTTGACCATCATGATAACCATAGCTATCATTTCATGGCAAAGACTTTTGCTTGCTTGCTCTTTTGTGCAAAATGAGTGCATGAAATGATATGGCTATGGTTGCTTAAACCATCACATAACACTTGATTGATATGAAATGTTATCATTGTTTTGGATTATGAGAGGGTGAAAGTCAAAAGAGAGGCTCATTCTCACTTGCTCATTCTCTCTCTTGTTCTTGAGCTCTCATACACTTGCTCTCACCCTCTTCCTCTTGCTCCCTCTCTTGACTCTACGGTTCACTTGTCTCATGAGTTGAGAACCAAGAACCTTAGATAAAATCCCATACAAACTCTTCTCTACTCACTCTAGTTCACAAGGTTTAGCAAACCGAGTGAACTAGTTTCTTCAAAGTTCGAAGAAGGAGCCAAAGGTTGGAGCTTTCAGGTGGATCTATCTTCGGCGCAAGGAGACGACGGGAAGAAGCCGATCCGGACCACCATCGGAGTTTGAAGACGAAGGAGTTCAAGACAAGCAAGGTATAAACCCCCTAACCGAGTAGTTAACGACTCCTAGTTAGGTTGTTAGTTAGATGTTTAACAAAGATCCGGGTTTTAAGTCCATGTTACCACCTCTATAAAAATCGTTTTTTTCATCAAATTCCGCATGCCCGAAAGTACCGGGAGAGGTAGCATGGACTTACAGTGGTATCAGAGCCTAGTTAAACTCTATCTAACATGTTAGCAAAGTAGCTAGAAGATCGATCAAAGAAAAGTCGCAAAACGAACCCAAAACTGTAAAGTTTCTACCGATTTTTATTCTGTTCAAAAGTTGATAATTTTCATCTTAAAAATCGGCTCAGGCTTTTGTTAGAATAACCACCAAATTTGGTCCAACGATCGAGTCAAAGCGCCGCGGAAACGCGGCGGGAGCACGCTCCCGCCGCGGTTCCGCGGCCGAGTTGACTCGGCCGAGGTCCATCTTTGGTGCAGTGTGTTTCTGGGGTTGTTTTGGGATTTTTGGAATATGTGTTTTCTGCCCAGATTTTCCAGAACGAAAATTTTATTTTTGGGGTCCCGAAAATCCGTATTTTTGATCGAACTTCTAAAAGACTTAAGCTGACGGGTTTTTCTGTAATGTGATATTTGTATTGAACGTCTGCTAATCGCTATATGTCGATTAGTGGGGGTTATACAAATCTGTGATCTGTAATGTTGCTGGAATGTGTATATGAATATGTTGGATTATCGCGGGTGAATAGCCGGGGGTTGTGAGACGAGAGTTTTTTCTTTTCTTTCAATTCATGTAAATTTGTAAATTGATGTAATAATTATTTGTATGGCCGCACAACCGGGTCGGGGTTGTAGCCGTCATTGTATAATTTCTTTTTACTGTTTTTGCTCCTAGGATAGACCTATGGAGGGGGTGCACAAACTACCGGGTATGCCGAAGTGCTGAGTGGCCTACTCACGGCGTTGAGGGAGGTTGCTTCGCTTCGGGTACTTGGCGGGTAGTTTGCCGCACCCGTAGGGGTCTTGGGTGGGGTTTTGGCTATTCACCGCGACCGTGTAATCTGCTTTTCGTTACAGGCTCGTACGAATTGCGGATTCCTAGTATATCCAATGTATTCATCTGTGATCTGAAATGGCTATCATTGCAATATATCTATATATGATATTATTTAGGCGTTGCTTATGTTTTACAGCCGCGCTAGCCCAGCCCCCGCTCTGTCGTTAGTTAAGTAACCTAACGGGTAATGACGGGGCCCCGTGGCGAATGCGAATGGCATAAGCGTACGTCATATTTTGGTTGTTTTCTGCAATGGTAGGATTAAATGATGGGACGCATTAAAAGAACTAATGCAAGAATATCACGCATTAAAAGAACTAATGCAAGAAAATAAACCAAGTTAAAATCGTTGGAACACTTTCGAAAAACCACTCGGTTCTTCTCAAAACTAACTTTTAAATGTGGAGCTTGAGCCACTCCTTTTAAAAGCTATCTCGTTCCATCGATTATATCAAGTTCACTACGTTCACGGTTTTGCCAAAACCATTCGTAGCCCTCCGTCGTTTCACATGAATAGTCAATAGTATTCAAGCTGTGTATGTTGGCCAAAGTCAAGGCATAGTGATTGGTAGCTATTGGGTATTCATGTGTAGCATAGATAGATGCGTTAGTTTGGGACAGTCGTACTGCCATTTTGGCCAAAGTCAAGGGTAGGTACGGATGGATCCAAATTAACCTGGACAATGACGGGTAGAACTTGACATGTGACTTATGATATTTTGGCCAAAGTCAAGGTCATAAGAGCATGGGGCAAAAATCCACATCGGGAGTTTCATAAGTACTGAAACTTGCTAGATTTGCATACCACTTGGAGTGTGATGATTCTGGTAGGATTCCTTCAGTTTCGTCACGCGATGATATTTGGATCCCGATCCTACTGTGAGTATATGCTACTCCTCGGGAAATTTCTCACTAAACGATCAATGCTATATACCTAGTAGGTGCCTAGAAAGGTGTTAGCGGGGCTACGCCCCCAAGAAAAAGAGGTTCTTGAATTAAGGAACTTCGCGAAAGCGTTGGAAAACCTCCCTCGAAGTACCGACACTGGCCTGGCTGAACGGTTAAGCAAGTATTGTGCGGTGGGATTGATCCCGACTAATTCTTCCTTTTTGGTTTGAGGAGGGATTCGAGAAACAGTGGGAGCCATCCTGTTTAGACAAACTAAAAACCATTCTAAACTTGCAAGAGCATCAAGCTGAGTGTTTCTTCTCTCTCCTAATTGCAGCGACCAATCGACATGACTGGACTTAAGTTACTTCTAGATAAAAACAAACTGATAGGGCCAAACTACAAAGATTGGCTCAGGAATGTCAAGATAGCAATCACTTACGACAAGCTGGGGTATCTTCTTACCACCAAAGCTCCCCCTGTCCCTGGTCCCACTTCCAGCGTCGCGGATAAGGAAATCCGTAAGACTTGGGAGATTGATAGCGCGAAGGCCAAATGCCTCGTACTTGCCTCTATGGACAATGAACATCAGAGGAGGCACGAGAATATGGACTTGGAATCCATATTTCTTCATACAAAAGAACTGTATGGAGAGCAATCTCGTATCGCAAGATACGAAGCGTCGAAAAAGTTATTTTCGGCAAGAATGGCCGTCGGATCATCAGTAGCAGAGCACGTGCTAAAGATGATCGGCTATATTGAGGAGCTCGCGGACCTAGGGACCACATTGGAGAGTGAGCTCTATACGGACTTAGTTCTCCAGTCCCTTCCTTCCACTTACGCCCAGTTTATACTGAACTTCAACCTACAAGAAAAAGAGGTTGAACTTTCAGAGCTCCTCAACATGCTGAGGAGCGCAGAGGGCACCCTACAGAAAAGTAGGGAAACATCCACTTTGTTTGTAGGAGGATCATCTTCTTCTAGGTCCAAGGAGAAAGCCAAGGGAAAGAAGAAGAAAGCCCCCGCCAAACCAAGAGGCGGTGTTAGTAAAGTGGATACGAAGGGAAAAGCAAAAGCAACAAAGATAGCGGGGAAGCTTGTGGATAAGGAAGAATGCTTCTATTGTCATAAGAAAGGACACTGGAAGAATGATTGCAGGGCTTGGAAAGCCAGGACACAGGAATTGAAGCAGGTTGCAGCTTCAGCTTCAGGTGTGTATGTTATTGAAAACTGTCTTTCAATAAACTCTACTTCCTGGGTATTGGATACCGGATCAGGATCTCATATCTGTAATTCTTTGCAGGCGTTGAGAAACCGTAGGGTTTTGAAGGCAGGTGACATGACCCTCAGAGTTGCGAACGGAGCTAGCATGGATGCTAAAGCCGTGGGGGACTATCACCTGGGAATGTCAGATGGACATGTTTTGGTTTTGCGTAATTGCTTTTTTGTACCCAGCGCAACTTGTAATATCATTTCTGTATCTTTAGTTTCTAAAGAAGGTTATGAATTTGCGTTTGTAAGTAATGTTGTGAACATTCACCTTAATCAAGTTTTGATTGGGTCAGGTACATTGAGTAATGGTATATACGTATTAAACCAACCACAGATTTTCAACGTCCAGAATACACACAAAAGAAAGTCCCCGGAAATAAATCAGACTTTCTTATGGCATTGTAGACTGGGTCACATCAATGAGAGAAGGTTGACTAAGTTACATACTGAAGGATATTTGGATTCGTTCGAATATCAATCGTATGCCACTTATCAATCCTGTCTCAAAGGAAAGATGACAAAGACTCCGTTCACTGGACAAGGAGTAAGAGCGAGCGAGCTCTTGGGACTCGTACACAGCGACGTGTGCGGTCCAATGTCTACACATGCGCGAAGCGGTTATTCTTACTTCATCACTTTTACGGATGACTTCTCAAGGTACGGTTATGTCTTCTTAATGAAACATAAGTCCGAAGCCTTTGGAAAGTTCCAGGAATTTAAGAGTGAAGTAGAAAAACAGACCGGCAAAAGTATCAAGATTCTAAGATCGGATCGAGGTAGAGAATACTTAAGTGCCGAATTCCTGAATTATTTAAAAGAGAACGGAATTCTCTCTCAGCTTACTCCTCCATACACTCCGCAACATAACGGTGTATCGGAAAGACGGAACCGAACCCTATTGGATATGGTACGGTCCATGATGAGTAACGCTGAGTTACCACGATCATTCTGGGGGTATGCGCTAGAATCAGCTGCATACCTTTTGAACCGAGTTCCTACTAAGACTGTGCCTACTACACCATATGAGATGTGGTGTGGGAAGAGACCCCATCTTAATCACATTAAGACATGGGGAAGTCCAGCTTTTGTCAAAAAGCAGCATGCGGACAAGCTCGAGGCACGCTCAGTACTGTGTAAGTTTGTGGGATATCCAAAGAATTCCAAGGGATATTTCTTCTACTGCGAAGAGGAACAAAAAGTCCTTGTTTCTCGTCATGCCCACTTTCTAGAACACCAGTTCTTAGAAAAGGAAATTAGTGGGAGCGCAGTAGAACTGGAAGAAATTCCAGAACCACAGACTATTACTGAAAGTTTAGTGGAACCAGAGGGTTCAAAAGAACAGGACATTCCTACGCCGCTCCGCAGGAGTAGTAGGCAGTCTCATCCGCACGAGAGATACTACGGTTTTCTCATAGACGGGGATAGAGAGGATTGCATCATAGATTATGATGAGCCTACTAGCTTCCAGCAGGCCGTTCAGAGCGTTGACTCAGTGAAATAGCTGGATGCAATGCGGACCGAAATGGAGTCCATGTACACCAACAAAGTATGGACGTTGGACATTGCTCCAGACGAGGTAAAACCCGTAGGATGGAAGTGGATCTTCAAAAGGAAGATTGGAGTAGATGGACAGGTTGAGACCTATAAAGCTAGACTTGTAGCAAAGGGTTTCCGTCAAAGACCTGGCTTGGACTATGACGAAACCTTTTCTCCAGTGGCTATGCTGAAATCCAATCGGATCCTTCTTGCCATTGCTGCCTTCCACGATTATGAGATCTGGCAAATGGACGTAAAGACCGCTTTTCTAAATGGAAATTTAGAGGAGTGTGTCTATATGGACCAACCAGAGGGTTTCATTCAGAGTGGGAGCAGCAGAAAGGTGTGCAAGTTGCTTAAGTCCATCTATAGACTAAAGCAGGCATCGCGGAGTTGGAACATCTGTTTTGATGAGACGGTCAAGGAATTTGGCTTTATCAAAAATCCAGATGAACCATGCATCTATTGTAGATTTGTAGCGAGAACTGTGGTATTCCTCGTTTTGTACGTGGATGACATTCTCTTAATAGGAAATGACATTCCTATGCTACAATCTGTCAAGGGGTTCTTGTCACAAAGGTTCTCCATGAAAGACCTGGGTGATGCCTCATACATCCTGGGGATCCGGATCCATCGTGATAGATCCAAGAGGATATTAGGACTTTCATAGTCCAGGTACATCGACACCATACTGAAGAGGTTCAGTATGGAAGATTCCAAGCGCGGTAACCTACCGGCTTGTCACGGGATCACCCTCTCTAAAGAGATGTCTCCCAAGACTGATTTGGAGAGGGATCGCATGTCTATTATACCCTACGCTTCTGCGGTAGGCTCTATAATGTATGCGATGTTGTGTACCAGACCGGATGTAGCTTATGCACTGAGTGTGGTAAGCCGGTATCAGTCAAACCCTGGGGAGAAACACTGGATAGCGGTAAAGAACATTCTCAAGTACTTGAGAAGGACTAAGGAGATGTTCTTGGTGTATGGCGGAAAAGACCTCCAGATCGAGGCCTTTGCTGACTCCAGCTTCCAAAGTGACAAGGATGATTCCAAGTCCATGTCGGGGTTTGTCTTTACCCTCAATGGAGGGGCGGTGTGTTGGAAGAGTTCCAAACAGGAAACCGTTGCAGACTCGACGATGGAAGCGGAATACATCGCTGCATCTGATGCCGCAAAAGAAGCCGTCTGGATGAGGAAGTTCTTGAAAGAACTTCAGGTGGTTCCGTCCATTGTTGATCCAATACCTCTGTATTGCGACAACAACGGGGCTATAGTTTTAGCGAAGGAACCCAGGTCCCATCAGAGATCCAGACACATCTTAAGGCGGTATCACCTAATCAGGGAGATCGTGGATCGCCAGGAGATCGAGGTTCGGAGAGTCGCTTCAGAAGATAACACTGCAGATCCATTCACCAAGGCCTTGCCCCAGACTCAGTTTGAGCGGCTGATCGAGATGATAGGTCTTCGATACGCCAGTACATGGCCTTAGTGCAAGTGGGAGATTGTTAGTGTATATGCCCTAGAGGCCATTACTGTATCATACTAGTTTGTATATTACTTAATGGAAGCTTGGGATATTCACCTTGTATATACAATCTTGCTCAAAATAGTAGTATGCTACTTGGTTTGTTTCTACTTCAATGTGTACATGTGTTTATTTTAGTATATCGCCTATACACATTAGTGGAGCCCTTAGGATCTTTGCTTGATTACCAGCGTTGTGATGGCAGTCACAATAGTGGGGCTGGGTAATGTATAAGCACATCCTTATGCAGGTCCCTGGTCGCAGGACTATTGAGACAGGGCATCAATACTCCGGAGTAGACTAGCGCATGCGCTTCTCATCCCAGTGTGGGAGACGGTCTGTCCCACAGCCGTCGGTACGTCGTACTTGAGATAGTATGCGGGTGCTCGTTGGGTTACGAGTACACTGGACAGGACTCGTCGGGAACTGACTAGTTGGTATTATGCCTATCGTCAGTTATCAGTTCCCAGGTGACATGAGTACAGCTTAGCCCGCTGACTTGACACTGTCACTTCGCCTCGAGTGTGTTCCCACTGTACTTTGATTACTACCCTACCACGGCTCAAAGGAGTCGTGCAAACAGGTGGTAGTTGGGTGCAGTCCCGAAGCACTTGGAGGCAGTGACGGTTAGACAGGATTCGTCTCTCCCGGTATTGGGGGTTGACATCGCGCTGTGTCTAGGAGAGCCATTACACGAGTAGTCCCTGGCCAGGGCAAACGAGATATACTGGTAGGCTTACAGTGTTATCTCAGGGTGTTTTGGGCTTCACTCCGACACGACTTGTACCGCTATTGGGGGACTGACGTTTACCGCCCCCTAGGCCCGCCATGCGATGTATCAGACGAACAGACCGGACTGTACGGAGAATGTCACATTCAGGCTCAGTAGGAGTTCAGATGGGTTTCGCCTCGTCAGTCTTCTTGTCGGCATTACCTGGGGACCGTTACGCACAGCTGGTGCCGCTTGCGGTCTGTGGTTAAACCCACTGCCAGCGTAGTGTCGAGTCTTTAGAGTCCCACACAGAAAGCTTTTCGCCTTTAGGCAAAAGAGTAGAGGTCGCATGGTTTTGCGACAGGTCGCATGGTTTTGCGACAGGGTTCGGTCACATCCGTGCATTGTGCACGTACAGTGTCCGGACAGTTTACACTAGTGGGCTTTGGTTTAAGCCAGATCCTAGTGTACCTTTTGGGATTGGATTTATTCAGTATGTATTCGTGTTCCTCGGAACGCGGATGCGGGTGTGTATGCACAGTTGACGGAGAGACAGAGGCAGAGGATTCTCATTAGGGTTGTTGACCGTTGACCGTTGACTATTGACTTTTTGCTCAACCCTAATGAGAATATGATATGTGATTAACAATTATATTAATTAAGTATTATGGTGACATGGTTGTTGACTTGTTGACTTTGTTGACTTGTTGACTTTTGTTGACTTGTTGACTTTGTTGACCGGTTGACTAGGCTTGACTAGTTGACCATCATGATAACCATAGCTATCATTTCATGGCAAAGACTTTTGCTTGCTTGCTCTTTTGTGCAAAATGAGTGCATGAAATGATATGGCTATGGTTGCTTAAACCATCACATAACACTTGATTGATATGAAATGTTATCATTGTTTTGGATTATGAGAGGGTGAAAGTCAAAAGAGAGGCTCATTCTCACTTGCTCATTCTCTCTCTTGTTCTTGAGCTCTCATACACTTGCTCTCACCCTCTTCCTCTTGCTCCCTCTCTTGACTCTACGGTTCACTTGTCTCATGAGTTGAGAACCAAGAACCTTAGATAAAATCCCATACAAACTCTTCTCTACTCACTCTAGTTCACAAGGTTTAGCAAACCGAGTGAACTAGTTTCTTCAAAGTTCGAAGAAGGAGCCAAAGGTTGGAGCTTTCAGGTGGATCTATCTTCGGCGCAAGGAGACGACGGGAAGAAGCCGATCCGGACCACCATCGGAGTTTGAAGACGAAGGAGTTCAAGACAAGCAAGGTATAAACCCCCTAACCGAGTAGTTAACGACTCCTAGTTAGGTTGTTAGTTAGATGTTTAACAAAGATCCGGGTTTTAAGTCCATGTTACCACCTCTATAAAAATCATTTTTTTCATCAAATTCCGCATGCCCGAAAGTACCGGGAGAGGTAGCATGGACTTACAGTGGTATCAGAGCCTAGTTAAACTCTATCTAACATGTTAGCAAAGTAGCTAGAAGATCGATCAAAGAAAAGTCGCAAAACGAACCCAAAACTGTAAAGTTTCTACCGATTTTTATTCTGTTCAAAAGTTGATAATTTTCATCTTAAAAATCGGCTCAGGCTTTTGTTAGAATAACCACCAAATTTGGTCCAACGATCGAGTCAAAGCGCCGCGGAAACGCGGCGGGAGCACGCTCCCGCCGCGGTTCCGCGGCCGAGTTGACTCGGCCGAGGTCCATCTTTGGTGCAGTGTGTTTCTGGGGTTGTTTTGGGATTTTTGGAATATGTGTTTTCTTCCCAGATTTTCCAGAACGAAAATTTTATTTTTGGGGTCCCGAAAATCCGTATTTTTGATCGAACTTCTAAAAGACTTAAGCTGACGGGTTTTTCTGTAATGTGATATTTGTATTGTACCAGACCGGATGTAGCTTATGCACTGAGTGTGGTAAGCCGGTATCAGTCAAACCCTGGGGAGAAACACTGGATAGCGGTAAAGAACATTCTCAAGTACCTGAGAAGGACTAAGGAGATGTTCTTGGTGTATGGCGGAAAAGACCTCCAGATCGAGGCCTTTGCTGACTCCAGCTTCCAAAGTGACAAGGATGATTCCAAGTCCATGTCGGGGTTTGTCTTTACCCTCAATGGAGGGGCGGTGTGTTGGAAGAGTTCCAAACAGGAAACCGTTGCAGACTCGACGATGGAAGCGGAATACATCGCTGCATCTGATGCCGCAAAAGAAGCCGTCTGGATGAGGAAGTTCTTGAAAGAACTTCAGGTGGTTCCGTCCATTGTTGATCCAATACCTCTGTATTGCGACAACAACGGGGCTATAGTTTTAGCGAAGGAACCCAGGTCCCATCAGAGATCCAGACACATCTTAAGGCGGTATCACCTAATCAGGGAGATCGTGGATCGCTAGGAGATCGAGGTTCGGAGAGTCGCTTCAGAAGATAACACTGCAGATCCATTCACCAAGGCCTTGCCCCAGACTCAGTTCGAGCGGCTGATCGAGATGATAGGTCTTCGATACGCCAGT
This sequence comes from Agapanthus africanus, assembly GCA_030015575.1. NCBI lineage: Eukaryota > Viridiplantae > Streptophyta > Magnoliopsida > Asparagales > Amaryllidaceae > Agapanthus > Agapanthus africanus. The sequence goes on along the minus strand of JASDDO010000024.1, from coordinate 552,841,635 downwards.
ACATGGCCTTAGTGCAAGTGGGAGATTGTTAGTGTATATGCCCTAGCGGCCATTACTGTATCATACTAGTTTGTATATTACTTAATGGAAGCTTGGGATATTCACCTTGTATATACAATCTTGCTCAAAATAGTAGTATGCTACTTGGTTTGTTTCTACTTCAATGTGTACATGTGTTTATTTTAGTATATCGCCTATACACATTAGTGGAGCCCTTAGGATCTTTGCTTGATTACCAGCGTTGTGATGGCAGTCACAATAGTGGGGCTGGGTAATGTATAAGCACATCCTTATGCAGGTCCCTGGTCGCAGGACTATCGAGACAGGGCATCGATACTCCGGAGTAGACTAGCGCATGCGCTTCTCATCCCAGTGTGGGAGACGGTCTGTCCCACAGCCGTCGGTACGTCGTACTTGAGATAGTATGCGGGTGCTCGTTGGGTTACGAGTACACTGGACAGGACTCGTCGGGAACTGACTAGTTGGTATTATGCCTATCGTCAGTTATCAGTTCCCAGGTGACATGAGTACAGCTTAGCCCGCTGACTTGACACTGTCACTTCGCCTCGAGTGTGTTCCCACTGTACTTTGATTACTACCCTACCACGGCTCAAAGGAGTCGTGCAAACAGGTGGTAGTTGGGTGCAGTCCCGAAGCACTTGGAGGCAGTGACGGTTAGACAGGATTCGTCTCTCCCGGTATTGGGGGTTGACATCGCGCTGTGTCTAGGAGAGCCATTACACGAGTAGTCCCTGGCCAGGGCAAACGAGATATACTGGTAGGCTTACAGTGTTATCTCAGGGTGTTTTGGGCTTCACTCCGACACGACTTGTACCGCTATTGGGGGACTGACGTTTACCGCCCCGTAGGCCCGCCATGCGATGTATCAGACGAACAGACCGGACTGTACGGAGAATGTCACATTCAGGCTCAGTAGGAGTTCAGATGGGTTTCGCCTCGTCAGTCTTCTTGTCGGCATTACCTGGGGACCGTTACGCACAGCTAGTGCCGCTTGCGGTCTGTGGTTAAACCCACTGCCAGCGTAGTGTCGAGTCTTTAGAGTCCCACACAGAAAGCTTTTCGCCTTTAGGCAAAAGAGTAGAGGTCGCATGGTTTTGCGACAGGTCGCATGGTTTTGCGACAGGGTTCGGTCACATCCGTGCATTGTGCACGTACAGTGTCCGGACAGTTTACACTAGCGGGCTTTGGTTTAAGCCAGATCCTAGTGTACCTTTTGGGATTGGATTTATTCAGTATGTATTCGTGTTCCTCGGAACGCGGATGCGGGTGTGTATGCACAGTTGACGGAGAGACAGAGGCAGAGGATTCTCATTAGGGTTGTTGACCGTTGACCGTTGACTATTGACTTTTTGCTCAACCCTAATGAGAATATGACATGTGATTAACAATTATATTAATTAAGTAATATGGTGACATGGTTGTTGACTTGTTGACTTTTGTTGACTTGTTGACTTTGTTGACCGGTTGGCTAGGCTTGACTAGTTGACCATCATGATAACCATAGCTATCATTTCATGGCAAAGACTTTTGCTTGCTTGCTCTTTTGTGCAAAATGAGTGCATGAAATGATATGGCTATGGTTGCTTAAACCATCACATAACACTTGATTGATATGAAATGTTATCATTGTTTTGGATTATGAGAGGGTGAAAGTCAAAAGGGAGGCTCATTCTCACTTGCTCATTCTCTCTCTTGTTCTTGAGCTCTCATACTCTTGCTCTCACCCTCTTCCTCTTGCTCCCTCTCTTGACTCTATGGTTCACTTGTCTCATGAGTTGAGAATCAAGAACCTTAGATAAAATCCCATACAAACTCTTCTCTACTCACTCCAGTTCATAAGGTTTAGCAAACCGAGTGAACTAGTTTCTTCAAAGTTCGAAGAAGGAGCCAAAGGTTGGAGCTTTCAGGTGGATCTATCTTCGGCGCAAGGAGACGACGGGAAGAAGCCGATCCGGACCACCATCGGAGTTTGAAGACGAAGGAGTTCAAGACAAGCAAGGTATAAACCCCCTAACCGAGTAGTTAACGACTCCTAGTTAGGTTGTTAGTTAGATATTTAACAAAGATCCGGGTTTTAAGTCCATGTTACCACCTCTATAAAAATCGTTTTTTATCAAATTCCGCATGCCCGAAAGTACCGGGAGAGGTAGCATGGACTTACACAATATCTACTAGTATATATATAGCAATATATAATAATCGCTCCAGGCATGATAAATGCAACATCATAGAAAAGTAATAAGCATCACAGAACAATACAGATAATCTGGGAGCCCCGGGTTTCTTTTGAGCCGCAACTGAAACCCGACGTTCCCCTGGTCGTGTGGATAGCCTGTGCAATGAAAACCTAGACCCCTACGAGTGCGGCAAGTTACCCGCCAAAACCAGAAGCGAGGTAGCCTCCTTCAGCAAAGTGAATGGGCCACCCAACACTTCACGGAATCCGGTAACTTGAGCACCCCTCCTTGGGTCAACCTGTACCCACTACGAGTGCGGCGAATAGCCCGCCAATTCTTGAGTGAAGCGCCCTCCGTCTCAAATCCATGAGATGCGGGCCTGTTTCCCTCTAGAACCCGGCTATCCATGCACTCCATTGCGGGGTAATCCTAGTACAGAAAAGAAACTATGTACAACGGTGACATCGACCACAACCCGGTCGTGCCCTAAAAGAATAAAATACAAACAGGCAGTGACGGCAGTCCGCATGTCGGATGCTCGCCCCGCGATATCAAATGTACAAATAAAACTAAACTGTACTACCATTGCATCCAAGCTATCCACTACGACAATCCGCAACATCACAGCACAACACAGAACATCAACATGAATGTCACGTTCGCAAACCTGTCTAAAAGAACTATAGTGATTAGACGAGTTGTACCGATCAAATGACATTCACGGTCGCAGATAGTAATGTAAGTACTGTAAACTTTAAACAATATTAGAAAATGTCGACTTTGAAATAACCCCGAATAGCCCCAAACAACTAGATAAAACTATATCCAAAATGGGCTAAACAAACAATACCACTAAACTAATATTCCAGAGACTAGATTACACTGAAAAATTCAAGTCCAAACACCCAGATCTGGCCGGTTTTAAGCAAGCTCTCACCGGGTGAAATCCGGTGGATGGAGCTCAAATTTTTATGGTGTTCTAGTGGTCACTAAAATAGCCTTCTGCAACTGTTTAAAATTTTTTTGAAGACTCTGAAATTTCGACAGAGAATGGAATACTGTCGGGTATTATATCGGAGTTGTTTCGGTTTCGATAATTTAACATTGTCTAAACCAACTAGTATGCGGTTAATGGTTTGGCTCTGATACCATATTGGGCTACGGCAGCGCCCCGGACGTCAATCCGAGAACAAATGCGGAACAAAAACTTTTCAAAACGGCGCTAACGTAACCTTAAAACCCGGATCGTGCCATTAATCCTATACTAGTAAACTGTAAAAAGGAGTTTAAAAGATTATACCGATCGATCCGTGTCCTTCGGTCTTTAACCTCTTCCCAAGCTCCTCACGGCTGCTCCAAGATAAGTTCGATCTCCGGTCTCCCTTGCCGAAGAAGATCCACGTCGAGGATTAGTAATACGGGCTCCGCCTCAAAACCGAGGCAACTCGGGCATTCAGTTTGCTAGCATAGCTGCCCAAGATGAAGTAGAGATAGTGTGTGAATACTTTTTCTCAAGTCACCCAAGGAGATGGATGGAGGTAAATGAAGTTGCCAAGTGAGATAAAAATGTGAACACAAGAATTTTTCTAATGAGGAAAAATGAGGCTCGGCCATTTTTGTTCTCTGGGGATTTCTTGAGAATTGGTGAGGTGAGTGTGATGATTAAATCAACCCCAATAATATTTCCCTCACCCCTCAAATAGCTAGCACACTCAAAGAAATATCTCACAAAAAACTAAAGGAAAACAAGAAACATTAATGACAAAAGAATATCTCACCCACTCCAAGCCACCTCACACACTTGCCTATGCTGCCGACGATTTTTCCAGCCCACAAAAAATAAAGAGTGGCCACGAAATTTGCTCACTCACATTTCAAAAATTAAACATTAATCCAAATGTTTAAGTCGAGAAAAGAAATTGGTAACTTCAAAAATAATCTCGTAACGAATTACAAGATTACCCCTCATCCATATATATATACCTGCATCTGTATTCCGACTGAATGCGAAAACAATGAGATGAAAATATTCCAACAATTTAATACTAGGATCCGGATTAAACCAAAGCCCACTAGTATGATCCGTCCGATCATGATCTGTGCACAAGTGCACGTATATGATCGAACCCTACCATAAATCTATACGGCCTCTACAACGTTTCGCCCGAACTAGGGAAACCCTCTGTGTGGGACTTTAAAGACTCGTCAATAAGCCGGCAGTGGGTTTAACCACAAGCACTTCAGTAGCACTAGCTGTACGTAACGGCTACCCAGGTATTGAGCGACAGGGAGGCCGACGAGCGAACTCATCCTGAAACCCTACTGAGCCTATCTGTGACAATCTCCGTACAGTCCGGTCTGTCCGTCTAAGAGTATCGCATATCGGGCCTAGGGGGATAGTAAACGTCAGACCCACAATAGCGGTAGAAGTCGTGTCGGAGTGTAACCCAGAACACCTTGAGAAACTACTAGAATACCTACCAGTAAATCTTACTTGCCTTGGCCAAGGACTTTGTGTAATGGCTCTCCAAACACAGCACGATATCAACCCCCAATACCGGGAGAAACGAATCCTGTCTAACCGCCACTGCCTCAAAGTACTTCGGGACTGCACCCAACTATTACCTGTTTGCATGACTCCTTTGAGCCGTGGTAGGGTAGCAATCAAAGAACAGTGGGAACACACTTGAAGCAAAGTAGCAGTGTCAAGTCAATGGACTAAGCTGTACTCATGTCACCTGGGAACTGCTACCTGACGATAGATATAGTACCATCCAGCAGTACCCCTGCGAGTCCATCCGGTGTACTCATAACCCAATGAGCACCTGTATACTATCTTAGGTGAACCAACTGACACCAATGGCTTGTGAGAATAGCCACCGCCCCTCGTCGGGGTCTCGATCCGTATACACTAGTCTACTCATGGAGTATCGATGCCCAGTCTCGAAACTCCCACGACTAGGGACACTTTAAGGATGTTCTTATAGACTACCCAACTATCACGTATATGATCGCCATCATACTGCTGGTAGTCAAGCAAGAATCCTGTGGGCTCTATCAACATGTAATAGTGATATGTAATGTCACCTGAAGCATGTACACGATGATAAAGACAAACCAGATAGCATACTATCATCTGGAGTAAAACTGTTCTACCGGTATAGGTCCTCCTTCAATCATTGCAATCACGTGCCTGTGATCCAATAATTGATTGAGGGCACTATAGCCAACATCCTCCTCCTCGTCATAAGCTCCATGGATCATAACGGATCGATGCCTCCTCGTCGGCTTCCTCGAGTCAAAGACGATCCACCCGAGTGTCTATAAATCGAGCTCCTACCTCAATTCCAAGGTAACTACGGCATCTAGTTCACTAAACTAGATGTCCTAGATGATGTAGAGAGTGTAGATGGATTAGTATGTCTCTATTTGCCCTAGGTTTCTCAACACATTAGAGGTTTAGGGTTTGAGGAAGAAGAAGGGGACTTGAGGAAAAGCCAGTAAAGAAAAATGAGCAAGTGAGTGAGACTGGTTAATGGTTGTGACCATTTGTGATGAATAATGAATACTAATAATGCAAACACAAAATATCTAGAATCCATCAAAATATCACATGGCGAGTCACTTGGTGAGTCACCAAGTAGCCATACCTCACTTAATGCAAACCTCCACCTCATTTCCTCCACTTCATAACCATTTAATCTAAATGGTAAATCCAAATATGAGGTGTCTTCTTCTAGAAACAATCCCTAGTAAATTACGAGAATGCCCCTCAACCGTATATATATACCTGTATCCATATTCCCAAAAATACGAATATAAAGAGACGAAAATAATCCATCAGTATAATACTAGGATCCGGCTTAAACTAAAGCCCACTAGTATTATCTGTCCGAATCATCATACGTGCACAAGTACACGTACGTGATCGAACCCTGTCGTAAAACCATACGACCTCTACATCTTTTGCCCGATGCAGGAAAACCCTCTGTGTGGGACTCTAAAGACTTGTCACTACGCTGGCAGTGGGTTTAACCATAAGCCGTCAGTGGTACTAGCTGCACGTAACGGCTACCCAGGTATCTGTCGATAAGAAGGCCGATGAGCAAACTCATCCGAACTCCTACTGAGCCTATCTGTGACAATCTCCATACAGTCCGGTCTGTTCGTCTAAGAGTATCGCATATCGGGCATAGGGAGCGGTAATCGTCAGACCCTTAATAGCGCAATAAGTCATGCCGGAGTGTAGCCTAAAACACCATGAGAAACTACTGGAGTACCTACCAGTAAATCTCACTTGGTCTGGCCAGGGGCTTTGTGTAATGGCTTTCCAAACACTGCACGATATCAACCCCCAATACCGAGAGAGACGAATCCTATCTAACCGCCACTGCCTCCAAGTGCTTCGGGACCACACCCAACTACTACCTGTTTGCACGACTCCTTTGAGCCGTGGTAGGGTAGTAATCTAAGCACAGTGGGAACACACTCGAGGCGAAGTAGCAGTTTCAAGTCGACGGACTATGCTGTACTCATGTCACCTGGGAACTTCTACCCGACGATAGTTATAATACCCACCAGTAGCTCCCAACGAGTCTTGTCCAGTGTACTCATAACCTAATGAGCACCTGTATACTATCTCCAGTAAGACGTACTAATGGCTGTGGGACTGACCATCTCCCCTGCTGGGATGAGAAGCGTATACACGAGTCTACTCAGGAGTATTGATGCCCTGTCTCGATAATTCTACGACTAAGGACCTGTATAAGGATGTGCTTATATACTACCCAGCCTCCACTAATGTGACTGCCATCACAACGTTGGTAGTCAAGCAAAAATCCTAAGGGCTCTACAATATGTATAAGTGATATGCTAAAAGAAACACAAGCACATATTGAGGTAGAAACAAACCAGGTAGCATACTACCATTTTAAGAAAGACTATTAATACAACTGTGAATATCCCAAGCTTCCATTAAGTAATATACAAACCAGTATGATACAATAATGGCCTCTAGGGAATATATCACTAGCAATCTTCCACTTGCACTAAGGCCATGTATTAGTATATCGCAGACCTATCATCTCGATTAGCCTCTCGAACCGTGTCTGAGGGATGGCCTTTGCGAGTGGATCTGCAGTGTTGTTCTCCGTATCTACTCTCCGCACCTTGATCTCCCGGCGATCAACGATTTCCCTAATCAGGTGGTGCCGCCTCAAGATATGTTTGGACTTCTGATGGGACCTGGGTTCCTTCGCCAAAGCTATAGCGCCGTTGTTGTCACAATACAGCGGTATTGGATCAACAATGGACGGAACCACCTGAAGTTCTGTTAGGAACTTCCTCATCGAGACTGCTTCTTTCACGGCGTCACAAGCAGCGATATACTCTGCTTCCATCGACAAGTCTGCAACGGTGTCCTGCTTGGAGCTCTTCCAACAGACTGCCCCTCCATTGAGGGTAAAGACGTAACCCGACATGGACTTGGAGTCATCATTGTCATTCTGGAAGCTGGAGTCAGCAAAGGCCTCGATCTGGAGGTCTTTTCTGCCATACACCAAGAACATCCCCTTAGTCCTTCTCAAGTACTTGAGAATGTTCTATACTGCTATCCAGTGCTTCTCCCTTGGGTTTGACTGATACCGGCTTACAACGCTCAATGCGTAAGCAACATCTGGTCTGGTACACAACATCGCATACATTATAGAGCCTACCACAGAAGCGTAGGGTATAATAGACATGCAAGCCCTTTCTAAATCAGTCTTAGAAGACATCTCTTTGGAGAGGGTGATTCCGTGACAAGCCGGTAGATTACCGCGCTTTGAATCTTCCATACTAAATCTTTTCAGTATGCTGCCGATGTAACTTGACTATGAGAGTCCCACTATCCGTTTAGATCTATCATGATAGATCTGGATCCCCAGAATGTAAGAGGCATCACCCAGGTCCTTCATGGAGAACCTCTATGATAAGAATCCTTTGACTGATTGTAGCATAGGAATGTCATTTCCTATTAAGAGAATGTCATCCACGTATAAGATGAGGAATACCACAGTTCTTGCTACAATCTTACTATAGATGCATGGTTCATCTGGATTTTTGATAAAGTCGAATTCTTTGACCGTTTCATCAAAAAAGATGTTCCAACTCCGCGATGCCTGCTTTAGTTCATAAATGGACTTAAGTAACTTGCACACTTTTCTGCTGCTTCCATTCTGAATGAAACCCTCTGGTCGATCCATATAGACGCAACCCTGAGAGTCATATCACCTGCCCTGATAACTCTACGGTTTCTCAAAACCTGTAATGAATTACAGATATGAGATCCAGATCCGGTATCTAGTCCCCAGGAAATAGTGTTAATTGACAGACAGTTTTCAATCACAAACACACCCGAAATCGAAGCCACAACGTGCTTCAGATCCTGGATTCTGGCTTTCCAAGACCTGCATCCCTTCTGCCAATGCCCTTTCCTGTGACAATAGAAACAACCCTCCTTCCATACTGCTAGCCCTGAAACTTTTGCCCTTCCTTTTCCTTCTACCTCACTGACACCTCCTATCGGCTTGGTGGAGTCCTTTTTTTCTATCCTTTGGCTTTTGCCTTGGATCCAGAAAAGGAAGATTCCCCAATAAGAAGAACGGGTGTCTCTCTAGTTTCCTTCAGGGTGTAAGTAGAAGGGAGGGACTGTATAATCAAGTCAGCATATGGCTCTTTCTCCAACGTGGTCTCCAGATTCGTGAGCTCATCAATATAGCTGATCATTGTAGGGACGTGGCCATCAAAGGTTGTTGCCTCTTTCCTTCTCTTTCTTTAGTTCATATCATCATGTTAACCCTAATGTTCTAGTTAAGATCTTGTTAAGTGTTCATTAGCACCATGAATTTTTGAAAATTGCATATGTCATGCCCGTTTAAACCCCGTAGCGGTGCTATTAAACACTTTCATGGTATCAGAGCCAGGCTAGAAGCTTAGGGGATGTCTTTACGACGTTAACGCGTTCGATCGGTTTTCGAAAAACCCAAAATTTTCAAGTTTCTGTCGATTTTCAAAAGTTGAAATTTTCGAGATTAAAAATATGGAGCATCAAGAAATTCGAGTGGCCAATTCCACCAAAGCGCCGCGGAACGGCGACCCAAACCCATATTTGGCTGCGGTTCCACCGCACTTTTGTGGCATTATGGCCTCGAATTTCTTGTGCTGCTCTAGTATCATATTTGGCACTTTCTGGATATTTTTAATGAGACTCAAGTTGTTGAGCTCTCTGTGATTTGTGGGTGTTTATTTAATCGATCAAAATGTTTAGCGTCGTATAGATTATAATGATATGTGATATAATTTTTGGAATTCACAATAATTAGTTTTGTGAAAACTAGTTAGTATATTGTAAATCTAGCCGTTTAGTCTCATTTGATCGATTGCCATGGAGTTTTGATTCAGATCAAAACGCCGTCGCAATTGCGTATAGTACGCGATCACTTAGTCGGGAATCTTGTTGAATTATTCGACCGCTTATTGAAAAGAGTTTTCAATTTGAGACTAAAATGCAAGGTTTATAAGTTAGGCATGAAATTCAGAATATGAGATACTCCGGATTTATGATGTCTAAGGTATTTGAGAATTCTAATTATTGTAGTTTTTCATTTCTTTTCTGCGACCGTAAGTGTAATTTATAGGGTATCCTGATCTCGTTGCTATATGTCAATGAAATTCGGGATACACGTATTTACTTATTTTGATGACATGAGATATTATGTGCTGCTGTGATATCTTTATTGGATCGTTGTGATTGAATAGCCGGGGGTTTTATGTAAGATGAGAGTTTTTATTTTCATTCATGTAAAATCTGTATGTAATATTATTTTATTGGGACACTTCCGGGTTGAGGATGATGTCACCATTCATGTATATTATTTACTTTTCCGCATTAGAATAGAACCAAGGCAGGTGGCACAAGTAACCGGGTTCTAGAGTCCAGTGGGAGACCATCTCAAGGAGTTGAGATCGGGTCTCCTAACTCTAGAATTGGTAGGGTTACTTGCCGCTCTCGTAAGGGTCTAAGAATGTGGGTTTGGCTATTCATCATGACCGTGGAATCCGTGTTTTTCATTATTGACTAAATTTAAAACACAGACCTCCTAGTATATCTAATATTTCATATGTTGCTTTTACTGCTAGGTTCTGTGATGTGATCATATAACTGCGTGAGACGAATGCTATATTATATATATGTTATATAATAAATGTTGCTTATGTTTTACACCCGCGCTAGTCCAGCCCCCGCTCTACCATTAGTTAAGTAACCTAACGGTGCATGACGGGGCCCCGTGGCGAATGCGGATGGCATACACATACGTTCTATTTTTGTTTCATTTTTTTGTGATATTTAGGAAACATTAAATGATGGGATTTTGTTAATGAGATTAATGAAAGAAAAGAAACCAAAAGATATTGTAGAATCAAAATTTTTCAAAAAGGTAGCTCTACTTATTGCTTTGCATAGTGGTATTCCTTGATGAATATCTAGCACCTCATTCGATGAGGAGAAGCCGAGATCCCTTCACCGGGAGTGACCTCTTTAGCGAAAATAGCAAATGCTACAAAATATATGTACAATGGTGACATCGAAGGAAGCAGTCTGGATCAGGAAGCGGAGTATATCGCTGCATTTGATGCTGCGAAGGAAGCAGTTTGGATCAGGAAGTTTTTGACAGAACTTCAAGTGGTTCCCTCTATTGTTGATCCAATATCGCTGTATTGTGGCAACAACGACGCTATGGCTTTGGCGAAAGAACCAAGGTCCCATCAGAAGTCCAGATACATCTTGAGGCGGTTACACCTGATCAGGGAGATCATTGATCGCCGGGAGATCGAGGTGCGGAGAGTAGAGTCAGAGAACAACACTGCAGATCCACTCACAATGGCCATCTCTTAGACACAATTCAAGCGGTTAATCGAGATGATAGGTCTTTGATATGCTATTACATGATCTTAGTGTAAGTGGGAGATTGTTAATGATATATGCCCTAGAGGCCATTATTGTATAATACGGGAATGTATATTATATATTGGAAGTTGGGATATTCACAGTTATAATAACAATCTTACTCGAAATGGTAGTATGCTATCTAGTTTGATTCTACCTCAATATGTGCATGTGTTTCTTTTAGCATATCGCTTATACATATTGGTAGAGCCCTTAGGATCTTTGCTTGACTACCAGCATTGTGATGGCAGTCACACTAGTGGGGGATGGGTAGTCTATATGCACATCCTTATACATGTCTCTAGACGCAGGATTATCGAGACGGGGCATCGATACTCTAGAGTAGAATAGTGTATACGCTTCTCATCCCACCAGGGTATATGGTTTGTCCCACAGCCATTAGTATATCGTACTGGAGATAGTATGCAGGTGCTCATTAGGTTATGAGTTACACTAGACAGGACTCATCGGGAACTGCTGGTTGGTATTATACCTATCGTCAGGTAGCAGTTCCTAGGTGGCATGAGTACAGCTTAGTCCGTTGACTTACCATCGCTACTTCATCTCGAGTATGTTCCCACTGCACTTAGATTGCTACCCTACCACGGCTTAAAGGAGCAGTGCAAACAGGTAGTAGTTGGGTGCAGTCCCGAAGCACTTGGAGACAATAGCAATCAGATAGGATTCGTCTCTCCCGGTATTGGGAGTTGATATCGCGCAGTGTTCGGAAATCCATTACACAAAGTCCCTAGCCATGGCAGTCGAGAAATACTGGTAGGTACTCTAGTAGTTTATCAGGGTGTATTGGGCTCTTCTCCAGCACGACATATCGCGCTGTTAGGGGTCTGACGTTTACCATCCCCCTAGGCCTGATATGCAAGTATCTTAGACGAACAGACCGGACTGTACGGAGATTGTCACAAATAGGCTCAGTAGGAGTTCGGATGAGTTTGCTCATCGGCCTTCTTATCGACAGATACCTGGGTAGCTATTACGTGCAGCTAGTACCGCTGATGTGCTTGTGGTTAAACCCACTGCCAGCGTACTGTCGAGTCTTTAGAGTCCCACACAGAGCGTTTCCCTGCTTCGAGTAATAGATGTAGAGACTGTATGGTTTTACAGCAAGGTTTCGATCACATACGTGTACTTGTACACGGATGCTGATCGGACGGACAATACTAGCGGGCTTTGGTTTAAGCCGGATCCTAGTATTGTATTATTGGATTGTTGTCATCTCAGTGTATTCGTATTTTTAGGAATACGGATACGGATATGTATATACGCTGAGGGGAATTCTTGTAATTTGGTAAGGCATGCTTCTAGAAGGAGCCATTTCTTTATTTGTATTATCCATTTTTTATAAATGGATTAATGAGGTGGAAATGAGAAAATGGGAGAGATATTTGTGACAAGGTGAGAAGCATGGCTCTTAGTATTTTTATATTCTTTTTGACTCACTATTGAGACATGGGTGCTTTATTATATGGATTTTTATTCCATGGCTCATGATTGAAACGATTTCGGATTGTGTAGTTGGAAAATTGTAAAGAAATCACAACTAAAAATTATTTGACCGCAATCAATAACGGTGTCGAATGTAGCGCGCTAGTAAGTGCGGATCGTCCATAGGGAAAGTGTAATCGTTCGTATTTCGAATTAGATGAGTCGAAACTTTAAAGAAAAGAAAACAAACAATTTATGATTTGTAAATTGAAGTCAAGAATTAGGAAAATCTAGTCTAAATCAAGAAATGATAAAATCAAGAATTGAGAATTTGTGAGGGTTTCCAAATCAAATATCAAGAATCGAAATGAGGCTCGTAGGAATCGATCGTATCTATAGATGTGATGAAATCTAGCGATTACATATTCTTATCCATCGATGAATTGATACTAGATCGATGATGATCGACGAGAATTAGGGATTTCTTGTGAAACTAGGGTTTCATCATCTATCCCTTATTCCTTCGTCGATTTCATTCACATTCTAGCCTCTAGTAAATTCAAGAATCGATCGTGGATCCCTAATTTCGAGCGATCACAATCAAGAAAGTATCGCAACGAAACTAGGTCGTCGATTCTTCAATTTACAAGAGTTTACAAAACTCGTAGACTTAAGAATCGTTTTAAGATTTGTTACATCATCATTCTATTGATCGTCTCGACTCCTTTACGAGCGGAGTTTTACTCAAACATCACAACAAGAAACACAATCACGAATTGAGATCGAATCATGATGCAAGAATTTAAAGAGAGCAAGATTAAAGAATTTCACCTTTTATTTATCAACAATTCCGTTACAATTCGCTCAAGAACTACAAGAGGAAGAACTCGATCGTCGATTTGGCTTCGCTCGTCTCCTTGAGTCGCGGATCGGCTTGGATCACTTGCTCGATTGAAGATCGTCTCCACTCCTAAAAGTTTGAAGGCTTCTCGCTTGATTTGGTACTCGGGATCTTGAATTTGGCTTTGGAATTTGAATTGGGGATTTACAAGTTGTGTCACTCAACTTGTATTGAATTTGGGGGGAAGATTGAACAACCTTTGAAAGTGAAGCCTAGGGTCTCTTTTATAGCCTTAAGAATGATTAGCTTCCTTTGTAAGCTTGGATTAGGTTAGCTTCCCTTGTAAGCTTAGTCTAGGTTAGCTTCCCTTGTAAGCTTAGTAGTTAGGAGGAAGCTTCTAGAGGTAGTTAGTTAGGCTTTAGCTTCCTTCATAAGATTGGAGGTTAGGGAGAAGCTTCTAGGTTTAGTTTTTTAAATGGGAAGCTTGCTTTGGAAGCTTGGAAGTTTAGCTTGAACAAGGAGCTTGTTGATCTGGCAGAATGTTCTGGAGTTCTGTAGAAATTGCCATAGTTTTTGAGATGTAGGCACTGAGAGAAGAGTACTGGAGCAAAGCTTGCTTGATGACGTGGCCAAGATGCCGCGGATCCGCGGTGCAAGCCTGCTTAGGCCGCGGATCCGCGACCCAATAGGAGTTGTGGATCATCAATTTTCTAGTGCTGCTTTGTACTGACTTTGGGGTATTTATCTGATATGTTGAATTGTATAATTCCTTCTGTATTAATGCCAGATCAAACATCTTAGACTTGGTGTAATTTTGATCATCACTTTGACAATTTTGACTCGGTTCTGAAATTTCCTGCACAGACTTCGAAACAAGTGTTGCGCAATACAAGGATGATGCGATGCCATGATAAACAGTCAATTTCCCTAAAAATGCCGGTTTTAGAGTATAACACAGGTAATCTAGTATTTTACGACTGTTTTGCTAATATGTGCAATATGCAAACCGAACACTTCTAGATGAGTGCAAATGATAGGGAAATTGACGTGTTAAAAATATATTATTTTTGACTGATCAAATTCCCCCAAACTTATTTTCGGTCGTCTCGAGCGAACTATTTTATTAAAAACAGAAGGAGAAAATAAAAAAGAGAAAAACTATCTAGCACACTTTCGTAGGCAACACGATTGCACTGAGCACGTGCAACGAGCCTTTAAACCTCTAGGTGTCCCTAGTAGGAGGAGTGTTGTCTCCTGAGGGTTTTCAGCGGATTGCACCCACAAAATCCAATAATAAAAGGAAGTCCGTGAATATTACATTTAAAGATAAGAATCGTAAAAGAAAGACTTTGAAAATTAAGGTTTCCAACTATGCTAGCTTTTCGGTTGTCATGAGCCCTATTTTAATAGTCATGAAAAGATATTAGAAATCACATCATCCCTCAATAAAACATCATCTTTATTCTTCATTCCTATCTTTCTTCCAAACATCGATCATATAACCCTACGTGTGTGTAATATACATCCCTACACCCAGAGAATTCAATTCAAGCTATCATACTCTTGTCCATCTGCCTCAGTACTTTTTAATTAATGAATATTTAGATGAATTTGCTCATACACTTTCATGCGATCGTTAATACTTCTTGAGGTACTAACCGACCGATTAATCATGTGCTTGCTTATTTGGTGATTTTCCTCGTCTTGCACCACCTAAGGCTTAGCAGTGACTCCCAAACCAGTTAGCCTTAGGGCACTAGGTGAAGAGGCACCCTCGCTATATTTTTTTATTGCTTCCTTGGCGATAACAAAACCAGTGTCCATTTTTCTCACCACTTTATATTTTATTCATTTTTTTCTTTTATTTATTTCCTTCATACTTTGGCTTTACGACAAGAGCATTTCAAGGTATCCTCTACTATCCCGGGTTTCAAGACGTGTGTAAGTGCGAATAGCAGGGTATCAACATTCAAAATGTTTGGCTTCCAGAATAGGAACTATTTTTCAGACTTATTTTTATCCTCAGATTAGTGACTTCCTTCATCTTACTAACCCTTGGGACAACGGCTCATAACTACTTATTACTAGTTCGTATAAGACAACTTCTAATTTTCTTAAATTTTTCCAATCTCATGGATGTAATTTTTCACTATCTAATCTTTTATTATCTTATTTATGTACAAAAATATTTTTATCTTTTGAAATTTTTTAAATTTTTATAGGTTTTCAAAAATGTTTTGTGCTTATGCAAAGTATGATGCAAATGATGCGAAAATAAGCACAAACCTCCCCCAAACTTATTTTCAACAGTGTCCTCACTGTTGCCATCAGCTAAAGCTCGAAAATCCTGTAAGTTTGGGAGGAAATTTATTAACGGGGGCAAAATATTTAAATGAAAATCCCCCCCCCCAAACTTATTTTTGGCTCATCATTTTTTAAAAATTTTCTTTTCAAGAGCCAGAAAAAATGCCCCCCTAAACTTGAGTTAAGCAATGTTAATCTTTGAAAATCACATGAGGGGGTTAAGAATCATTGGTCGATGCCAAGCTTTCCAAAGACCGAAAGTTAACACCAACCATTCGAAAATTTTATCAATGCAGTGCTCTGGTTGGTGGAAGAAGAAGAGGGGAAAGGGTAAGTGGTGGAATAGAATGTGTATGCGTCTCGTATTGGAGAGACGATGCAGTGAATGTGATGGATTACTCGCATTCTTTTTACAGTTCAGAAGAAGGGGTGGAGGTTCAATTTCATTGATTGGGAGTTGATTCATCTCAACACCCGTGTCTTTCAAAAATACGAGTTCTTCAGCGAAGATCTCCTCAAAAGTTCCATCAATACCCCGAAGAATAATGTCATCACAAAGCGCGGGGTGATCTTGAGACTCTAAAAGCAGTTCATAATCAATGTTAGTTGTTGACCCGGACATCTCGATGGAAGAGTCCGTATGTGTATGATACATAGTTGGGTCAAACAACAACGTATGAAAAGAGTCAAGATCGGTATCATGAGGATCGTCAAATTCGCTGCTGTCGACATCCATTAAGTCGATAGAACAGACTTGAGCAGTAGGTTCGGAGGGTACACTTCCCAACTTGTAAATGTTCAGCTCTATTGACCTATTCCCGAAAGATAGGGTCATAGAGCCATTACGACAGTTAATGATAGCTTTGGAAGTGGCCAAAAAGGGGCGACCTAAAATCACCGGAATTTGATTCCGTGGGTTCGCTACAGGCTGTGTATCAAGTACAATAAAGTCCACAGGGAATACAAATTCCCCGATTTTTATTAACACATCCTCCAGTTCACCCCTAGGTTTGGTGATTGAACGGTCAGCCATCTGGAGAGTTATGCTCGAGGGCTTTAACACTCCGATACCTAGTTGCTCGTAAACCGAGTATGGAAGCAAGTTAACATTAGCGCCAAGGTCTAGTAGAGCACGGTTGATGTGTTTTTCCCCAATAGAAATGGAAATCGTAGGACAGCCAGGGTCCTTACGTTTCCGTGGTAATTGTTGGGGAAAAGCCGTGTCTACAGTCTTTGCCATGAATATCTTCTTTGGCACTTAAGTCTTCCTCTTCCTAGTGCACAAGTTCTTAAGAGTTTTCGCATAAGACGGAACTTGTTGGATAGCATCTAGGAGAGGGATGTTGATGGTAACTTGCTTAAACATGTCCATAATCTTCTCTATATGTGGACTCGATTTGTTAGCCCTTAACCGATTAGGATAAGGTGCTTGGGCAATAAGCGCTGGGTCTATCATAGGAGAAGGTGGTGTGTGTAGACGTGATCCCAAAATAAGAGTGGGGATCATCTGTGGAGGAGTAGAAGAGGTTTGCTGAGGTGGCGAGCCTTGGGAAAAACGGAGAATAGGCTCGGAAGAAGGTGGTGGGGTAGAAGAACTGGGGTCAGAATTAGAAGTAGAAATGGAAGGAAAGGTCTCAGCCGAGGTATCATCGATAGATTTTTCAGTGTTATCAATCTCTTCCCCAACTTGATTGTCAAGCACTCTTCCAGATCTCAACGTGATTGCATTCACATGATGTGAATAGCCAGGATTGGGTAAAGGTTGAGCTGGAAGTTTCCCTTTCTCACTTGCACTCATTTCGGCTTTTAATTGTGCAATTTCTGCTTCCATCGATTTAATACTCTCCGCCTGGGAGGTGGAGTTTTTCTTTATATCATCGACGGAAGTTTTTATTGTCAAAAGCAAGTTCATGAATGAAGAGGATTCATCAGTACCGGTCAATTGCAAAGGATTAGACGGTGCAGGTGTGTTGGCCGGATTTTGGAAGTTTTGTGCTTGGAAGGGGTGCTGACTCAATTGTGGTGGTTGCTGTAGTGGTGGAGGGACCCTTTGGAAATTGTTTTGGTTTGGAACCGTATTTTGAGATTGTGATTGGTTCCAAGAAAAGTTAGGGTGATTCCTCTAACCCTGATTATATGTGGAAGAATATGGATCGTTTCTAGGTCTTTAAAATGCGGCATTGGTATGCTCTTGTCCTTAAAACGGAGAATTTATTGGACATTCTTCCGTCAAATGAGAAGGATTAGAACAACAACCACATACAGTTTTGGAGAGTGACATTTGATTTAGGGCGGCAGCTAAAAATTTGTTTTCCATAGCGTCGAATTTCTTGTGTAAAGCTAAAATTTCAGCTCTAACTCCAATGGAAACATCATTGCCATCCCTAGACGATTGACTCACACCCTCCCACTGTAAAGATTTTTCAGCGAAATCTTCTAGGAATTTCCAGGCTTCCCCATCATCTTTAGTCATGAAGTTGCCTTGACACATAGATTCAAGGGTTTGTCTTGTGTTAGGATTAATGCCCTCATATATGATTCTGCACAGTTCCCATCTAGGGATTCCGTGATATGGACATTGGACTAACAGATCCTTGAAGCGTTCAAGACATTTTGAAAATGGTTCATTTGGAAGCTGGGTGAATTGATTTATTTCGCTACGGACTCGAGCTGTCTTATGATGTGGGTAGAATTTCTTAAGGAATGCTTTGACGAATTCTTCCCAATTTGAAATGGAATGTGCGGTAGTGTTATACAGCCACTTCTCGGCTATATCGCACAAGGTAAATGGGAGAAGACGAAGACGCATAGCATCCACAGAAAGCTGTGAAGTACCCATCATTGCGCATACATTTTCAAATTTTGTAATAAAGACATATGCGTCTTCAGACTCGAGACCGTGATATTTTGGTAGAAGGTTGATGTATTGGGGTTTTATTTGAAAATTGTCCTCGTTGGCTGGTGGAATGGAGAGACAGGTCAAAAGAGGACCTCACATAGGATAGCACCTCTCTTGGAGAGAGATGCGGGGTGGATTCTGCGCACCAACGGACGGCGGCAGAGTAGTGGTAAAGAAATTCGATGGAGAACCGTCCATCGGTGTGGGTATGGTGGTGGGTAAAGAAGAGGTAAATGTAGAAATACCGACTTTAGGGTCGATCGGGGGAACGCGGACTAAACGGATACTAGAATCCCGTGTCCAGCCTATCTTGCACTAAAAAGGGTTAGTACAAGTGGCAGCGCGACTTATAATTAGGGGAAATGAATGTGATTGGTGTTTGTTTTGAAAAAGATACGGATTTTTGCAAAAATGATGCGATCACAACAAATGCAACAAGCAAAACCCTAATTCTAGTGGTCGCCTAGGTCAAAGCTCTAGACCGCTCCTAACTGCCAAAAGACAAGTCGCAGGATCAATCCTCCACTGCCTCTTTGTCTCCACTGTGGCCAGGTAAGTGCCAGGTAAGTGGGAAGGTACTCCACTACGTAAGTAGTGGGCCTAATTAAAAACCACTAGCCTTAGACACACTTGCCTTAGACACCACAAAAGAAACGCGGATAAGCAATGAATTACCCACGGCTTTCTTCTGTCCTAAGTGAGCGCGACGGTCCTTAGAGTCATCTCTAGATCTTTTTTAGTTAATGAGGGTAAATGAGGATGCAAGTTTGTGATTTTTGGGGCTTAGGAAGGGTAATGAACTCCCCACCTAATCTGGATTTGGTCGTGCCCCTTAATTTCCGTATTAATATGCAAACAACCAAAAATCAAAAACACGCACAATTTTTTTATTGCTTTTTGCGGCGCTGCCATTTTTGCAAAGAAACCTGCATCAAATTTGTTATTGGAGCAGAGAAGAGAAGAGATAAGAAAGTTAAGGATTCACCTAAAAATTGTAGTGCACTATAGCTTCTGACATGCGGCGGATCCACGGCGGGAGCGCACTAATGCCGCAGAAACGCAGTGGAAATAACAGATCACTGCACAAAATTTTGAGGCTCTGTTTCTGATCACCTTCTAGGCTCTCTGGAATGCTCTGAAAATTTTTTCTCAAGCACCACAGATTCCAGATTTCCTCGCAACAAATCACAACAACACGTTTAGGGTTTGTGCGAATTTAGATCAAAAATATAGATGGAATAAACTTTTCAATTCAAATTTCAAAAAACGAACAATTAGCGCACTATCCCCAGCAATGGCGCCATTTGATTGAAACGATTTCGGATTGTGTAGTTGGAAAATTGTAAAGAAATCACAACTAAAAATTATTTGACCGCAATCAATAACGGTGTCGAATGTAGCGCGTTAGTAAGTGTGGATCGTCCACAGGGAAAGTGTAATCGTTCGTATTTCGAATTAGATGAGTCGAAACTTTAAAGAAAAGAAAACAAACAATTCATGATTTGTAAATTGAAGTTCAAGAATTAGGAAAATCTAGTCTAAATCAAGAAATGATAAAATCAAGAATTGAGAATTTGTGAGGGTTTCCAAATCAAATATCAAGAATCGAAATGAGGCTCGTAGGAATCGATCGGATCTATAGATGTGATGAAATCTAGCGATTACATATTCTTATCCATCGATGAATTGATACTAGATCGATGATGATCAACGAGAATTAGGGATTTCTTGTGAAACTAGGGTTTCATCATCTATCCCTTATTCCTTCATCGATTTCATTCACATTCTAGCCTTTAGTAAATTCAAGAATCGATCGTGGATCCCTAATTTCGAGCGATCACAATCAAGAAAGCATCGCAACGAAACTAGGTCGTCGATTCTTCAATTTGCTAGGGTTTACAAAACTCGTAGGTCTTAAGAATCATTTTAAGATTTGTTACATCATCATTATATTGATCGTCGCGACTCCTTTACGAGCGGAGTTTTACTCAAACATCACAACAAGAAACACAATCACGAATTGAGATCGAATCATGATGCAAGAATTTAAAGAAAGCAAGATTAAAGAATTTCACCTTTTATTTATCAACAATTCCGTTACAATTCGCACAAGAACTACAAGAGGAAGAACTCGATCGTCGATTTGGCTTCGCTCGTCTCCTTGAGTCGCGGATCGGCTTGGATCACTTGCTCGATTGAAGATCGGCTCCGCTCCTAAAAGGTTGAAGGCTTCTCGCTTGATTTGGTACTCGGGATCTTGAATTTGGCTTTAGAATTTGAATTGGAGATTTACAAGTTGTGTCACTCAACTTGTATTGAATTTGGGGGGGAAGATTGAACAACCTTTGAAAGTGAAGCCTATGGTTCCTTTTATAGCCTTAAGAATGATTAGCTTCCTTCGTAAGCTTGGATTAGGTTAGCTTCCCTTGTAAGCTTAGTCTAGGTTAGCTTCCCTTGTAAGCTTAGTAGTTAGGAGGAAGCTTCTAGAGGTAGTTAATTAGGCTTTAGCTTCCTTCATAAGATTGGAGGTTCGGGAGAAGCTTCTAGGTTTAGTTTGTTAAATGGGAAGCTTGCTTTGGAAGCTTAGATGTTTAGCTTGAACAAGGAGCTTGCTGATCTGGCAGAATGTTCTGGAGTTCTGTAGAAATTGCCATAGTTTTCTGAGATGTAGGCACTGAGCGAAGAGTACTGGAGCAAAGCTTGCTTGATGACGTGGCCAAGATGCCGCGGATCCACGGCTCAATCCTGCTTAGGCCGCGGATCCGCGGCCCAATAGGAGTTGTGGATCATCAATTTTCTAGTGCTGCTTTATACTGACTTTGGGGTATTTATCTGATATGTTGAATTGTATAATTCCCTCTGTATTAATGCCAGATCAAACATCTTAGACTTGGCGTAATTTTGATCAGCACTTTGACAATTTTGGCTGGGTTCTGAAATTTCCTGCACAGACTTCGAAACAAGTGTTGCGCAATACAAGGATGATGCGATGTCATGATAAACAGTCAATTTCCCTAAAAATGCCGGTTTTAGAGTATAACACAGGTAATCTGGTATTTTACGACTGTTTTGCTAATATGTGCAATATGCAAACCGAACACTTCTAGATGAGTGCAAATGATAGGGAAATTGACGTGTTAAAAATACATTATTTTCGACTGATCAGCTCAATAAGTGAGATGAGGAGATATATGAGCCATTCTCCACACTTAGCCATTCTTGATGGTTGCTCATTTTTCACTCTCACATTCTCTCTCTTGATTTTCTCCATCTCCTTCTTCCTTAAAGCTAAACCCTAACCTTCACATGTGTTGTGAGCCATAGGGTTTAGTGAGACTAAACAATCCATTAGCATTCTCTACATCACCTAGGCTAGTTGGATTAGTAAACCATTTACCCTAGTTACCTCAGTTTAGAAGTTGGAGCTTGAAGCATATTCTCTCGCGGTGGATCATCTTTGACGCGAGGAGGCCGATGTTGCCATCATCATCCGTTCACCGAGGAGCCAAAGAGAGGAGGACTAGAAGACTCGAAGGACTGGATCTTGGAGGTATAACCATCTCAATGAGTAGTTAAACCTCTTAGATTGCTTAGTTACTTAAGGTTTCAGTATAGATCTTGGAGTTTAGCCGGTGTTGCGTAGTTCAATCGTAACCGTTTTTGAAAATTCCACCTCCCCACGAACCGCGGGGTACGCGACATCGGCTTACAGTGGTATCGGAGACTATAAAACCTTAACTAGCTAGTTAGCAAAGCGTTAGAAATTCGATCGACGAAGAAAT
The DNA here is from genome assembly GCA_030015575.1 of Agapanthus africanus. Taxonomy (NCBI): domain Eukaryota; kingdom Viridiplantae; phylum Streptophyta; class Magnoliopsida; order Asparagales; family Amaryllidaceae; genus Agapanthus; species Agapanthus africanus. Next base: position 552,819,182 of record JASDDO010000024.1, on the reverse strand, counting down.
CCCAAAATCACGACCGAAAACCCATGTTTCTGTCGATTTTCAAAACTGGTCTAAAAATCATTTCAGAGGCCTTAAAAATACGTGCAGGATTTTCTAAGAACAGTGGAGAAATTTGGGTTCCTGAATCCCTAAGACTGCCGTGGAAACGCGGCCAAACTGTGCGTTTAGCCGCCATTCCGTGGCCGAGTCAAGGGTGACTCGGACCGATTTTCTACAGTGTGTCTATTTTGGTGAATTGTGATTTTGGGAATATTTTGTTTCGGCCCAGAATTCTTTGTTTACTGGATTGTACATGGGGTAGATACGGATTTGGATTATCGATCGAAATTCTAAGTTCTTGGCTAATCGGGTTTTCTGTGTTTGTTTATATGTATTTCAAAACATCCGCTAATTGTTATATGTCGATTAGTGAGGGTTGCACATATTTGTGGTGTGATCTAATGATGGTTTGTGTATATAGAGTATTGGATCGCCGTGGATGAATAGCCGGGGGATGTGAGAAGAGTGTTTTCTTTTCTTTCTTTCATGTAATTTGTAAATATTGATGTAATATTATTTTGCGGGGCACATCCGGGTTGAGGTTGTAGCCACCGTTGTATATTATTTCTTTTTACTGTTTTTGCTCCTAGGATTGACCCAAGGTGGGGTGCACAAACTATCGGGTTCTTGAAGTGACAAGTGGCCTACTCATTTTACTGAGGGAAGTTGCTTCACTTCAGGAATTTGGCGGGTAGTTTGCCGTACCCATAGGGGTCTAGGGTGGGGTTTGGCTGTTCATCATGATCATGGAATCCGTCTTTCGTTATAGGCTTAAACGAAACGCGGAATTCAGTTTATCCAATGTGTTCATCTGTGACCTGGAATGCCTATTATTACGTGAGACAAATGGATATATATAATAAACATTGCTTATAATTTGCACCCACGCTAGTCTATCCCCCGCTCTGCCATTAGTTAAGTAACCTAACAGTGCATGACGGGGCCCCGTAGCGAATGCGGATGGCATAAGAGTACATTCTATTTTCGTTTCTTTTTTTGCAATTATAGGGTGTAATTGATGGGACCGCATTAACATTGATTAATGCAAGGAAAAACAAACCAAAGCTTAATCTTTGGAACAATTTCAAAACCACTCGGTTTTCTTCAAAAAGAAATTTTAAATGCGGAGCCTAAACCACTCCTTTTAAAAAGCTATCATAGTTCCTTCGACTATATTAAATTCACTACGTTCATGGTTTCGCCAAAACCATTCGTAGCCCTCCATCATTTCATATAAATATTCAGTAGTATTCAAGCTATGTATTTTGACCTTCGCCAAGGCATAGTGATTGGTAGCTACTGGATATTCATATGTAGCATGGATAGATACGTTGGTTTGGGACAGTCGTACTACTATTTTGGCCTTCATAAAGGGTATGTATGGGTGGGTTCAAATTAACCTGGATAATGACGGGTAGAACTTTATATGTGACTTATGATATGTTGGCCTTCGTCAAGGTCATAAAAGCATGGGGCAAAAATCTACATCGGGAGTTTCTAAGGAAATTGAAACTTGCTAGTGCTGCATACCATTTGGAGTGCGATAATTTTGGTAGGATTCCTTCAAAGTTATCACGCAATGATATGTGGATCCCGATCCTATTGTGAGTATCCGCTACTATTCGGGAGATTTTTTTCACTAAACAATCAATGCTATAAACTAAGTAGGTGTCTAGAAAGGAGTTAGCGGGGTTACGCCTCCAGGGAAAAAAGGTTATGTAATTAAGGAACTTTGCAAAAGCGTTGGAAAACCTTCCTCAAAGTACCGACACTAGCCTGGTCGAAAGGTTAAGCAAGAATTGTAAGGTGTGATTAATCCTGACTAATTCTTCTTTTATGGTTTGAGGAAGGATTTGAGGAACAGTGGGAGCCATCCTGTTTAGATAAACTAATAACCAATCTAAACTTGCAAGAGCATCATGCTGAGTGTTTCTTCTCTCTCTCCTAATTGCAGCGACCACTATGACCGGACTTAGGTTACTAGATAATAAATTGACTGAGCCAAACTATATTGATTGGCTAAGGAATGTCTAGATAGCACATACCTATGACAAACTGGACTACCTCCTTACTACCAAAGCCCCCACTGTCCCGGGTCCATATTCCACCGTCACGGAAGTTGATATCAGTTAGACATGGGAAAAGGATTGTGCGAGAGCCAAGTGCCTCATGTTAGTCCCAATAGATAGTGAACACCAGAGGCAGCACGAGAAGATGGACTTAGCTTCCATTTTCCTCTATACCAAAGTTTTATATGGAGAGCAATCTTATATCGCAAGATATGAGACCTCGAAGATATTGCTTCAGGCAAGCTTAGCTGTCGGGTCATCTGTAGGGGACCACGTCCTTACGATGATTATCTATATTGAACAGCTCATGGACCATGGGACCACGTTAGAGAATGAGTTATGTATTGACTTGATTCTACAGTCCCTACCCTCTACTTACGCCCAGTTTATCTTGAATTTCAACATTCAAGGGAAGGAAGTTACATTTCCAGGACTCCTCAACATATTGAGGAGCACTGAGGGCACCCTGAAGGAATCCAGGGAGACACCCGCTCTACTTATTGAGGAATCTTCCTGTTCTAGATCCAAGGCAAAAGACAAGGAAGAGAAGAAGAAGACCTCCACCAAGCTGATAAGCGGTGTCAGTAAGGTAGAGGGAAGGGGTAGGGAAAAACTTTCGGGGTTAATAGTAGGGAAGGATGGATGTTTATGTTGTCACATGAAAGCGCATTGTCAAAATGACTGTAGGGCTTGGAATGCCAGAAACCAGGATTCGAAGCACGTTGTGGCTTCGGCTTTGGGTGTGTTTGTGATTGAAAACTGTCTGTCAATTAACTCTACTTCCTAGGTAGTAGATACCGGATCAGGATCTCATATCGGTAATTTATTACAGGTTTTGACAAACTGTAGAGTTATCAAGGTAAGTGATATGACTCTCATGGTTGCTAATGGAATGATCGTGGACGCTGTATCCATAGGGTAATATCACCTAGGATTGACATGTGGGCAGATTTTGATTTTATGTAACTGTTTGTATGTACCTAGTCTTGCTTGTAATATCATTTCTGTATCTTTACTTTCCAAAGAAGGATATGATTTTACATTTGTAAGCGATGTGGTCTACATCCACCAAAATCAAAATTTGATTGGGTCAGGTACATTAGATAATAGAATATACGTATTAAATCAAGTTCAGGTTTTTAACGCCCAGAACACACTTAAAAGAAAGTCTGCGGAATTAAATCGGGCTTTCTTATGGCATTGTAGTCTGGGTCATATCAATGAAACACGGTTGATAAAGTAACATAAAGAGGGATATTTGGATCCGTTCGAATATCAGTTCTATGCAACTTGTCAATCATGTCTTAAAGGAAAGATGACAAAAACTCCGTTCACTGGACACGGAGAAAGAGCAATTGAGCTCTTGGGACTCCTATAAAGCGACGTGTGTGGTCCAATGTCTACACATGCAAGAAGTGGTTATTCCTATTTCATTATTTTTACGGATGATTTCTCAAGGTATGGACATGTATTCTTGATGAAACATAAATCCGAGGTCTTCGAGAAATTCCAGGAATATAAGAATGAAGTGAAAAAACCCGGCAAAAGTATCAAGACACTAAGATCTGATAGAGGTGGTGAATACTTAAGTGCTGAGTTCCTGGAATACTTAAAAGAGAATGTAATTCTCTCTCAGCTTACTCCTCCATGCACACCTCAGCACAACAGTGTATCGGAAAGGCGGAACAGAACCTTATTGAATATGGTATGTTCCATGATGAGTAATGCCGAGTTACCGCGATCCTTCTAGGGTTATGCACTAGAATCAGTTGCATATCTTTTGAACAAGGTTCCTACTAAGTCAGTTCCTACCACACCATATCGGATGCGGAGTGGGAAGAAAACCTATCTTATGTACCTTAAGACATGGGGATATCCAGCTTTTGTAAAAAAGCAGCATGCAGACAGGCTCGAGGCACGCTTAGTACTGTATAAGTTTGCGGGATACCTAAAGAACTCCAGGGGGTATCTTTTCTATTACGCAGAGGAATAAAAGGTTTTTGTTTCTTGGCATGCCCACTTTTTGGAAACTCAATTTTTAGAAAAAGAGATAAGTGGGAGCGCAATAAAACTGGAAGAAATCCCAGAACCACAAGCTATTACTGAAAGCATGGTGGAACCAGAAGTTTCAAAAGAACCGAACATCCCCATGCCACTCCGCAGGACTAGCAGGAAGTCTCATCCGCTCGAGAGATACTATGATTTTCTCATAGACGGAGATAGAGAGGATTGCATCATCGACGATGATGAGCCAACTAGCTTCCAGCAAGCCATTAAGAGCAGAGACTCGGTAAAATGGCTGGATGCAATGCGGGCTGAAATGGAGTCCATGTACACCAACAAAGTATAGACTTTGGACATTGCTCCAGAAGGGGTAAAACCCGAAGGCTGCAAATGGATCTTCAGAAAAAAGATTGGTGTAGATGAACAGGTTGAAACCTATAAGGCTAGACTTGTTACAAAAGGTTTTCGTCAAAGACCTGGTTTGGACTATGATTAAACCTTTTCTCCAGTGGCTATGCTCAAATCCATTTGGATCCTTCTTTCCATTGCCACCTTCCACGATTATGAAATTTGGCATATGGACGTAAATTCCGCTTTTCTGAATGGAAATTTAGAAGAGTGCGTCTATATAGATCAGCCAGAGCATTCAGAGGTGGGAGTAGCCGAAAGGTGTGCAAGTTGCTTAAGTTCATTTATGGAATAAAGAAGGCATCGGAGAGTTAGAACATCTGTTTTGATGAGAAGGTCAAGGAATTTGACTTTATCAAAAATCCATATGAACCCAGCATATATAGTAAAATTGTAGCGAGAACTGTGGTATTCCTCGTCCTGTAGGTGGATAACATTCTCTTGATAGGAAATGACATTCCTATGCTACAATCAGTCAAGGGATTCTTATCACAAAGGTTCTTCATGAAAAACCTGGGTGATGCCTCCTACATTCTGGGGATCTAGATCTATCGTGATAGATCTAAACGGATGTTGGGACTTTCACAGTCAAGGTACATCGACACCATACTGAAGGAAGATTCAAAGTGCGGTAATCTGCAGGCTGGTCACGGAATCACCCTCTCCAAAGAGATGTCTCCCAAGACGGATTTGGAAAGGGATCGCATGTCTATTATACCCTTCGCTTCTGCGGCAGGCTCTATAATATATGCGATGTTGTGTACCAGACCAGATGTAGCTTACGCCCTGAGCATTGTAAGCAGGTATCAATCAAACGCAGCACTGGACAGCAGTGAAGTGTTAGTTATATGTATGCCCGAGAGGCCATTACTGTACATACGTTGTATATTGTAGTGGATGCTTGGACATATATAGGGAGGACTTTCTTGCTCGACATGATAGTATGCTATCTGGTTGCTCTTTATCTTAACATGTACACTGATTGTCTCTATGTTACATGTTGATAAAGCCCTTAGGATGAGTACTTGAGTACCAGGATTATGATGCAGATCATACTGGTGGGGACAGAGTAGTCGATAAGTACATCCTTCAGATGTCCCTAGTCGTGGGTGTATCGAGACAGGGCATCGATATACCAGAGTAGACTAGCGTATAGCTTCTCGACCCATGTAGATGGGCGATGGATGATCCCATATCCATTGGTGTTTGACATCAGAGATAGTATACGGGTGCTCAGTGTAGACTGGGTACATTGGACGGACTCGCCGAGAACTCCTAGATAGTATTATACCTATCGTCAGATAGCAGTTCTCTGGTGACATTGGTACAGGTTAGTCTGTAGACCCGAGATCGTCATAGAGTCTTGTGTCATTCCCACTGTGCTTTGATTTCCACCTTGCCACGTTCAAGAGAACATGCAAAATGGTGCCTTTTGGGTACAGTCCCGAATCACATGGAGGCAATGAGCGATAGGAGGGGTTTCATCTCTCTCGGTATTGGGGGTTGATGTTGCGCTGTGCTCGATTGGCTATAAAAGGAAGTCTCTAGCCAGGGCTGCTTCAGAGATATACTGGTAAGTGTTATCAGTAGTTTCTCGACCCGTTATGAGCCTCATATCGACACGACTTATCGAGTTACTGGGGTCTGACGTTTACCACCCCTAGACGAGATATGCGACATATCAGACGAAGAGACCGGACTGTACGGTAGTGTTACTGATTGGATTCGTAGGAGTCTGAGCAGGCTTGCTTGTTGATCTTCTGATCGCTCAATACCCGGGCAGCCGTTACGTTTAGTAGACCGCTTGCGGCTTGTGGGTGTTTGATATGATCATCACCTACTGCCAGCGTATTAACGAGTCTTTAGAGTCCTACACAGGGGTTTCCTGGCTCAAGCGAAATGGAGTAGGAGCACATATGTGATATGTGCGGGACCGAGATTAATGATATGTGATATCGAATTCTATTCTCACGATTTGTGACATCGGTCGGTTATATTCGATATAGCCGGGTTATCGGATCAAGTGTTGATTCGATAAGTTGTTACATATGATAATAGTCGGTTATATGTGACATTGCCAGATTATTAAATCAAGAGTTGATTTGATAATCTAATGTATAATTATATATTTGATATATTTACATTAACTAGTATTAGCTCACTTAAGATTTACTTTCTCACTTTTTGTGCACATTGTATATATGTGATATATGCAAGTGTACATTATTTTGTGTCATGCTTGATGATACATGCAACTTGGGTGTGTGTGTGACTTACACCATGCTAGGGATTATCTAGGGTTTTATTTATTTAAAGTTATTATAAAATTAGTTAGACTTTGTCATGACACAAAGCTTGTAGAAGCTTATGGATGCTTTGACTTAGTCTTCTATTTTTGTTTAGCTTAAGATATTTATAAACCCAACCATCATTCCTAGCCTTGGTTAAGTCTCTACAAAGGTTAAGTATATGATACTTAACTCACCATGGTTGTTTCACTCTCTCAAGAGTTCATTCTTCTTCTTCTTCATCAAAGGAAAAAAGCTCACTAGGTTTTTTCTAAGTGAAGAATTAGTGTGAGAAAAATAAATCTAAAATGAGTAAAATTCCTACTTCATCATCCTATACTACTTGCCATTTAGTATAGGGTATTTGCTTCACTAATTCCATAATTAGTGAAGGGGTAGCTTGGGTTAGTGTCTTCTCGAAGTAGATCATCTTCGGCCTCGAAGTTTTCTAGAAAGCTTGTTCCGTACATCTTGTGGAGCCTCTCAAGAGTCCGGTAGTTTATGGATCGCAGCGAAGGGACGACTACATGGAGCTAATGAAGTGAAGGACCGGTCTACAAAGGTTGTATTCCTTGTTCACTTTAGTTGCAAAGATGTTTGCATTCCATTCCGTCGGATTTCTAGTTAACGATTCTAAGTTAGGGTTAGCTAGAACGACAATTTTTGAATTTGGCATGGACGATGCCTCCCGAAACCTTGCTGCCGTCCTAAGGAACCCTGCAGTGGTATCAGAGCCATGCTAGAAAATTAGACGGATTTTGTTAAGATTTCGAAACCGAAATACTCCGAAACTTGAAAATCCAAAACTTAGTTTCTGTCGATTCTTTAAAGTTGTCAAATTTTTTTTAAACATCTACAGAATGTTATATGGGATATATCAAGAACACTGTGGAATTTCAAGGGGTATGCTCGGATTTTGGCCGAGCAGAATGGTGTTGTGGCCAGCCATGTAATGCAGTTTGGTCTTGAAATTTTCATGGTGGTCCAGGACTTGGGTTTTGGTGTTTCAGGTGTTGTTTGTTTTTGCTAATTTTGCATGTGATGTGATCTTACACTATAAACAATTTGGAGTGTTTCTTATTCGTAGTTTTAACATTGTTTCGGGTATTCATATATTGTCTAGGCAAAGTAAAAAAGTTCGATCGAATGTCAAAAACCCATTTTTCCAAGTTTAACGTATTTGGAAAAACATGCAAGTAATTCTATGGACCCTCTAGAAGAATGAAACCCTAACTCGACTTTTTTGGATCGCGAAACCGCGGTCATATCCTAGGATTTGCCGCAGTTCCGTGGCGACATGAGTGAGGCTTGGGTCTGCCCTTCTACGGCTGGTGCATAGGTACTGTAGCATATTCTGAGTATTATTGAACTTTGCTCAAGTGTTGAGCCGTCGGGGAATCGTGGGACTTTGATGAATCGATTGAAAAGTTTAACGTCGTCCGGATATTATGTGATGGGATACAATATTTGGAATCCACAAAGGTAGTTATGAGATAACTAGTTTGAATCAGTTTAGTCTCATTTGATCGGTTGCCACGGGATTTTGATGTGATCAAAAGTCCGTCGCAATCACGTAGCGTACGCGGATACTCGCCGGGTAACCTTACTAGATAGCCACGCCCTATAACCCCGACCAAGTGACTGTAGGAGAACCCCATCGCCAAAAGCATCCGTTCGGGTGCTCGCGGCAGCGGTGTTCCGCCTTAGTGCACTTCGTCGACGGCATCGGGGGGTGCAGAAGTTTTCGACGAGCATTCGATTAAGATGTCGGGAATCTTGTTGAATTGCCCGACTTGATATTGAAAAGTGTTTTCGATATTGAGACTAAAATGCGGGGTTTATAATTGTTAGGCATGATGATGTCTAAGAAATTCATTTGGTTAGGCATGAAATCCAAAGTATGTGATATTTCGGGTTTATGATGTCTATGGTGGTTGCGGATTCCAACTGTTGTAGTTTTCACTTTCTTTTCTACGACCGTAAGTGTAATATGTGGTGTATCGCCGGTTTCGTTGCTATACGTCAACGACAATTGGGATACGCATATTTACTTACGTTGATGACATGTGATATTGTGTGTTGCTGTGATATGTTATATTAGATCGTCGTGATTGAATAGCCGGGGGTTTTATGTAAGATGAGAGTTTTTTTTCATTCATGTAAAATTCATTGTATGTAATATTCTTTTATTGGGGCACTTCCGAGTTGAGGATGATGTCACCATTGTATATTATTTACTTTTCCGCATTAGGATAGACCCAAGGCGGGGAGCACAAGTAACCGGGTTCTAGGGTCCAGTAGAAGACCATCTCGAGGAGTCGAGACCGGGTCTCCTAACTGTAGAATTGGTGGGGTTTCTTGCCACTCTCGTAGGGGTCTAGGGATGTGGGTTTGGCTATTCATCACGACTGTGGAATCCGTGTTTTATACAAGCTTAATTTAAAACCCGGAAATCCTAGTATATCCAATATTTCATGTGTTGTTTTCTGCTGCGATATCTGTGATGTGATCATTTGATATGTTGAGATAGATACTGTATATAGTATATGTGATATATTATATAGACGTTGCTTATGTTTTACACCCGCGCTAGCCCTGCCCCGCTCTGCCGTTAGTTACCTAACCTAACGATGCATGAGGGGACATTGAGGTGAATGCGGATGGCATAAGCGTACATTGTATTTATTTGTGATGTTTAGATAACTTAAATGATGGGACTTTATTAATGAGATTGATGAAAGAAAATAAACATAAATATGTTATGGAATCGAATTTTTAAAAACAGGTAGCTCTAGTTGTTGCTTTGCATAGCGGTATTCCTTGTAGAATATCCAGCACCTTATTCGATAAGGAAAGAGCACCTTATTCGATAAGGAAAGAGCCGAGATCCCTTCACTGGGAGTGATATCTTTAGCAATAACTGGCAGATGCTACAACCCTCGGTTTCGTCTTTTGATTGCTTTTCTAGTTCTTACTTTGCATGGTGGTATTGTGAATATCCTGCACCTTATTCGATGATGAAAGAGCCGAGATCCCTTCACCGGGAGTGACCTCTTTAGCGAAACTAGTAAAAGCCTAATAAACACTCCATTTAAATCATTTGATTCTACAATGATATCAAGTTCATTACGCAAAAGGTTTTCTTAAAAACCTGTCGTAGCTCTCTGTCATTTCAGATAAGTAATAGTTAGTATTCGTGCTGCACTTGTTGGCCTTTGTCAAGGCGTAGTGTGCGGTAGCTGATTACTGCTTATCTGCATAAGCATATGATGCGATTGAGTTAGGGTATTCGTGCGACCTTGTTGGCCTTTGTCAAGGGTCGTGCGGGTGGGTTTAATTCAATCAGGAAATGACGGGTTGAACTTGACTAGCATCCTATGGTTTGTTGGCCTTTGTCAAGGTCATAGGAGGTTAGGGGCAAAATATTATCGGGAATTTCAAGTGTTGAAATTTGCAATGAGATTTCATACCTTCTATGAGATAGTTGGATCCCGATACCCACTGCGAGTAAGAGTTACTCCTGGGAGAGTTTTACACATTAAAATTAGCCGATCAAGTAGGTGTCTAGAAAGGTGTCAACGGGGTTATGCCTCTGAGAAATCGAGGTTTATTTTAATTAGGTCTGTGCGAAAGCATGGGAAACCTCCCTCAAAGTACCTGCACTGGCCTTGCTGAAAGATTGGCGAACTTGTAGGGTGTAATTAATCCCGGCTAGTCTTTCCTATTAGGGTTTGAAGGAAGATTTGACAAAAATAGTGGGAGCTATCCTGATTAGATAAATTAATAACCAATCTAATCTTGCAAGAGCATACGCTGAGTGTTTTCTTCTCTCTCTCTCTCCAGGTAGCGACCATGTCACGCCTTAATCAAGATAATAATATAGATGTATTGATTGAACCCGATTGTTATACTGAGCTGGGGAACATTGGTCCCGCTCCAACTTATAATTGTTATAAGACCGAGCAGGAAATAGGGGATTACCAGGATTCCCGTGCCGTCCAAACGAAGAAAGTGCATGATGCATCTTCTTCGGGTATGTTTAATACCGAGAACTGTTTCTCAGTATCCACTACGTCCTGGGTATGAGATACCGGATCAGGATCCCGTATATGTAATCTATTACATGGGCTACAGATAGGTAGAGAACTAAGAATGGGTGATAAGTTTCAAGAGTTGGAAACGGTGCAATTGTTGTACCCAAGTTTTTGGCGGTTATCACCTTGTATTACCAAATACATTGATTCTGAACGAATGTTATTAGATACCAAACCTGATATACAACATCATATCAGTCTCTTTATTATGTAAAGAAGGATATAATTTTGTATTGTTGGATAATGTTTTGAACATTTCCTATATCAAGAGTTGATTGGTTCAGACACGTTATCTGAAAGTATATACGTTTTAAATCAAACTACAGTTCTTAACGTACAGAACACACATAAGAGGAAGAGTTCAGAAATGAACGAATCCTTCTTGAGGCATTGTAGACTAGGTCATATCAATGCGACCCGACTAGCCAAGTTACATTTTGATGCATATTTAAATCAGTTTGAATTTACATCTTGTGAAACTTGCCAGTCATGTCACAAAGATAAGATGACCATAGCTTCGTTTAATGGAAACAGAGAAAGAGTTAGTGAACTCTTGGGATTGATACAAGATGATGTATGTTGTCCCCAGTCTACACAAGCCAGGACCGGTTCTTTGTACTTCATTACATTCACTGATAATCTCTCAAGATTCAGACATATGTTCTTGTTGAAACACAAGTCTGAAACTTTTGAGAAATTCATAGAATATAAGTTAGAAGTAGAGAACCAAAAACGGGTATATGTATTATGTCCTTTGATGTGATCAGGGAGGAGAATACTTGAGAACGGAATTCCTGGACTATTCTAAAGGAGAATGAGATTCTCTCTCAGCATTACTCCTCCATATACACCATAGCACGTCGGTATATCGTGGCGGAGCGATCGCACCCTATGAGATATGGTGCGCTTTATGATGAGTACTACTGAGTTGCTTATTTCTTTTTGGGGTTATGCACTTGAGAAGCTGCATACCTATTGAATAGGGTTCCAACCAAATCAGTGCCTACCACTCCATATGTAATTTGGTATGGGAAGTGCCCATCTCTTAAGTAAGTTAAGATTTGGGGTTGTCCGGCCTATGTCTAAAAGCAAAATCCGGACAAGCTCGAGGCAAGGTCAGTTCTGTGGAAGTTTGTTTGATATCCCAAGCATTCACAAGGGAATATCTTCTACCACACCGAGGAACAAAAGGTGTTTTATTTCTCGGCATGCCACCTTTTTAGAAAAGGAATTTCTTGTGAAGAAATTTGTTTTCATGAGGTAGAACTGGAAGGAGTTCCAGCTATACAAACCGCAGCTGATGATTTGGTAGAACTGAAGGATTTAATAGTTCCTAACGAATCTCAGCCTCTCCGCTGATCTAGTAGGGTTCCTCATCCACCCGAGAGATACTTCAGTTTCTCTATGACAGTGGGAGCGAGGATTGCATCATGAGATGATGACCCAACTAGTTTCGAGCAGGCTATCAAGTGTGGGGACTCTGTAAGAATGGCTGGATGCTAAGAGATCTGAGATGGAATCCATATACATCAACAAAGTATGGACTTTGGTTGCTTTATCCGAAAGGTTAAATCCCCATCAGGAGCAAGTATATTTTGAGAAGATGACTTGGTGTACAAGGAAAAGTTGAGACTTTCAAAGCTTAGACTTGTTGCAAAAGGTTCTCGTCATCAACCAGATGTGGATAATGATGAAACCTTTTCTTCAGTAGCTATGCTTAAGTCCATCCGGACCCTACTTGCTGCAGCTACATACCATGACTACGATATTTGGCGGTTGGGTGTCATGACTGGTTTTCTAAATAGTGATTTAGAAAAGAGCGTCTATAAGTACATAGCCATAGGGCTTCGTAAATAGTGGGAGCAGTGGAAACGTGTGCAAGTTGCTTTATGGGTTAAAGCAGGCATCGCGGAGTTGGAACATCTGTTTTAATATGGTAGTCAAAGAGTTTGACTTCATCAAAATGGTAGATGAGCCTTGTATATACAAAAGGGCAGTAGGGAGTATGGTGGTGTTCCTTGTATTGTACATGGAAGACATACTCTTAATAGGAAAGGAGTTTCCTATGCTACATTCGGTCAATCTCCTCTTATCACAAGGATTCTCCATAAAGGATCAAGGTAATACCTCCTAAATCCTGGGATTTGGATCTATGAGATAGATCTAATTGGATGTTAGGATTCTCATTAGGTGTAGTGAGATAGTATTAATCGATCCTGGGGAGAATCACTGGATAGCTTCCAGGGTGGTAAGGATGACTGAATGTCAGTCACAGGCATTGTCTTTACCCTCAGTGGAGGGACGGTATGTTGGAAGAGTTCCAAGCTAGATACGTGGCAAACTAGACGATAAAGGCTGGACAAATCGCTACCAAGGATGCTTCCAAAGAGGCAGTCTGGGTGTATACTAGTTCATGAGATGAACTTCATTCCTACCATTGTGTGATAATAGAGTTGTGGCTTTGGCCTAGGAACCCCCGTCCCATCAGTGATCCAGACATATTCTTGGGTAGTATCACATCATCATGGAGATGGTTGATCTCCAAGGAGATCGAGGTTAGGAGAGTAGACACAGAGGAGAATAGGGAGGATCCACACACAAAGGCCTATTCCCAGGAGAGACTTTTATTGGATGGTTGAGTATGAGATACTTCAACCACTGCTGATTGTTGGGTATTGGATACTACAACAGATGGCCCTAGTGCAAGTGGGAGATTGTTAGTTATATGTATGCCCTAGAGGCCATTATTGTACATACGATGTATATTGTAGTGGATGCTTAGACATATATAGGGAGGACTTTCTTGCTCAACATGATAGTATGCTATCTGGTTGCTCTAAATCCTAACATGTACACTGATTTTCTCTATGTTACATATTGATAAAGCCCTTAGGTTGAGTACTTGAATACCATGATTATGATGCAGATCATACTAGTGGGGACAGAGTAGTCGCTAAGTACATCCTTCAGATGTCCTTAGTTGTGGGTGTATCGAGACAGGGCATCGATATACCAGAGTAGACTAGCGTATAGCTTCTCGACCCATGTAGATGGGCGATGGATGATCCCATATCCATTGGTGTTTGACATCAGAGATAGTATACGGGTGCTCAATGTAGACTGGGTACACTGGATGGACTCGCCGAGAACTTCTAGATGGTATTATACCTATTGTCATATAGCAGTTCTCTGGTGACATTGGTACAGGTTAGTCTGTAGACTCGAGATCATCATAGTGTCTTGTGTGATTCCCGCCGTGCTTTGATTTCCACCTTACCACGTTTAAGAGAACGTGAAAAACGGTGGCTTTTGGGTACAGTCCCGAATCACATGGAGGCAATGAGCGATAGGAGGGGTTTCGTCTCACCCGGTATTGGGGGTTGATGTTGCGCTATGCTCGATTGGCTATAACAGGAAGTCCCTGGCCAGGGCTGCTTCAGAGATATACTGGTAAGTGTTATCAGTAGTTTCTCGACCCGTTATGAGCCTCATATAGACACGAATTATCTGTAAGTCCACGGTAGCGCCTCGGCCGTCTAACAGACGCCAAATGCGGAACAAAAACTTTTTAGCTGGCGCTATCGTGTACTATAACCCGGATTTGCCATTAAAGCTAAACTAACAAACTACAAAGTGGGTAGAAATGTTATACCGAACGATCCGAGTCCTTCGGTCTTCAACCATCATCCCACGCTTTGTTGCGGCTGCTCCGATCTCCTAAATCTCCAGTCTTCTCGTCCAGGTGGCACCACGTCGACGGATCTTTAAACGGGCTCCCGCCTCTGAACCGAGGCAACTCGATCATCAAGTTTGCTAAAAGAGATGACCAAGATTGATGTAGAGAATGAGTAGAACACTTTGTCTCGTTACGTCCAAAGCTATGGACGAACGGTTAATGAAGTTGCCTTTTGGATCAGATTGAAATGAGATATGAAAATATATATGAACTAGATCTCTCTCTCTTCTCATTTTAACAACCCTTTCTTTTTCTCCAAAAATCATTATTCCTCAACAAGAGGGGTCGGCCACTAAATAGAGAGGAAGGGGGTGAGTGCAGGAACAAGGGAGGGTGACCATAAGCTATCAAACTTATCATAACTCATTTAAAGCAAAATGACTCACTAAAATCATTAAATGCAAACCAATGATAATAAACCTAGTCACCTTAACATTAAAAGAAAAATTAATGCTAACAATGAGTCACAAGCCTTGTCATCAAATCTAGAACCTTCTAGAACCACTACTCATCCTCAAGACGAAAAGATAAATCCACATTTAACCGAATGTTAAATACGGGCGATAGAAAACTGGAAACTGGCAACTTCCAAAAGCGATCCCGAAATGAATTTCAGAATAACCTCGTAACATTATAAACATACCCGCATTTGTATTACGACTGAATACAAATGCAACTGAGACAGAGATATTATATCTACACAGTATAATACTCGGATCCGGCTTAAACCAAAGCCTACCAGTATTATCTGCCCGAAATATGACACGTGCGTAAACGTACGTGCATTTTCCGAACCCTGCCATAAAACCATACGGCCTCTACAACGTTTCGCCCGAACTTGGCAAACGGTTTGTGGGGGGCTCTAATGACTGATCAACACACTGGCACTGGGTATAACCACTAGCACGTCAGAGGTACGAGCTGTACGTAATGATTGCCTATGTATTGATTGGAAGGGAAGCTGACGAGCGAACTCATCCAGAAACCCTACTGTGCCTAACAGTGACAATATACATACAGTCCGGTCCGTTCGTCTATGAGTATCGAATATCGGCCTAGGGAGCTGGTAACGTCAGACCCCCAATAGCGGTATAAGTCGTGTCAGAGAGTAGCCCAGAACACCCTGAGATACTACTGGAGTACCTACCAGTAAATCTCCTGCCTCGGCCGAGGGCTTTGTGTAATGGCTCTCCTAGACACAGCACGATCTCACCCCCAATACCGGGAGAGACGAATCCCCTGCCGATCCGCTCACTTGCCTCCATGTGGCTCGGGACTGTACCCAAAAAAGACCTGTTTGCACGACTCCTTTGAGCCGTGGTAGGGTATAAATCAAAGCACAATGGGAACTCACACGAGATAAATGACGACCTCAGGTCGATGAACTAACCTGTACACATGTCACCAGGGAACTGCTATCTGACGCTAGGTATAATACCAACTAGCAGGTTCCCAGCGAGTCCTGTCCGGTGTACTCATAACCTAATGAGCACCTGTATACATCTTAGGTGAACCAACTGACACCAATGGCTTGTGAGACCGGCCACCGCCCCTCATCGGGGTCTCGACTGTATACACTAGTCTACCCTGGAGTATCGATGCCCTGTCTCGAAACTCCTACGACTAGGGACACTTTAAGGATGTGCTTACAGACCCCAGCTCCCACGTATATGATCGCCATCATACTGCTGGCAGTCAAGAAAGAATCCTATGGGCTCTATCAACATGCAATAGCGAACTAAAGTATGTATTTGATGATAAAGACAAACCAGATAGCATACTATCATCTCGAGCAAGACTGTCATATCGGTAAAGGTCCTGCCTCAATCATTGCAATCACGTACCTGCGATCCAATAATTGACTTTGAGGGCACTATATCCAACAATCTCCCACTTGCACTTAAGGTTAATTATTGCGATGTCGCATACTCACAGCCCGTGTGATACCGATCATCCAACTCCTCTACTAATCAGTTTCACAAATCCCGTTTGTAAAAACTATTGTGTTCGAGAAATAGCCTTAGTGAGTGGATCCGCTTTGATGTTTCTTTCTATGTCTCTCTTAATCTCAAGTTTGCGGAGAATGCCATCTCCCGAATTGAGTAATACCTGTCTTAGAATATGTTTGGATATCTGATGAGACCTAGTTCATAAATGAACAACAAATCCAAAATTCTTAGACTGTATTGTCAACTGAACCTAATCAGTATCCAGTACCATGCCTCCCACAGTATCCTCTTGGACCACCAGTCCATAATACTGTCCCTCATCATAGGGAAAACTATAACTCTGACAATCACTCTGTCATTCATGTCACCTTTGAAGCCTGGAATGATAACCGTCTCCCGAAGGAGGCTGCCGTCATCAAATCCGTAGAACATACACATATGTTCTAAAACTGCTTCCTTATGTTTCTTCAGGATTGTATTAATATAAATTTATCGCATCAGTGCAAAAACAACATCTGGTGTGGTACTTGACATCTTACGATTGACTCAATTACCTAAGCAAGTGATCTGCCAATCATGCACATCCCTCTCCCCTTCAGTCTATAAGACACCTTTAGAGAGGGTGACTCCATCACCTGTAGGTACACCACCATGCTAGGAGTCATTTATTCTAAATACCATTAGAATGCTGTCAAAATACCCACTTTGGGAAACTACCCAAATCTAGATCTAAAACCATAGATCTAGTAACCAGAATGTCAGATATTATATCCATATCTTTTGTGGAGAAACAACTGTGTGACGACAACAGTATAACCTATCGTAGTATAGGAATTTTACTTCCTACTCTGTGTATGTCATCTAAATAACAGGACATCACACCTTACTACCTTCTTAACAGATCCATCCCCTATTCTGATGAAGTCAAAGCCATGACTGCCTCATCAAAATTAGATGATCTATCTCCGCTATAATTGCTGAAGTCTATAAATAGACATAAGCTACTTGCCCACTATGCTTCCGCTGCTCCCACTAACTACGATAACCCTCTGGCAGAATAATATATACGTACACTTCTAAAGCTAGTTTAGAATGACGCTATACATATCCTCCTGCCGGGTCTCATAGTCTGGAACAACAGTAGTGTCAAGTCTGGGTAAATAAGAAACTCCCTGTCACCATCCTTAAGTCTACCGGAGTACCTCTCGGGTGTTTGAGGTTAACCACCATATCTGCGGAGTGGCTTATTGGAATGTCAAACCTGATTGAATATATAGCTTCTATTAAATTTTCCGTAATCATTTGCGGTTCTGGAATCACTTCCAGTTCTACCATACTCCCACTACTGTTTTCTGAAAAAATCCATTTTACTAAAACTATGGCGAGTCAAGAACAATATCACTATTGATCTTCCAGATGGTAGAAATGTCAACCCTCGTCAAAGCCAGGGTCAACCCACAAACAGCCATTACAGAAACGTGCCTTGAGTTATCCAGTGTCTGGTTTTAAGCATAAGCTGGACAACTCCCCTTACCTTAACATCGGTAAGATATGAACCATTCTATATACAATATAGAAATAGAGGCACTAATTTAATTGGAACCAGATTCAAATCATGCAGCTGTCTCCAGTGCATATCAACTTAATGGAGAGAGGCTAATCAGCATTACTCAACTTAGGAATCCATCCAATTATGAGTAACCTGAAAGAGAAACAAGTTTCTCAAAACCGTTACTATCAACTGAATACCAATCACAAGAATCTACATCTTCGATTTCTTTGAAGAATCCCGATACTTGCGATACCTGGTTCTCTACTTTATTCTTATACCCACAACTTCTCAAAACTTAGACATTGTATTTCTACGAAACACTTGTCTAAAAACTAGAGAAGTCACAAGTAAACAGAATATAGTACGAGGACCTACCCCTTTGTCCTGACGGACACTGGACAATACAATACTCTGTATAAGTCCGCTGAGTTTGAATAACTCAAAACTTGTGCATCGTAGGTTGAAAACTGTACCCGGACGATTTCCTCAAATATTACCAATTTCAACGAATTTTGATATAATGAGGATGATCACCTAATTCCCAATAACTTACTCCCACTCATAATCTGTAAAACCATACAGATGTGAGAATCATACCTGGTAAACACATACCCTGGAGTAAGTATCTAATCGGGAAATCAGTTTTCCATTAACAATGTACTGAAACATGTTTCGTAGGGGTATCCTGGTATTCCTAGTAATGCCTCTTCCATAATACAATTCATGACTTTAACCATATATTTCTTTGCTATCTCTCCAAATCCCTTTATTTGTCTTTATTCATTACCTTCTGTACACCATCGTTAGGCTAAGTGGTTTTCTTCCTTCCCTACCGTTCGGCACCGGCCTATGGTTTGGAAGAAGACTATCTAGTAAGCATAGTAGGTGTAATCTCCTAAACCAAGGAGTATTCGCAACTTGAGAGAAGGCGATGATAAAAGACAAGTAAATAATACCTTATTCTCTTTCTCCCGAACTGGGGAAAATGGTATAGGTGAAAAAAGAGTGGCGATGAAGTACGCGGTTTGGTTGTGAATGATAACAGTCGCAATTTACTTTGCCCTCTTTCTAATCCCTTTATTTTGTCTTTAGTTATTACCTTCTGTCCCTACTTAGGCTAATTGGTTTTCTTCATTCCCTATCTTTCGGCACCTGCCTATGGTTTGGAATAAGACTATCCAATAAGCGTAATAGGTGTACTCTCCTAAACTAAGGAGCCCTCGCAACCTGAGAGAAGGTGATAATAAAAGACAACTGAATAAACTAATTCTATTTCTCCTGTACCTGGATCCATCCTCGAAGAAGTCCCTTCGAGTTCGTATATAACCATACGATGGATCTATCCAATGGAAGTGGATATCCGTAGTAATACGGGGTGTTCTGAGAAATACAAAGGGTAAAAGAAGGAGCGGCAATGACTTATGCAATTTTAGACAATCCAAAAGCCAGTATTTTAAGAAGGTTCGGTCAACTTGGTCACTGAGTCATAGTCTAGGGTCGGTCAAAGGTCGCTGCCAAAGAGAGAGAGAGAAAACAAACACTCTGTGTACACTCTAACCTATATCAGAATGGTTATCACTTTATCTAATCAGGAAACCTCCACTGTAATCTCAAATTCTCCTCCAAACCTGAAAGAAGAATTAGTCGGGATCACCCGAAGAGTAAACCAACTCATCAATGAGAATCGGAATCCAACTATCATCGCATGATAACTTGATGGAAGCCACTCAAGTTATCACACTCCAGAAGGTATGCGCATACTTGGCAAGTTTCTTTATGTTTGAAAATTCCGATGTGATTTTTTGCCCCATGCTCTTATGACCATGGCGAAGGTCAAAATGTCATAAGTCACATGCCAAGTTCTACCCGTCACTATCCAGGTCAATTTGAACCCACCCATACATACCCTTGACGAAGGCCAAAATAGTAGTACGACTGTCCCAAACCAACACATCTATCTATGCTACAAATGAATACCCAGTAGCTACCAAACACTATGCCTTAGTGAAAGGTCAAAATACATAACTTGAATACTACTGAATATCCATAAGAAATGACGGAGGGATACGGCTGGTTTTTGGCGAAAAACCTTTAACGTAATGAACTTGATCTCGTTGAAGGAACCTGATAGCTTTTTATAAAGATATAGTGACGAAAACCTTTTGCTAAAGAGGTCACTCCCGGTGAAGGGATCTCGGCTCTTTCCTCGTGGAATAAGGTGCAGGATATTCTAACTGAATACCGCTATGCAAAGCAACTTGTAATCGACTATAGTGAAGTTATTGTTGGAGATAGTGCCCTCAGAGTCAATTATTGGATCACAGGTACGTGATTGTAATGATTGATGGAGGACCTATCCCGGTAGGACAGTCTTACTCGAGATGATAGTATGCTATCTGGTTTACCTTTATCATCGTGTACTGCTTTAGGTGACCTGACAGGTCGCTATTACACGTTGGTAGAGCCCCTAGGATTCTTGCTTGACCACCAGCAGTATGAGGGCGATCATATAAGTGGGAGCTGGGGGTCTATAAGCATATCCTTAAAAGGTCCCTAGTCGTGAGAGTTTCGAGACAGGGCATCGATACTCCAGAGTAGACTAGTGTATACAGTCGAGACCCCGACGAGGGGCGGTGGCCGGTCTCACAAGCCACTGGTGTTAGTTAGATCACCTAAGATGTATACAGGTGCTCATTGGGTTATGAGTACACCGGACAGGACTCGCCGGGAACATGCTAGTTGGTCATATACCAGACGTCAGATGGCAGTTCCCTGGTGACATGTGTACAGGTTAGTTCATCGACCTGGGGATCGTCATTTGTCTTGTGTGAGTTCCCACTGTACTTTGATTACTACCCTACCACGGCTCAAAGGAGTCGTGCAAACAGGTTTTAGTTAGGTACAGTCCCGAGCCACATGGAGGCAGTGAGCGCATCTTCAGGGGTTCGTCTCTCCCGGTATTGGGGGTGAGGTCGCGCTGTGTCTAGGAGAGCCATTACACGAAGCCCTCGGCCGAGGCAAGGAGATTTACTGGTAGGTATTCCAGTAGTATCTCAGGGTGTTCTGGGCTACACTCCGACACGACTTGTACCGCTTTTGGGGGTCTGACTTTTACTAACCCCCTAGGCCCGCCATGCGATGCTCATAGACGAACGGACCGGACTGTACGGATATTGTCACTGACAGGCTTAGTAGGGTTGTCAGGCTGAGTTCGCTCACAGACGTCCCTTTTAGTCAATACCTGGTAGCCCGTTACGTATTGGCTTATACCTCTGACGTGCTAGTGGTTAAATCCACAACCAAGGTGTTGACGAGTCTTTAGAGTCCCCCACATTCAGTTACTCAGCTTTCGGGCGAAAAGCTGTAGAGGCCGTATGGAGATATGGCAAGGTCCGATCAGATACGTAAGGTATTGCGCGGATCAGGATCGGACAGTTTGTACTACAGGCCGTATGGGTATATGGCAGGGTTCGATCAGATACGTGCGGTATTGCACGGATCAGGATCGAACAGATATTACTAGCCGGCTTTGGTTTAAGCCGGATCCTAGTATAGTACAGTGTAGATTTTGTCTCATTGCATTTGTATTTCGGTCGGAATACAAATGCGGGTGTGTATGCACAGTATCGGGGTTTTCCTATAATTTATTACGGGACCAGTTTTCTGGAGTTTCCAGTTTGCTTTCCGTTTCGGCCAATTTCCTTTGTTCATTGGCCGAAGATTGGTGGAGGAGGGCTTATTTGCATTGTTGCAAATAAGTATTTGTAGAGGGGGTGTTTGCATATTGTTTTATCATGACAACTCTTCTTTGACCTTTTGTCTTCATGATGGTTCATGATGGGTGGACCATACCTTGACTTTGTGTTGATGATGGGAGATGATTTGGTTGTTGAGTGTTGGTGTTTCTTGGTAATCATGTTCTTTCATGATCACATTTGATTCCTCTCTCTCTCTCTTGCATGATATTAGTTTGGCTCCCATTATTTTTGTCACTCTCTCATTCTCACCCTCCCTCTTCATGTCATGGCCGGCCTTGGCTCATTGGGGGCTGTCCAACTTTTTGATTGTGGGATTTTGATTCATTTCTTGTTGCAAAAATCCCACAAGATCAATCTCCAAAGTTCCAAGTATCATTCCTCCACCAAATGGCAATTCCACAACCCCAAAAGTGAGACATGAGCACTACACATTCTACAGCAAACCTTGGGCATGTCGACTAGCCAGCTTCATGCCCGAGTTGCCTCGGTATTGAGGTGGGAGCCCGTAAAAGATGCAGACGATGTGGTGCCCTTCCGGCAAGGAGGCGACGACCGGAGTTTCCGCAGGAGATCGGGACGACGACGAGAAGACCGGAGGACTCGGATCAGTCGGTATATCTCTCTTCCCCATCTTGTAGTTAGCTAGGACTAGTTAATGGTTCGATCCGGGTATTACTGCTCGGCGGTTTGCCAGTTCATGAAAAATTAAAGTTTATCACCGCTTCCGCATTTGGCCGTCGGATTGACGGCCGGGGCGCCTCCGTGCACTTACAGTGGTATCAGAGCCTCGCCATTAACTTAGTCTAGCTTTGTTTAATGTGTTTTACAATTCCGATCGAACAAAAATCCCAAAACCGCATTTTTGCTTGCATCAGTTTTCTGTTGAAAATTTTTGGTGTCGAAAATTTTTTCAGGTTGCAGAAACGTGATCTACTAGAAAAAATAAGAGTTCTGTAAAAACTCGATGCAACAACTCTACAGTAGGAGCGCGGAACCGCGGCTAAACACCCCTTTAGGCCGCGGTTCCGCCGCACACTGTTGGGTTCCCTGCACCAAATTTCTACCGTATCTTTCTGGGGTTAAAATTGGGGTTTTGGAATAATAATTTTGGGCCCAGAATTTCTTGATGTGCTACAGTATTACTTGGGGGCCCACTTGTTAAAATTTGATCGATCGGATATTTTAAACACATTATTTCACAGTATTTACATTATATCTGCGACCGTGAATGTCACTTGATCGGTAAATCCGGTCTAACTGCTATAGCCCGGTTAGACGGATTTGCGAACGTGACTTTCACGTTGATGTTTTATGTATTGCTGTGATGTTGCAGATCGGTCGTGGGGGATAGCCTGGATGCAATGCTAGTACAGAGTTTGTTGTATTATGTACATTTGATATTGCGGGGCGAGCGTCCGACATGTGGACTGCCGTCACTGCCTGTTTGTATTATTATTTTGGGGCACGACCAGGTTGCGGTCGATGTACCCGTTGTATGTATATTTTACTTTCTGTACTAGGATTACCCCGCGGAGGGGTGCACGGATAGCTGGATTCTAGAAGGCAACAAGCCCGCATCTCATGGCATTGAGACGGAGAGGGCTTCACTCTAGGATTGGCGGGCTATTCGCCGCACTCGTAGGGGGTACAGGTTGACCCAGGAAGGGTGCCCAAGTTACCGGATTCCGTGAAGTGCTGGGTGGTCCATTCACGTTGCTGAAGGGGGCTGCCTCGCTTCAGGTTTTGGCAGGTAACTTACCTTGCCCGTAGGGGTCTAGGTTTTCATTGCACAGGCTATCCACACGACCAGGGGAACGTCGGGTTTCAGTAGTGGCTCTGTGAAACCCGGGGATCCCAGATATCTGTATTGTTTCTGTGATGCTGTACATTTTCTGTGATGTTGCATTTTATCACGCCTTGAGCGAAATATTATATATTGGTTTATATATTAGTAGATGTTGTATATGTTTTGCATCCGCGCTAGTCCAGTCCCCGCTCTGTCGTTAGTTAGCTAACCTAACGGGTAATGATGGGACCCAGTGGCGAATGCGGATGGCATATACGTACATCAGTATATTTTCGTTCTTTATGGTGTGATCAATTGATGGGACTGCATTGATTCAGATCAATGCAAGTTAAAAACAAACCTAATCTGATGTTGTTGGAACATTTTTCAAAAAGCTGTTATTGCAAGGACGTTCACTTTTGTTTTGCATCGTGGTATTCAGTTGGAATATCCTGATCCTCAGTCGACGAGGCAAGGGCCGAGATCCCTTCACCGGGAGTGACCCCTTGGACAAAAAGTTTGCGTCAGGGCAATGACTTCACTATAGCCGATTACTTTTGCTTTGCATCGTGGTATTCAGTTGGAATATCCTGCACCTCATTCTACGGGGAAAGAGCCGAGATCCCTTCACCGGGAGTGACCTCTTTAGCAAAGGTTTTCGTCACTATATTTTAAATTAAAAAAAAAAAAAAAAAAGCTATCCGTTCCTTCGACGATATCAAGTTCATTACGTTAAAGGTTTTCGCCAGAAACCATTCATAGCCCTCCGTCATTTCAGTTAAATATTCGGTAGTATTCAAGCTATGTATTTTGACCTCACGCCAAGGCATAGTGATTGGTAGCTGCCGGGTATTTATCTGTTGCATAGATAGATGCGTTGGTTTGGGACAGTCGTACTACTATTTTGGACTACGTCAAGGGTATGTACGGGTGGATTCAAATTAACCTGGATAATGACGGGTAGAACTTGACATGTGACTTATGATATTTTGATCTCACGCCAAGGTCATAAGAGCATGGGGTAAAAATCCACATCGGGAGTTTCAAAAGAACTGAAACTTGCCAGATATGCGCATACCTTCTGGAGTGTGATACCGTGAGCGGATTCCGTCACGTTATCATGCGATGATAGTTGGATCCCGATTCCCACTGATGAGTTAGTTTACTCCTCGGGTGACCCCGACTAATTCTTCTTTCAGGTTTGGAGAAGAATTTGACGGTACAGTGGGAGGTTTCCAGATTAGATTAATTGGTAACCATTCTGATCTAGGTTAGAGTGCACGCTGAGTGTTTCTTTTCTCTCTCTCTTTGGCAGCGACCATTGACCCGACCCTAGACTATGACTCAGAGACCAAAATTAACCGAACCTTCTTAACACTGGCTTTTGGATTGTCAGAGTTGCAAACCTCATTGCCACTCCTACTTTTACCCTTTTCTCCAGAACACCCCATATTACTACGAACGTCCACTTCCATTGGACAAAACCATCGTATGGTTAGATACGAACTCGGAAGAATTTATTCGAGGATGGTTTCAGGTTCTGGAGAAAACGGATAGGACTATTCAGTTGTCTTTTCCTTTTACCTTCTCTCAGGTTGCGAGTACTCCTTGGTTTAGGAGATAGTACACCTATTACGCAAATTGGATAGTCTTCTTCCAAACCATAGGCTGGTGCCGACTGGTAGGGAATGAAGAAAACCAATTAGCCTAACGATGGTGTACAGAAGGTATTAAGTTAAGACAAAGTAAGGGATTAGTAAGAGAGCAAAGTAAATTGCAACTAATATTCACGACCAAACCAGGTATTTCGTTACCACTCCCAAATCACCTTTGTATTTCTCCAGGACACTCCGTATCACTGCGAAGATCCACAGTTTATTTGGATAACCATCGTATGGTTATATACGAACTCGAAAGGAACTTGTTCCAGTTCGGGGATGGATCCTGGTTCAGGAGAAATAAGGATAAGGTTCATTCGGTTGTCTTTTATCTTCACCTTCTCTCGCATTGCGAGTGCTCCTAGGATTAGGACAGTACACCCATTATGCTTATTGGATAGTCTTCTTCCAAACCATAGGCTGGTGCCGAACGGTAGGGAAGGAAGAAAACCATTTGGCCTAAAGGGGTGTGCAGAAGGTAATGACTAAAGACATATGAAGGGATTTGGAGAGGTGGCAAAGAATTATACGGTTACAGTCGTGAATCTGGAAGAGGCATTACTAGGAATACCGGGATACCCCATCGAAACATTTCAATGTTTCAGTTTCACTGTGTACTGTTAAAAGAAAACTGATTTCCCGATTAGATACTTACTCCAGGGTATGTATTTACCAGGTTTGATTCTCACATCTGTATGGTTTTACAGATGATGAGTGGGAGTAAGTTATTGGGAATTAGGTGATTGTCCTCATTATATCGGGATTCGTTGTAATCGGTGATATTTGAGGAAGTCACCTAGGTTGTTTGCCGGACGGCAAATATTTGGTTTTGAATATCCGCTGTTGTGCACCAATTTCAAATTGATATATCTGTACGTCTATTTTCATAGAGTGAGATATACCTTTTGAAATTATGTCTATGACATTTACCTATATCAGTGGATGGTTAGGTAAGGAGCATTAAACAGCGGTGTAATTCTTCTTAACCATAAGTACAGTTTTCAACCTACGACACACAGTGAATGAGTTATCAGACTCAAAGGACTTATACAGAGTATTGTATGTTGTCCAGGGTTCATCAGGACAGAGGGGTTGGTCCTCATACTATATTCGGTTTACTTATGACTTCTCTAGTTTTTAGACAGGTGTTTCGTGGAAACACAGAGTCCGAATTTTGAGAAGTTATAGGTATTTGAATAGAGTAGAGAACCAGATGTAGCAAGTATCGGGATTCTTCAAAGAGATCGAAGATTTAGTTACTTGCGTATGGTGTTCAGTTGATAGTAGTGATTAAGAGATCTTGCTTCTCTTTCAGGTTACTCATGATTGGAAGCATTCCTAAGTTGAGTAACGCTGATCGGCCTTCTTCCATTTAGTTGACATGCACTGGAGACAGCTGCATGATTTGAATCTGGTTCAATTAAATCAGTGCCTCTGGTCCTATATTGGACATAGAACAGTTCGTATCTTAACGATGTTAAGGTACGGGGAGTTGTCCGGTTTATGCTTAAAACTAGACACTGGACAACTCAAGGCACGTTTCTGTAATGGCTGTTTGTGGGTTGACCCAGGCTATGACGAGGGTTGACTTTCTACCATAAGAAAGATCAATAGTGATATTGCTCTTGACTAGCCACAGTTTTAATAAAAATGGATTTTTTCAGAAAACAGTAGTGGGAGTATGGTAGAACTGGAAGTGATTCCAGAACCGCAAACGATTACTGAAGATTTGATAAGGAACCTAAAGATTCAATCTGGTTTGACATTCCATTGGCCACTCCGCAGATAAGGTGGGTAACTTCAGGCACCCGAGAGGTACTCCGGTAGCCTCAAGGACGGTGATAGGGAAGTTCTTGTTTACCCAGACTTGCCATTGCTGTTGTTCCAGACCGTGAGACCCGGCAGGAGGATGAGTATAGCGTCGTTCTGAACTAGCTTTAGAAGTGTACGTCTATATGACTCTGCCAGAGGGTTGTCGTAGTCAGTGGGAGCAGCGGAAGCATTGGTGGAAAGGTGGCTTATGTCTATTTATAGACTAAAGCAGATATAGCGGAGATAGATCATCTATTTCTGACGTGACAGTCATAGGTTTGACTTCATCATAATAGGGGATGGGTCTGTTGAGAAGGTAGTAGGGTGTGATGTCATGGTATTTGGATGACATACACAGAGTGGGAAGTGATATTCCCATACTACGATCGGTTATACTTTGGTCGTCACACAGTGGTTTCTCCACATGGGACTTGGACATTATATCAGACATACTGGTTACTAGATCTATGGTTGTAGATCTAGATTTGGGTGGTTTCCCAATTAAGGGTACTTAGACAGCATTCTAAGAGTATTTACAATGGACGACTCCTAGCACGGTAATGTACCTGCAGGTGTTGGAGTCACCCTCTCTAAAGTTGTCTTACAGACTAATTTGGAGAGGGATGTGCATGATTGGCAGATCTCTTGCTCAGGCAATTGAGTCAATCATGAGATGTCAAGTACCACACCAGATGTTGTTCTTGCACTACATGCAATAAGTTGATATTGATCCAATCCTGGAGAAACAGTCGGAAGCAGTATTAGAACATCAGTGGATGTTCTAGGGATATGATAACGACAGCCTCATTCGGGAGACAGTTATCATTCCAGGCTTCCAAGGTGACCTGGACGACAAGGAGGTTGTCAGAGTTATAGTTTTTCCTTCTGACGAGGGGCAGTATTTTGGACAGGTGGTCCAAGGCAATACTGAGGGAGGCATGGCGCAGGATACTGATTAAGTTCAGTTGACGATACAGTCTAAGAAGTTTGGATTTGGAGTTCATTTATGAGCTATGTCCCATCAGACATCCAGACACATTCTAAGACAGGTATTGCTCATTTCGGGAGATGGTTTTCTCCGCGAACATGAGATTTAGAGAGACATAGAATGAAACATCAAGGCGGATCCACTCACTGAGGCTATTCCACGAACGCAATAGTTTCGCAAACGAGCTTTGTGAGACTGACTAGTAGAGAAGTTGGGTGTTCGGTATCACACGGGCTTTGAGTATGCGACATCGCAATAATTAGCCTTGAGTGCAAGTGGGAGATTGTTGGAGATAGTGCCCTCAGAGTCAATTATTGGATCACAGGTACATGATTGTAATGATTGATGGAGGACCTATCCCGGTAGGACAGTCTTACTCGAGATGATAGTATGCTATCTGGTTTACCTTTATCATCGTGTACTTCTTTAGGTGACCTGACAGGTCGCTATTACACGTTGGTAGAGCCCCTAGGATTCTTGCTTGACCACCAGCAGTATGAGGGCGATCATATAAGTGGGAGCTGGGGGTCTATAAGCATATCCTTAAAAGGTCCCTAGTCGTGAGAGTTTCGAGACAGGGCATCGATACTCCAGAGTAGACTAGTGTATACAGTCGAGACCCCGACGAGGGGCGGTGGCCGGTCTCACAAGCCACTGGTGTTAGTTAGATCACCTAAGATGTATACAGGTGCTCATTGGGTTATGAGTACACCGGACAGGACTCGCCGGGAACATGCTAGTTGGTCATATACCAGACGTCAGATGGCAGTTCCCTGGTGACATGTGTACAGGTTAGTTCATCGACCTGGGGATCGTCATTTCTCTTGTGTGAGTTCCCACTGTACTTTGATTACTACCCTACCACGGCTCAAAGGAGTCGTGCAAACAGGTTTTAGTTGGGTACAGTCCCGAGCCACATGGAGACAGTGAGCGCATCTTCAGGGGTTCGTCTCTCCCGGTATTGGGGGTGAGGTCGCGCTGTGTCTAGGAGAGCCATTACACGAAGCCTTCGGCCGAGGCAAGGAGATTTACTGGTAGGTATTCCAGTAGTATCTCAGGGTGTTCTGGGCTACACTCCGACACGACTTGTACCGCTTTTGGGGGTCTGACTTTTACCAAACCCCTAGGCCCGCCATGCGATGCTCATAGACGAACGGACCGGACTGTACGGATATTGTCACTGATAGGCTCAGTAGGGTTGTCATGCTGAGTTCGCTCACAGACGTCCCTTTTAGTCAATACCTGGTAGCCCGTTACGTATTGGCTTATACCTCTGACGTGCTAGTGGTTAAATCCACAACCAAGGTGTTGACGAGTCTTTAGAGTCCCCCACATTCAGTTACTCAGCTTTCGGGCGAAAAGCTGTAGAGGCCGTATGGAGATATGGCAAAGTCCGATCAGATACGTGAGGTATTGCGCGGATCAGGATCGGACAGTTTGTACTACAGGCCGTATGGGTATATGGCAGGGTTCGATCAGATACGTGCGGTATTGCACGGATCAGGATCGAACAGATATTACTAGCCGGCTTTGGTTTAAGCCGGATCCTAGTATAGTACAGTGTAGATTTTGTCTCATTGCATTTGTATTTCGGTCGGAATACAAATGCGGGTGTGTATGCACAGTATCGGGGTTTTCCTGTAATTTATTACGGGACCAGTTTTCTGGAGTTGCCAGTTTGCTTTCCGTTTCGGCCAATTTCCTTTGTTCATTGGCCGAAGATTGGTGGAGGAGGGCTTATTTGCATTGTTGCAAATAAGTATTTGTGGAAGGGGTGTTTGCATATTGTTTTATCATGACAACTCTTCTTTGACCTTTTGTCTTCATGATGGTTCATGATGGGTGGACCATACCTTAACTTTGTGTTGATGATGGGAGATGATTTGGTTGTTGAGTGTTGGTGTTTCTTGGTAATCATGTTCTTTCATGATCACATTTGATTCCTCTCTCTCTCTCTTGCATGATATGAGTTTGGCTCCCATTATTTTTGTCACTCTCTCATTCTCACCCCCCTCTTCATGTCATGGCCGGCCTTGGCTCATTGGGGGCTGTCCAACTTTTTGAGTGTGGGATTTTGATTCATTTCTTGTTGCAAAAATGCCACAAGATCAATCTCCAAAGTTCCAAGTATCATTCCTCCACCAAATGGCAATTCCACAACCCCAAAAGTGAGACATGAGCACTACACATTCTACAGCAAACCTTGGGCACGTCGACTAGCCAGCTTCGTGCCCGAGTTGCCTCGGTATTGAGGTGGGAGCCCGTAAAAGATGCAGACGATGTGGTGCCCTTCCGGCAAGGAGGCGACGACCGGAGTTTCCGCAGGAGATTGGGACGACGACGAGAAGACCGGAGGACTCGGATCATTCGGTATATCTCTCTTCCCCATCTTGTAGTTAGCTATGACTAGTTAATGGTTCGATCCGGGTATTAGTGCGCGGCGGTTTGCCAGTTCATGAAAAATTAAAGTTTATCACCGCTTCCGCATTTGGCCGTCGGATTGACGGCCGGGGCGCCTCCGTGCACTTACAGTTATTACCCTGACGTAAACTTCTGCCTAAGGGGTCACTCCCGGTGAAGGGATTTCGGCCCTTGCCTCGTCGAATGAGGTGCAGGATATTCTAACTGAATACCGCTATGCAAAACAAAAGGAAACATCTTTGTAATAACAACTTTTTAAAATTTGTTCCAACAACATCACATATAGGTTTGTTTTAACCTTGCATTGAAAAGAATCAATGCAGTCCCATCAATTAATCACACCAGAAAAGAACGAAAATAAAATGTACGTATATGCCATCCGCATTCGCCACTGGATCCCGTCATCACCCGTTAGGTTACTTAACTAACGACAGAGCGGGGACTGGACTAGCGCGGGTGTAAAACATATACAACATCTAATAATATATATACCAATATACAGTAATCGCTCCAGGCGTGATAATATGCAACATTACAGAAAAGTAATAAGCATCACAGAACAATATAGATAATCTGGGATCCCCGGGTTTCACAGAGCCGCTACTGAAACCCGTCGTTCCCCTGGTCGTGTGGATAGCCTGTGCAATGAAACCTAGACCCCTACGGGTGTGGCAAGTTACCCGCCAAAACCTGAAGTGAGGCAGCCCCCTACAGCAAAATGAATGGACCACCCGTCACTTCACGGAATCCGGTAACTTGAGCACCCCTCCTTGGGTCAACCTGTACCCCCTACGAGTGCGGCGAATAGTCTGCCAATTCTAGAGCGAGGCCCCTCTGCCTCTCAAAGCCATGAGATACGGACCTGTTGCCCTCCAGAACCCGGCTATCCGTGCACTCCGTCGCGGGGTAAACCTAGTACAGAAATAATAAAATGTACAACATGTACAGCGACCTCAGCCCGGTCGTGCCCCAAAAGAATATTATACAAATAGGCAGTGACGGCAGTCCACATGTTGGACACTCACCCCGCAATATCAAATGTATAAATAAATTCAAACAGCACTACCATTGCACACTGCTATCCACCATGACATATCCGCAACATTACAACACAACATAGAACATCAACGCGAATGTCACGTTCGCAAATCCTTCTAAAAGAGCGATAGCAATTAGACGCAATTTACCGCTCGAATGACATTCCCGGTCGGAGATATAATATAATTACTACATACTAATAAGTTTTAAATTTCGATCGACAAAACTTCCCGAAGTGGGCCCCACGTACATCTACTGTACAGTAATAAAAACTGGGCCTAAACGAATATACCAAAAACCACAATTTCCCAAGACAAACTCACTGGAAAAAATTGGATCACTATTCCTACATACTGGCCGCGGTTCCGCGGTCAAACCCTAGCTTTGACCGCGGATCCGTGGCGGTAAAGTGGGATCACATGACCAAATTTTCCCAGAATGCTTAAAAAAGCCTGCTCCGTTTTCTGTGATATGTAAAATAATTTTTAGACCCTTTTAAAAATCGACAGAAACTTTTGTGCAGAAAATTGCGATTTTTGAAATTCGGTTCGATCGATATTTTAAACACGTTAGCACAAGTTAGTAAAGCTTAATGGTGAGGCTCTGATACCACTGTAAGTCCACGGTAGCGCCCCGACCATCTAACAGACGCCAAATACGGAACAAAAACTTTTTAGCTGGCGCTATCGTGTATTATAACCCGGATCTGCCATTAAAGCTAAACTAACAAACTACAAAATGGGTAGAAATGTTATACCGAACGATCCGAGTCCTTCGGTCTTCAACCATCATACCACGCTTTGTTGTGGCTGCTCCGATCTCCTGAATCTCCAGTCTTCTCGTCCAGGTGGCACCACGTCGATGGATCTTTAAACGGGCTCCCGCCTCTGAACCGAGGCAACTCGATCATCAAGTTTGCTAAAAGAGATGACCAAGATTGATGTAGAGAATGAGTAGAACACTTTGTCTTGTTACATCCAAAGTTATGGACGAACGGTTAATGAAGTTGCCTTTTTGGATCGGATTGAAATGAGATATGAAAATATATATGAACTAGATCTCTCTCTTCTCATTTTAACAAGCCTTTCTTTTTTTCCAAAAATCATTATTCCTCAACAAGAGGGGTCGGCCACTAAATAGAGAGGAAGGGGGTGAGTGTAGGAATAAGGGAAGGTGACCATAAGCTATCAAACTTATCATAACTCATTTAAAGCAAAATGACTCACTAAAATCATTAAATGCAAACCAATGATAATAAATCTAGTCACCTTAACATTAAAAGAACAATTAATGCTAACAATGAGTCACAAGCCTTGTCACCAAATCTAGAACCTTCTAGAACCATGACTCACCTTCAAGATGAAAAGATAAATCCGCATTTAACCGAATGTTAAATACGGGCAATAGAAAACTGGAAACTGGCAACTTCCAAAAGCGACCCCGAAACGAATTTCAGGATAACCCCGTAACAGTATAAACATATCCGCATTTGTATTACGACCGAATACAAATGCAACTGAGACAAAGATATTTTATCTACACAGTATAATACTGGGATTCGGCTTAAACCAAAGCCTACCAGTATTATCTGCCCGAAATATGACACGTGCGTAAACGCACGTGCATTT
Source organism: Agapanthus africanus (assembly GCA_030015575.1). Lineage (NCBI taxonomy): Eukaryota > Viridiplantae > Streptophyta > Magnoliopsida > Asparagales > Amaryllidaceae > Agapanthus > Agapanthus africanus. Next base: position 552,785,954 of record JASDDO010000024.1, on the reverse strand, counting down.
TCCGAACCCTGCCATAAAACCATACGGCCTCTACAACGTTTCTCCCGAACTTGGGAAACGGTCTGTGGGGGACTCTAATGACTCATCAACACACTGGCACTGGGTATAACCACTAGCACGTCAGAGGTACGAGCTGTACGTAACGGTTGCCAATGTATTGATTGGAAGGGAAGCTGACGAGCGAACTCATGCAGAAACCCTACTGAGCCTAACAGTGACAATATACATACAGTCCGGTCCGTTCGTCTATGAGTATCGCATATCGGCCTAGGGGGCTGGTAACGTCAGACCCCAATAGTGGTATAAGTCGTGTCAGAGAGTAGCCCAGAACACCCTGAGATACTACTGGAGTATCTACCAGTAAATCTCCTGCCTCGGCCGAGGGCTTTGTGTAATGGCTCTCCTAGTCACAGCGCGATCTCACCCCCAATACCGGGAGAGACGAATCCCCTGCCGATCTGCTCACTTGCCTCCATATGGCTCGGGACTGTACCTAAAAAAGACCTGTTTGCACGACTCCTTTGAGCCGTGGTAGGGTAGAAATCAAAGCACAATGGGAACTCACACGAGACAAATGATGACCTCAGGTCGATGAAGTAACCTGTACACATGTCACCAGGGAACTGCTATCTGACGCTAGGTATAATACTAATTAGCAGGTTCCCGGCGAGTCCTGTCCGGTGTACTCATAACCTAATGAGCACCTGTATACATCTTAGGTGAACCAACTGACACCAATGGCTTGTGAGACCGGCCACCGCCCCTCGTCGGGGTCTCGACTGTATACACTAGTCTACTCTGGAGTATCGATGCCCTGTCTCGAAACTCCCACGACTAGGGACACTTTAAGGATGTGCTTACAGACCCCAGCTCCCACATATATGATCGCCATCATACTGCTGGCAGTCAAGCAAGAATCCTATTGGCTCTATCAACATGCAATAGCGAACTAAAGCATGTATATAATGATAAAGACAAGCCAGATAGCATACTATCATCTCGAGCAAGACTGTCATATCGGTATAGGTCATGCCTCAATCACTGCAATCATGTACCTGCGATCCAATAATTGACTCTGAGGGCACTATATCCAACATTATCGAGTTACTGGGGTCTGACGTTTACCACCCCTAGACGAGATATGCGACATATCAGACGAAGAGACCGGACTGTACGGTAGTATTACTGATTGGATTCGCAGGAGTGTGAGCAGGGTTGCTTGTTGATCTTCTGATTGCTCAATACCCGGGCGGCCGTTACATTTAGCAGACCGCTTGCGGCTTGTGTGTGTTTGATATGATCATCACCTACTACCGGCGTATTGACGAGTCTTTAGAGTCCTACACAGGGGTTTCCTGGCTCAAGCGAAACGGAGTAGGAGCACATATGTGATATGTGTAGGACCGAGATTAATACGATATGTGATACCGTATTCTATTCTCGCGATTTGTGACATCGGTCGGTTATATGCGATATAGCCGGCTTATCGGATCAAGTGTTGATTCGATAAGTTGTTACATATGATATTGGTCAGTTATATGTGATATAGCCGGATTATTAAATCAAGAGTTGATTTGATAATCTAATGTATAATTATATACTTGATATATTTACATTAAATAGTATTAGCTCACTTAAGATTTACTTTCTCACTTTTTGTGCATATTGTATATATGTGATATATGCAAGTGTACATTATTTTGTGTCATGCTTGATGATACATGCAACTTGGGTGTGTGTGTAACTTACACCATGCTAGGGATTATCTAGGGTTTTATTTATTTAAAATTATTCTAAAATTAGTTAGACTTTATCATGACACAAAGCTTGTAGAAGCTTATGGATGCTTTGACTTAGTCTTCTATTTTTGTTTAGCTTAAGATATTTATAAACCCAACCATCATTCCTAGCCTTGGTTAAGTCTCTACAAAGGTTAAGTATATGATACTTAACTCACCATGGTTGCTTCACTCTCTCAAGAGCTCATTCTTCTTCTTCTTCATCAAGGGAAAAAAGCTCACTGGGTTTTTTCCAAGTGAAGAATTAGTGTGAGAAAAATAAATCTAAAATGAGTAAAATTCCTACTTCATCATCCTCTACTACTTGCCATTTAGTATAGGGTTTTTGCTTCACTAATTCCATAATTAGTGAAGGGGTAGCTTGGGTTAGTGTCTACTCGAAGTAGATCATCTTCGGCCTCGAAGTCTTCTAGCAAGCTTGTTCCGTACATCTTGTGGAGCCTCTCAAGAGTCCGGGAGTTTATGGATCGCAGCGAAGGGACGACTACATGGAGATAATGAAGTGAAGGACCGGTCTACAAAAGTTGTATTCCTTGTTCACTTTAGTTGTAAAGATGTTTGTATTTCATTCCGTCGGATTTCTAGTTAACGATTATAAGTTAGGGTTAGCTAGAACGGCAATTTTTGAATTTGGCATGGACGATGCCTCCCGAAACCTTGCTGCCGTCCTAGGGAACCCTGCATGAAGAACAATCTCAAGTACCCGAGAAGGACTAAGGAGATGTTCTTGGTGTACGGCAGAGAAGACCCCCTGATCGAGGCCTTTGCCGACTCCAGCTTCCAAACTGACAAGGATGACTCCAGGTCCATGCCGGGTTATGTCTTTACCCTTAATGGAAGGGCGGTTGTTTGGAAGAGCTCCAAGCAGGAAATCATTGCTGACTTGATCATGGAAGCGGAGTATATCGCTGCATTTGACTCCGTGAAGGATGTAGTCTAGATCAGGAAGTTTGTGAAAGAACTTCAGGTGGTTCCCTCTATTGTTAATCCAATACCGCTGTATTGTGAAAACAACGACGCTATAGCTTTGGCGAAGGAACCAAGGTCCTATCAGAAATATAGACACATCTTGAGGCGGTTCTACTTGATCAGGGAGATCATTGATCGCCGGGAGATCGAGGTGCGGAGAGTAGAGTCAGTGAACAACACCGTAGATCCACTCACAAAGGCCATGAAAGTCTACCCTAGCACCATCATGAGGTTCTAGTGGCATCAAGCATACCGAATTTTAATTTTTACTTAGTTCTAGGTTAGACTATATAAGATCTTTTCTAGAATTTTAGGGTCTGACCTATGATGATATGTAAACTAGAGAGAAGTAAAGATGGCTATACCCTCATTGATCGAGTCCTTCACTTCACATGCTCTGTGTAGTAGTCTATGCGACTCCACTAGGCTCTACTTGAGGGTTTGGACGAGCTTCTTCCGATGACCTTCGTGCCGAAGATGATCCACGCGAAGCCCGCTTGCTCAAACTACCTCTTCACTAATCTCTATTGGTGAAGTAAACACGCCACACAAAAGTGCTAGTTTTTTGTGGGATGGTGAAGTAGGGGATTTGAGGCTCACCAATATGTGTTCAAGCTTCATGATTCATATCACATGTGAGGGTTAAAGCTTGAACCATGATGAGGTAAAAGAAGAAGAGAGCAAGAGAGCAACATCTCAAAAATAGTTAAGTGTTAGAATGGGAGAGGAATGGCTCACACAAATATCATTCACTCATTGAAGCTTGAATATTTTCAAAAAGAAAATATGCACCATGCTTCAATAGTGAAGCTAAACCAATAAAATATATTATGTGCCATACCTCACACCATTCCACAAATATCTCTCCATTTTACACCTCATTTTCTATTTTTGAGCCATGCTTCTTATATATATATATATATATATATATATATATATTGTGAGTCCATATTGCGACCCCCGGTTCTTACGGGGAGGCGGAAACGGTATAAAAAACGAATTTTTATCGCAAGAGGCAACATGGACTAACTTATGGTCGGGATCGTTACCTAAACTAAAACTAGCAAACTAAGCTAAAGATATTTAGCTACTCGGATGAAGATGGTTATACCTAAACTTGAACTCCTTCTCTTCAAGCTCCGGTGGTGGTCCGATGGCTCCTTCTCGTCGTCTCCGTACGCCGAAGATAGATCCACTTGAAAGCTCCAACCTTTAGCTCCTTCTTCGGTCTTTGAAGAAACTAGTTCACTTGGTTTGCTAAACCTAGTGAACTAGAATGAGTAGAGAGGAAATAGAATGGGATTTTATCTATGGTTCTTGATTCTCAACTCATGAGACAAGAGAACCATAGATCAAGAGAGGGAGCAAGAGGTTGAGGGTGAGAGCAAGGGGAGAGCTCAAGAACAAGAGAGAGAATGAACAAGAAAGAATGAGGCTCTTTTTTTTTCTCTCTTACCCTCTCATAATCCAAAGTGATCATAACTCATCATATCAAAAAAGTCTTTTGGTGATGGTTAGAAGCAACCACAAGGTTATCATATCATGCACTCATTTTACTCAAAAAGCAAGCAAGAAAAAAGTCTTTGGCATGAAATGATAACCATGGTTATCATGATGGTCAACTAGTCAAGCCTAGTCAACCGGTCAACAAGTCAACAAAAGTCAACAAGTCACCAAAGTCAACAAGTCAACAAAAGTCAACAAGTCAACAACCATACCACCATAATACTTAATTAATATAATAGTTAATCACATATCATATTCTCATTAGGGTTGAGCAAAAAGTCAAAAGTCAACGGTCAACTGTCAACAACCCTAATGAGAATCCACTGCCTCTGCCTCCCTGTCAACTGTGCATACACACCCGCATCCGCGTTCCGAGGAACACGAATGCAAACTGGATAAATCCAATCCCATAAGGTACACTAGGATCTGGCTTAAACCAAAGCCCGCTAGTGTAAACTGTCCGGACACTGCACGTGCACAAGTGCACGGATGTGACCGAACCCTGTCGCAAAACCATGCGACCTGTCGCAATACCATGCGACCTCTACTCTTTTGCCTAAAGGCGAAAAGCTTTCTATGTGGGACTCTAAAGACTCGACACTACGCTGGCAGTGGGTTTAACCACAGACCGCAAGCGGCACTAGCTGTGCGTAACGGTCCCCAGGTAATGCCGACAAGAAGACCGACGAGGCGAAACCCATCTGAACTCCTACTGAGCCTGAGTGTGACATTCTCCATACAGTCCGGTCTGTTCGTCTGATACATCGCATGGCGGGCCTAGGGGGCGGTAAACGTCAGTCCCCCAATAGCGGTACAAGTCGTGCCGGAGTGAAGCCCAATACACCCTGAGATAACACTGGAAACCTACCAGTATATCTCGTTTGCCCTGGCCAGGGACTACTCGTGTAATGGCTCTCCTAGACACAGCGCGATGTCAACCCCCAATACCGGGAGAGACGAATCCTGTCTAACCGTCACTGCCTCCAAGTGCTTCGGGACTGCACCCAACCACCACCTGTTTGCACGACTCCTTTGAGCCGTGGTAGGGTAGTAATCAAAGTACAGTGGGAACACACCCGAGGCGAAGTGACAGTGTCAAGTCAGCGGACTAAGCTGTACTCATGTCACCTGGGAACTGATAACTGACGATAGGTATAATACCAACTAGTCAGTTCCCGACGAGTCCTGTCCAGTGTACCCGTAACCTAACGAGCACCCGCATACTATCTCAAGTACGACGTACTGACGGCTGTGGGACAGACCGTCTCCCACACTGGGATGAGAAGCGCATGCGCTGGTCTACTCCGGAGTATCGATGCCCTGTCTCGATAGTCCTGCGACCAGGGACCTGAATAAGGATGTGCTTATAGATTACCCAGCCCCCACTAGTGTGACTGCCATCACAACGCTGGTAATCAAGCAAAGATCCTAAGGGCTCCACTAATGCGTATAAGTGATATACTGAAATAAACACAAGTACACATTGAAGTAGAAACAAACCAAGTAGCATACTACTATTTTGAGCAAGATTGTATATACAAGGTGAATATCCCAAGCATCCATTAAGTAATATACAAACTAGTATGATACAGTAATGGCCTCTAGGGCATATACACTAACAATCTCCCACTTGCACTAAGGCCATGTACTGGCGTATCGAAGACCTATCATCTCGATCAGCCGCTCGAACTGAGTCTGGGGCAGGGCCTTGGTGAATGGATCAGCAGTGTTATCTTCTGAAGCGACTCTCCGAACCTCGATCTCCTGGCGATCTACGATCTCCCTGATCAGGTGATACCGCCTTAAGATGTGCCTGGATTTCTGATGGGACCTGGGTTCCTTCGCTAAAGCTATAGCCCCGTTGTTGTCGCAATACAGAGGTATTGGATCAACAATGGACGGAACCACCTGAAGTTCTTTCAAGAACTTCCTCATCCAGACAGCTTCTTTTGCGGCATCAGATGCAGCGATGTATTCCGCTTCCATCGTCGAGTCTGCAACGGTTTCCTGTTTGGAACTCTTCCAACACACCGCCCCTCCATTGAGGGTAAAGACAAAACCCGACATGGACTTGGAATCATCCTTGTCACTCTGGAAGCTGGAGTCAGCAAAGGCCTCGATCTGGAGGTCTTTTCCGCCATACACCAAGAACATCTCCTTAGTCCTTCTCAGGTACTTGAGAATGTTCTTTACCGCTATCCAGTGTTTCTCCCCTGGGTTAGACTGATACCGGCTTACCACACTCAGTGCATAAGCTACATCCGGTCTGGTACACAACATCGCATACATTATAGAGCCTACCGCAGAAGCGTAGGGTATAAATAGACATGCGATCCCTCTCCAAATCAGTCTTGGGAGACATCTCTTTAGAGAGGGTGATCCCGTGACAAGCCGGTAGGTTACCGCGCTTGGAATCTTCCATACTGAATCTCTTCAGTATGGTGTCGATGTACCTGGACTGTGAAAGTCCTAATATCCTCTTGGATCTGTCACGGTAGATCCGGATACCCAGAAGTATGAGGCATCACCCAGGTCTCTCATGGAGAACCTGTGTGACAAGAACCCCTTGACAGATTGTAGCATAGGAATGTCATTTCCTATTAAGAGAATGTCATCCACGTATAAAACGAGGAATACTACAGTTCTCGCTACAAATCTACTATAGATGCATGGTTCATCTGGATTTTTGATAAAGCCAAATTCTTTGACCGTCTCATCAAAGCAGATGTTCCAACTCCGCGATGCCTGCTTTAGTCCATAGATGGACTTAAGCAACTTGCACACCTTTCCGCTGCTCCCACTCTGAATGAAACCCTCTGGCTGGTCCATATAGACACACTCCTCTAAATTTCCATTTAGAAAAGCTGTCTTTACGTCCATTTGCCAGATCTCATAATCGTGGAAGGCAGCAATGGCAAGAAGGATCCGAATGGATTTCAGCATGGCTACTGGAGAAAAGGTTTCGTCGTAGTCCAAGCCAGGTCTTTGACGAAAACCCTTTGCTACCAGCCTAGCTTTATAGGTCTCAACCTGTCCATCTACACCAATCTTCCTTTTGAAGATCCACTTGCATCCTACGGGTTTTACCCCGTCTGGAGCAATGTCTAACGTCCATACCTTGTTGGTGTACATGGACTCCATTTCGGTCCGCATTGCATCCAGCCATTTCACTGAGTCAACGCTCTGAACGGCCTGCTGGAAGCTAGTAGGCTCATCATAATCTATGATGCAATCCTCTCTATCCCCGTCTATGAGAAAACCGTAGTATCTCTCGGGCGGATGAGACTGCCTACTACTCCTGCGGAGCGGCGTAGGAATGTCCTGTTCTGTTGAACCCTCTGGTTCCATCAAGCTTTCAGTAACAGTCTGTGGTTCTGGAATTTCTTCCAGTTCTACTGCGCTCCCACTTATTTCTTTTTCTATGAACTGGTGTTCTAGAAAGTGGGCATGTCGAGAAATAAGAACTTTTTGTTCCTCTTCACAGTAGAAGAAATATCCCTTGGAATTCTTTGGATATCCCACAAACTTGCACAGTACTGAGCGTGCCTCGAGCTTGTCCGTATGCTGCTTTTTGACAAAAGCTGGACTTCCCCATATCTTAATGTGATTAAGATGGGGTCTCTTCCCACACCACATCTCAAATGGCGTGGTAGGCACAGTCTTAGTGGGAACTCGGTTCAAAAGGTATGCGGCTGATTCTAGCGCATACCCCCAGAATGATCGCGGTAACTCAGCGTTACTCATCATGGACCGCACCATATCCAATAGGGTGCGGTTCCGTCTCTCCGATACACCGTTATGTTGCGGGGTGTATGGAGGAGTAAGCTGAGAGAGAATTCCGTTCTCTTTTAAATAGTCCAGGAACTCGGCACTTAAGTATTCTCCACCTCGATCCGATCTTAGAATCTTAATACTTTTGCCGGTCTGTTTCTCTACTTCATTCTTATACTCCTGGAATTTTCCAAAGGCCTCGGACTTATGTTTCATTAAGAAGACATAACCGTACCTTGAGAAGTCATCCGTAAAAGTAATGAAGTAAGAATGTCCGCTTCGGGCATGTGTAGACATTGGACCGCACACGTCACTGTGTACGAGTCCTAAGAGCTCGCTCGCTCTTACTCCTTGTCCAGTAAACGGAGTCTTTGTCATCTTTCCTTTGAGACAAGATTGACAAGTGGCATACGATTGATATTCGAACGCATTCAAATATCCTTCTGTATGTAACTTAGTCAACCTTCTCTCATTGATGTGACCCAATCTACAATGCCATAAGAAAGTCTGATTTATTTCTGGAGACTTTCTTTTGTGTGTATTCTGGACGTTGAAAATCTGTGGTTGGTTTAACACGTATATACCATTACTCAATGTACCTGACCCAATCAAAACTTGATTAAGGTGAATGTTTACAACATTACTTACAAACGCAAATTCATAACCTTCTTTAGAAACTAAAGATACAGAAATGATATTACAAGTTGCGTTGGGTACAAAAAAGCAATTACGCAAAACCAAAACATGTCCATCTGACATTCCCAGGTGATAGTCCCCCACGGCTTTAGCATCCATGCTAGCTCCGTTTGCAACTCTGAGGGTCATGTCACCTGCTTTCAAAACACTACGGTTTCTCAACGCCTGCAAAGAATTACAGATATGAGATCCTGATCCGGTATCCAATACCCAGGAAGTAGAGTTTATTGAAAGACAGTTTTCAATAACATACACACCTGAAGCTGAAGCTGCAACCTGCTTCAATTCCTGTGTTCTGGCCTTCCAGGCCCTGCAATCATTCTTCCAGTGTCCTTTCTTATGACAATAGAAGCATTCTTCCTTATCCACAAGCTTCCCCGCTATCTTTGTTGCTTTGCCTTTTCCCTTCGTATCCACTTTACCAACACCGCCCCTTGGTTTGGCGGGGGCCTTCTTCTTCTTTCCCTTGGCTTTCGCCTTGGACCTAGAAGAAGATGATCCTCCTACAAACAAAGTGGATGTTTTCCCTACCTTTCTGTAGGGTGCCCTCTGCGCTCCTCAGCATGTTGAGGAGCTCTGATAGTTCAACCTCTTTTTCTTGTAGGTTGAAGTTCAGTATAAACTGGGCGTAAGTGGAAGGAAGGGACTGGAGAACTATATCCGTATATAGCTCACTCTCCAATGTGATCCCTAGGTCAGCGAGCTCCTCAATGAAGCCGATCATTTTTAGCACATGCTCGGCTACTGATGATCCGACGGCCATTCTTGTCGAAAATAACTTTTTCGACGCTTCGTATCTTGCGATACGTGATTGCTCTCCATACAGTTCTTTTGTATGGAGCAATATGGACTCCATGTCCATATTCTCATGCCTCCTCTGATGTTCGTTGTCCATCGAGGCAAGCAGGAGGCACTTGGCCTTCGCGCTATCAATCTCCCAAGTCTTGCGGATTTCCTTATCCGCGACACTGGAAGTTGGACCAGGGACAGGGGGAGCTTTGGTGGTAAGAAGATACCCCAGCTTGTCATAAGTGATTGCTATCGTGACATTCCTGAGCCAATCTTTGTAGTTTGGCCCTGTCAGTTTGTTTTTATCTAGGAGTAACTTAAGTCCAGTCATGTTGATTGGTCGCTGCAATTAGGAGAGAGAAGAAGAAACACTCAGCATGATGCTCTTGCAAGTTTAGAGTGGTTTTTAGTTTGTCTAAACAGGATGGCTCCCACTGTTTCTCGAATTCCTCCTCAAACCATAAAGGAAGAATTAGTCAGGATCAATCCCACCGTACAATACTTGCTTAACCGTTCAGCCAGGCCGGTGTCGGTACTTCGAGGGAGGTTTTCCAACGCTTTCGCGAAGTTCCTTAATTAGAGAACCTCTTTTCCCTGGGGGCGTAGCCCCGCTAACACCTTTCTAGGCACCTACTAGGTTTATAGCATTGATCGTTAAGTGAGAAATTTCCCGAGGAGTAGCATATACTCACAGTAGGATCGGGATCCAAATATCATTGCGTGACGAAACTGAAGGAATCCTACCAGAATCATCACACTCCAAATGGTATGCAAATCTAGCAAGTTTCAGTACTTATGAAACTCCCGATGTGGATTTTTGCCCCATGCTCTTATGACCTTGACTTTGGCCAAAATATCATAAGTCACATGTCAAGTTCTGCCCGTCACTATCCAGGTTAATTTGGATCCATCCGTACCTACCCTTGACTTTGGCCAAAATGGCAGCACGACTGTCCCAAACCAACGCATCTATCTATGCTACACATGAACACCCAATAGCTACCAATCACTATGCCTTGACTTTGGCCAAAATACATAACTTGAATACTATTGCCTATTCATGCGAAGCGACGGAGGGCTACGAATGGTTTTGGCGAAACCGTGAACGTAGTGAACTTGATTTAATCGATGGAACGAGATAGCTTTTAGAAGGAGTGGCTCAAGCTCCGCATTTAAAAGTTATTTTTGAAAAGAACCGAGTGGTTTTTCGAAAGTGTTCCAACGACTTTAACTTGGTTTATTATCTTGCATTAGTTCTTTTAATGCGTGATATTCTTGCATTAGTACTTTTAATGCGTCCCATCATTTAATCCTACCATTGCAGAAAACAACCAAAATATGACGTACGCTTATGCCATTCGCATTCGCCACTGGGCCCCGTCATTACCCGTTAGGTTACTTAACTAACGACAGAGCGGGGGCTGGGCTAGCGCGTCTGTAAAACATAAGCAACGCCTAAATAATATCTTATATAGATATACTGCAATGATAAACATTTCAGATCACAGATAAATACATTGGATATACTAGTAATCTGTAATTTGTACGAGCCTGTAACAAAAACAGATAACACGGTCGCGGTGAATAGCCAATACCCCACCCAAGACCCCTACGGGTACGGCAAACTACCCGCCAAGTACCCGAAGCGTAGCAACCTCCCTCATCTCCATGAGTAGGCCACTCGACACTTCGGCATACCCGGTAGTTTGTGCACCCCTCCACGGGTCTATCCTAGGAGCAAAAACAGTAAAAAGAAATTATACAATGACGGCTACAACCCCGACCCGGTTGTGCGGCCAAACAAATAATTATTACATCAATTTACAAATTTACATGAATTGCAAGAAAAGTAAACTCTCGTCTCACAACCCCCGGCTATTCACCCGCGACAATCCAACATATTTATATACACATTCCAGCACATTACAGATCATGTATAACCCCGACTAATCGACTTATAGCGATTAGCCGACGTTCAATACATGCAAACATCACAGATATAACCATCATAGTCAAAGTGCAATGAAGTTCGGAAAAAAATACGGAATTATAGGACCCCAAAAGGAAATTTCTTTTCTGTAAAATCTGGGCACTTATAATATATCTCAAAAATCCCAAAACCAACACAGACACACACTGCACGAAAAACGACGCACTAAAGACAACAAACCGCGGCGCTTCCGCGGCGGCCAAGAAGGGTCACGCGGCGGAAGCGCGGCGGTTTAGACGAATTGGTGAATCGTTTTTCATGGGTGTTCTAACAAAACCCTGAGACGAATTTAGGAGTATGAAGTTTTTCATTTTGACCAGAAAAAATTTCAACAGAAACTCAGTTTTTGTAGTTTTCCGGTTTTGTGATTTTTTTTCGGTTCCGAACTTCGTTACACTTTACTACCTAGCTAGTTTAAGTTTAGTTAGGCTCTGATACCACTGTGAGTCCATATTGCGACCCCCGGTTCTTACGGGGAGGCGGAAACGGTATAAAAAACGAATTTTTATCGCAAGAGGCAACATGGACTAACTTATGGTCGGGATCGTTACCTAAACTAAAACTAGCAAACTAAGCTAAAGATATTTAGCTACTCGGATGAAGATGGTTATACCTAAACTTGAACTCCTTCTCTTCAAGCTCCGGTGGTGGTCCGATGGCTCCTTCTCGTCGTCTCCGTACGCCGAAGATAGATCCACTTGAAAGCTCCAACCTTTAGCTCCTTCTTCGGTCTTTGAAGAAACTAGTTCACTTGGTTTGCTAAACCTAGTGAACTAGAATGAGTAGAGAGGAAATAGAATGGGATTTTATCTATGGTTCTTGATTCTCAACTCATGAGACAAGAGAACCATAGATCAAGAGAGGGAGCAAGAGGTTGAGGGTGAGAGCAAGGGGAGAGCTCAAGAACAAGAGAGAGAATGAACAAGAAAGAATGAGGCTCTTTTTTTTTCTCTCTTACCCTCTCATAATCCAAAGTGATCATAACTCATCATATCAAAAAAGTCTTTTGGTGATGGTTAGAAGCAACCACAAGGTTATCATATCATGCACTCATTTTACTCAAAAAGCAAGCAAGAAAAAAGTCTTTGGCATGAAATGATAACCATGGTTATCATGATGGTCAACTAGTCAAGCCTAGTCAACCGGTCAACAAGTCAACAAAAGTCAACAAGTCACCAAAGTCAACAAGTCAACAAAAGTCAACAAGTCAACAACCATACCACCATAATACTTAATTAATATAATAGTTAATCACATATCATATTCTCATTAGGGTTGAGCAAAAAGTCAAAAGTCAACGGTCAACTGTCAACAACCCTAATGAGAATCCACTGCCTCTGCCTCCCTGTCAACTGTGCATACACACCCGCATCCGCGTTCCGAGGAACACGAATGCAAACTGGATAAATCCAATCCCATAAGGTACACTAGGATCTGGCTTAAACCAAAGCCCGCTAGTGTAAACTGTCCGGACACTGCACGTGCACAAGTGCACGGATGTGACCGAACCCTGTCGCAAAACCATGCGACCTGTCGCAATACCATGCGACCTCTACTCTTTTGCCTAAAGGCGAAAAGCTTTCTATGTGGGACTCTAAAGACTCGACACTACGCTGGCAGTGGGTTTAACCACAGACCGCAAGCGGCACTAGCTGTGCGTAACGGTCCCCAGGTAATGCCGACAAGAAGACCGACGAGGCGAAACCCATCTGAACTCCTACTGAGCCTGAGTGTGACATTCTCCATACAGTCCGGTCTGTTCGTCTGATACATCGCATGGCGGGCCTAGGGGGCGGTAAACGTCAGTCCCCCAATAGCGGTACAAGTCGTGCCGGAGTGAAGCCCAATACACCCTGAGATAACACTGGAAACCTACCAGTATATCTCGTTTGCCCTGGCCAGGGACTACTCGTGTAATGGCTCTCCTAGACACAGCGCGATGTCAACCCCCAATACCGGGAGAGACGAATCCTGTCTAACCGTCACTGCCTCCAAGTGCTTCGGGACTGCACCCAACCACCACCTGTTTGCACGACTCCTTTGAGCCGTGGTAGGGTAGTAATCAAAGTACAGTGGGAACACACCCGAGGCGAAGTGACAGTGTCAAGTCAGCGGACTAAGCTGTACTCATGTCACCTGGGAACTGATAACTGACGATAGGTATAATACCAACTAGTCAGTTCCCGACGAGTCCTGTCCAGTGTACCCGTAACCTAACGAGCACCCGCATACTATCTCAAGTACGACGTACTGACGGCTGTGGGACAGACCGTCTCCCACACTGGGATGAGAAGCGCATGCGCTGGTCTACTCCGGAGTATCGATGCCCTGTCTCGATAGTCCTGCGACCAGGGACCTGAATAAGGATGTGCTTATAGATTACCCAGCCCCCACTAGTGTGACTGCCATCACAACGCTGGTAATCAAGCAAAGATCCTAAGGGCTCCACTAATGCGTATAAGTGATATACTGAAATAAACACAAGTACACATTGAAGTAGAAACAAACCAAGTAGCATACTACTATTTTGAGCAAGATTGTATATACAAGGTGAATATCCCAAGCATCCATTAAGTAATATACAAACTAGTATGATACAGTAATGGCCTCTAGGGCATATACACTAACATATATATATATATATATATATATATCACACACACACACACACACACACACACACATATATATATATATATATATTATGAAGGATAGTTAGTGAGCTAATGATATTAGTTAAGATATAATTATATCACATATAATATATATCACATTATTAAATCAACACTTGATTTAATAATCCGGTTATATCACATATAACCGACTAATATCATTTATCTGTGTATCATATTATCAAATCAACACTTGATTCGATATTTTGGTTATATCACATATAACCTGACTAATAACAGATAACTGCCGGATTACAATACGGTATCACATACACGTATTTAATCAGGCCCCCCGCACATATCATTTATGTGCCCTACATCGTTTCGCTTGAACCAGGAAACTTCTGTGTGGGACTCTAAAAACTCGTCAATACGCTAGCAGTAGGTGATGATCACATCATTGACCCACAAACCTTCAGCGGTACTAGCTGGAAGTAACAGTTACCCGGGTATTGAGCGATATGAAGATCAACAAGCAAGCTTGTCCATACTCTGCATGAAGCCTATCAGTAACACTATTATACAGTCCGGTCTCTTTGTCTGATATGTCGCATATCATATCTAGGGGTGGTAAACGTCAGACCCCAGTAACATGATAAGTCATGCTGATGTCTGGCCTATAACGGTTCGAGAAACTACTGATAACTCTTATCAATAAATCTCGGCATCACTCCTGACCAGGGACTTCCAGTTATAGCCAATCGAGCATAGCGCAACATCAACCCCCAATACCGGGAGAGGCAAAACCCCTCCTATCACTCATTGCCTCCATGCGACTCGGGACTGCACCCAAAATCCACCTGTTTGCATGACTCCTTTAAGCCATGGTAAGGAGGAAATCAAAGCACAGTGGGAGTCACACAAGACTCTATGACTGTAACATTTCAGAAAATAAAATATTATTTTGGGAAATTAAATAATTAAATTAATAATTTCTACGAATATTATTAGGTATGAGAATTGGTTTTAATGAAATGGTATAGTTATATACTGATAGTTTGGAAATATTCGGAAAATTAATAAGAATTATTGTTTTTGAAAGAAATTTTATGAATTGGATATATTGTAAATTATTAAATAATTAATTATATACAAGTTTAATACTAAACTTGATTAATATGTATTAAATTGTGCATTAAACATGTTACAAATACTTGCTATATTTCAATTATATGCACTATGGATTCTTTTTTTTATGAATGATTTGTTTTAATTTTAAAATAAAAAGAAAAGGGAGAAGAAAAATAAATGAGAGAGAGTGTGAGGTGACATGTTTCATGGTTGATGTGAGAGAGAGAGAGAGTGAGAAAGCCCTGGAAATTCCCATGGCTTCTTCTTTGTGTCAGGTTCCTATGAACGACAGCAAGATTTCGGGAGGTATCGTCTATGCCATTTTCAAAATTTTGCCCTTTTAAAGAACCCTAAACTAAAATCTGTAACTAAAGAATCATACAAAATATATTGTAAACTAATTTACAATTAAGTGAACTAGGAATACAACCTTTGTAGACCGGTCCTTCATTTCAATAGCTCATTATAGTAGCCCCTTCGCTCCAAGTAATGATCTTCCGGACTCTAGCATGGCTTCTCAAGGTAAAAGGAACGAACTTTCTTGAAGTCTTCGAGGCCGAAAATGATCTACGTCGAGGAGACACTAACCCAAGCTACTACTTCACTAAAAAGAGATTAGTGAAGCTAACACCCTATACTAAAGTGCTAATCTAGTAGAGGATGATGAAATAGGATTTTTGCTCATTTTAAAATTGATTTTCTCACTAATGTTTCTCACTTGAACAAAATCTAGAGAGCTCTTGAGCTTCAAGAAGAAGATGAAGAGAGATAATGTTGTGAGAGTGAATGGCAACCATGGGTGAGAAAATATCTAATATTACTCATGTAGAGATTTAACCATGAGTTTAGATAATGGTTGGGTTAACAAATATCTAGTGCAAGACAAAACTAGCGGACTAAGTCAATGGATCTCAAAGCTTCATGAAGCTTCATGCCATGTGACAAATTTCCAACTAATAATTGAATTACCATAAATAAATAAACCCTACATTATCTTTATCATGGTGTAAGTCTCATACACCCATGTTACCTGTATCATCAACCATGACACATAAATAAAACACAATTAATATATATCACATATATATTAAGTGTGCACATGTGAGAAAAATAAATGCTTAAGTGAGCTAATATTAGTTAATGTAAACTAGTATATCAAATATACAATTATACACTAAATTATCAAATCAACACTTGATTTAATAATCCGGCTATATCACATATAACCGACTAATATTATATGTACCAACTTATCGAATCAACACTTGATTCGATAACCTGGCTATATCTCATATAACCGACCAATACAGTATCGACTTATCGAATCAACATTTGATTCGATAACCCGGCGATATCTCATATAAGCGATCGATACATAATATCGCGAGAATAGAATATGGTATCTCATACTCGTATTAATCTCGGTCCCGCACATATCACATATGTGCTCCTACTTCTTTTTGCCTGAGCCAGTGAAACCTCTATGTAGGACTCTAAAGAATCGTCAATACGCCGGCAGTAGGTGATGATCACATCAAGCACATACAAGCCATCAGCAGTACTAACTGGACGTAACGGCTACCCGGGTATTGAACGATCAAAAGATCAACATGCAAGCCCGCTCCAACTCCTGCAAAAAACTGTCAGTAACACTATCGTACAGTCCGGTCTCTTTGTCTGATATGTCGCATATCCAGTATAGGGGTATTAAATGTCAGACCCCAATAACCGATAAGTCATGCCGATGTCAGGCTCATAACGGGTCTAGAGACTACTGATAACACTTACCAGTAAATCTCCGTAGCAGCCCTGGCCACGGACTTCGTGTTATGGCCAATCGAGCACAGCGCAACATCAACCCCCAATACCGGGAGAGACGAATCCCCTCCTATCGCTCATTGCCTCCATGTGATTCTGGACTGTACCCAAAAGCCACCGTTTTGCACGTTCTGTTGAACGTGGTAAGGTGGAAATCAAAGCATAGTGGGAATCACACAAGACTTTATGACGATCTCGGGTCTACAGACTAACTTGTACCAGTGTCACTAGAGAACTGCTATCTGACGATAAGTATAATACCAACTAGGAGTTCTCGGCGAGTCCGTTCAGTGTACCCAGTCTCCACTGAGCACCCGTATACCATCTTTGATGTCAAACACCAATGGATGAGGGATCATCCATCGCCCATCATATGGGTCAAGATGCGTATACGCTAGTCTACTCCGGAATATTGATACCCTGTCTCGATACATTCTCGGCTAGGAACAATTTTAGGGTGTACTTGTGGACTACTCTTTGCCCCACTAGTATGATCTCCATCAGAGTCCTGGTAGTCAAGTACACAACCTAAGGGCTTTATCAACATGTGAGAGCAAGACAACATCACATATACAAGTCAACATGTTAAGATAAAGAGCAACCGGATAGCATACTATCATGTCGAGCAAGAAAATCCTCTCTCTCTATATATATATCTAAGCATCCGCTATAATATACATCATATGTACAATAATGGCCTCTACGACATACATATAACTAACAATCCCCTACTTGCACTAAGACCGGTTGTTGTAGTATCTCATACCCAACATCCCGAAGAGTCTCTCAAATTGTATCTGGGGAATGGCCTTGGTGAGTGGATCCACCGTGTTGTCCTTCATTTCAACTCTCCTGACCTCGATCTCTCGGCGATCGACTATCTCCCGGATCAGGTGATATCGCCTCAGAATATGCCTGGATCGCTGATGGGACCTGGGTTCCTTGGCCAAAGCCACCGCTCCATTGTTATCATAATACAATGGTATTGGATATTCAATGGATGTAACCACTCCAAGTTCAGTTGTGAACTTCTTCATCCAGACAGCCTTTTTGGCAGCATCGTTGGCCGCGATGTATTCAGGCTCCATTGTCGAGTCTGCCACGGTCTCCAGTTTGGAACTCTTCCAACAAACCGCCCCTCTATTGAGGGTAAAGACAAATCCCGAGACCGACATAGAGTCATCCTTATCACTCTTAAAGCTCGAATCGGTAAAGGACTCCACTTGGAGTTCAACGTTACCATACACCAAGAACATCTCTTTAGTCATTCTCAAGTACTTGAGAATGTTCATCACAGCTGTCCAGTGACTCTCTCGTAGATCTGCTTGATACCTACACTACACTTAATGAGTATGCTACATCGGGTCTGGTACATAGCATCGCGTACATGATAGAGCCTACTACCGAAGCATAGGGTATCCCTTGCATGCGAGCTCTCTCCAAATCAGTCTTGGGAGACATCTCTTTGGAGAGAGTGAGTCTTGAGATCGTGGGTAAAAACCCATGCTTGGATTCTTCCATACTAAACCTCTTTAGTATGGTGTCAATGTACTGGATTGGGACAATCCCAGTATCCGTTTAGATCTATCTCTATAGATCTTAATTCCCAAGATGTAGGAGGCATCACCTAGATCTTTCATTGAGAATCTTTGTGATAAGAAGAGCTTGACCAAGTGCAGCATATGAACATCATTTCCTATCAAGAATATGCCATCCACGTACAATACGAGGAAGACAACCTTACTCTCTGCCACCTTCTTGTATATGCAAGGTCCATCTACATTTTTGATGAAGTCAAACTCTTTGACTACAACATTAAAACAGATGTTCCAACTCCGCGATACTTGCTTTAATCCATAGATAGATTTAAGCAGCTTGCACACATTTCCGCTGCTCCCACTATCTACGAAGTTCTCTGGCTGAGTCATGTACACGCACTCTTCTAAATCACCATTTAGAAAGGCGGTCTTAACATCCATTTGCCAGATTTCGTAGTCATGGTATGCAGCAATGGCAAGTAGGATCCGAATGGACTTAAGCATAGCCACTGGAGAAAAGGTTTCATCATAGTCCATATCTGGTCGTTGACGAAAACCTTTTGCAACAAGTCTAGCTTTGAAAGTCTTAACTTTTCCATCTACACCAAGTTTCTTCTTAAAGATCCATATGCTCCCAATGGGTTTTACCCCTTCAGGAGCAACTTCCAAAGTCCATACTTTGTTGGTGTACATGGATTCCATCTCAGATCGCATTGCATCCAGCCATTTCACAGAGTCCCCACTCGTGATGGCCTGCTCGAAGCTAGTTAGGTCATCATCTACCATGATGCAATCCTCGCTCCCACCGTCTACGAGAAAACCGTAGTATCTCTCAGGTGGATGAGGAACCCTACTAGATCGGCGGAGAGGCTGAGGTTCGTTGGGAACTATCGAATTCTTTGGTTCTACCAAATCATCTGCCTTAGTTTGTTCTGCTGGAATTTTTCCAGTTCTACCTCCTTGCCACTAATTTCTTTTTCAAGAAATTCCTTTTCTAAAAAGATGGCATGTCGAGAAACAAATACCTTTTGTTCCTCAGGGTGCTAGAAGATATTTCTTCACGAATGCTTGGGATATCCTACAAACTTGCACAGAATCGACCTTGCCTCGAGTTTGTCCGGATTTTTCTTTTTAACATAAGTCGGGCAACCCCATATCTTAACAAAATTAAGACACGGTCTCTTCCCCTTCCATATCTCAAATGGAATGGCAGGCACTGATTTGGTTGGAACTCTATTCAATAGGTATGCTGCTGTCTCAAGCGCATAACCCCAAAAGGAAATAGGCAACTCAGCGGTGCTCATCATAGAGCGCACCATATTTAATAGGGTGCGGTTCCTCTGTTCCGATACACCGTTGTGCTGTGGTGTATATGGAGGAGTAAGCTGAGAGAGATTCCCATTCTCTTTTAAACAGTCACGGAATTCCGTGCTCAAGTATTCTCCTCCCCGATCGGATCGTTGGATCTTAATACTTTTACCCGTCTGGTTCTCAACTTCATGCTTATATTCTTTGAATTTCTCAAAAGCTTCAGACTTGTGTTTCAACATGAACACATGACCGAATCTTTAAAGATAGTCAGTGAATGTAATGAAGTATGAAGAACCATCCCTGGTATGCGTAGACATAGGATGACATACATCACTATGTATCAGTCCCAAGAGCTCACTAACTCTTTCTCCGTGTCCTGTAAATGGAATTTTTGTCATCTTGCCTTTGAGACATGACTGGCAAGTGTTATAGGATGAAAATTCGAACGAATTCAAATATCCATCTTTATGTAACTTAGCTAGTCGTGTCGCATTGATATGACCTAGTCTACAATGCCACAAGAAGGATTCGTTCATTTCTGAACTCTTCCTCTTGTGTGTGTTTTGTACGTTAAGAACTGTGTTTTGATTTAGAACGTATAACCCGTTACATAACGCACCAAACCCAATCAACACTTGATCTAGGTAAATGTTCATAACATTATTCTCTATTACAAAGTTATATCCTTCTTTATCTAATAAAGAAACTGATATTAAATTGCATATCATAGAGGGTACGTAGTAATATTCGTTCAAGATCAAAGTATTAACATTTGGTAATATTAGGTGATATTCACCGACTGCTTTGGCTGCGACACTTGCACCATTCCCTACTTTTAGAGAATGATCACATTTTCCCAGTTCTCTACCTTTCTTTAGCCCATGTAACATATTACATATGTGGGATCCTGATCCGGTATCTAATACCCAGGACGTAGAGTGTACTGAGAAACAGTTCTTGGTAACTAACACACCCGAAGAAGATGCATCAACATGCTCATTCTTCGTTTGGGTGGCGTGGAATTTCGGATAATTTCCTATTTCCTGCTTAGTCTTATAACAATTAAAAGAAAGAACGGAACCAACGTTCCCCTGCTCAGCATAAAAAGCGGGTTCGGTCAATACATCCATATTATTATCTTGATTAAGGTCTGACATGGTCGCTACCTGGAGAGAGAGAGAGAAGAAAACACTTAGCTTATGCTCTTGCAAAGATTAGATTGGCTATTTATCTTATCTAATCGATGTCTCCCACTGCTATTCTCAAATTTTCTTTCAAACCTTATAAAGAAAATTCAGCCAGGATTAATTGCTTTTTACAACATCGCTAACCGTTCTGCCAGTCCAGTGCCGGTACTTCTGAGGGAGGTTCCCCGTGCTTTCGCACGGACCTAATTAAAATAAACCTCATTTTCCCAGAGGCGTAACCCCGTCGACACCTTTCTATACACCTAATGAGTTAGCTAATTGTAAAGTGCAAAATTCTCCCAGGAGCAACTTTTGCTCACAGTGGGTATCGGGATCTAACTATCTCATAGAAGGTATGCAATCTCGTTGCAAATTTCAACACTTGAAATTCCCGATAATACTTTTACCCCTAGCATCCTATGACCTTGACGGAGGCCAACAAACCATAGGCTGCTAGTCAAGTTCAACCCATATATTTCATGATTGAATTAAACTCACCCGCACGACCCTTGACGGAGGCCAAAAGGTCACACGACTACCCTAATCCAATCTCATCTCATGTTGCAGATAAGCACTAGTTAGCTACCGCACACTACGCCTTGACGGAGGCCAACAAACGTAGCACGAATACTAAGTAGTACTTATCTGAAATGACGGAGGGCTACGCAGGTTTTTAAGAAAACCATGAGCGTAATGAACTTGGTATAGTTGTAGAAACAAGTGATTTTTGAAAAGGAGTGTTTTTGAGGCTTTTTACTAGTTTTGCTAAAGAGGTCACTCCCGGTGAAGGGATCTTGGCTCTTTCCTTATCGAATAAGGTGCAGGATATTTCATAAATACCGCTATGCAAAGGAAAAACTAAAAGAAGTAATCAAAAGACAAAACCGAGTTGGTTGTAGCATCTGCTAGCTTTTGCTAAAGAAGTCACTCATGGTGAAGGGATCTCGGCTCTTTCCTTATCGAATAACGTGTTGGATATTCTAAAAGGAATATCGCTATGCAAAGCAAAAACTAGAGCTACCCTTTTTGAAAATATGATTCTACAACATGTTTTAGGTTTCTTTTCTTTCATTAATCTCATTAATGAAATCCCATCATTTATGCTTCCTAAGAATCACAGAAGAAACGAAAATACAACGTACGCTTATACCATCCGCATTCGCCACAGTATCCCGTTATGCACCGTTAGGTTACTTAACTAACAACATAGCGGGGCGGGACTAGCACGGGCGAAAAAATAAGCAACGTTTATTATATATCATATATACAATAATAAAGCATTCGTCTCAGATATATAAAGTGATCACATCACAGAATATCAGCAGCAAAATATAACATATGAAATATTGGATATACTAGGAGGTCCGTGTTTTATTTTGAGCCTGTATAAAACACGGATTCCACGGTCGCGATGAATAGCCAAACCCACATCCCTAGACCCATACGAGAGCGGCAAGCAACCCTACCAATTCTAGAGTTAGGAGACCTGGACTCGACTCCCCGAGTTGGTCTCTCACTGGACTCTAGAACCCGGTTACTTGTGCTCCCCTCCTTGGGTCTCTCCTAATGCGAAAAAGTAAATAATATACAACAATGGTGACAACAACCTCAACCCAGAAGTGTTGGGATACCTAGGACGGCAACAAGGTTTCGGGTAGCATCATCCTTGCCAAGTTTAAATTTTTGCCGTTCTAGATAACCCCAACATAGAATCGATACTAGAGAATCATGCGGAAACTTAAATGCAAACACTTTACAACTAACAGATTAGGGATTACAACCTTTGTAGTCCGTTCCTTCACTTCGTAAGCTCCGAGTTGAGCTCCTTTCGCTGTGATCATCATGCTCCCGGACTCTAGAGAGGCTCCATAAGGTGAATGATCCATGTTAGCTTGAAGTCTTCACAATCAAAGATGATCTACCGTGAGGAATCACAAACCTAAGCATTGCTTCACTAATGTAACTCCTTGAAAATTCGTTTAGGTTATTTTCGCGTTAATTAGCGATAATGCATGTTTTTCAGAAAACTTCGTTAATGGCTATTTCCACATAGACTGGACTAAATCTAATTTTAATTATATATTATTTAAATTATTGTTCACTTAATTTCTAAATTTTCTTAACTATATTTTTATCTAAGTGAAATCTTAGTTAGCATGCACAACCCAATTTTTAGCCTAGGTTTAGTGTAACATGTTCTCTTTTTTATTTTCCCTCTTAGTTTTAATTCCTTTCTTTAAAACAAAAACAATTTAGAAAATAAGAAAAAAGAAAAGAAAAGGGAAGCATGGGGGTATTAAATGAGTATGGGGCATGACTTTTGCACACACACACACACACTCTCTCTCTCCCTCACTCTCAGCAGCAGCAGCAACCCCAGCAGCAGCAGCAAGCCCCTCCCCTTTCTTCTTCTTCTTCTTCTTCTTCACTCAAACCTCATCTCCATATCACAAAAATCCATCTTTTCTTCACTAAAACCCTTGCTAATCACCCCAAAACACTTCCTTGTTGGTTCTTAAAGCAAGGTCAGCATGTTTGAACCCTCATAGGACCAACTTGAGGTATAAAGCTTACCCTATTACCCTTTTTGCTAAACTTATGGTTTAATTAGCTTAAATTAATGTTTTAGTGAGTTTTTGTGCTAAGTATGTGGTTTAAGTGGAGATTAGGTTAAGTTAGGGATTTTAGGGCTTGATTAGCTTAATTAAGTCTTGTTAGTGTCGTTTAATCCTAATCTTTGCACCTGTTTACACTAAAATACCATATTGTATTAAATTAGTGTAAATTAGTGTTTTAGTTAAGAAATGTGCTAGTTTGGTGATCTGCTGTTAACTCGGTTGCTTCAGGAAAAAGTTGCAAATACTAGACCATGTTTACTTGACCTAAACCACACACATGAAGCACGAGACCCCACTTCCCTTCCCTGGACGCAAATAAAAGAGTTCTGGCCGCAAATTATGGCCAGATGGTGGAGCTGTATGTCGGGGTTTCTTCTGTAGGTGTCTGCTATGTTATGTAGGTCTTTGGTGCATTCAACTTTTCCTATTTCAACTTGTATCAAAATCTGGAACTAATTACGTTGTTCTTAGCACTTTTAGACTTGCGCGACACGCATGTCCTAGGTTTTGGTCTGGTGTTTGCTGTGTATCGCAGCGTGTCAGGGTGGTTTCAGATTTATGCACACACGTTACGGCGTTTCAAATACACACGCGTTTAGCTTGCGACGCTAGTTTCTTGTATGGTCTTGATATCATGTTTTTGCAGGATTTTAACCTTATGTGTGTTGCTTCGTGTAAATTCTAGGATCGCAGGCGGGGACTTCGGACACCGCGAAGAAGGGGAAGCAGGTGGTCGGATATACTTATCTTGAGATCACCGGTGAGTAGATTTAACATCTACGGGGAAATCGCCCCTATGGCGTTATGCGTCAGGGCTTGGTAGGATATTGTAGCCGCATGTTATATTCATATATATTGATTGTGCATATGTACCATTGTTGCATACCCTTCCCTCGTTGCATATGGACGTAGTATTTATGAGACACATCACTGTTACTAACGGTTCATGCTTGCACGAGCACTAACTGTATGCCACACACACACCTTTAGAAATTGCCATGACACTCACACTATAGAATTGCTATGAACCATACATCGTTTAGCTTACCTCATTATTGATAATTAGACATGATTTTGTTCCCTTGTGTGCATACCTGTTTGCGTATTTACATACTTGCATCTTCATACTTGCATATGCATACATACTTGCGCACATACCTACTTGTACATACATACTTACATACACCCATACTGGTTATAGCTACATATGCATCCTTGATGACGGTGGACTTGATTTTGGGGAATTGGGAACCACATGATATATTTTAAAACTGTATTCATTTAAAAGAGCGGCTTCCCTTGATATGCTCATATTACGGCTTCATGTTGCATACATCATATTGCATGAATTTACGCATTCAATTATGAATTTCATGTGATTTATTGGATTTGAGAACCGTGGTATAATTTCAAGAAAGTATGCATTGTTTTGAAAACCCGGTTCTCTTGATATGATATTTCAGTGCGTCCACCATGCGTTTTCCCAATTCTGAGACGTGTGCTAGAAACCCGATTCGAGGAGTTGGATAATCCGTTTGCGGGTTCATGGTGGACCCGGTAAGGTGCTCCGGGGAAAGAAAGGGATGTCGCGCAGTAGACGATGAGCCTGGCAGAGGAACTGCTACCTACCGGTGATTGGTTGGACCTGGCGGTTATCCGGAGGATACTAACCAGAGTCGAAAGATAGTTATGGGCCGACCTGTACTGCTGGGGCCCGAGGGCCGATTCCGCAGACGGAGCCCGTGGGCCGATCCGGACTGATGGAGCCCGATATATGTGGTTTTGCGTGTCGATGCTGGACACGAGTATTTCATGATATTTTCGAATGCCGATGTTGGGCACTCAGGTTCCATGAGACCTACAGGATATGAGGGCCGATTGGAGTGACGGCGCCTGAGTTATTGGGATCTGGGGTGTATTTGATGGACACCGGGCTTTTCCACGATGATTAATCATGTTAATGATATGTTTTATCCCATACTCAGCATCCATTTTTATACATTGCATCATGTATTTGTAGTACCTGATAGAGCACCTCGCATGATTATTGCATACCCAGATTACCATATTGCTGTATTCGGATTGCATATGTTAGAGTATCGCAGTACGTGCATACCTGCGATCACCTGTATATGTTATTTACTATTCACGAGTTGGCAACTCACCCCCGTTGTGCCACAGTGTTTTGCAGGTTGACCCTCGGAGTAGTTGCGGCAGGGCTACATTATTGTATCTTTTTGCTACGGATCCCGCTACAGTTGACTTGTGAGCCGTTTTGCTTATAGGTGGGTTTTGCGGTTATCCGTTTATATTTCATTATACACCTTATTGTATCTAGTACTCTCCATCTACCATTTGTGTATTGACTTAGATACCAGTTGTGAGGGCGATGTTGTAAATTATTTTGTAACTCTGGATGTCGAGGTCGTGTGAGTCGACTTTATTATGCAGTTTTAACTTGTATGTTGTTTTTTACCTATATTGTTCATTTCTTCGCTATGGCGTCGTATATTACTCTTGTGGTGGTTGTCTCCGCCGTTGAGCGTGATTGCTCCCGTTTGGGGATGCTTTATTTATATCATGTATTGTTTTACCTGTATCTTATGCTGTACCCGTTTCGGGGCTAGTTCTTACAAAGGATGTGCTGCCGAAATTTTTAAGAAAATAATTTAAACTTTAAAGTTTTTTACTTGAAATTTCTAAATGTTCTTAACTAATGTTTTCATCAATTACTATTTTTATAGTTTAGATTTCTGGGTTTTCGGCTTACTTATATTGCGTTTCTCCTGTTGACGTTACGTGGTTTAAATGCCGGTCGCGTGCCGAATTCTGGGTCGTGAAAAAGTTGATATCAGAGCATAGGTTTTACCTTTCGGAGTGTAGGATGACCTTGGTATGATGGAGTAGGTAGCTTAAGCAGAGTGACGTAGCGTGTGTACGTAGCGTGTGTATGTTCCGCGGCATACTTACGACACAGTACTCCGCCTAAGTGACCTTAGGACTTATTGATTGAAATCCTTTCGTGATTATATACATTATTGTGATTCGATTTCCGTATTCTTATTGAATCCTGTTTTCTTTTCCAGCCATTATGCCGCCAAAGACTACGAGGGCGCAGCGAGCAGCCGCGAGAGCCGAGGTCAGAGTTGGCTCATCTGAGACGAGGACTGACTCGGGTGGTACGCCAGTTGTACCAGAGCAAGTTGATCCCCCTTCGACAGACCATATTGCTATGCTAAGGGCCGGTATACAGGATTTGCGCCAGATGATGGGGTCTTTAGTTGAGGCCATTCGAGCACATAGACAGGAGGTTGTTCCACCTGTTGTGGGGACCGCGATGGTACCTACAGTTCAGGCAGTTGCACCTGCAGCTACGGAGGTGATCACAGTATCGTTATCTGAGTTCATGAGGCTGAAGCCTCCGGTCTTCACAGACACCGATGCAGCCGAGGATCCGCAGTCTTTTATCGATCAGATGGCCAGGATATGTCGTTCACTGAGATTCTCCGACGCGAGATGGGTAGAGTTCGCGAGCTTTCGTCTGGAAGGTTTTGCGCAGAAGTCGTATGAGTCTCTAGAGAAGGGCAGAGCCACAGGTCTTTCTCCTATGACCTAGGCTGAGTTCGTGACGGTGTTTCTCGCCCATTTTCTTCCACAGAGTGTCAGGGATGCTCGAACGCGCAGTTTCGAGTCATTACGCCAGACTCCGAGTATGACGGTAACAGAGTACGACGTGCAGTTTACCGAGCTATCTACGTACTCCCCGTATTTGGTAGCTACTGTGGAGATGCAGATCAAGAGATTTGTTCGAGGTTTGCTTACCCATTTGTTCCTCGCTATCAGCGCCTAGCATTGTGATACATATGCAGCAGCTGTGGATGCAGCCCTATTAGTCGAGGAGCGTCTTGCCGAGACTTCGGTAGTTCCGGAACCGAAGAGGGTTCGCACTGGTGTATTAGCATAGAGACAATAGTTTAGACGCCGCGACAGGTTTTGTTCAGATACAGGGGGTATCGGAGGCTCGGGACGAGGTCAGTTATTCAGCTCTTATCCCCGGGAGGGCCAGCAGTCATCGTCTAGATGTTTCCGGTGCGGGAGTTCTTATCATCGTGTGTGAGATTTCCCTGAGCCATGTGAGGGCGAGACAGCCGTACCACATGTTACCTTACCACCTTCTCCACCTCAGAGAGTGTTACCTCTTGCACTTGTTGTTGCTCCGCGTCAGACTTATGCACAGAGAGGTCGTGGTCGTGGAGGGTTCATTCAGAGAGGACGGGGTAACCGAGGCAGAGGACAGCCAGTTGCCGGTAGAGGACAGCCAGTCGCAGGTAGAGGGCAGGCACGGGTATTTGCTTTGACTCATCAGGACGCGCAGAAGTCCAATGCAGTGGTTTCAGGTACTCATTCAGTATGTTCTTTTGACGCACACGTGTTGTTTGATTCGGGATCTACACACTCGTATGTTTCTATACACTTCAGGCCGAGTTTGTGGAGAGAGTCGTATTTGCTAGATTGGCCGCTTGTTGTGACTACTCCTGTTGGCGAGTCGTTTTTTGCGAGACACGTGTTTCGGTCGTGTGTTGTCTGTATTGGTGAGAGAGAGTTGTCCGTCGACTTGATCCTTCTTGAGATGTTGGACTTTGACGTTCTCCTGGGCATGGACTGGTTAGTTACGTGCTATGCGTCTGTGGACTGCTGTGAGAAGACCGTTAGGTTTTGTTTTCCCGGCGAGTCGGTTTTTGTTGTGCAGGGGGACCGTGGTGCCGCCCCTCACAATTTGATTTCATCTCATCGCGTTGGACAGCTCTTGAGGAAGGGATGTCAGGGATTTCTAGCGTATGTTTGTGATACTAGAGCTGCAGAGGTCCCGTTATACCAGGTCCTGATTGTTAGTGAGTTCCTTGATGTTTTCCCTGACGAGCTACCTGGGCTACCACCTGAGCGCGATATTGTGTTCTGTATCGATCTGATTCCCGGCACGAGGGCTATTTCTATACCGCCTTACCGGATGGCCCCGGCGGAGCTTAGGGAGCTTAAGGATCAGTTGCAGGAGTTTCTAGATAGGGGGCTTATTCGACCGAGTATATCTCCTTGGGGTGCTCCTATTCTGTTTATCAAAAAGAAGGACGGCAGTTTGCGTTTGTGCATTGATTACCGTCAGCTGAACCGGGTGACAGTGCGGAATAAATATCCCTTACCGCGTATCGATGATTTGTTCGACCAGTTTCAGGGTACAGGACACTTCTCGAAGATTGACTTGCGATCAGGCTACCATCAGTTGAGGGTTCGGAAGAAGGATATTCCGATGACGGCTTTTCGCACACATTACGGACATTACGAGTTTTTAGTGATGTCGTTCGGACTCACCAACGCCCCAGCAGCGTTTATGGACTTGATGAACCGCATTTTTAGGCCGTATCTTGATCAGTTCATCATCGTATTTATTAATGACATCTTAGTGTATTCCCGGAGCCGAGAGGAGTACGAGCAGCACTTGCGGATCACATTACCGACTTTAAGAGAGCACCAGCTGTTCGCGAAATTCTCCAAGTGCGCATTTTGGCTTGACAGCGTTGATTTCTTGGGTCACGTGATTACGAGAGATGGTATACTTGTG
Source organism: Agapanthus africanus (assembly GCA_030015575.1). Taxonomy (NCBI): domain Eukaryota; kingdom Viridiplantae; phylum Streptophyta; class Magnoliopsida; order Asparagales; family Amaryllidaceae; genus Agapanthus; species Agapanthus africanus. Next base: position 552,756,602 of record JASDDO010000024.1, on the reverse strand, counting down.
GATCCGAAGAAGATTGAGGCCGTTCAGCATTGACCCAGACCAACATCAGTTACTGAGATACGCAGCTATCTAGGCCTGGACGGCTACTACCGACGATTTGTTCAAGATTTCTCCCATATCGCTGCACCGTTGACCGGGTTGACCCGGAAGGGAGTTCCTTTTGTTTGGACGGAGGCGTGCGGGCATAGCTTTCAGCAGTTGCAAACTCGTTTGACTACGGCGCCGGTGTTATCATTGCCTTCGGGATCGGACGGATTTGTGGTTTATTGTGATGCTTCTCGAGTGGGTCTAGGTTGTGTGTTGATGCAGCACGACAGGGTTATCGCGTATGCTTCTCGGCAGCTGAAGAAACACGAACAGAACTATCCTACGCACAATTTAGAGATGGCTGTAGTGGTTTTTGCACTCAAGATCTGGAGACATTACCTATACGGCGAGTCATGCCAGATATTCACGGACCACAAGATCTTGAATTACATATTTCAGCAACGAGACCTGAATCTGAGACAGCGCCGTTGGATGGATCTAGTGAAGGACTACGATTGCGAGATCCTTTATCATCCGGGCAAGGCGAATGTAGTGGCGGATGCTTTGAGTCGGAGGCCCGGAGGTAGTTTATCTTGTTTGAGCGCCATACAGAGACAGCCGTCAGCGGATTGGCAGATTCTATGCGACAGCCGAGTGCAGTTCGAGTTTACTCCGACCGGGGGACAGTTTGCGCATATCCGTGCACGTCCACAGTTGCTTGGCCGTATCCTTGAGGCACAGTACAGTGATGACCGTTGTTCAGAGATCATGGAACAGGTTAGACAGGGCAGAGATTCCGAGTTCGTGATCGATGATCAGGGGATACTACGATTTAGGACTAGACTGTGCGTACAGGATTCTGAGGGACTGAGACGTAAGATTCTTGAAGAGGCGCATCGATCGGTGTACAGTGTTCATCCGGGTTCCATAAAGATGTACCAAAATCTGAGAGATGTTTACTGGTGGGGCGGGATGAAGAAGGACGTCACAGACTTCGTGTCGAGATGCTTGACTTGTCAGCAAGTCAAGGCCGAGCACCAGAGGCCATCGGGAGAGTTGCAGCCCTTGCCCATTCCGAAGTGGAAGTGGGAGCAGATTTCTATGGACTTCATTGTAGGTCTACCCAGGACCAGTCGAGGGTATGACTCCGTTTCGGTGATCGTGGATCGATTGACGAAAGCGGCTCACTTTCATCCAGTGAAGACACTTTTGGATTTGCTCAGTATGCCTAGATATACATAGATGAGATCGTATGGTTGCATGGAGTCCCAGCTTGTATCGTGTCTGACCGAGGCACCCAGTTTACCAGCCGACTATGGCAGAGGCTTCAGCAGGCTTTAGGTACCGGATTGAGTTTCAGCACAGCATTTCATCCGCAGACCGACGGCCAGTCAGAGCGGACTATTCAGACTCTTGAGGATATGCTCCGAGCATGCGTTTTAGATTTTGGTGGCAGCTGGGATCATCATTTGCCCTTAGTAGAGTTCTCCTACAACAACAGCATCCAGGAGACGATCCAGATGGCACCTTTCGAGGCTCCATATGGGAGTAGATGTAGATCGCCCGTCTGTTGGACAGAGCTTAGAGAGAGCAGTATTTGGGGCCGCAGATGGTTGAGGAGACGACCGTGAAGATCCAGTTGATTCGTGATAAGATGAGAGCGGCCCAGAGCAGGCAGAGATCTTATGCGGACCGTCGTTGGCGCAGACTTGAGTTTGCTGTAGGTGATCATGTTTTCTTGAGAATCTCCCTAATGAAGGGTGTGATGAGATTTAGGAGAAAAGGAAAACTGAGTCCCAGATATGTGGGCTCCTTCGAGATCCTCGAGCGTGTTGGTGCAGTTGCGTATCGGTTGGCTCTTCCGCCCAGTTCCCCTGACGTTCACCCCGTATTCTACATTTCGATACTCCGCAAGTATCTTCATGACCCTTCTCATGCGATTCAGCACCCGACGGTCCAGCTGGAGCACGACCTTTCTTTTGCAGAGCTGCCGGTGGTCATCCGGGATCGGCAGGTGAAGAAATTGAGATTGAGGGTTATACCGTCCGTGAAGGCCCTTTGGCGTGGCTCGAGCAGCGAGGATGTCACCTGGGAGACCGAGGACGAGATGAGGAAGAGATATCCCTATCTCTTTGAAAGTAAGCGCAGCTAGATTTTTAAATTCGGGGACCGAATTTCTTTAAGGGGGGAAGATTGTAACGCCTTGAAAATTCGTTTAGGTTATTTTCGCGTTAATTAGCGATAATGCATGTTTTTCAGAAAACTTCGTTAATGGCTATTTCCACATAGACTGGACTAAATCTAATTTTAATTGTGAAAATATGTAATTATATATATAATTGTGTTTTATTAAATATTATTTAAATTATTGTTCACTTAATTTCTAAATTTTCTTAACTATATTTTTATCTAAGTGAAAATCTTAGTTAGCATGCATAACCCAATTTTTACCCTAGGTTTAGTGTAACATGTTCTCTTTTTTATTTTCCCTCTTAGTTTTAATTCCTTTCTTTAAAACCAAAACAATTTAGAAAATAAGAAAAAAGAAAAGAAAAAGGAAACATGGGGGGGTATTAAATGAGCATGGGGCTTGACTTTTGCGCACACACACAGACTCTCTCTCCCTCACTCTCAGCAGCAGCAGCAAGCCCCTCCCCTTTCTTCTTCTTCTTCTTCACTCAAACCTCATCTCCATATCACAAAAATCCATCTTTTCTTCACTAAAACCCTTGCTAATCACCCTAAAACACTTCCTTGTTGGTTCTTGAAGCAAGATCAGCAAGTTTGAACCCTCATAAGACCAACTTGAGATATAAAGCTTACCCTATTACCCTTTTTGCTAAACTTGTGGTTTAATTAGCTTAAAGTAGTGTTTTAGTGAGTTTTTGTGCTAAGTATGTGGTTTATGTGGAGATTAGGTTAAGTTAGGGTTTTTAGGCCTTGATTAGCTTAATTAAGTCTTGTTAGTGTCGTTTAATCGTAATCATTGCACCTGCTTACACTAAAATACCATATTGTATTAAATTAGTGTAAATTAGTGTTTTAGTTAAGAAATGTGCTAGTTTGGTGATCTGCTGTTAATCCGGTTGCTTCAGGAAAAAGTTGCAAATACTGGAGCATGTTTACTTGACCTAGACCACACACACGAAGCACGAGACCCCACTTCCCTTCCCTGGCCGCAAATAAAAGAGTTCTAGTCGCAAATTGCGGCCAGATGGTGGAGCTGTGTGTCGGGGTTTCTTCTGTAGGTGTCTGCTATGTTATGTAGGTCTTTGGTACATGTAACTTTTCCTATTTCAACTTGTATCAAAATCTGGAACCAATTACGTTGTTTATAGCTCTTTTATACTTGCACGACACGCATGTTCTTGGTTTGGGTCTGGTGTTTGCTGTGTATCGCAGCGTGTCAGGGTGGTTTCAGACGTATGCACACACGTTTCGGTGTTTCGAATGCACACGCGTTTAGCTTGCGACGCTAGTTTCTCGTATGGTCTTGATATCGCGTTTTTGCAGGATTTTAGCCTTATGTGTGTTACTTCGTGTAAATTCAAGGATCGCAGGCGGAGACTTCGGACGCCGCGAAGAAGGGGAAGCAGGTGGTCGGATATACTTAGCTCAGAATCACCGATGAGTAGATTTAACATCTACGGGGAAATCGCCCGTATGGCGTTATGCGTCAGGGCTTGGTTGGATATTATAGCCGCATGTTATATTCATATATATTGATTGTGCATATGTACCATTGTTGCATACACCTCCCTCGTTGCATATGGACGTAGTATTTATGAGACACAGCCCGGTTACTAATGGTTCATGCTTGCACGAGCACTAACTGTATGCCACACACACACCGTTAGAAATTGCCATGACACTCACACTATAGAATTGCTATGAACCATACAAGGTTTAGCTTACCTCATTATTGATAATCAGACATGATTTTGTTCCCTTGTGTGCATACCTGTTTGCGTATTTACATACTTGCATCTTCAAACTTGCATATGCATACATACTTGCCCACATACCTACTTGTACATACGTACTTAGATACACCTATACTTGTTATAGCTACATATGCATCCTTGATGACGTTGGACTTGATTTTGGGGAATTGGGAACCACATGACATATTTTAAGACTATATTCATTTAAAAGAGCAGCTTCTCTTGATATGCTCATATTACCGCTTCATGTTGCATACATCATATTGCATGGATTTACGCATTGAATTATGGATTTCGTGTGATTTATTGGATTTGAGAACCGTGGTATAATTTCAAGAAAGTATGCATTGTTTTGAAATCCCGGTTCTCTTGATATGATATTTCAGTGTGTCCACCATGCGTTTTCTTGGTTCTGAGACCTGTGCTAGAAACCCGATTCGAGGAGTTGGATGATCCGTTTACGGGTTCATGGTGGACCCGGTAAGGTACCCCGGGGGAAGAAAGGGATGTCGCGCAGTAGACGATGAGCCTGGCAGAAGGACTACTACCTACCGGTGATTGGTTGGACCTGGCGATTATCCAGAGGATACTGACCAGAGTCGAGAGATGGTTATGGGTCGACCCGTACTGCCGGGGCCCAAGGGCCGATTCCGCAGACGGAGCCCGTGGGCCGATCCGGACTGACGGAGCCCGATATATGTGGTTTTGCGTGTCGTTGCTGGACACGAGTATTTCATGATGTTTTCGAGTGCCGATATTGGGCACTCAGGTTCCATGAGACCTACAGAATATGAGGGCCGATTGGAGTGACGGCGCTTGAGTTATTGGGATCTGGGGTGTATTTGATGGACACCGGGCTTTTCCACGATGATTAATCATGTTAATGATATGTTTTATCCCATACTCAGCATCCATTGTTATGCATTGCAGCATGTATTTGTAGTACCTGATAGAGCACCTCGCATGATTATTGCATACCCAGATTACCATATTGCTGTATTCAGATTACATATGTTAGAGTATCGCAGTACGTGCATACCTGCGATCACCTGTATATGTTATTTACTATTCACAAGTTGGCAAATCACCCCCGTTGTGCCACGGTGTTTTGCAGGTTGACCCTCGGAGTAGTTGCGGCAGGGCTACATTATTGTATCTTTTTGCTACGGATCCCGCTACAGTTGGCTTGTGAGCCGTTTTGCTTATAGGTGGGTTTTGCGGTTATCCGTTTACATTTTATTGTACACCTTATTGTATCTAGTACTCTCCATCTACCATTTCTGTATTGACTTAGAGACCAGTTGTGAGGGCGATGTTGTATATTATTTTGTGACTCTGGATGTCGAGCTCGTGTGAGCCGACTTTATTATGCAGTTTTATCTTGTATGCTGTTTTTCACCTATATTATTAATTTCTTAGCTACGACGTCGTATATTACTCTTGTGGTGGTTGTCTCCGCCATTCGGCGTGATTGCTCTCGTTTGAGGATGCTTTATTTATATCATGTATTGTTTTACCTGTATCTTATGTTGTACCCATTTCGGGGCTAGATTTTACAAAGGAGCTGCTGCCGAAATTTTTAAGAAAATAATTTAAACATTAAAGATTTTTACTTGAAATTTCTAAATGTTCTTAACAAATGTTTTCATCAATTACTATTTTTATGGTTTAGATTTCTGGGTTTTCGGCTTACTTATATTGCGTTACGCCTGTAGACGTTACGTGGTTTAAGTGCCGGTCACGTGCCGAATTCTGGGTCGTGACAACTAATTTGAGATTAGTGAAGATAACACACTAATCTATATGGCTAGTATAGAAGAGGATGATGAAGTAGGAATTTTACTCTCTTTTGTTTTCTTTTTCTCACAATCTTTTATCACAAATCAAAAGGCTAGAAAAACTTTTGGAGGAAGAAGAAGATGAAGTGATGAAAGAATAATTGTGATGAGGTTAGAAATGAAACCAAGATTAAGAATGTCATGCTTAACCCTTTTAGAGACTTAACCATGAGCTAGGGTTAAAGTTAGGTTAACAATTATCTTAAGCTAGACAAAAAGAGTGGACAAAGTCAAAAAAGCTTACAAGCTTCTACAAACTTTCAACAAATATCAACCATGATAAAAATCCACAATATTTCAATAACTTAATGATAAATATAAACCTTAATCTTAACCCTAGTATGGTTCAACTCTCATAAACCCTATACATATCACATATATATAATTATGTAACAAAAGAATACAATTAACATATATCACATATATATCAATGTATCCTAAATGAGAAAAAGAATTGCTTAAGTGAGCTTATATTAGTTAATGCAATGTAATATATCACATATATATAATTATGGATTAAATTATCGAATCAATACTTGATCTAATAATCCGGCTATATCATATATAACCGACTAATATAAAATGTATCATTTCATCGAATCAACACTTTATCCGATAACCCGGCTATATCACATATAACCGGCCCATATCATATATCGCAAGAATAGAATACGGTATCACATATTGTATTAATCTCGGTCCCGCACATATCACATATGTGCTCCTACTCCGTTTCGCCTGAGCCCGGAAACCTCTGTGTACGACTCTAAAGACTCGTCAATACGCCGACAGTAGGTAATGATCATATCAAACACCCACAAGCTGCAAGCGGTTAGCTAAACGTAACAGCCACCCTGGTATTGAGTGATCAGAAGATCAACAAGCAAGCCTGTACATATTCCTGTGAATCCAATCAGTAACACTACCTTACAGTCCGGTGTCTTCGTCTGATATGTTGCATATCCAGTCTAGGGGTGGTATACGTCAGACCCCAATAACCGATAAGTCGTGTCGATATGAGGCTCATAACGGGTCGAGAAACTATTGATAACTCTTACCAGTAGATCTCCATATCAGCCCTGGCCAGGGACTTCCAGTTATAGCCAATCGAACACAGCGCAACATCAACCCCCAATACCGGAAGAGACGAAACCCCTCCTATCGCTCATTGCCTCCATGTGATTCGGGACTATACCCAAAAGCCACCGTTTTGCATGTTCTCATGAACATGGGAAGGTGGAAATCAAAGCACAGTGGGAATCACACAAGACTCTATGACGATCTCGGGTCTACAGATTAACCTGTACCAGTGTCACCAGAGAACTGCTATCTAGTGAAAGGTATAATACCATCTAGGAGTTCTCGGTGAGTCCGTTCAGTGTACTTAGTCTCCACTGAGCACCCGTACACCATCTTCGATGTCAAACACCAATGGATATGGGATCATCCATCACCTATCGTATGGGTCAAGATGCGTATACGCTAGTCTACTCTGGAGTATCGATGCCCTGTCTCGATACACCCTCGACTAGGAACAGTTATAGGATGTACTCTTGGACTACCCTGGCCCTACTAGTATGATCTGCATTATAAGCCTAGTAGTCGAGTACATATCCTAAGAGCTTTATCAACATGTGAGAGCAAGACAGTAAACCAATACAAGCCAACATGTTAAGACAAAGTGAAACCAGATAGCATACTATCATGTCGAGCAAGAAAGTCCTCTATATATATATCCAAGCATCCACTATAATATACATCATATGTACAACAATGGCCTCTAAGGCATATATACAACTAACAATCTCCCACATGCACTAAGGCCAGCTGTTGTTGTATCTCATAACCAACATCCCGAAGAGTCTCTCAAATTGTATCTGGGGTATGGCCTTCATGAGTGGATCCGCAGTGTGGTCCTTCATGTCAACTCTCCTGACCTCGATCTCGCGGCGATCAACTATCTCCCGGATCAGGTGATACCGCATCAGAATATGCCTGGATCTCTGATGGGACCTGGGTTCCTTGGCCAAAGCCACAGCTCTATTGTTATCAAAATACAAAGGTATTGGATGCTTAATAGACGGAACCACTCCAAGTTCAGTTATGAACTTCTTTATCCAGACAGCCTCTTTGACAGCATCGTTAGCAGCGATGTATTCAGCCTCCATCGTCGAGTCTGCCACGGTTTCCTATTTGGAACTCTTCCAACAAACCGCTCCTCCATTGAGGGTAAAGACAAATCTCGAGTGTGACTTAGACTCGTCCTTATCACTTTGGAAGCTTGAATCGGTAAAGGACTCCACCTGGAGTTCTCCATTACCATACACCAAGAACATCTCCTTAGTCCTTCTCAAGTACATCAAAATGTTCTTCACAGCTGTCCAGTGACTCTCTCCTAGATCTGCTTGATACCTACTCACTACACTTAGTGAGTATGCTACATCGGGTCTGGTACATAACATCACGTATATGATAGAGCCCACTGCAGAAGCATAGGGTATCCCTTGCATGCGAGCTCTTTCCAAATCAGTCTTAGGAGACATCTCTTTGGAGAGAGTTAGTCAAGAGATCGTAGGTGTGTTGTTCCTTGAACCGAGTTTGATGTTTTCCCACGCTTGGATTCTTCCATACTAAACCTCTTTAGTATGGTGTCAATGCACCTGGATTGAGACAATCCCAGTATCTGCTTAGATCTAACTCTATAGATCTTAATCCCCAAAATGCAGGAGGCATCACCTAGATCTTTCATTGAGAATCTTTGTGATAAGCATAGCTTGACCGAGTGCAGCATAGGAACATCATTTCCTATCAAGAGTATGTCATCCACGTACAATACGAGGAAGACAACCTTACTCTCTGCCACCTTCTTGTATATACAAGGTTCAGCCACGTTCTTGATGAAGTCAGACTCTTTGACTACAACATCAAAACAGATGTTCTAACTCCACGATGCCTGCTTTAACCCATATATGGATTTAAGCAGCCTGCACACCTTTCCGCTTCTCCCACTATTTACGAAGCCCTTTGGCTGAGTCATGTACACGCACTCCTCTAAATCACCATTTAGAAAGGCGGTCTTAACATCCATTTGCCAGATTTCGTAGTCATGGTATGCAGCAATGGCAAGTAGGATCCGGATGGACTTAAGCATAGCCACTGGAGAAAATGTTTCGTCGTAATCCATACCTGGTCGTTGGCGAAAACCCTTTGCAATAAGTCTAGCTATGAAAGTCTCAACTTTTCCATCTACACCAAGTTTCTTCTTAAAGATCCATTTGCACCCAATGGGTTTTACCCATTCAGGAGCAACTTCCAAAGTCCATACTTTGTTGTTGTACATGGATTCTATCTCAGATCGCATTGCATCCAGCCACATCACAGAGTTCCCACTTGTGATGGCCTGCTCGAAGCTAGTCGGGTCATCATCTTCCATGATGCAGTCTTCGTTCCCACCATCGATGAGAAAACTGTAGTATCTCTCAGGTGGATGAGGAACCCTGCTAGATCGGCGGAGCGGCTGAGGTTCGTCGGAAACTATCGAATCCTCTGATTCTACCAAATCATCTGTCGTAGTTTGTATTGCTGGAACTTCTTCCAGTTCTACCTCCTCGCCACTAATTTCCTTTGCGAGAAATTCCTTTTCTAAAAAGGTGGCATGCTGAGCAACAAACACCTTTTGTTCCTCAGGGTAGTAGAAAATATGTCCTCGCAAATGCTTGGGATATCCTACAAATTTGCACAGAACAGACCTTGCCTCGAGGTTGTCCGGATTTTGCTTTTTAACATAGGTCGGGCAACCCCATATCTTAACAAAATTAAGACATGGTCTCTTCTTTTCCCATATCTCATATGGAGTGGTAGGCATTGATTTGGTTGGAACTCTATTCAATAGGTATATGGCTGTCTTAAGTGCATACGTTAGTGTATATGCCCTAGGGGCCATTATTGTATCATACTAGGTTGTATATTACTTAATGGAAGCTTGGGATATTCACAGTTGTATATACAGTCTTGCTAAAAATGGTAGTATGCTACTTGGTTTGTATCTACTTTAATATGTGCATATGTTTCTTGTAACGTATCACTTATACATATTAGAAGATCCCATAGGTTCTTTGCTTGATTACCAGCGTTGTGATGGCAGTTACACTAGTGGGGGCTGGGTAGTCTATAAGCAACATCCTATACATGTCCCTACTCATAAGATTATCGAGACAGGGCATCGATACTCCAGAGTAGACTAGTGTGTACGCTTCTCATCCCAGTTGGGGAGATGGTCTGTCCCATAGCCATCAGTACGTCGTACTGGAGATAGTATACAGATGCTCGTTAGGTTACGGGTACACCGGACAGGACTCGCAGGGGAACTGTTGGTTGGTATTATACCCGTCGTCAGTTAACAGTTCCCAGGTGACATGAGTACAGCATAGTCCGCAGACTTGACACTGCTACTTCGCTTCGAGTGTGTCCCACTGTTCTTAGATTGCTACTCTACCACGGCTCAAAGGAGTCCTGCAAACAGGTAGCAGTTGGGTGCAGTCCCGAGCACTTGGAGGCAGTAGTGGTTAGACAGGATTCATCTCTTCCGGTATTGGGAGATGATATCGCGCTGTGTCAGAGAGCCATTACGCAAAGTCCCTGGCCAGGGCAAGCGAGATTTACTTGTAGGTTCCAGTAGTTTCTCAGGGTGTAATGGGCTACGCTCCGACACGACTTATACCGCTATTAAGGAACCGATGCTTGCCGCCCCTAGGCTCAATATGCGATAGTCTTAGACGAACAGACCGGACTGTACGAAGATTGTCACATCAGGCTCAGTAGGGGTTCGGATGGGTTTCATCATCGGCCTTCTTATCGACATCTACCTGGGGACCGTTACGTACAGCTAGTGCCACTTGCGGTCTGTGGTTAAACCCACTGCCAGTGTAGTGTCGAGTCTTTAGAGTCCCACACAGAGGGTTTCCCTTCTCCAGGCAAAACGATATAGAGGTCGTATGGTTTTACGACAAGGGTTCGGACGCATACGTGTTTAAACGCACGTACGACGTTCGGACAGTTTTTACTAGCCGGCTTTGGTTTAAGCCAGATTCTAGTATCGGGTTATTGGATTTATACAGTCTAAAGTTTTTCCGTGTTTTCACGGATAGGAGGGGCGTTCTCGTAATTTGTCAGGAAGCTTCTAGAATGATGATGACGTGGAGGGTAAGGTGGCATTAGCTTTTAATGAATTTGTGACTCACTTAGATGAATCATTCAAGTGAGTTAATGAAGCATTTATTGCTTAACGACTCACTTGATGATTCATTGTATCTATTTAATGAAGCATGATGATAATGCGTTTTGATTTATTCATTTTGATTTTTATGCTTCATTATATATTAGAAGTGAGAAACTTTTTCATTCATTCTAATCATCACCTTCTCTCTCCTCAAGCTCTCTCTCTTCAAACCCTAACCCTAACCTCTCATGTATTGAGATCAAGGGTTAGCTAGACTAATACATCCATAACCTCACTCTATATCCCCTAGGTAGCTTAGATTAGCACTTTGAGCAACCTAGTTATCTCAAGTTAGAGATCAAGCTTAGCGTAGGAGCTCTCGGGTGGATCGTCTTTGACTTGAGGAGGCCGTTAAGGTGGCGATGTTCCAAGGAGCCTACGAGGAGTGGAGGACAGCGATGAAGACCCGAAGGACATGTAACGTGAGGTATAACTTCGAATCCGAGTAGTTAAACCTCTCGTAGATAGTTAGTAACGGTTTAGATATGATTCATGCGCTAAAGTCCGTGTTACGAACCTTTGATAATCATTTTTCAAATATTCCGCCTCCCCGCAAGTTCGTGGGGTGCGTGACATGGACTTCCAGTGGTATCAGAGCCAACTAAACCATTACTAGATTGTTAGCAACTGATTAGAACTTCGATCGACAGAAAAACACGAAAACAACACCCTGAACACCCTAACAGTTTCTGTAAATTTTAAACGTGTCGAAAAAAATATTTGATATGCCTTAAAATTCACAGCAGGGAAATATAAGAATACTGGGAAAATACGATATCCTAACTCGGCAAGACGGCCGCGGATCCGCGGCAAGATGGTGCTTTTGGCCGCGGATCCGCGGCAGAGTCAACTCCGAGTTGACTCGGATTTTCACAGAAATTCATATTTTTTGGTTTTTTGTTTTCCTGTATATTCTGTTTCTACCCAGGTTACTTCAGTACAGGTTTGCTTTTGGGGTAGACACGGATAAAGGTAGTCGATCGATGTTCTAAATTAATTGCTAATTGGGTTTTTATCTGTAATGTTTAATGTGTTTGTAAACCTCCCCTAACTGCTAGTATGTCGGTTGGCAGGGGGTTGCATAATTCTGAAATCTTTACTGTTTGTGTATATGGACTTGATTGGGATGTTGTGATGATTAGCCGGGGTTTGAGATGTGTTTTATATTCATTCATTCGATGTAAATGTAATATGATGTAATATTCTTTTGCGGGGCGCATCCAGGTTGCGGTTGTAGCCACCGTTGTATTATTTCATTTTTACTGTTTTTGCTCCTAGGATAGACCCAAGGTGGGGTGCACAAACTACCGGGTACGTTGAAGTGTTTAGTGACCTACTCATGTTGTTGAGGGAGACCGCTTCACTTGAGTACTTGGCGGGTAGTTTGCTGTACCCGTAGGGGTCTAGGGTGGGGTAATGGCTATTCATCACAACTGTGTAATCCGTCTTTTATTGCAGGCTCAAAGCAAACGCGGATTGCTTGCATATCCAATAAAATTCATCTGTGATCTGGAATGCCTATTATTGCGTCTGGCGAATGTACAATATCTATATATGATAGCTATTAGACGTCACTTATGTTTTACACCCGCGCTAGCCCAGCCCCCGCTCTGTCGTTAGTTAAGTAACCTAACGGGTGATGACGGGACCAGTGGCGAATGCGGATGGCATAAGAGGACGTGGTATTTTCGTTGTTTTCTGCAATGATAGGATAAATGATGGGACACATTATTATAATGCAAAGAAAATAAACCAAAGTTAAGTCATTGGAACAAATTTAAAAGAAACCACTCGGTTATTTTAAAAGAGCATAATCTTTTAATTGCGGAGCTTTAACCACTCCTTTTAAAAAGTATCAGGTTCCTTCGATTATATCAAGTTCACTACGTTCACGGTTTTGCCAAAACCATTCGTAGCCCTCTGTCATTTCTTATGGATGGTCAGTAGTATTCAAGCTATGCTTGTTGGCCCTTAGTTAAGACATAGTGTTTGGTAGCTGCTGGGGTATTCATTTGTTGCATAGATAGATGCGTTGGTTTGGGACAGTCGTATTACTTTGTTGGCCCTTAGTCAAGAGTATGTACGGGTGGGTTCAAATTAACCTGGATAATGACGGGTAGAACTTGACATGTGACTTATGATTTGTTGGCCCTTAGTCAAGGTCATAAGAGCATGGGGCAAAAATCCATATCGGGAATTTCTAAAGAAACTGAAATTTGCAGAGAGAGCATACCATTTTGGAGTTTGATGAATGTTGGTAGGATTCCTTCAACATTATCATACGATGATATTTTGGATCCCGATCCTACTGTGAGTATATGCTACTTATCCGGAGATTCGTCACCTAACGATCAATGCTATAAACCAAGTGGGTGCCTAGAAAGGTGTCAGCGGGGCTACGCCCTCAGAGAAAAGAGCTTATTTAATTAAGGAACTTCGCGAAAGCGTTGGAAAACCTCCCTCGAAGTATCGACACTGGCCTGGCTGAACGGTTAAGCAAGTATTGTACGGTGAGAATAGTCCTGGCTAATTCTTCTTTTATGGTTTGAGGAAGGATTCGAGAAACAGTGGGAGCCATCCAGTTTAGATAAACTTAAAACCAATCTAAACTTGCAACAGCATCATGCTAAAATGTTTTCTTCTCTTTCTCTCATTGCAGCGACCTTGTGACCATACATAGGTTACATCTAGATAACAAATTGACTGAATCTAACTTATATGACTGGCAAAGGTCTGTCCAGATGTCCATTTCCTATGACAAGCTAGACCACCCTATTACTACTCAAGATCCCGCCGTCCCAGGTCTAGTTTCCACCGTCACGGATATTGATATCCGTAAGACAAGGGAAAAGGATAAAGCGAAAGCCAAGTGCCTCGTTTTGGCTTTAGTTGATGGTGTATACTAGAAGCAGCACGAGAAGATGAACTTAGTTTCCATCTTTCTCCATAACAAAGATTTATATGGAGAGCAATCTCATATCACAAGATATGAAACCTCGAACGAATTAATTCAAGCGAGGTTGGTTTTCGGGTCATCTGTAGGGGACAACGTCCTTACAATGACTAGTTATATTGATGAGCTCAAGGACCTGGAGACCACGTTGAAGAACGGGTCAGATACTGACTTGATTCTACAGTCTCTACCTTCTACCCTGAAGGAAACCAGGGAAGTGGAAGGAAAGAGAAGGGCAAATGTTTCGGGACTGGATGTAGTAAAAGAGGGACATTCCTATTGTTACAGGAATGAACATTGGCAGAAGGATTGCAGGGCTAGCAAACCAGTAGCCAGGATTCGAAGCATGTTATGGCTTCGGCTTCGGGTGTGTTTATGATAGAGAACTGTATGTCAGTTAACCCTACTTTCTGGGTATTGGATACCGGGTCAGGATCTCACATCTGTAATGTAAGTCCACGGTAGCGCCCCGGCCGTCTAACAGATGCCAAATGCGGAACAAAAACTTTTTACAACTGGCGCTATCGTGTACCGTAACCCGGATCTGCCATTAAAGCTAAACTAACAAACTACAAAGTGGGAAGAAGTGTTATACCGAACGATCCGAGTCCTTCGGTCTTCAACCATCATCCCACGCTTGTTGCGGCTGCTCCGATCTCCTGAATCTCCGGTCTTCTCGTCCAGGTGGCACCACGTCGACGGATCTTTAAACGGGCTCCCGCCTCTGAACCGAGGCAACTCGATCGTCAAGTTTGCTAAAAGAGACAACCAAGATGAAGTAGAAAATGAGTAGAACACTTTGTCTCGTTACGTCCAAGGCTATGGACGAACGGTTAATGAAGTTGCCTTTTGGAATCGGGTGAAATGAGAAATGAGGCTTATCTAATTTCCAAAACAATACCAACCTTTTTCTAGCAACCATTAGCTTTCATCAAGGGGTGGCCGGCCATTTAAGAAGAGGGAGGAGGTGAGTGTAGGAGAGGGAGTGGTGACCACAAGCAAAAGATCATGAAAGAAACAATGAGTCACATATACACCTAGTATGAATGCAATCAATGCATACATTGAACCTTAACCCTTAGTCATCAAGCATTAATTGCTCCATTAATGCACTAATGACTCACTAGCCTTATCACCCTCTCTAGAACCTTCTAGAACACTGACTCACCTCATCAAGAAAAGATAAATCCGCATTTTAACCGAATGTCAAAATACGGCTGATAGAAAACTGGAAACTGGCAACTTCCAAAAGCGATCCCGAAACGAATTTCAGGATAACCCCGTATCAGTATAAACATACCCGCATTTGCATTATTACTGAATACAAATGCAACTGAGACAAAGATATTATATCTACACAGTATAATACTGGGTTCCGGCTTAAACCAAAGCCTACCAGTATTATCTGCCCGAAAAACGACACGCGCGAAAACGCACGTGCTTTTTCCGAACCTTGCCATATCATCATACGGCCTCTACAACGTTTTGCCCGAATTTGGAAAAGTGTCTGTGGGGGACTCTAATGACTCATCAACACATCGGCACTGGAAACAACCCCTAGCACGTCAGAGGTACAAGCTGTACGTAACGGTTTGCGTATGTATTGATTGGAAGGGAAGCTGATGAGCGAACTCATCCATAAACCCTACTGAGCCTGACAGTGACAATGTATATACAGTCCGGTCCATTCGTCTAAAGAGTATCGCATATCGAGTCTAGGGGGTGGATAAAGTCAAACCCCTAATAACGCGATAAATCGTGTCGGCATGAAGCCCATCACCACCTGAGAAACTACTGATCCAAATCAGTAATTCTCTGCTACCTCGGCCGAGGATTCCTAGTGATGGCCACCCGTGCATTGCGCGACATCAACCCCCAAATACCGGGAGAGACGAATCCCCGACGATCCGCTCGCTTGCCTCCAAAGTGGCTCGGGACTGTACCCAACTAAAACCTGTTTGCACAACTCCTTTGAGCGTGGTAAGGTAGTAATCTAAGCACAGTGGGAACTCACATGAGACAAATGACGATCTCAGGTCGATGAACTAACCTGTACACATGTCACCAGGGAATTGCTATCTGACAATATGTATAATACCAACTAGCAGATTCCCGGCGAGTCCTGTCCGGTGTACTCATAACTCAATGAGCACCTGTATACATCTTAGGTGATCAAACTGACACCAGTGGCTTGTGAGACCGGCCACCGCCCCTCGTCGGGGTCTCAACTGTATACACTAGTCTACTCTGGAGTATCGATGCCCTGTCTCGAAACTCCTACGACTAGGGACACTTTAAGGATGTGCTTACAGACCCCAGCTCCCACGTATATGATCGCCATCATACTGCTGGTAGTCAAGCAAGAATCCTATGGGCTCTATCATCATGCAATAGTGAACTAAAGCATGTATACGATGATAAAGACAAACCAGATAGCAAACTATCATCTCGAGCAAGACTGTCATATCGGTATAGGTCCTGCCTAAATCATTGCAATCACGTACCTGCGATCCAATAATTGACTTTGAGGGA
This sequence comes from Agapanthus africanus, assembly GCA_030015575.1. Taxonomy (NCBI): domain Eukaryota; kingdom Viridiplantae; phylum Streptophyta; class Magnoliopsida; order Asparagales; family Amaryllidaceae; genus Agapanthus; species Agapanthus africanus. Next base: position 552,740,030 of record JASDDO010000024.1, on the reverse strand, counting down.
ACTATCTCCAACAATCTCCCACTTGCACTCAAGGCTAATTATTGTGATGTCGTATACTCACAGCCCGTGTAATACCGAACATTCAACTTCTCTACTAATCAGTTTCACAAAGCTAGTTTGTAAAACTCTTGTGTTCGAAAAATAGCCTCAGTGAGTGGATCCGCCCTGATGTTTCTTTCTATGTCTCTCTTAATCTCAAGTTCGCGGAGAAAACCATCTCCCGAATCGAGTAATACATGTCTTAGAATATGTCTGGATATTTGATGGGACCTAGTTCATAACTGAACTCCAAATCCAAACTTCTTAGACTGTATCGATAACTGAACCTAATCAGTATCCAGCACTATGCCTCCCACAGTATCCTCTTGGACCACCTGTCCATAATACTGTCCCTCGTCAGAGGGAAAACTATAACTCTGACAATCACTTTGTCATCTATGTTACCTTTGAAGCTTGGAATGATAACCGCCTCCCGAAGGAGGCTGCCGTCATCAAATCCGCAGAATATGCACTTATGTTCTAAAACTGCTTCCTTATGTTTCTTCAGGATTGGATTAATATTAACTTATCGCATCTAGTGCAAAAACAACATCTGGTGTGGTACTCGACTTTTCACGATTGACTCAATTGCCTAAGCAAGTGATCTGCCAATCATGCACATTCCTCTTCCCTTTAGTCTGTAAGACACCTTTAGAGAGGGTGACACCATCATCTGCAGGTACACCACCATGCCAGGAGTCATCTATTCTAAAATACTATTAGAATACTGTCAAAAGTACCCACATTGGGAAACTACCCAAATCTAGATCTTAAACCGTAGATCTAGTAACCAGAATGTCAGATATTATATCCATATCCTTTGTGGAGAAACAACTGTGTGACGACCAAAGTACAACCGATCGTAGTATAGGAATATTACTTCCTATTCTGTGTATGTCATCCAAATACCAGGATATCTCACCCTACTACCTTCTTAACAGATCCATCCCCTATTATGATGAAGTCAAAGCCATGACTGTCACATCAAAAATAGATGATCTTATCTCCGCTATATCTGCTCAAGCCTATAAATAGACATAAGCTACTTGCCCACTATGCTTCCGCTGCTCCCACTGACTCCGACAACCCTCTGGCAGAATAATATATACGTACACTTCTAAAGACTGTTTAGAACGACGCTATACATGTCCTCCTGCCGGGTCTCATAGCCTGGAACAACCATAGTGTCAAGTCTGGGTAAACAAGAACCTCCCTGTCACCGTCCTTGAGGCTACCAGAGTACCTCTCGGGTGTCTGAGGTTACCCTCCATATCTGCGAAGTGGCTATTGGAATGTCAAACCTGATTGAATATATAGGTCCTATTAAATTTTCCGTAATCGTTTGCGGTTCTGGAATCACTTCCAGTTCTACCATACTCCCACTACTGTTTTTCTGAAAAAGTCCATTTTAATAAAACCGTGGCGAGTCAAGAACAATATCACTATTGATCTTCTAGATGGTAGAAATGTCAACCCTCGTCAAAGCCAGGGTCAACCCACAAACTGCCATTACAGAAACGTGCCTTGAGTTATCCAGTGTCTGGTTTTAAGCATAAACTGGACAACTCCCCATACCTTAACATCGTTAAGATATGAACCATTCTATATCCAATATAGAAATAGAGGCACTAATTTAATTGGAACCAGATTCAAATCATGCAGCTGTCTCTAGTGCATATCAACTTAATGGAAAGTGGCTACTCAGTATTACTAAACTTAGGAATACATCCAATTATGAGTAACCCGAAAGAGAAACAAGTTTCTCAAAACCATTACTATTAACTGAATACCAATCACAAGTATCTACATCTTCGATCTCTTTGAAGAATCCCGATACTTGTGATACCTGGTTCTTTACTTTATTCTTATACCCACAACTTCTCAAAACTTAGACATTGTATTTCTACGAAACACTTGTCTAAAAACTAGAGAAGTCATAAGTAAACAGAACATAGTATGATGTCATGACCCGAAATTGGCCCGTGACGGCCATAGTACTACACAACGCCCTAAGACGTAACGCAGTAAAAGAAAGCCAAAACTCAGAAATCTAAACCATAAAAATACGGAAAAGATAATATAAGTTTTTGAAACATTTGAAATCGCAACCCAAATTCTTTAAAAGTCCTACTTTATTTCTTTAAAATTTTGGCAACACCCCTTTTTGTAAAAACTAACCCAAGATGAATTCAACACAAAAATATGATGCCGTAGCGAAGAAGTAAAGACAATGGAGAGAAAGTTGTATATAAAAGACAACAAATCCACAATAATATACAATATCGTCCTTACCAAGTCTCTAAGTCAACAACATAATAGTAGATGGAGAGTACAAGATACAACGAAGGTACAATACAAAATACAGATAACCACCAAAACCCACCTAAGCAAAATAGTACTATGAGCTGATGCGGTATCTGTAGCAAAAGATGATAGCTGAAAAGCTGAATAGCCTGCCTCGACTACTCTGGGGAACAACCTGAAACACCTGTGGCACAATGGGGGTGAGTTGCCAACTCGTGAATAGTAGATAACATATGCAGGTAATTGCAGGAATGTACGTACAGCATGAATCTAAGATATGCGATTACAGTAATAACATGTCATGCAAATGCAAAATAATGGAAAGTACACTAACAGGTACAATCAATATGTGAAGCAATAGTAACATGACAATAGTATGCAATAACCATGCAATAAGGATATGAGAATGTAGGTATGCAACTATCATAAGGGTACACTAACAGGTACTACCAATATATGAAACTGTGCATAAAATAGATAAATGTGAGGTATGGGGTGGAATATATCATTTCCACGGAAACCTGACATCGTGGCAGGATCACAATCCATCAAGACACTCAAATCTACAATTTCCTCAAATCAGCCCCCAAACTGAGCTCTCACATCATATAAGTCTCACATCACCTCAATGTACAATATCGAGTAATCTCCTATATCTCGAATGTACAAATCAACAATCTCTTTCATATCCAATATCCAATCTCAATGAATTACCTATATACCAAGTCGAATCTCAAGTAAGTTTCTAACATCCTAAAGGTATATATATTTGCAGAAATAAATATGATGGGGGCAATACACATATATTAGCGTCCCATTCCACTAATATTGGTGTAACGGTATATATAACAACGGCTAAATCCCCTGTTATATATACAAAGGTATTAAAGAAATATCATGAAAACAATGTGCCAAGCATCGACACAGAAATCCTGATAGGTACGTATCATACGCTGTCCCGAAAGCACGAGTGCCTGGCTCTGACCCTCGCCTTTCGACGTATGCATACGCACATGACTCCCAACGGTATCTCCATGATCCCTGCCGAGTCATTGGTACTGTCATCGGATGGTATGGTTCCCCTGCCGGGCTCATCGGCTCATAGCACATCGACATCCCTTTCTTGCCCCGGGGTACCTCCGGGCCCCACCATGTACCCTCTACGGCCTCGACGCCTTCTCGTAGGGGTATATATAATCAGCACCGATAAAACCCATGGTGGATGTGCAAATATCAAATCAAGGAAACCGGGTTTTTCAATGTATGCATAATTTCATGAACTCCCGCGGTTCCCAAATCCAGAAAACATCATGTAAAATCCAAATAATAATGCGCAATCCAGGAATAAATATATATGATATATCTGAAATGCGAGCATAAAACAGAGAATATGTAGCTGAAACCAGATCTATGCGAAACCAATAAGGTACAGCTTGTTAGTGTATATGCCCTAGAGGCCATTACTGTATCATACTAGTTTGTATATTACTTGATGGAAGCTTGGGATATTTACAGTTGTATATACAATCTTGCTCGAAATGGTAGTATGCTACTTGGTTTGTCTCTGCTTTAATATGTGCATGTGTTTCTTTTAGCATATCGCTGATATACATATTAGTAGAGCCCTTAGGATCTTTGCTTGATTACCAGCGTTGTGATGGCGCTCACACTCGTGGGGGCTGGGTAATCCATAAGCACATCCTTATACAGGTCCCTAGTCGTTGGATTATCGACACAGGGCATCGATACTCCAGAGTAGACTAGCGTATGCGCTTCTCATCCCAGCGTGGGAGACGGTCTGTCCCACAGCCGTCAGTACGTCGTACTTGAGATAGTATGCGGGTGCTCGTTAGGTTACGAGTACACTGGACAGGACTCGTCGGGAACTGTTGGTTGGTATTATACCTATCGTCAGTTATCAGTTCCCAGGTGACATGAGTACAGCTTAGTCCGCTGACTTGACACTGTCACTTCACCTCAAGTGTGTTCCCACTGCACTTTGATTACTACCCTACCACGGCTCAAAGGAGTCGTGCAAACAGGTAGTTTTTGGGTGCAGTCCCGAAGCACTTGGAGGCAGTGACGGTTAGACAGGATTCGTCTCTCCCGGTATTGGGGGTTGACATCGCGCTGTGTCTAGGAGAGCCATTACACGAGTAGTCTCTGGCCAGGGCAAGCGAGATATACTGGTAGGTTTCCAGTGTTATCTCAGGGTGTTCTGGGCTACACTCCGACACGACTTGTACCGCTATTAGGGGACTGACGTTCATCGCCCCCTAAGCCCGCCATGCGATGTATCAGACGAACAGACCGGGCTGTACGGAGACTGTCACATACAGGCTCAGTAGGAGTTCAGATGGGGTTACCTCGTCCGTCTTCTTATCGGCATCTACCTGGGGACCGTTACGTACAGCTAGTGCCGCTGCGGTCTGTGGTTAAACCCACTGCCAGCGTAGTGTCGAGTCTTTAGAGTCCCAGACAGAGAGCTATTCGCCTTTAGGCAAAATGAGTAGAGGTCGCATGGTTTTGCGACAGGGTTCGTTCACATCCGCGCACTCGTGCACGTTTGCTGTCCGGACAGCTTATACTAGCGGGCTTTGGTTTAACCCGGATCCTAATATATGATTTGGGATTGGTTTTATCTCATTGTATTCGTGTTCCTCGGATCACGAATACGGGTGCGTATGCACAGTTGCTTGAGACAGAGGGAGAGGATTTTTGATTAGGGTTAATGACCATTGTCATTTTATTAACCCTAATGCTTATGTGTGTATTATAGTTAATTGATATTAGTTTAATATAATTGTGCATGGTTATGGTTGTTGACCATTTGACCTTCTTGACTTGTTGACCTAGGTTGACACTTTGACCATCATCATTTCATTTGGAAGATGCTCTTTGATCCTTACAATTTGCATTAAAAATGAAATGATAATGGTCATGTCTTGATTAAGCCATGACAATTATCTTACTAATTATCAATTTATAATAATTCACACATATATGTGAGAATGCTTCATATTATTCTCTCATTCTATCATTCACTTTCTCTCTCTTGTTCTTCCTCTCCCTCAAGCTCTCCCCTCTCATGTGTTGAGAAACACTTGAGCTTGAGAAAAACCTCTTCTTGATAATCTTTACTCTCATCTAGGGTTTTAGGACTAGCACTTCTAGCACCCTAGTTACTTCTAGCTTGAAGTTGAAGCCAAAGGTTGAGGCTTTCGAGTGGATCCTTCTTCGGCTCAAGAAGACGACAAAGGTGATCCCTTTCTACTACTCCAAGGAGCAAGGAGAGAAGGACATATAGCCCTAGGTAAAACCATTCTACCCTTTAGCTAGTTTCTAGTTAGCTTTAGCTTGTTTTTGTTTAGCAAAGATCCTTCTTTGTCTAGTCCATGTTGCCTAAAGTGATAAAAATCCGATTTTTATTCCGTTTTCCGCCTCCCCGCAAGCACCGGGGTGGGCAACGTGGACTTACAGTGGTATCAGAGCCAAACTAAACATAAACTAGCTAGGTAGTAAAAGTGTATGGAAGTTTGATCGGAAAAATCGAAAAACCAAAACATGAAAACCCTAAGTTTCTGTTAAAATTTTTCCTGTTCAAAATAAAATAAATCATACTCCAAAAATCATCTCAGGGTTTTGTGAAGAAAGCCACCAAAAACGATCCAGTGACTCGCTCAAAGAGCCGCGGTTCCGCGGCAATAGCGAGCTATTGCCGCGCAACCGCGGCCGTTTTGGCTCGGCTCTGGGTCGAGTTTGGTGCAGTGTTCTTCTGGCATGGTTTTGGGATTTTTAAGATGGTTTATATGTGCCCAGGTTTTCCAGAAAAGAAATTTGTCTTTGGGGGCCTATAAATCCGTATTTTTGATCGAACTTCAATACACTTTGACTAAAGGGTTATATCTGTGATGTTTATATGTATTGAACGTCGGCTAATCGCTATATGTCGATTAGTGGGGGTTATACATATCTGTGATCTGTGTTTGATGATGGTATGTGTATATGAATGCGTTGGATTGTCGCGGGTGAATAGCTGGGGTGGATGTGAGATGAGTGTTTCTTTTTCTTTCATTCATTGTAACATGTAAATTGATGTATTATTATTTGTATGGCCGCGCAACCGGGTCGGGGTTGTAGCCGTCATTGTATAATTCTTTTTACTGTGTTTGCTCCTAGGATAGACCCATGGAGGGGGTGCACAAACTACCGGGTATCTCGAAATGCTGAGTGGCCTACTCACGGTGGTGAGGGAGGTTGCTTCGTTTCGGGTACTTGGCGGGTAGTTTGCCGCACCCGTAGGGGTCTTGGGTGGGGTATTGGCTATTCACCGCGACCGTGTAATCCGCTTTTCGTTGCAGGCTCGAACGGATTGCGGATTCCTAGTATATCCAATGTATTCATCTGTGATCTGTAATGTCTATCATTGCTATATATTTATATATTATAACTATTTAGGCGTTGCTTATGTTTTACAGCCGCGCTAGCCCAGCCCCCGCTCTGTCGTTAGTTAAGTAACCTAACGGGTGATGACGGGGCCCCGTGGCGAATGCGAATGGCATAAGCGTACGTCATATTTTGGTTGTTTTCTGCAATGGTAGGATTAAATGATGGGATGCATTAAAAGAACTAATGCAAGAAAATAAACCAAGTAAAAGTCGATTGGAACACTTTGAAAACCACTCGGTTCTTTTCAAAACTAAACTTTTAAACACGGAGCTTGAACCACTCCTTTTAAAAGCTATCTCGTTCCATCGATTATATCAAGTTCACTACGTTCACGGTTTCGCCAAAACCATTCGTAGCCCTCCATCATTTCAGTTAAATATTTGGTAGTATTCAAGCTATGTATTTTGACCTCATGCCAAGGCATAGTGATTGGTAGCTGCCGGATATTTATCTGTTGCATAGATAGAATGCGTTGGTTTGAGACAGTCGTACTGCCATTTTGGCCTACGTCAAGGGTAGGTACGGGTGGGTTCAAATTAACCGGGATAATGATGGGAAGAACTTGACTTGTGACTTATGACATTTTGACCTCACGCCAAGGTCATAAGAGCATGGGGCAAAAATCCACATCGGGAGTTTCATAAGTACTGAAACTTGCTAGCGCTGCATACCATTTGGAGTGTGATGATTCTGGTAGGATTCCTTCGATTTTATCACGCGATGATATTTGGATCCCGATCCTACTGTGAGTATATGCTACTCCTCGGGAAAACTCTCACTTAACGATCAATGCTATAAACCTAGTAGGTGTCTAGAAAGGTGTTAGCGGGGTTACGCCCATAGGGAAAAGAGGTTACTTAATTAAGGAACTTCGCGAAAGCGTTGGAAAACCTCCCTCGAAGTACCGACACTGGCCTGGCTGAACAGTTAAGCAAGTATTGTACGGTGAGATTGATCCCGACTAATCCTTTCTTTACGGTTTGAGAAGGGATTCGAGAGACAGTGGGAGCCATCCTGTTTAGACAAACTAAAAACCACTCTAAACTTGCAAGAGCATCATGCTAAAGTGTTTCTTTTCTCTCTCCTAATTGCAGCGACCATTCAACATGACCGGACTTAAGTTGTTACTAGATAAAAACATACTGACAGGGCCAAACTACAAAGATTGGCTCAGGAATGTCAAGATGGCAATCACTTACGACAAGCTGGGGTATCTCCTTACCACCAAAGCTCCCCCTGTCCCAGGTCCCAAAACCAGTGTCGTAGATAGGGAAGTCTATAAGACCTGGGAAATAGATTGCGCGAAGGCCAAATGCCTCGTACTTGCCTCGATAGACAACGAACATCAGAGGAGGCACGAGAATATGGACCTAGAGACAATATTTCTTCATACAAAAGAACTGTATGGAGAGCAGTCTCGTATCGCTAGATACGAAGTGTCGAAGAAGTTGTTTTCGGCAAGGTTGGCCGTCGGATCATCGGTAGCGGAACAGGTGCTTAAGATGATTGGCTACATAGAGGAGCTCGCAGAACTTGGGACCACGTTGGAGAATGAGCTCTATACGGACTTGATTCTCCAGTCCCTTCCTTCCACTTACGCCCAGTTCATCCTGAACTTCAACTTACAGGAAAAGGAAGTTGAACTTTCAGAGCTCCTTAACATGCTGAGGAGTGTAGAGGGCACCCTACAGAAAGGTAGGGAGATATCCACTTTGTTTGTAGGAGGATCTTCCTCTTCTAGATCCAGGGCGAAAGCCTAGGGTAAGAAGAAGAAAGCCCCCGCCAAACCAAGAGGCGGTGTCAGTAAAGTGGATACGAAGGGAAAAGGAAAAGCAACAAAGGTAGCGGGTAAGCTGGTGGGGAAGGAAGAATGCTTCTACTGTCACAAAAGTGGTCACTGGAAACAGGATTGCAAGGCTTGGAAGGCCAGAACACAGGATTTGAAGCGAGTTGCGGCTTCAGCTTCAGGTGTGTATGTTATTGAAAACTGTCTATCAATAAACTCTACATCCTGGGTATTGGATACCGGATCAGGATCTCATATCTGTAATTCTTTGAAGGCGTTGAGAAAGCGTAGAGTTTTGAAGGCAGGTGACATGCCCCTCAGAGTTGCAAACGGTGCTAGCATGGATGCTGAGGCCGTGGGGGACTATCACCTGGGACTGTCGGATGGACACTTTTTGGTTTTGCGTAATTGTTATTATGTACCAAATGCAACCTGTAATATCATTTCTGTATCTTTATTATCTAAAGAAGGTTATGAATTTGTATTTGTAAGTAATGTAGTGAACATTCACCTTAATCAAGTTTTGATTAGGTCAGGTACATTGAACAACGGTATATACATATTAAACCAACCACAGATTTTCAATGTCCAGAATACACACAAAAGAAAGTCTCCAGAAATCAATAAAACTTTCTTATGGCATTGTAGGCTGGGTCACATCAATGAGAGAAGGTTGACTAAGTTACATGCAGAAGGATATTTGGATCCGTTCGAATATCAATCGTATGCAACTTGTCAATCCTGTCTCAAAGGAAAGATGACAAAGACTCCGTTCACTGGACACGGAGTAAGAGCGAGCGAGCTCTTAGGACTCGTACACAGCGACGTGTGCGGTCCAATGTCTACACATGCACGAAGCGGTTATTCTTACTTCATTACTTTTACGGATGACTTTTCAAGGTACGGTTATGTCTTCTTAATGAAACATAAATCCGAGGCTTTTGAAAAATTCCAGGAATACAAGAATGAAGTAGAAAAACATACAGGCAAAAGTATCAAGGCACTGAGATCTGATCGAGGTGGTGAATACTTGAGTGCCGAGTTCCTGGGTTACTTAAAAGAGAATGGAATTCTCTCTCAGCTTACTCCTCCATACACTCCGCAACATAACGGTGTATCGGAGAGACGGAACCGAACCCTACTGGATATGGTACGGTCCATGATGAGTAACGCTGAGTTGCCGCGATCGTTCTGGGGATATGCGCTAGAAACAGCTGCATACCTTTTGAACCGAGTTCCCACTAAGACTGTGCCTACCACACCATATGAGTTATGGAGTGGGAAGAAACCCTATCTTCAATACTTGAGGGTTTGGGGATGTCCAGCTTATGTCAAAAAGCAGCATACGGACAAACTAGAGGCACGCTCAGTACTGTGCAAGTTTGTGGGATACCCAAAGAACTCCAGGGGGTATCTTTTCTATTACGCAGAGGAACAAAAAGTCCTTGTTTCTCGTAATGCCCATTTTCTGGAACATCAGTTCATAGAAAAAGAAATAAGTGGGAGCGCAATAGAACTGGAAGAAATTCCAGAACCACGAGCTATTACTGAAAGCTTAGTAGAACCAGAGGGTTCGAAAGATCAGGACATTCCCACGCCACTCCGCAGGAGTAGTAGGCAGTCTCATCCGCCCGAGAGATACTACGGTTTTCTCATTGACGGGGATAGAGAGGATTGCATCATAGATTGTGATGAGCCTACTAGCTTCCAGCAAGCCATTTAAAGCGTCGACTCGGTAAAATGGCTGGATGCAATGCGGACCGAAATGGAGTCCATGTACACCAACAAAGTATGGACGTTGGACATTGCTCCAGATGGGGTAAAACCCGTAGGATGCAAGTGGATCTTCAAAAGGAAGATTGGTGTAGATGGACAAGTTGAGACCTATAAAGCTAGACCGGTTGCAAAGGGTTTTCGTCAGGGACCTGGTTTGGACTATGACGAAACCTTTTCTCCAGTAGCTATGCTGAAGTCCATTCGGATCCTTCTTGCCATTGCTGCTTTCCACGATTATGAAATTTGGCAGATAGACGTAAAGACCGCTTTTCTAAATGGACATTTACAGGAGTGTGTATATATGAAACAGCCAGAGGATTTCATTCAGAGTGGGAGCAGCGGAAAGGTGTGCAAGTTGCTTAAGTCCATTTATGGACTGAAGCAGGCATCGCGGAGTTGGAACATCTGTTTTGATGAGACGGTCAAGGAATTTGGCTTTATCAAAAATCCAGATGAACCATGCATCTATTGTAGATTTGTAGCGAGAACTGTAGTATTCCTCGTTTTATACGTGGATGACATTCTCTTAATAGGAAATGGCATTCCTATGCTACAATCTGTCAAGGGGTTCTTGTCACACAGGTTCTCCATGAAAGACCTGGGTGATGCCTCATACATTTTGGGTATCCGGATCTACCTTGACAGATCCAAGAGGATATTAGGACTTTCACAGTCCAGGTACATCGACACCATACTGAAGAGATTCAGTATGGAAGATTCCAAGCGTGGTAATCTACCGGCTTGTCACGGGATCACCCTCTCCAAAGAGATGTCTCCCAAGACTGATTTGGAGAGGGATCGCATGTCTATTATACCCTACGCTTCTGCGGTAGGCTCTATAATGTATGCAATGTTGTGTACCAGACCAGATGTGGCTTATGCACTGAGTGTGGTAAGCAGGTATCAGTCAAACCCTGGGGAGAAACATTGGATAGCGGTAAAGAACATTCTCAAGTACCTGAGAAGGACTAAAGAGATGTTCTTGGTGTATGGCGGAAAAGACCTCCAGATTGAGGCCTTTGCTGACTCCAGCTTCCAGAGTGACAAGGATGATTCCAAGTCCATGTCGGGTTTTGTCTTTACCCTCAATGGAGGGGCGGTGTGTGGGAAGAGCTCCAAACAGGAAACCGTTGCTGACTCGACTATGGAAGCGGAATACATCGCTGCATCTGATGCCGCAAAAGAAGCTGTCTGGATGAGGAAGTTCTTGAAAGAACTTCAGGTGGTTCCGTCCATTGTTGACCCAATACCTCTGTATTGCGACAACAACGGGGCTATAGCTTTAGCGAAGGAACCCAGGTCCCATCAGAAATCCAGACACATCTTGAGACGGTATCACCTGATTAGGGAGATCGTGGATCGCCAGGAGATCGAGGTTCGGAGGGTTGCTTCAGAAGATAACACTGCAGATCCATTCACCAAGGCCTTGCCCCAGACTCAGTTCGAGCGGCTGATCGAGATGATAGGTCTTCGATACGCCAGTACATGGCCTTAGTGCAAGTGGGAGATTGTTAGTGTATATGCCTTAGAGGCCATTACTGTATCATACTAGTTTGTATATTACTTGATGGAAGCTTGGGATATTCACAGTTGTATATACAATCTTGCTCGAAATGGTAGTATGCTACTTGGTTTGTCTCTGCTTTAATATGTGCATGTGTTTCTTTTAGCATATCGCTGATATACATATTAGTAGAGCCCTTAGGATCTTTGCTTGATTACCAGCGTTGTGATGGCGCTCACACTCGTGGGGGCTGGGTAATCCATAAGCACATCCTTATACAGGTCCCTAGTCGTTGGATTATCGAGACAGGGCATCGATACTCCGGAGTAGACTAGCGTATGCGCTTCTCATCCCAGCATGGGAGACGGTCTGTCCCACAGCCGTCAGTACATCGTACTTGAGATAGTATGCGGGTGCTTGTTAGGTTACGAGTACACTGGACAGGACTCGTCGGGAACTTTTGGTTGGTATTATACCTATCGTCAGTTATCAGTTCCCAGGTGACATGAGTACAGCTTAGTCCGCTGACTTGACACTGTCACTTCGCCTCAAGTGTGTTCCCACTGCACTTTGATTACTACCCTACCACGGCTCAAAGGAGTCGTGCAAACAGTTAGTTTTTGGGTGCAGTCCCGAAGCACTTGGAGGCAGTGACGGTTAGACAGGATTCGTCTCTCCCGGTATTGGGGGTTGACATCGCGCTGTGTCTAGGAGAGCCATTACACGAGTAGTCCCTGGCCAGGGCAAGCGAGATATACTGGTAGGTTTCCAGTGTTATCTCAGGGTGTTCTGGGCTACACTCCGATACGACTTGTACCGCTATTAGGGGACTGACGTTCACCGCCCCCCTAGGCCCGCCATGCGATGTATCAGACGAACAGACCGGACTGTACAGAGACTGTCACATACAGGCTCAGTAGGAGTTCAGATGGGGTTACCTCGTCCGTCTTCTTATCGGTATCTACCTGAGGACCGTTACGTACAGCTAGTGCCGCTTGCAGTCTGTGGTTAAACCCACTGCCAGCGTAGTGTCGAGTCTTTAGAGTCCCACACAGAGAGCTATTCGCCTTTAGGCAAAATGAGTAGAGGTTGCATGGTTTTGCGACAGGGTTCGTTCACATCCGCCCACTCGCGCACGTTTGCTGTCTGGACAGCTTATACTAGCGGGCTTTGGTTTAAGCCGGATCCTAGTATATGATTTGGGATTGGTTTCATCTCATTGTATTCGTGTTCCTCGGATCACGAATACGGGTGCGTATGCACAGTTGCTTGAGACAGAGGGAGAGGATTTTTGATTAGGGTTAATGACCATTGTCATTTTATTAACCCTAATGCTTATGTGTGTATTATAGTTAATTGATATTAGTTTAATATAATTGTGCATGGTTATGGTTGTTGACCATTTGACCTTCTTGACTTGTTGACCTAGGTTGACACTTTGACCATCATCATTTCATTTGGAAGATGCTCTTTGATCCTTACAATTTGCATTAAAAATGAAATGATAATGGTCATGTCTTGATTAAGCCATGACAATTATCTTACTAATTATCAATTTATAATAATTCACACATGTATGTGAGAATGCTTCATATTATTCTCTCATTCTATCATTCACTTTCTCTCTCTTGTTCTTCCTCTCCCTCAAGCTCTCCCCTCTCATGGGTTGAGAAACACTTGAGCTTGAGAAAAACCTCTTCTTGATAATCTTTACTCTCATCTAGGGTTTTAGGACTAGCACTTCTAGCACCCTAGTTACTTCTAGCTTGAAGTTGAAGCCAAAGGTTGAGGCTTTCGGGTGGATCCTTCTTCGACTCAAGAAGACGACAAAGGTGATCCATTTCTACTACTCCAAGGAGCAAGGAGAGAAGGACATAAAGCCCTAGGTATAACCATTCTACCCTTTAGCTAGTTTCTAATTAGCTTTAGCTTGTTTTTGTTTAGCAAAGATCCTTCTTTGTCTAGTCCATGTTGCCAAAAGTGATAAAAATCCGATTTTTATTCCGTTTTCCGCCTCCCCGCAAGCACCGGGGTGGGCAACATGGACTTACACAGCTAAGTAACATCAGTAAAGGTAAATATGTGACTGCAACTGAATATGTGTGTAACATACAGGTGTAAAAATGTATAGGTATCTACCTATAAGAACTGATGTCGTATACCCCCCTGGGTATAAGTAAAATATGTAGGATATCCCCACGGTATAAGTAAAATATATGCAAGGTATACCTGTAGCTGTATCGCAAGGTGTATATGTACCTATCACTAAAGGTATGATACACTATAGGTATACCGATAAGCTAGATGTCATGTGTGATAAGCAATAGTATCTATAACGGTTAGTGTGTGACATGGCAATTATTGACGGTGTGTGTGTAGCATACAATCTGTGCTCGTGCAACATGAACCGTCAATAATGTGTGCCCTACGGCTACTAGTTACAGTACAACTATATCTAAGTAAAATAGGGTAAAGGCGCAATTCTAACAATGGCGTAGAATATGCGACAAGTATTGAATCCTAGCCCAGACGTATAACGCCATGCGGGCGATTCCCCTGTAGATGTTAAATCTACTCACCTACGCTCCACGCTAGGTGAATCCTACCATCTGCTCCCCCATGTAATAGTGTCCGTAGTCCCTGCCTGCAAACCTGCAAATAAGACATGGAAATCAAATATAAGCCAAATATTCCGCAAAACACGATATCGAACCCTAACAAGAAACTCGCGTCGCGAACTAAACGCGCGTGTGCACGATACGCTGAATCATGTGTATACGCGTCTAAAACCATCGCGACACGCCGCAATACGCTGGATCGCAGAACCCACTCACGTATCGCGCGTATCGCTCAAACACAACGGACATGAAAAACGGTATTTGATCCCAGATTTTCCTACAGGTCAAATATTACAAAACTATACATGCCAAAACACTAGACAACACAGCAGAGAACCCTAGCCAAGACCTCAGCACCCCGGACCCCAACTTGGCCGCAAATTGCGGCCAAATGCAATAAATCTGCGGCCCAAAGTAAGATTCAGGGGCTCGTGTTCTGGTGTTGTGTTCTAGACCTAGTGTGCATGCCCCGGTTTTCTCAATTTTAACCTGAAGATCCCGGGTCAAAAGCAGATCACAGAATGTCACAAATATCGCTTAAAAACACCAATTTTGCACAAAACACAAACCCTATGGTATTTTAGTATAATCCAGGGTTAAACTCAGTTAAGGTGACCCTAACAACACTTAAATAGGTAGGGTTAACTAACACAATCATCACTATATCAAACTTCCTCACAAAACACCACAATTAGCACTAAACTAGCTAATTTA
Organism: Agapanthus africanus; assembly: GCA_030015575.1. Classification (NCBI taxonomy): domain Eukaryota; kingdom Viridiplantae; phylum Streptophyta; class Magnoliopsida; order Asparagales; family Amaryllidaceae; genus Agapanthus; species Agapanthus africanus. The sequence continues at coordinate 552,724,840 of JASDDO010000024.1, read as the reverse complement.
ACACTAATCGAAGCTAATTAATACATAAGCTAAGAAAACTAGGGAAAGGGTTCAGAAATATACCGTAGAGAACCCTAAGAAGCAGGAGAATGAGTGTATGGGGGAGACGAGGGGTTTCTACTGCTGCTGGGGTTCCTGTTGCTGCTGCTGCTATTGCATGAGCTGCTGCTGATGTTGTTTGCTCATGCTGCTGAAGCTGCTTCTGGTGTTGCTGCTGCTGATTTCTGGGGCTGCTGCTTCTGCTGTTGCTGCTGCCTGCTCGAGCTGCTGCTATTGGTGTTGTCTCGAGCTGCTGCTGCTGTTGTTTCTATTGTTGTTGCAGTTGTTGCTGCCACTGTTGCTTGCTCCTGGGGCTGCTGCTGCTATTGCTCTGCTGATGATGCAGGTGAGTGTGTGTGTGTGTTTGAGAGTGAGAGAATGAGAGCAATGAGTGTGAGGATGAGAATGAGAGGAATTCAAACACCCCCCTCTTCTTACTCTCTCTCACTTCATTAAAGAAGCATGGCACAAGCCATGTTGTCCCATGCCCTCTCTCTCCCAAAGTCAACAATTCAACCATTTTTAAAATCGTTTTTCATTTTTATTAAAACCCTTTTCATTATAACAACCATATACAAATAAAAACCAAAGCACCTAAACAATATTAATTAACTTAAAGAGAATGGGTTAATCCATCATGCTTGCTAATCATGGTCTAACCCTGTAGGGTTCCTAGGCACTCTCGTGAAGTCTCACAAGTGATCAAACATGCCAATTTATAAAAATTACGGTGCCGAGGAAACCTAGAACGGATCGTTGGCTAGAAGTATAGGCAAAGCAAACGAACTAGTTAACACTTAACTAAGGGATACGGACATACAACCTTTGTAGATCCATTTGTCCACCTCCACGGCTCCGAGACGAGGTCCTCTCCGCTGTCCAAATCAAATCCGGGCTCTAGCGTCGGCTTCGTCGGAGAATGGGCAAGCTAGGTCGTCGATGTCCATGCCGAAGATGATCTACGTCGAGGCATCGATGAATCAAGCTCCACCTTCACCAAGTCATGAAACTTGTGAAGGAAACACACTCTACTACTTGGCAAGAGGTAGAGGATGAAGAAATAGGAAGTAGGAAGACTTTAGAATTGGATTTCTCACTCATTTGCATCAATCACCATTGATGAGGTTTTCTTTCTTCAAGTGAAGAAGATGAGGAAGAAAAAGATAATGTTATGATATGTTAATCTTTTTAAAAGAATAAATAAAATCAACCTTATCATAACATAACTATGGTTATGTGTAGAGAGCAAATCATGGTTTAGTGGATGGTTAGGTTAAGCATGAGACAAAAATGGTTGCAAAGTCAAACATACATGAAGCTTCATGAAAACAACAAATAAAGCCTCCATTTCTTCTCATGCTAAATGTTTTCCAAAAAGAATAAATGTATATATAAATAAATAAGAAAAGAAAAACCCTAATTATCCACTTAACCATTGTTTAATTCTTTACACTTAACCAAAAAAACATGTATCATCAAACATGATACAAAGAAGTGCACAAAATCATATCGCATATGCAATGCGCACACCCGAGTGAGAAAATCCATTTTAAAGTGAACCGATACTAGTTAATGCAAAGTAATATATCAAATATATAATAATGCATTAAATCATTAAATCAACACTTGATTCAATGATCCGGTCATATCGCACACAACCGACTGGTATCATTAGTAACAACTTATCGAATCAACACTTGATCCGATAACCCGGCTATATCGCATATAACCGATCAATGTCACATCGCGAGAATCGAATACAGTATCACATACTGGTATTATTCTCGGTCCCGCACATATCTCATATGCGCTCCTATTTCGTTTCGCTTGAGCCAGGAAACCTCTGTGTAGGACTCTAAAGACTCGTCAATACGCCGGCAGCGGATGATGATCATATCAAACACCCACAAGCCGCAAGCGGTCTGCTAAACGTAACGGCCACCCGGGTATTGAGCGATCAGAAGATCGACGAGCAAGCCCGCTCACACTCCTGCGAATCCAACCAGTAACACTTACCGTACGGTCCGGTCTGTTCGTCTGATATGTCGCATATCTCGCCTAGGGGTGGTAAACGTCAGACCCCAATAGCTCGAAAAGTCATGCCGAAGTGAGGTCCATAACATTCGTGAAACTACTGATAACTCTTACCAGTATATCACAGCAACCCTGGCCAGGGATTTCCTGTTATGGCCAATCGAGCATAGCACAATATCAACCCCCAATACCGGGAGAGACGAATCCCCTCCTATCGCTCATTGCCTCCATGTGAATCGGGACTGTACCCAAAAACCACCTGTTTGCACGACTCAGTAGAGCCGTGGTAGGGTGGAAATCAAAGCACAGTGGGAGACACACAAGACTCTATGACGATCTCGGGTCAACAGACTAAGCTGTACCAGTGTCACCAGAGAACTGCCATCTGACGTGAGGTATAATACCATCTGGGAGTTCTCGGCGAGTCCGTTCAGTGTACCCAGTCTCCACTGAGCACCCGCATACCATCTTCGATGTCAAACACCAATTGATATGGGATCATCCATCGCCCATCGCATGGGTCGAGAAGATATGCGCTAGTCTACTCTGGAATATCGATGCCCCGTCTCGATATTCCCTCGACTAGGAACATTTCAAGGATGTACTCATGGACTACCCAGGCCCCACTAGTATGATCTACATCACAGTCCTGGAAGTCGAGTACACATCCTAAGGGCTTTATCAACATGTAATCAGAGAGACAGAAAGTATACATGTTAAGATAAAGTGCAACCAGATAGCGTACTATCATGTCGAGCAAGAAAGTCCTACCTACATATGTCCCAGCATCCACTACAATATACATCCAATGTACAGTAATGGCCTCTAGGGCATACATATAACTAACAATCTCCCACTTGCACTAGGGCCATCTGTAGCAGTGGTTGCAGTATCACATACTCAACCATCCCCTAAGGGTCTCTCTTTGGGAAAAGGCCTTCGTGTGTGGATCCGCTGTGTTGTCCTCTGAGTCTACTCTCCTAACCTCGATCACCCTGGAGATCAACTATCTCCATGATCAGGTGATGCTTCCTCAGAATTTTTCTGGGTCACTGATGGGACCAGGGTTCCAGGGCCAAAGCCACACTTCTATTGTCATACAATGGCAGGAACCTAGTTCATCTTATGAACCAATATACACCCAAACTTCCTCTTTGGTAGTATCTTCAATAGCGATGTTACCAGCCTTTATCGTCTAGTTTGCCACGGTATCTAGCTTGGAACTCTTCCAACATACCGTCCCTTTACTGAGGGTAAAGACAGTGCCTGTGACTGACATTCAGTCGTCTTTATCACCCTGGAACACTTCCAGTGATTCTCCCGAGGATCGATTGATACAATCTCACTATACCTAGTGAGAACTCTAATATCCCTTTAGATCTATCTCATAGGTCCAAATCTCAGGATTTAGTAGGTATCATCTTTATCCTATTTGGAGAATCTTTGTGATAATAGGAGATTGATCGATCGTAGTATAGGAAACTCTTTTCCTATCAAGAGTATGTTGTCTACGTACAATACGAAGATGACCACCTTACTCTCTACTACCCTTTTGTATATACAAGGTTCGTCTACCATTTTGATGAAGTCAAACACTTTGACTATCACATCAAAACAGACGTTCCAACTCCGCGATGCCTGCTTCATTATGTAAAGCAACTTGCACACGTTTCCGCTGCTCCCACTGTTCACGAAGACCCCTGGCTGTGTTCTTATAGACGTTCTCTTCTAAATCAGTATTTAGAAAAGCAGTCATGGCACCCAACCGCCAGATATCGTAGTCATGGTATGTAGCCGTGGTAAGTAGGATCTGGACAGACTTAAGCATAGCTACTGGAAAAAGGTTTCATCATTATCCACGCCTGGTCGATGACGAAAACCTTTAACAAGTCTAGCTTTGAAAGTATCAACTTTTCCATCTACACCAAGTAATCTTCTCAAGATATACTTGCTCCTGATGGGGATTTAACCCTTCAGATATAGCAACCAAAGTCCATACTTTGTTGGTGTATCTGGATTCCATCTCAGACCGCTAAGCATCCAGCCATTCTTACAGAGTCCTACTCCTGATGGCCTGCTCGAATCTAGTTGGGTCATCATCTCATGATGCAATCCTGGTTCCCACTGTCATCGAGAAACCGAGGTATCTCTCAGGTAGGCGAGGAACCCTACCAGATCGGCGGAGAGGCTGAGGTTCGTCGGGGACTATAGAATCCTTTGGTTCTGTCAAATCTTTAGCTGTAGTTTCGTATAGCTGGAACCTTTCCAGTTCTACAGAACTTACCTTGCCTTGATCTTGTCCGGATTTTGCTTTTGACATAGGCCGGACAATCCCAAATCTTAACTTACTTAAGAGATGGGTTCTTCCCATACCATATCTCATATGGAGTGGTAGGCACTGATTTGATTCAAACGTAATTCAATAGGTATGCAACTTCTCAAGTGCATAACCCCATAGAGGAAATAGGCAACTCAGTAGTACTCATCATAGAGCACACCTTATCATATAGGGTGAGATTGCTCCGCTCCGATATACCATCGTGCTATGGTGTATACGGAGGAGTAATGCTGAGAGAGAATCCTATTCTCCTTTAGAATAGTGCAGGAAATCCATGCACAAGTATTCTACTCCTTGATCTCATCATAGGACATAATACTTATACCCGTATTGTGGTTCTCTACTTCTAACTTATATTCTGTGAATACCTTAAAAGGTTCGGACTTATGTTTCAACAGGAACATATGACTGAATCTTGAGAGATTATCAGAGAATACGATGAAGTAAAAGGAACCAGTCCTGGCATGTGTAGACAGGAGACCTTACATATATCATCATGTATCAGTCCCAAGAGTTTACTAACTCTTTCTCTATTTCCAGTAAACAGAGCTGGTGTCATTATATCTTTGTGACATGACTGGCAAGTTTCACAAGATGTAAATTCAAACTGATTTAAATATGCATCTAAATGTAACTTCAGCCAGTCGGGTCGCATTGATATGACCTAGTCTACAATGCCTCAAGAAGAATTCGTTCATTTCTGAACTCTTCTTCTTGTGTGTGTTCAGTATACGAGGAACTGTAGTTTGATTTAGAACGTCAATGCTTTTAGATAACGTGCCTGAACCGATCAACTTTTGATATAGGAAATGTTCAAAACATTATCCATCAATACAAAATTATATCCTTTCTTTACTAATAAAGAGACTGATATGATTTTGTATATCAGGTTCGGTATCTAATAGCATTTGTTCAGAATCAATGTATTCGTAATACAGGGTGACAGTGACCAACAGACTTGGCTGCAACACTTGCCCCGTTTTCTGTCTCATGAAACTTATCACCCGTTCTCAGCTTTTCTACCTTTTTGTAGCCCTATGTAACAGATTACATATCTGGGATCCTGATCCGGTATCATATACCCAGGATGCAGAGGATACTGAGAAACAGTTCTTTGTAATGAACACACCCGAAGGAGATGCATCATATGCACTTTCTTCGTTTGGGCGGCATAGGAATTCTGGTATTCCCCTATTTCCTGCTCTGTCTTATAACAATTATAAGTAGGAGCGGGACCAACATTCCCCAGCTCAGTATAACAAGCGAGTTCGGTCAATACATCCGTATTATTATCTTGATTAAGGCGTGATATGGTCGCTACCAGGAGAGAGAGAGAAGAAAACACTCTGCGTGCGCTCTTGCAAGATCAGATTGGTTATATATTTTATCTAATCAGGATGGCTCCCACTGTTTTTACCAAATCTTCCTTCAAACCTCAAAAGGAAAGACTAGCCGGGATTAATTACACTCTACAAGTTCGCCAATCTTTCAGCCAGGCCAGTGTCGGTATTTTGAGGGAGGTTCCCCGTGCTTTCGCACGGACCTAATTACTGTAAACCTCGTTTTCCCAGAGGCGTAACCCCGTTGACACCTTTCTAGACACCTACTTGATCGGCTAATTGCAAAGTGCAAAACTCTCCCAGGAGTGACAATTACTCGCAGTGGGTATCGGGATCCAACTATCACATAGAAGGTATGCAATCTCATTGCAAATTCCAACACTTGAAACTCCCGATAAAGGTTTTTACCCCTAGTACCTATGACCTTAACTATGGTCAACAAATCATAAGTACTAGTCAAGTTCTACCCGTCATTTCGTGATTAATTAGACCCACCCACATGACCCTTAACTAAGGTCAACAAAGTCATGCGACTGTCCTAACTAATCGCATCATATGCGGTGTAGGAAGACATCACTTAGCTACCGTACACTGTGCCTTGACTATGGTCAACAAACACAGCACGAATACTAAGTACTCTACTTCCTAAAATGACGGAGGGTTGCGGCTGGTTTTTGTGAAAACCTTTAACGCTTTGAACTTGATCTCGTTGCGGAATCAAATGGTTTTTTTAAATGGAATGTTTTCGAGGCTTTTCTAGTTTTGCTAAAGGGGTCACTCCCGGTGAAGGGATCGTCGGCCCTTTCCTCGTCGAATGAGGTGCGGGATATATCATATATATCGCTGTGCAAAGCAGAAACTATAGAAGCGATCAAAAGACAAACCGAGTGTGTAGCATCTGCCAGTTATTGCTAAAGGAGTCACTCCCGGTGAAGGGATCTCGGTCCTTTCCTCATCGAATAAGGTGCAGGATGTTCTATAATGAACACCGCGATGCAAAGAAAGAACTGTAGCTACCTGTTTTTATTTTGAAATTCGATTCCACAACATCAATTAGGTTTATTTTCTTTCATTAATCTCATTAATGAATATCCCATCATTTAAGTGCACCTAACCATCACAGATAAATATAACGTACACTTATGCCATCCGCATTCGCCTCGATGTCCCGTCTGCACCGTTAGGTTAGGTAACTAACGCCAGAGCGAGGCAGGGCTAGCGCGGGTGTAAAACATAAGCAACGTCTATATAATATATAATATATACTATATATAATACCTGTCACAGAACATCACATGATCACAGATAAATCACAGCAGAAGAAACATATGAAATATTGGATATAATAGGACGTCCGTGTTTTCAATACGAGCTAGTATAAAACACGGATTCCACGGTCGTGATGAATAGCCAATCCCACACCCCTAGACCCCTATGAGAGCGGCAAGCAACCCTACCAATTCTAGGGTTAGGAGACCCGGACTCGACTCCTCGAGTTGGTCTCCCACTGGACCCCAGAACCCAGTTACTTGTGCTCCCCTCCTTGGGTCTATCCTAGTGCAGAAAAGTAAATAATATACAACAACGGTGACAACTTCCGCAACCTGGAAGCGCCCCAATAAAAGAATATTACATACAAGTTTTTACATGAATGAAAATGAAAAACACTCATCTCACATAAAAACCCCCGGCTATTCAAACACGACGATCCAATATAACATATCCAGCAACACATAACATCACATGTCATCAACGTAAGTAAATATGTCCATCCCAATTGTCGTTGACATATAGCAACGAAACCGGCGATATCACATATTACACTTACGGTCACAGAAAAGAAAATGTAAAACTACAACAGTTGGAATTCGCAACCACCTCAGACATCGCATGCCTAACAATTATAAACCCCGCATTCTAGTCTCAAAATCGAAAACACTTTTCAATATTAAGTCGGGCAATTCAACAAGATTCCCGACATGCTGATCGAATGCTCATCGCAAACTTTAGTAGGCGGCCGCACCCCCGACGCCGTCGACGAAGTGCACCAAGGCGGAACACCGCTACCGGGAGCACCCGAACGGATGCTTTCGGCGACGGGGTTCTCCTACAGTCACTTGGTCGGGGCTATGGGGTGAGGCTGTCTATTAAGTTTACCCGGCGAGTATCCGCGTACGCTACGTGATTGCGACGGACTTTTGATCACATCAAAATTCCGTGGCAACCGATCAAGTGAGACTAAACTGCTACGTTTACAATATTCATTCCGTTATCTCATAACAATTTGTGAATTCCAATTATTGTATCACATTCCGGATAAATAGAAAATGCTAAACTTTTCGATCGAAAAATCGAACACCCAAGTTTTCCCGATACAGGTCAACACATGAAATAAGTCTAATAACATTCAGTTCGTGCCTCAGTAGCAACGGTCCAGCCGTAGAAGGGTCAAGCCAACGCCTCACATGTGGCACGCCGTACTGCCCCAAACCCGAAGGTTCAAAGGGCAGTTCAAGACGGTCACATAATCGAGTTAAGGTTTGTTGTCTTCTAGAGGGTCCATCGCGTTACTTGCACTACTTAGAACGTCGTTAAACTACGGAAAGATCCAACACTTGGAAATTTCCCGACAGGGGAAAAGTTGGGTATTTATATCCGGTCGAACTTTTTAACATATTCTAAAAATTATCCGGAAAGCCACATAGACAAAATCTGATAATCCGATCGAACAATCGAATCCCCAAAACAACCCAGAACAATCAACTCTGGAATAAATTTTAAATATTCCCAGAAAATCCAGAATAATTAAATAGGAATTACTGTGCAGAAAATATGTGATGACGTCACCAGGGGACCGCGGAACCGCCGCATAAGCAGGGCTCATGCCGCGGTTCCGCCGCCGTTTAAATGAATCAGTCGCCTGAGTTTGCACAGTAATTCTTATAATTATTTATTGAATTTTTTAGGCATTTTTAATACACAAAAATCCGCATTTTCGGAAAAAGTCCAGAGAGCGTTTTGTAATAGGGTTTCGGGTTCGTTCGGAATTCAAAATCCGTCTAGACTTCGCCTAAGGCTCTAGCTAGGCTCTGATACCACTGTAGGGTTCCTAGGCACTCTCGTGAAGTCTCACAAGTGATCAAACATGCCAATTTATAAAAATTACGGTGCCGAGGAAACCTAGAACGGATCGTTGGCTAGAAGTATAGGCAAAGCAAGCGAACTAGTTAACACTTAACTAAGGGATACGGACATACAACCTTTGTAGATCCATTTGTCCACCTCCACGGATCCGAGACGAGGTCCTCTCCGCTGTCCAAATCAAATCCGGGCTCTAGTGTCGGCTTCGTCGGAGAATGGGCAAGCTAGGTCGTCGATGTCCATGCCGAAGATGATCTACGTCGAGGCATCGATGAATCAAGCTCCACCTTCACCAAGTCATGAAACTTGTGAAGGAAACACACTCTACTACTTGGCAAGAGGTAGAGGATGAAGAAATAGGAAGTGGGTAGACTTTAGAATTGGATTTCTCACTCATTTGCATCAATCACCATTGATGAGGTTTTCTTTCTTCAAGTGAAGAAGATGAGGAAGAAAAAGATAATGTTATGATATGTTAATCTTTTTAAAAGAATAAATAAAATCAACCTTATCATAACATAACTATGGTTATGTGTAGAGAGCAAATCATGGTTTAGTGGATGGTTAGGTTAAGCATGAGACAAAAATGGTTGCAAAGTCAAACATACATGAAGCTTCATGAAAACAACAAATAAAGCCTCCATTTCTTCTCATGCTAAATGTTTTCCAAAAAGAATAAATGTATATATAAATAAATAAGAAAAGAAAAACCCTAATTATCCACTTAACCATTGTTTAATTCTTTACACTTAACCAAAAAAACATGTATCATCAAACATGATACAAAGAAGTGCACAAAATCATATCGCATATGCAATGCGCACACCCGAGTGAGAAAATCCATTTTAAAGTGAACCGATACTAGTTAATGCAAAGTAATATATCAAATATATAATAATGCATTAAATCATTAAATCAACACTTGATTCAATGATCCGGTCATGTCGCACACAACCGACTGGTATCATTAGTAACAACTTATCGAATCAACACTTGATCCGATAACCCGGCTATATCGCATATAACCGATCAATGTCACATCGCGAGAATCGAATACAGTATCACATACTGGTATTATTCTCGGTCCCTCACATATCTCATATGCGCTCCTATTTCGTTTCGCTTGAGCCAGGAAACCTCTGTGTAGGACTCTAAAGACTCGTCAATACGCCGGCAGCGGATGATGATCATATCAAACACCCACAAGCCGCAAGCGGTCTGCTAAACGTAACGGCCACCCGGGTATTGAGCGATCAGAAGATCGACGAGCAAGCCCGCTCACACTCCTGCGAATCCAACCAGTAACACTTACCGTACGGTCCGGTCTGTTCGTCTGATATGTCGCATATCTCGCCTAGGGGTGGTAAACATCAGACCCCAATAGCTCGATAAGTCATGCCGAAGTGAGGTCCATAACATTCGTGAAACTACTGATAACTCTTACCAGTATATCACAGCAACCCTGGCCAGGGATTTCCTGTTATGGCCAATCGAGCATAGCACAACATCAACCCCCAATACCGGGAGAGACGAATCCCCTCCTATCGCTCATTGCCTCCATGTGAATCGGGACTGTACCCAAAAACCACCTGTTTGCACGACTCAGTAGAGCCGTGGTAGGGTGGAAATCAAAGCACAGTGGGAGACACACAAGACTCTATGACGATCTCGGGTCAACAGACTAAGCTGTACCAGTGTCACCAGAGAACTGCCATCTGACGTGAGGTATAATACCATCTGGGAGTTCTCGGCGAGTCCGTTCAGTGTACCCAGTCTCCACTGATCACCCGCATACCATCTTCGATGTCAAACACCAATGGATATGGGATCATCCATCGCCCATCGCATGGGTCGAGAAGATATGCGCTAGTCTACTCTGGAATATCGATGCCCCGTCTCGATATTCCCTCGACTAGGAACATTTCAAGGATGTACTCATGGACTATCCAGGCCCCACTAGTATGATCTACATCACAGTCCTGGAAGTCGAGTACACATCCTAAGGGCTTTATCAACATGTAATCAGAGAGACAGAAAGTATACATGTTAAGATAAAGTGCAACCAGATAGCGTACTATCATATCGAGCAAGAAAGTCCTACCTACATATGTCCCAGCATCCACTACAATATACATCCAATGTACAGTAATGGCCTCTAGGGCATACATATAACTAACAAACCCCATCTCTAAACCCTAGTTTACATGCACAAGTGTGTGTGTGCCTAGAAAAATTCTAATAAAATACTCATTAAATAGGATAATTGAAACTTAATTTGGTAAACATTTTATTAAAAACCATACATTAAAATATAATTAGCTACAAAACACATTCTAAGGTGTTACAATCTCCCCCCTTAAAAGAAATTCGTCCCCGAATTTAAAAATATACCGATACGCGTACCTTCAAAGGGAAGATTACAACTCCCAGATCTCGCTCGCAGCCTCCCAAGTGACTATCTCACTATACAGCTACGTCCAAGAAATCCCTTCACAGATGGCAAGACCCTTGACAGACGTTCTCCACCTGCTGAGCCATTACGACAATTGGCGGCTAGTGAACGAAAGATCGCGTCCAAGCTAAAAGGTTTGGTGCCAATTTATGTGAGAAAGGTAATGAAGGTAATTGTAAAGTATCATCACAAGGAATACAGGGTGAAAATCCAATAATCTGGGCGGAAGTGCCAAATTAAAGGCAACGAAACTAACTCGCTTATAGGATCTCAGAAAGACCTACATCCTGGGACAAGCTTCCCAAAATTCAACACGTCATTCATCGGAAAGTCCGTAGGAATACATGATCTGTCCCTGCGAACTCGAGTCTATGACCAACACAGTCGGCATAAGACCTCAGTTCGCAATGGACAATTCCCATCCTGACCTAACAGAACTGGACCATCTCCGAAGTCTCTAGACTAGCTGGGGTCCAAAGTCCTACTTACGCAGAGTCAGAAAAACAACAGACTGGTGTTCGACATGACCTAACCCCTAAACCTAAAGGTTGCCAATTGGAGTGTCTCCTGATAACAGCTATCGAAGGAGAACCCTAACGATGGCGAGTGACGATCCCCAACTGCTGACAACAATCAACACAACACACAACTTTAACAAAAACAACTGAGTACATTGAGTATAACCGGACGACAAGAATCCGAATGGAGTCACACCCTGACTAAACTTGGGTAGGAACCATAACGAAATTCGTGGAGATCTGCTCCCACTCCTACTTCGGAATGGTAAAAGGTTGCAACTCTCCAGCCGGCCTCAGATGCTCGACCCAAGCACACAACAAGACAGACACCTTGAAACGAAACCTGAAACTTCTCTTTACATCCCTGTCCACCCGTAACTATCTTACAAGTTACGTCAATGCTGGTGGAACTTAAATGAATATAGAGAATTGACAGATGTGCTAGCTCTAGGATTTCACGTCTCTACCCGATAATATCAGGTACACAGACGCGTCCCTAACTTAGCACACCATTGTCACAATTCAAGGTCTCCGAATCATTACCCAGCCGAGTATGCTCAAGTATCACTGACGAACGAGCATCGACGGGCAGTGTCTCGGGAACACGATTAAGGAAAAGTGGTCGGGCGCGGACATGAGCAAGTTATCCCCTCCGTAGAGACGAACTTAAGCTGTACTCGACGATCACACAAGAACTGTAAATCTGCAGAAAACTATCACAACAATCAAAATCCGCTGCAGGGAGATGTACATTAAGCTCTGGTGGTCCGTAAAAATCTGACATGACTCTCGAACAAGTAGTGTCTCCAAATCTCCAACGCAAAACCACCGTAGCCATCTCCAGATCATGAGTGGAATATCCTTCTCCTACTTCCCCTAAATGTAGGGAAGCAAAAGAGATAACTCTATAGTGTCACCTCAGTACACACTCGAGCCCACTCAAGAAACATTACAGTTAAACAACAAGGTCGCCCGAACCAGAAAGCAAAGAAAGAACTGGTGCAGTTGTTAACAGAATCTTCAACTGATGAAAACTCCGCACACAAGCCTCAGTCCACAGAAAAGAAACCTCCTTTCCGGTCAATTCAGTCGACGGTGCAGCACTACTCTAGTAATCCTGCACGAAACGGCGGTAAAACCTGCTAAGCCCAACAATCTGCGGATCTCCGTCCTGCACATAAGTCTGGGCCTAAGCTGTACGGCCACGATCTCCCTCGGAACCATAAGAAACCGTCCCCCGTGACTACAAGACCTAGGAGTCGACACAAAACATGCCAGAAGAAACACTCCGAGAATTTAGCAAACTGCTGGTGCTCTCTCAGTATCTGCATAACAAATCCTCAAGTGCTACTCCTGTCCCTCAAGGCGCATTAGATAGACCAGAATGTCCTAAATAACACAACAATAACTGGTCGAGGAACGGCCTGCAGAAATCTGGTTCATCACATCAACGAATGCTGCTAGGGCACCAGTGAATCCAACGACTCACAAAAACACACAAGGCCCGTAGCACGCATAAGGCAGTCTTCGGAATGCCATCACCCCGAATCCGCAATAATGATGACCTGATCCTAAGCAACCTTAGAAAATGTCTCCCACTCTGGAGCTGATCGAAGAAATCATCAATTCGAGGTAAGGGATACCTATCCGCACCGTAAGCCGGTTCAATTAACGATCCGTCGATACGCAACCCTAAACTGCCGTCTTTCTCCTTGACGAACAGAAATAGGAGCTTCCAAAAGCGAAACACTCGGACACACAAAACTCCGCAAACAAACAACTCTGCAGCTGATCCTTAAGCTCCCTAAGCTTCGCCGGCTTATCCGGAACAACGTCGGAAAAACTCTCGCACGAAAGGAAACCGGTCCAACAATCCCACTGTGGCTCCGGTATCACAAATGAACGCCAAGAATCCATGACATCTCCTCAGTAGCCGACTAGCGAAAAAGGCTGAATTCAAGCTGTGAGAGGCGGCACAACTATCCACCCGCACAACAAGAACTGACTTGCCGGGAAAACAATTCCTGACTATTTCCTTACAGTAGTCCATAGACGCCTAACACGTAGCTAAACAGTCCGTGCCCAGGAGAACGTCAAATCCAACATCTCTAGAAGGATCAAAATGACGGACGAATCTCTATCTCCTATCCGATTGGCACACAACTGAATACGTGTCACGTAATAAAAGAATTGCTGACAGAAGTTAACACAACTACGGCTAATCTACCCAACCATGGTACAAGCTTGAAAACAAACGAATACATCAAAAGAACAAGCGAATTAAAGATACCTGAAAACTCCACATTGGACGCCTGCGCGTCCCGATGAGTGGAAGCAAACTCCTGTGTCTTCCCTCTACCCGCAGCTGGCTGAACTCCTCTGGTAGACTGAGCCCTCTGAGAAAATCTTCCACGTCCACGGCCTCTCTGATGACGATCCTGACGAGGTGCTAAGGAACAATCCCTGACGAAGTGCTAAAGGCTTCCGCATCGAAAACATCCACGTGCTGACTGCTGACCATCTTGGGGATGAGAGCTGAACGACTGTCCTCGTCCTAAGCCTCTGCTACTCCCGCGACGGCCACGAAATCTGTCTCGATGACCAATCCTCTGTCTCTGGGCTGGTACACTGGTATGAGTCCTCCACTGTCCTGGAACTCTCTGAGCCTCTGGAATGTACACCTCGTCAACTGGAGCTGCAACCACTGGTGCTCTGTAGGTGACGGACTGCTGCATGCTGATCGTAAGTGACAACTGAGTAACAGGGGTGACAACCTCCTGTCGTAGCTCCCGAACGACATCAACCAATGAACTCAACGTCTGGCGGAAGTCCTGCATCTCTGCCAAAAGTCTATCAATAATATATATCGTAGGCTGATTCGTCTGCACCTGTGCAACTAGAGTGCCATCCTGGTCAGTACTCGTCTCACCCGATCCAACTCTGACCTCGGCCCTCGCTGCATCACTCTGAGTCCCCATAGTCATCGGCGGAAAGGCTATAAATAGATATAAGATTCGATGAAAATAAGGAATCGAATCTCAAGGATATGAATCATCAAGGAAGGAATTTCAAGCAAATTGTACTTAGGTTACTTAATGCAAAGCACCGCATCGTGGGTATGCTGCAGACATACACACACTACGTTACTCTGCTTAAGCTACCTAATCCATCATACTAAGGCCATCCTACACTCCGAAAGGTAAAACCTAGCGCTCTGATACCAACTTTGTCACGACCCGAAGTTGGCCCGTGACGGCCCTAGTACTACGCAACGCCCTAAGACGTAACGTAGTAAAAGAAAGCCAAAACCCATAAATCTAAACCATAAAAATACGGAAAAGATAATATAAGTTTTTAAAACATTTGAAATCGCAACCCAAATTCTTTAAAAGTCCTACTTTATTTCTTTAAAATTTTAGCAACACCCCTTTTTGTAAAAACTAACCCAAGATGAATTCAACACAAAAATATGACGCCGTAGCGAAGAAGTAAAGACAATGGAGAGAAAGCTGTATATAAAAGACAACAAATCCACAATAATATACAATATCGTCCTCACCAAGTCTCTAAGTCAACAACATAATAGTAGATGGAGAGTACAAGATACAACGAAGGTACAATACAAAATACAGATAACCACCAAAACCCACCTAAGCAAAATAGTACTGTGAGCTGATGCGGTATCAGTAGCAAAAGATGATAGCTGAAAAGCTGAATAGCCTACTTCGACTACTCTGGGGAACAACCTGAAATACCTGTGGCAAAATGGGGGTGAGTTGCCAACTCGTGAATAGTAGATAACATATGCAGGTAATCGCAGGAATGTACGTACAGCATGAATCTAAGATATGCGATTACAGTAATAACATGTCATGCAAATGCAAAATAATGGAAAGTACACTAACAGGTACAATCAATATGTGAAGCAATAGTAACATGACAATAGTATGCAATAACCATGCAATAGGGATATGAGAATGTAGGTATGCAACTATCATAACGGTACACTAACAGGTACTACCAATATATTAAACTGTGCATAAAATAGATAAGTGTGAGGTATGGGGTGGAATATGTCATTTCCACGGAAACCTGACATCGTGGCAGGATCACAATCTATCAAGACACTCAAATCCACAATTTCCTCAAATCAGCCTCCAAACTGGGCTCTCACATCATATAAGTCTCACATCACCTCAATGTACAATATCGAGTAATCTCCTATATCTCGAATGTACAAATCAACAATCTCTTTCATATCCAATATCTAATCTCAATGAATCACCTATATCCCAAGTCAAATCTCATGTATGTTTCTAACATCCTAAAGGTATATATATTTGCAGAAATAAATATGATGGGGGCAATACACATATATTAGCGTCCCATTCCACTAATATTGGTGTAACGGTATATATAACAATGGCTAAATCCCCTGTTATATATACAAAGGTATTAAAGAAATATCATGAAAACAATGTGCCAAGCATCGACACAGAAATCCCGATAGGTACGTATCATACGCTGTCCCGAAAGCACGAGTGCCTAGCTCTGACCCTCGCCATTCGACGTATGCATACGCACATGACTCCCTACGGTATCTCCATGATCCCCGCCGAGTCATTGGTACAGTCAGCGGATGGTATGGTTCCCCTGCCGGGCTCATCGGCTTATAGCACATCGACATCCCTTTCTTGCCCCGGGGTACCTCCGGGCCCCACCATGTACCCTCTACGGCCTCAACGCCTCCTCGTAGGGGTATATATAATCAGCACCGATAAAACCCATGGTGGATGCGCAAATATTATATCAAGGAAATCGGGTTTTTCAGTGTATGCATAATTTCATGAACTCCCGCGGTTCCCAAATCCAGAAAATATCATGTAAAATCCAAATAATAATGCGCAATCCAGGAATAAATATATACGATATATCTGAAATGCGAGCATATAACAGAGAATATGTAGCTGAAACCAGATGTATGCGAAACCAATAAGGTACAGCTAAGTAACATCAGTAAAGGTAAATATGTGACTGCAACTGAATATGTGTGTAACATACAGGTGTAGTAATGTATAGGTATCTACCTATAAGAACTGATGTCGTATACCCCCCTGGGTATAAGTAAAATATGTAGGATATCCCCCCCCCGGTATAAGTAAAATATGTGCAAGGTATACCTGTAGCTGTATCGCAAGGTGTATATGTACCTATCACTAATGGTATGATACACTATAGGTATACCGATAATCTAGATGTCATGTGTGACAAGCAATAGTATCTATAACGGTTAGTGTGTGACATGGAAATTATTGACGGTGTGTGTGTAGCATACAATCCGTGCTCGTGCAACATGAACCGTCAATAATGTGTGCAGTGCCCTACGGCTACTAGTCATAGTACAACTATAACTAAGTAAAATAGGGTAAAGGAGCAATTCTAACAATGGCGTAGAATATGCGACAAGTATTGAATCCTAGCCCAGACGCATAACGCCATGCGGGCGATTCCCCTATAGATGTTAAATCTACTCACCTACGCTCCATGCTAGGTGAATCCTACCATCTGCTCCCCCCTGTAGCAGTGTCCGTAGTCCCTTCCTGCAAACCTGCAAATAAGACATGGAAATCATATATAAGCCAAATATTCCGCAAAACACGATATCGAACCCAAACGAGAAACTCGCGTCGCGAACTAAACGCGCGTGTGCACGATATGCTGAATCGTGTGTATACGCGTCTAAAACCATCGCGACACGCCGCGATACGCGGGATCACAGAACCCACTCACGTATCGCGCGTATCGCGCAAACACAACGGATATGAAAAACGGTATTTGATCCCAGATTTTCCTACAGGTCAAATATTACAAAACTATACATGCCAAAACACTAGACAACACAGCAGAGAACCCTAGCCAAGACCTCAACACCCCAGACCCCAACTTGGCCGCAAATTGAGGCCAAATGCAATAAATCTGCGGCCCAAAGTAAGATTCAGGGGCTCGTATTCTGGTGTTGTGTTCTAGACCTAGTGTGCGTGCCCCAGTTTTCTCAATTTTAACCTGAAGATCCCGGGTCAAAAGCAGATCACAGAATGTCACAAATATCGCTTAAAAACACCAATTTTGCACAAAACACAAACCCTATGGTATTTTAGTGTAATCCAGGGTTAAACTCAGTTAAGGTGACCCTAACAACACTTAAATTGGTAGGGTTAACTAACACAATCATCACTATATCAAACTTCCTCACAAAACACCATAATTAGCACTAAACTAGCTAATTTAACACTAGTCGAAGCTAATTAACACATAAGCTAAGCAAACTAAGGAAAGGGTTCAGAAATATACCCTAGAGAACCCTAAGAAGCAAGAGAATGAGTGTATGGGGGAGACGAGGGGTTTCTACTGCTGCTGGGGTTCCTGTTGCTGCTGCTTCTATTGCATGAGCTGCTGCTGATGTTGTTTGCTCATGCTGCTGAAGCTGCTTCTGGTGTTGCTGCTGCTGATTTCTGGGGCTGCTGCTTCTGCTGTTGCTGCTGCCTGCTCGAGCTGCTGCTATTGGTCTTGTCTCGAGCTGCTGCTGCTAGCTGTTGCTGTTGTTTCTATTGTTGTTGCAGTTGTTGCTAATGTTGTTGTTGCTGCCACTGTTGCTTGCTCCTGGGGCTGCTGCTATTGCTCTGCTGATGATGCAGGTGAGTGTGTGTGTGTGTTTGAGAGTGAGAGAATGAGAGCAATGAGTGTGAGGATGAGAATGAGAGGAATTCAAACACCCCCCTCTTCTCACTCTCTCTCACTTCATTAAAGAAGCATGGCACAAGCCATGTTGTCCCATGCCCTCTCTCTCCCAAAGTCAACAATTCAACCATTTTTAAAATCCTTTTTCATTTTTATTAAAACCCTTTTTCATTATAACAACCTTATACAAATAAAAACCAAAGCACCTAAACAATATTAATTAACTTAAAGAGAATGGGTTAATCCATCATGCTTGCTAATCATGGTCTAACCCCATCACTAAACCCTAGTTTACATGCACAAGTGTGTGTGTGCCTAGAAAAATTCTAATAAAATACTCATTAAATAGGATAAAATATTTGAAACTTAATTTGGTAAACTTTTTATTAAAAACCATACATTAAAATATAATTAGCTACAAAACACATTCTAAGGTGTTACATATGAGGACCTACCCCTTTGTCCTGACGGACACTGGACAACATACAATACTCTTTATAAGTCCGCTGAGTTGAATAACTCAAAACCTGTGCATCGTAGGTTAAAAACTGTACCCAGGCGATTTCCTCAAATATCACCGATTACAACGAATTCCGATATAATGAGGATGATCACCCAATTCCCAATAACTTACTCCCACTCATCATCTGTAAAACCATATAGATATGAGAATGAAATCTGGTAAATACATACCCTGGAGTAAGTATCTAATCGGGAAAACAGTTTTCTTTTAACAATGCGCAGTGAAACTGAAACATTAAAATGTCTCGTAGGGGTATCCTGGTATTCCTAGTAATGCCTCTTCCATAAACCAATTCATGACTATAACCGTATATTTCTTTGTCATCTGTCCAAATCCCTTTATTTGTCTTTAGTTGTTACCTTTTGTACACCTTCGTTAGGCTAAATGGTTTTCTTCCTTTCCTATCGTTCGGCACCAGCCTATGGTTTAGAAGAAGACTATCCAATAAGCATAATAGGTGTACCCTCCTAATCCTAGGAGTACTCGCAACTTGAGAGATGGTGATGATAAAAGACAACTGAATAATACCTTATTCTATTTCTCCCGAACTGGGAAAAAAGCAAAGGTGAAATTGGAGTGGCGATGAAGTACATGGTTTGGTCGTGAATGATAACAGTCGCAATTTACTTTGCCCTCTTTCTAATCCCTTTATCTTGTCTTTACATATTACCTTCTGCACACCCTACTTAGGCTAATTGGTTTTCTCCATTCCCTACCTTTCGGCACCAGCCTATGGTTTGGAATAAGACTATCCAATAAGCGTAATAGGTGTACTCTCCTAAACCAAGGAGCTCTCGCAACCTGAGAGATGGTGATAACAAAAGACAACTGAATAAATCAATTCTATTTCTCCTGAACCTGGATCCATCCTCGAAGAAGTCCCTACGAGTTCGTATATAACCATACGATGGATCTATCCAATGGAAGTAGATAACCGTAATAATACGGGGTGTTCTGAGAAATACAAAGGGTAAAAGAAAGAGCGGCAATGACTTATGCAACTTTAGACAATCCAAAAGCCAGTATATTAAGAAGGTTCGGTCAACTTGGTTTTCTTCCTACTTCATTACTTTTACGAATGATTTCTCTAGGTATGGATATGTCTTCTTAATGAAGCATAAATCTGAGGCTTTTGAGAAATTCCAAGAATATAAGAATGAAGTGGAAAAACAAACAGGCAATAGTATAAAGACAATGAGATCTGATCGATGTGGTGAATACTTGAATGCCGAGTTCCTGGATTACCTAAAAGAGAATGGAATTCTCTCTCAGCTTACTCTCCATACACCCCACAACATAACGGTGTATTGGAGAGACGGAACCGAACCCTATTTGATATGGTTCGTTCCATGATGAGTAACGCTGAGTTACCGCGATCATTCTGGGGATATGCACTAGAATCAGCTGCATATCTTTTGAACCAGGTTCCTACCAAGACTGTGCCTACCACACCATATCAGATGTGGAGTGGGAAGAAACCCTGTCTAAAACATTTTAAGACATGGTGATGTCCAGCTTTTATAAAAAGGCAGCATGCGGACAAGCTCGAGGCACGCTCAGTAAAGTGCAAGTTTGTGGGATATCCAAAGAACTCCAAGGGATATTATTTCTATTACACAGAGGAACAAAAGGTTTTTGTTTCTCGTCACGCCTGCTTCTTGGAAACTAAATTTTTAGAAAATCAGATAAGTGGGAGCGCAATAGAACTGGAAGAAATTCCAGAACCATAAACTACTACTGAAAGTTTGGTAGAACCAGTAGTTCAAGAAGAACCGGACATCCCAGCGCCTATCCGCAGAAGTAGTAGGCAGTCTCATCAGCCTGAGAGATACTACGGTTTTCTCATAGATGAGGATAGAGAGGATTGTGTCATTGATGATGATGACCCTACTAGCTTCCAGCAAGCCATTCAGAGCGGCGACTCGGTAAAATGGCTGGATGCAATGCGGACCGAAATGGAGTCCATGTACACTAACAAAGTATGGACTTTGGACATTGCTCCAGATGGGGTAAAACCTGTAGGATGCAAATGGATCTTCAAAAAGAAGATTGGTGTAGATAGACAGGTTGAGACCTATAAGGCTAGACTTGTTGCAAAGGCTTTCCGTCAAAGACCTGGTTTGGACTATGACGAAACCTTTTCTCCAGTGGTTATGCTCAAATCCATTCGGGTCCTTCTTGCTATTGCTGCCTTCCACGATTATGAGATCTGGCAGATGGACGTAAAGACGGCCTTTCTAAATGGAAATTTGGAAGAGAGCGTCTATATGGATCAGCCAGAGGGATCAGCCAGAGGGATTCATTCAGAGTGGGAGAAGCGGTAAAGTATGCAAGTTGCTTAACTCCATTTATGGACTAAAGCAAGCATCGCAGAGTTGGAACATCTGTTTTGATGATGCTGTCAAAGAATTTGACATTATCAAAAATCCAGATGAACCATGCATATACAAAAAGATTGTAGGGAGAGCTGTAGTATTCCTCGTATTATACATGGATGACATTCTCCTAATAGGAAATGATATTCCTATGTTACAGTCAGTCAAAAGATTCGTGTCATAGAAATTCTCCATGAAAGACCTGGGTGATGCCACCTACATTCTGGGGATCCAGATCTATCGTGATAGATCAAAAAGGATGTTGGGACTTTCGCAGTCCTGGTACATAGACACCATATTGAAAAGATTCAGTATGGAAGATTCTAAGCGCGGTAATCTACCGGCTTGTCACGGAATCACCCTCTCCAAAGATATGTCTCCCAAGACTGATTTGGAAAGGGATCGCATGTCGATTATACCCTACGCTTCAGCGGTAGGCTCTATAATGTATGCGATGTTATGTACCAGACCAGATGTAGCATATGCATTGAGCGTAATAAGCCGGTATCAAGCAAACCCAGGGGAGAATTACTGGATAGCAGTAAAGAACATTCTAAAGTACCTGAGAAGGACAAAGGAGATGTTCTTGGTGTATGGCAGAAAAGACCTCCAGATTGAGGCCTTTGCCGACTCCGGCTTCCAGAGTGACAAAGATGACTCCAAATCCATGTCGGGTTATGTCTTTACCCTTAATGGAGGGGCGGTCTGTTGGAAGAGTTCCAAGCAGGAGACCGTTGTTGACTCAACAATGAAAGCGGAGTACATAGCTACTTGCGATACCGTAAAAGAAGCTGTCTGGATGAAGAAGTTCCTCACAGAACTTCAGGTGGTTCCTACCAGTGTTGATCCAATACCTCTGTATTGTGACAACAACGGCGCTATAGCTTTAGCGAAGGAACCCAGGTCCCATCAGAAGTCTAGACACATCTTAAGGCGGTATCACCTGATCAGGGAGATCGTAGATTGCCGGGAGATCGAGGTGAAGAGAGTAGAGACGGAGAATAACATTGCTGATTCATTCACAAAGGCCATTCCTCAGACGCAGTTCGAGAGGCTATTCAAGATGATAGGTCTACGATATGCCAGCTCATGGCTCTAGTGCAAGTGGGAGATTGTTAGTGTATATGCCCTAAGGGCCATTATTGTATCATACTAGGTTGTATATTACTTAATGGAAGCTTGGGATATTCACAGTTGTATATACAGTCTTGCTAAAAATTGTAGTATGCTACTTGGTTTGTGTCTACTTTAATATGTGCATATGTTTCTTGTAACGTATCACTTATACATATTAGTAGAGCCCATAGGTTCTTTGCTTGATTACCAGCGTTGTGATGGCAGTCACACTAGTGGGGGCTAGGTAGTCTATAAGCAACATTCTATACATGTCCCTAGTCATAGGATTATCGAGACAGGGCATCGATACTCCAGAGTAAACTAGTGTGTACGCTTCTCATCCCAGTTGGGGAGATGGTCTGTCCCATAGCCAACAGTACGTCATACTGGAGATAGTATAGAAGTGCTCATTAGGTTACGGGTACACCGGATAGGACTCGCAGGGGAACTATTGGTTGGTATTATACCCGTCGTCAGTTAACAGTTCCCAGGTGACATGAGAACAGCATAGTCCGCAGACATGACACTGCTACTTCGCCTCGAGTGTGGCCCACTGTTCTTAGATTGCTACCCTACCATGGCTCAAAGGAGTCATGCAAATAGGTAGAAGTTGGGCGCAGTCCCGAGCACTTGGAGGCAGTAGTGGTTAGACAGAATTCGTCTCTCCCGATATTGGGAGATGATATCGCGCTGTGTCAGAGAGCCATTACGCAAAGTCCCTAGCCAAGGCAAGCGAGATTTACTGGTAGGTTCCAGTAGTTTCTCAGGGTGTAATGGGCTACGCTCCGACACGACTTATACTGCTATTAGGGGACTGATGCTTGTCGCCCCCTAGGCTCGATATGCGATAGTCTTAGACGAACAGACCGGACTGTACGATGATTATCACATCAGGCTCAGTAGGGGTTCAGATGGGTTTCATCATCGGCCTTCTTATCGACATCTACCTGGGGACCGTTACGTACAGCTAGTGCCGCTTGCGGTCTGTGGTTAAACCTACTGCCAGCGTAGTGTCGAGTCTTTAGAGTCCCACACAGAGGGTTTCCCTGCTCCAGGCGAAACGATATAGAGGTCGTATGGTTTTACGACAAGGGTTCGGACGCATACGTGTTTAAACGCACGTACGACGTTCGGACAGTTTTTAATAGCCGGCTTTGGTTTATGCCAGATTCTAGTATCGGGTTATTGGATTTATACAGTCTAAAGTTTTTCCGTGTTTTCACGGATAGGAGGGGCGTTCTCGTAATTTGTCAGGAAGCTTCTAGAAGGATGATGACATGGAGGGTAAGGTGGCATTAGCATTTAATTAATTTGTGACTCACTTAGATGAATCATTCAAGCGAGTTAATGAAGCATTTATTGCTTAATGACTCACTTGATGATTCATTGTATCTATTTAATGAAGCATGATGATAATGCATTTTGATTTATTCATTTTGATTTTTATGCTTCATTATATATTAGAAGTGAGAAGCTTTTTCATTCATTCTAATCATCACCTTCTCTCTCCTCAAGCTCTCTCTCTTCAAACCCTAACCCTAACCTCTCATGTGTTGAGATCAAGGGTTAGCTAGACTAATACATCCATAACCTCACTCTATATCCCTTAGGTAGCTTAGATTAGCACTTTGAGCAACCTAGTTATCTTAAATTAGAGATCAAGCTTGGCGTAGGAGCTCTTGGGTGGATCGTCCTTGACTCGAAGAGGCCGTTGAGGTGCCGATATTCCAAGGAGCCTACGAGGAGTGGAGGACAGCGATGAAGACCCGAAGGACATGTAACGTGAAGTATAACTTTGAATCCGAGTAGTTAAACCTCTCGTAGATAGTTAGTAACGGTTTAGATACGATTCATGCGCTCAAGTCCGTGTTACGAAGCTTTGATAATCGTTTTTCAAATATTTTGCCTCCCCGCAAGTTCGTGGGGTGCGTGACATGGACTTACATATACCCCCAAAAGGAAATAGGTAACTCAGGAGTGCTCATCATAGAGCGCACCATATCTAATAGGGTGCGATTCCTCCGCTCCGAAACACCATTGTGCTGTGGTGTATATGGAGGAGTAAGCTGAGAGAGAATCCCATTCTCTTTTAGATAGTCCAGGAACTCATTTCTCAAGTATTCTCCTCCTCAATCAGATCGAAGGATCTTAATACTTTTACTCGTTTGGTTCTTGACTTTGTGCTTATATTCTTTGAATTTCTCAAAAGCTTCAGACTTGTGTTTCAACAGGAACACATGTCCGTATCTTGAGAGATCGTCATTGAATGTAATGAAGTACGAGAAACCATTCCTGGCATGTGTAGACATGGGACTGCATACATCACTATGTATCAGTCCCAAGAGTTCCCTAACTTCTTCTCCGTGTCCACTAAACACAGTTTTGGTCATTTTGCCTTTGAGGCATGAATGACAAGTTTCATAAGATGATAATTCGAACGGATTCAAATATCCATCCTTATGTAACTTAGCCAGTCGTGTCGCATTGATATGACCTAGTCTACAATGCCACAAGAAGGATTCGTTCATTTCTGAACTCTTCCTCTTGTGTGTGTTTTGTACATTAAGAACCGTGGTTTAGTTTAGAACATATATGCCATTATTTAACGAGCATGATCCAATCAACTTTTGATTCAGGAAGATGTTCATAACATTATCCTGTACTACAAAATTACATCCTTTTTTGCTCAATAAAGAAACTGATATAATATTGCATATCAGGGTCGGAATGTAATAGCATTCGTTCAGAATCAATGTATTACCATTTGGTAATATAAGGTGATATTCACCAACTGCTTTGGCTGCAACATTTGCACCATTCCCTACTCTTATGGAATGATCACCCTCTCCCAGTTCTCTACCTTTCTGTAGCCCATGTAACATATTACATATGTGTGATCCCGATCCGGTATCTAATACCCAGGATGTAGAGTGAACTGAGAAACAGCTCTCGATAACTAACACACCGGAAGAAGATATATCAATATGCTTGTTCTTCGTTTGGGCGGCATGGGAATCCGGATATTCCCCTATTTCCTGTTCAGTCTTATAACAATTATAAGAAAGAACGGAACCAACGTTCCCCTGCTCAGTATAACAAGCGGGTTCGGTCAATACATCCATATTATTATCTTTATTAAGGCTTGACATGGTCGCTACCTGGAGAGAGAGAGAAGAAAACACTCAGCGTGCGCTCTTGCAAGAATAGATTGGTTATTATTTTATCTAATCAGGATGGCTCCCACTGTTTTTATCAAATCTTCCTTCAAAACCTAAAAGGTAAGATCGGCCGGGATTAATTACACTTTACAAGTTCGCCAATCTTTCGGCCAGGCCAGTGTTGGTACTTTGAGGGAAGTTCCCCGTGCTTTCGTACGGAGCTAATTAAAACAAACCTTGTTTTCCCAGAGGCATTACCCTGTTAACACCTTTCTTGACACCTACTTGATCGGCTAATTGTCATGTGTAAAACTCTTCCAGGAGTAACTCTTACTCGCAGTGGGTATCGGGATCCAACTATCTCATAGAAGGTATGCAACCTCATTGCAAATTTCAACACTTGAAATTCCCGATAATTTTTTGCCCCTAGCATCCTATGACCTTGACGGAGGTCAACAAACTATAAGCTATTAGTCAAGTTTAACCCGTCATTTCCTGATTGAATTAAACCCACCCGCACGACCCTTGACGGAGGTTAACAAGGTCGTACGACTATCCTAAAACAATCGCATCATATGCAGCAGATAAATACTAGTCAGCTACCGCACACTACGCCTTGACGGAGGTCAACAAACGCAGCACGAATACTAAGTAGGACTCATCTGAAATGACTGAGGGCTACGACGGGTTTTTCAGAAAACCTTTTGCGTAATGAACTTGATGTCGTTATAGAAACGAGTGATTTTGAAAAGGAGTGTTTTTCGAGGCTTTTACTAGTTTCTCTAAAGTGGTCACTGAAGGGTTACCCTAGTGCCCCAGCCAACTTCCGTGGCCAAAAGCGGAACAAAAATTTTCTAACGAACAAAAACTTGGCACTAGTTTAACTCTAAAACCCGGATCTTTCCATAAAACTAACTAACTACACTAGGAGATCTATCTACTATGATGAGGAATTCTTACCAAACGAACCAAGTCCTTCGGTCTTCGTTCTTCATCCTTAGCTCCTACTAGCCACCTTGAACTTGCTTGATCTTCTTTCGTTGCTCCGTCGGTCCTCCGGGATCGAGCTTGTTCTCCGGCCTTCCTTGGTCCTTGATGATCCACCTGGGGAATGTGATCCATGGCTCTAGCTCTTTGCTAAGTGTCAAAAGAGCAACTAGAGAACTTGGGATGCTAGTCCAAGTAATCTAGGATGTAGTTTGGATGTCTAAGTGTTTACTATCTCTTTTCTAACCTCTTCATTTATTTCTCAACACATGAGAATGTTAGTGAAGAGGAAGAAGATGAGGACGGAGGAAAGCAAGAGGAGGGAGGAGCTTGGAGAGAAAATGGAGCTCAAGAAAAATGAGCAAGCATGAGAGAGAAATTCACACACAAGAGTTTTGTATGTTCATTTCTTTCATTAAACAATAGCAACCATGCTTCAATAGTAAACCCAAAATGTATTATAAATTCATTTGTAAACTATTGAAGCATGGTCAACTCCATACCTTCCTGAACTCTCACTTTACACCTCATTTCCATTTATCAAATAAATAGAAAATCCATAATGAGGTGGCCACCTTCTAGAAGGAAATCTATAATAAATACGGATTTCAGTCTATAGTACAAATATACCGGCATTCAGATAAAAATCCGAACGCCAAAAAGAGATAGAATAACACGAAGAACGTAATACTAGAATATATATATCGAAATACATATACGTAAATTATTAAATCAATACCTGATTTAATAATCCGGCTCAAACCCGAGCCGGCTAGTATTATAAACTGTCCGATCGAAAATCCGAGTAACAAGTACATCAATCGATCGAACCCTGCACGTATCCAATACGGCTACTATATCATTTCGCCTGAATCAGGGAAACCCTATGCATGGGACTCTAAAGACTCGACAGTACTCTGGCAGTGGGTTTAACCACAAGCACGTCAGCGGCACTAGCTGTACATAACGGCTACCCAGGTACCTGTCGAAAAGAAGGCCGATGAGCAAACTCATCCGGATCTCCTACGGAGCCTATCCATGACAATATCCGTACAGTCCGGTCTCTTCGTAAAAGAGTATCGCATACCGGGTCTAGGGGATGGTGAACATCAGACCCTAACAACCTGATAAGTCATGCCGATGTGGCTCAGGACCAATCCGGGAAACTACTGATCAGCCTATCAGTAAATCCCAAATGCCTTGGCCAAGGTCTTATGGTCCTGACCAATCGAATCACAGTGCGATATCGACTCCCTATACCGGGAGAGACGAATCCCCGACAATCGCTCACTGCCTCAATATGGCTCGGGACTGAACCCAACCAAAACCTGTTTGCACGACTCAGTAAAGCCGTGGTAGGGTAGTGATCAAAGTTCAGTGGGAACTCACACGAGACAAATGCCGATCTCGGGTCCAAAGACTAACCTGTACACATGTCACCTGAGAACTTCCATCTGACGATAGGTATAGTACCATATGGAAGTTCTCGGCGAGTCCGTCCAGTGTACTCACACCCGGTGAGCACCTGCATACGATCTTAGGTGCATCAGACCAATAGCTGCAAGACCAACCATCCCCCGACGGGGGTAGAAACGTACACACCAGTTTACTCTGGAGTATCAGTGCCCAGTCTCGATACTCACGCGACCGGGGACCATTTAAGGATGTGCTTATGGACTACCCTGCTCCCACAAGTATGATCGCCATCACAACGCGGGTAGTCAAGCAAGATCCTAGGGGCTTTATCAACATGTAACCGCAATATGTAATAATGAGTATGACATATGCCATGGTAAGATAAAGACAAACCACTATAGTATACCACCGTATCGAGTCTTTATCAATATGTGCAAGCTAGATATAACAACAATACAAATAAATACACATATCCGGATAAAGACAAGTCAAATAATATACTATAAAACTGAGCAAGATTGTTCTGTACATACATATCCCTAGTATCCATATGTATACATATACAATACTGGCCTCTAGGGCATATACATCCAACAGTCACTCCCGGTGAAGGGATCTAGGCTCTTTCCTTATCGAATAAGGTGCAGGATATTTCACAAATACCGCTATGCAAAGCAAGAACTATAGAAGCAATCAAAAACAAAACCGAGTGAGTTGTAGCATCTGCTAGTATCGCTAAAGAGGTCACTCCCGGTGAAGGGATCTCGGCTCTTTCCTTATCGAATAAGGTGCTGGATATTCTACAAGGAATACCGCTATGCAAAGCAAAAACTAAAGCTACCCTTTTTATAAATTTGATTATACAACATCTTTTAGGTTTCTTTTTCTTTCATTAATCTCATTAATGAATCCCATCATTTATGCTTCCCTAAGTATCACAGAAGAAATGAAAATACAACGTACGCTTATGCCAACCGCATTCGCCACAGTGTCTCGTTATGCACCGTTAGGTTATTTAACTAACGGCATTCCAAGACGGGACTAGCGCGGGTTCAAAACATAAGCAACATTTATTCTATATCATATATACAATAATAAAGCATTCGTCTCACGCATATAAAATGATCACATCACAGTATATCAGTAGCAGAAGATAACTTATGAAATATTGGATATATTAGGAGGTCCGTGTTTTATTTTGAGCCTGTATAAAACATGGATTTCACGGTCGCGATCAATAGCCAAACCCACATCCCTAGACCCCTACAAGAGCGGCAAGTAACCCTACCAATTCTATGGTTAGGAGACCCGGTCTCGACTCCTCGAGATGGCCTCCCACTGGACCCTAGAACCCGGTTGCTTGTGCTCTCCACCTTGGGTCTATCCTAATGCGGAAAAGTAAATAATATACAATGGTGACATCATCCTCAACCCGGAAGTGCTAGTTTGGTGTGGGATGGTGAAGTAGGGGATTTGAGACTCATTAATATGTGTCCAAGCTTCATGATTCACATCACATATGAGGGTTGAAGCTTGAACCATGATGAGGTAAAAGAATAAGAGAGCAAGAGAGCAACATCTCAAAAATGGTTAAGTGTTGGAATGAGAGAGGAATGGCTCACACAAATATCATTCACTCATTGAAGCATGAATATTTTCAAAAAGAAAATATGCACCATGCTTCAATAGTGAAGCCAAACCAATAAAATATATTATGTGCCATACCTCATACCATTCCACAAATATCTCTCCATTTTACACCTCATTTTCTATTTTTCTCAAAAATAGAAAATATATCATGCTTCATATATATATATATATATATATTTATATATCACATATATTAATATATTTATATATATATATATTATGAAGGATAGTTAGTGAGCTAATGATATTAGTTAAGATATAATTATATCACATATAATATATATCACATTATTAAATCAACACATGATTTAATAATTTGGTTATATCACATATAACCGACTAATATCATTTATCTATGTATCACATTATCAAATCAACACTTGATTCAATAATCTGGTTATATCACATATAACCCGACTGATAATAGATAACTGCCAGATTACAATACGATATCACATACACGTATTTAATCAGGCCCCCCGAACATATCACATATGTGCCTTACTTCGTTTCGCTTGAACTAGGAAACTTCTATGTGGGACTCTAAAGACTCGTCAATACGCTAGCAGTAGGTGATGATCACATCATTCACCGACAAACCGTCAGCGGTACTAGCTGGTAGTAACGGTTACCCGGGTATTGAGCGATATAAAGATCAACAAGCAAGCTTGTCCATACTCTGCATGAAGCCTATCAGTAACACTATCGTACAGTCCGGTCTCTTCGTCTGATATGTCGCATATCATATCTAGGGGTGGTAAACGTCAGACCCCAGTAACGTGATAAGTCATGTCGATGTCTGGCCAATAACGGTTCGAGAAACTACTGATAACTCTTATCAATAAATCTCAGCAACACCCCTGACCAGGGACTTCCAGTTATAGCCAATCGAGTATAGCGCAACATCAACCCCCAATACCGGGAAGACGAAACCCCTCCTATCGCTCATTGCCTCTATGCGACTCGGGACTGCATCCAAAACCCACCTGTTTGCATGACTCCTTTAAGCCATGGTAAGGATGAAATCAAAGCACAGTGGGAGCCATACAAGACTCTATGACTGTAACATTTTAGAAAATAAAATATTATTTTGGGAAATTAAATAATTAAAACAATAATTTCTACGAATATTATTAGGTATGAGAATTGGTTTTAATGAAATGGTATAGTTATATACCGATAGTTTGGAAATATTCGGAAAATTAATAAGAATTATTATTTTTGAAAGAAATTTTGTGAATTGGATATTTTGAAAATTATTAAATAATTAATTATATATAAGTTTTATACTAAACTTGATTAATATGTATTAAATTGTGCATTAAGCATGTTACAAATACTTGCTATATTTCAATTATATGCACCATGGATTCTTTTTTTTATGAATGATTTATTTTAAGTCTAAAATAAAAAGAAAAGGGAGAAGAAAAATAAATGAGAGAGAGAGTGTGAGGTGACATGTATCATGGTCGATGTGAGAGAGAGAGAGAGTGAGAAAGCCCTGGAAATTCCCATGGCTCATTCTTTGTGTCAGGTTCCTATGAACGGCAGCAAGGTTTCGAGAGGCATCGTCTATGCCATTTTCAAAATTTTGCCGTTTTAAGAACCCTAAACTAGAATCTTTAACTAGAGAATCATACGAAATATATTGTAAACTACTTTACAACTAAGTGAATTAGGAATACAACCTTTGTAGACCGGTCCTTCACTTCAATAGCTCCTTGTAGTAGTCCCTTCGCTCCAAGTAGTGATCTTCCGAACTCTAGCATGTCTTCTCAAGGTAAAAGGAACGAACTTGCTTGAAGTCTTCGAGGCCGAAGATGATCTACGTTGAGAAGACACTAACCCAAGCTACTATTTCACTAATAAGAGATTAATGAAGCTTACACCCTATACTAAAGTGCTAATCTAGTAGAGGATGAAGAAGTAGGATTTTTGCTCACTTTAGAATTGATTTTCTCACTAATGTTTCTCACTTGCACAAAAGCTAGAGAGCTCTTGTGCTTGAAGAAGAAGATGAAGAGAGATAATGTTGTGAGAGTGAATGGCAACCATGGGTGAGAAAATATCTAATATTACTCATGTAGAGACTTAACCATGAGTTTAGATAATGGTTGGGTTAACAAATATCTAGTGTAAGACAAAACTAGTGGACTAAGTCAATGGATCTCAAAGCTTCATGAAGCTTCATGCCATGTGATAAATTTCCAACTAATAATTGAATTACCATAAATAAATAAACCCTACATTATCTTTATCATGGTGTACGTCTCATATACCCATGTTGCATGTATCATCAACCATGACATATAAATAAAACACAATTAATATATATCACATATATATTAAGTGTGCTCATGTGAGAAAAATAAATGCTTAAGTGAGCTAATATTAGTTAATGTAAACTAGTATATCAAATATACAATTATACAGTAAATTATCAAATCAACACTTGATTTAATAATCTGGCTATATCACATATAACCGAATAATATTATATGTACCAACTTATCGAATCAACACTTGATTCGATAACCTGGCTATATCTCATATAACCGACCGATACAGTATCGACTTATCGAATCAACATTTGATTCGATAATCCGGCTATATCCCATATAACCGATCGATACATAATATCGCGAGAATAGAATACGGTATCTTATACTGTATTAATCTCGGTCCCGCACATATCATATATGTGCTCCTACTTCTTTTTACCTGAGCCAGTGAAACCTCTGTGTAGGACTCTAAAGACTCGTCAATACTCCGGCAGTAGGTGATGATCACATCAAGCACCTACAAGTCATCAGCGGTACTAGCTGGATGTAACGTCTACCCGGATATTGAACGATCAGAAGATCAGCTAGCAAGCCCGCTCCAACTCCTGCAAAAGCCTGTCAGTAACACTACCGTACAGCCCGGTCTCTTCGTTTGATACGTCGCATATCCAGTATTGGGGTGGTAAACGTCGGACCCCAATAACCAATAAGTCATGCCGATGTGAGGGTCATAACGGGTCGAGAAACTACTGATAACACTTATCAGTAAATCTTCGTAGCAGCCCTTGCCAGGGACTTCGTTTTATGGCCAATCGAGCACAGCGCAACATCAACCCCCAATACCGGGAGAGACGAATCCCCTCCTATCGCTCATTGCCTCCATGTGATTCGGGACTGTACCCAAAAGCCACCGTTTTGCACGTTCTGTTGAATGTTGTAAGGTGGAAATCAAAGCACAGTGGGAATCACACAAGACACTATGACGATCTCGGGTCTATAGACTAACCTGTACCAGTGTCACTAGAGAACTGCTATCTGACGATAGGTATAATACCAACTAGGAGTTCTCGGCGAGTCCGTTCAGTGTACCCAGTCTCCACTAAGCACCCATATACCATCTTTGATGTCAAACACCAATGGATGTGGGATCATCCATCGCTCATCATATGGGTCAAGATGCGTATACGCTAGTCTACTTCGGAATATCGATGCCTTGTCTCGATACACCATCGACTAGGAACAATTTTAGGGTGTACTTGTGGACTACTCTTGGCCCCACTAGTATGATCTCCATCATAGTCCTGGTAGTCAAGTACACAACCTAAGGGCTTTATCAAAATTTGAGAGCAAGACAACATCACATATACAAGTCAACATGTTAAGATAAAGAGCAACCAGATAGCCTGCTATCATGTCAAGTAAGAAAGTCCTCTCTATATATATCCAAACATCCACTATAATATACATCACATGTACAATAATGACCTCTAGGGCATACATATAACTAACACTTTGTCCCCATTTGTTCTTCATCATCTTCTTCATCTCATTCTCCTCCTCTTCCTCCACCCTCTACCTGTTAGTGATATATGCCCTAGAGGCAATTATTGTATCATACTGGATTGTATATTACTTAAGGGGAGCTTAGGATATACATGGATATAGTAACAGTCTTGCTCGAAATGGTAGTAAGCTACCTGGTTTGTTTCTACCTCAATATGTGCATGTGCTTTTTAGCATAACCCTTATACATATTGGTGGAGCCCGTAGGATCTTTGCTTGATTACCAGTGTTGTGATGACAGTCACACTAGTGGGGGCTGGGTAGTCTATAAGCACATCCTATACAGGTCCCTAGTCGTAGGATTATCGAGACGGGGCATCGATACTCCACAGTAGACTAGTGTATACACTTCTCATCCAAACAGGGGAGATGGTCTGTCCCATAGCCTTTAGTACGTCGTACTGGAGATAGTATGCAGGTGCACATTAGGTTATGAGTACACTTGACAGGACTCGTCGGAAACTGTTGGTGGGTATTATACCTATCGTCGGGTAGCAATTCCCAGGTGACATGAGTACAGCTTAGTCCGTCGACTTGACACTGCTACTTCGCCTCGAGTG
Organism: Agapanthus africanus; assembly: GCA_030015575.1. Taxonomy (NCBI): domain Eukaryota; kingdom Viridiplantae; phylum Streptophyta; class Magnoliopsida; order Asparagales; family Amaryllidaceae; genus Agapanthus; species Agapanthus africanus. Next base: position 552,690,610 of record JASDDO010000024.1, on the reverse strand, counting down.
TGTTCCCACTGTACTTTGATTATTACCCTACCATGGCTCAAAGAAGTCTTGCAAACAGGTAGTAGTTAGGTGTAGTCCCGAAGCGCTTGGAGGCAGTGGCGGTTAGATAGGATTCTTCTCTCCCGGTATTGGGGGTTGATATCGCGCTATGTTCGGAGGGCCATTACACAAACTTCTTGGCAAAGGCAAGCGAGATTTACTGGTAGCTATTCCAGTAGTTTCTCACGGTGTTTTGGGCTACTCTTCGACATGACTTATTGCGCTATTAGGGGTCTGACGATTGCCAGCCCCCGAGGCCCGATATGCGATACTCTTAGATGAACAGACCGGACTGTACAGAGATTGTCACATTCAGGCTCAGTAGGAGTTCGGATGAGTTAGCTCATCGGCCTTCTTATCGACACATACCAGGGCAGCCATTACGTGCAGCTAGTACCGCTTGCGGCTTGTGGTTAAACCCACTGCCAGCGTAGTGTCGAGTCTTTAGAGTCCCACAAAAAGAGTTTCTCTGCATCGGGCAAAAGGTATTGAGGCCGTATGGTTTTACGGCAGGGCTTCGATCACTTATGTGTACTTGTGCACGTATGATGATCGGGCGGATAATACTAGTGGGCATTGGTTTAAGCCGGATCCTAGTATTATATTGATGGATTGTTTCGTCTCTTAGTGTTCATTTTCTTTGGAATACGGATGCGGGTATGTATATACGGATGAGGGGAATTCTCGTTATTCCTCGGGATTGGCTTGTAGAAGGGGGACACCTATTAGGGTTTTATTCTTTTTGGATTAAACAAAATGGGTGGAGGAAATGATGTGGATTTGAGCATTGAACCTACCATGGCTACTTGGTGACTCATGGTCATGAGTCACCACAAGATATTTGTGAAGGTTTGGAGATATTTTATTGTGATATTTATCTCATAAAATATCTAATATTCTTCATTCTTTATCAAGTGGACAGCCAAGCTTAAGTCCAAGGTTCACAACTCCTTTCTCATTTTCTCAAGCCACTTCTTCTTCCCTCAAAACCCTAGATCTCTAATGAGTTGAGAAACTTAGGGTTACAAGAGACAAAGCACTCCATCTACTCAATCTACACCCTCTAGGACTTCTAGTTTAGCGAACTAGAAGCCGTAGTTAGCTCAGATTCGAGATGGGAGCTCGGACTATAGACTCTCGGGTGGATCGCCTTTCACTCGAGGAGGCTGTCGAGGTAGCTGCGATCCGTTCCGATCCTTAGAGCCTACGAAGACGAGGAGGACAGCGACGAAGACCTGAAGGACTTGTATCGTGAGGTATAACTTCGTATCCGAGTAGTTAAACCTCAAGTAGTTTGCTAGCTAGGGTTTATGATCGATTCTTGGTTCTAGTCGGTGTTTCGAAGCTCGTAAAAATCATTTTTTGAAAATCCCGCCCCCCCGGGAACACGTGGGGTGCGCGACATCAACTTACACTACCACCCTCAAAACCATTCCAAATCCACACCAAAACCATATATCCTCTTCACAAAAATTGTGCACAAGCTCACTAGAAACATGGTGGACCAAACAAGTCAAGATTTTGAGCACTTGGGGCAACTCAAGAAAATTCTTGAGTTGCCAAATGAGGTATATTCCTAGACCTTTAGTTATGTTTTTAGTTTCCCTTATGTTCTAGTGTAGTTTAGAGTTAAATTTGTGAGGTTTGATGATCTTGGGAGATTCCTAGATGAGGTTTAGGGAAGATTATGAGTTGTAAAGGTGTAGTTGAGATGTTATAGTAGCCACAAAACCCTGTTAGTGTTAGAATTATTGGATAACTTGAGATTAGAATATCTCCCGTGTCGGTATTCTTGGATTTGTGATGTCTACAGAGAATCTGGAGCAAACTGGGATGTTCATAGGAAAATTAAACAACTCCAGAGACCTAGTTAGACCAATAGGAGACCACCAAAGAAGAACGAAACCAAAATTCAAAAATGGGGCCGGCGGGGACGGTTACTGTAGCACTATTGGCCTGCCAGATTTTGGCCTTTGATGTTGGGTTTTGGTCTGTAGCTCACACTCCTCATAACTTAGCCACTGTATTGTTTATTTTGTCCCAAATTACCTGAGTCAAAATCTGGAGCTAGTTTCCTAAGTTGCTGTTTTGAGTTTTGCGGATTTTAATAACTTGAGTTTTGAAATTGTCTTTTATCTCGATTGATTGGCATTTGTACGTCAACGATGAGGGTTGATTGACTATTTTTGCATGCGTAGGCCATAGGTTCTAACCTCTGTGTGTTTCGTGTGCCGTATCGGCTTTCTTGTATTTGATTCTTGTTTTACGATATAGCGTATTTGAAACTGTAGGTACCCCGCGTGAACTTCGAGACGACAAGGGAGAGCGTGGTGTCATTGACTCGGCAAGCGAGGATCAAGGTGGGTAGATGTATATTTACGGGGGAAGTCGGGTGGATGGCGTATAGAACCCCCGCAATTTCGTAGGGTAGGATGCGGATATGATATATATACATATGTGTTATTGTGAAACGTGAATACCTAGCAAGAAGGGATTTAGGAGACCATGGGTTAGATTGATGCTACTTGGATGAGAGTGTTTTTCGTTTAGTTTCTTAGTTGCGAAACCGTAGAGTATAGGTTGTCATACACACACACGCACACACTTGACCTTGTGTATGTGTGTGTGTGTATAGGTATGTGTGTAGGTTTATATATATACATACATACATACATACATATACATGTGAGATGATGGCTAATATATGATATTTGGAGATGGGTCGATATGATCGGGCATGATGCCGTGAGTTTTGATATGTGATTGAGTCATGATCTGATGCATGACGTGATATTATAGTGGATCGTTGGGCGATGTGTATTCATATATACGATAATATGTGTTTGATGATCTTAGAATGTACGAGACTTTAGAACAGTACCCCTGATCATGATATGGTACGATGATGATACCGTGCAAAAGATGATATTATATATGATTTGACCCGTACCCTCAATTTTGGGGACGTCGTACGATGGATTTACCATACGACGTATATATATGATGATTGATCCGCACTCTTGACTCGAGGATGCCGTACTATATACTATACAGTACGTGACGCTATGAGGCTGGATCCCCTACTACTAGGTATATCGACTCGGATGATATATTAGATTTTCTTCTCCTTTCGACTAGTTTCTTAGTTAGTCTCTTAGTTATTTAGGTAGATGTTAGACTAGACTCGAGTTATACCTATTTTCAAAAATAATGAATCGTGAGTATTTTTAAAGACAGCCCGAGGGATACTACGGATTTTTCAAAGGACGCATCTTTTCTCAAAAACCCCGTAACCCCCACTTTTTAAAAAACCACGATTCGTGCTATTTCAAAAACACTAAAACCGTATGACTCGTGCCTGATATGTATATTTACATGTTTCATTTACTATTCATTTGCTCTGTTACTTTTATGCCGTTCTCATTGCATTGCATATTTATTACATGTGTTTTCTTACGTTATTATGAACCCCGTCTGTTAGGACACCAGCACGATCATCGATGATGCGCATGTTCCATGTACACCTACTTGCCGGCGCACACACATCATCATCGGTAATTGCCATGTCATGTACACTTTAGAAAACGCTACATCATTTGGTATAACCTGCTAGTTAGTAGTTTAAACATGTTATCAGCATACTTGCTCTCATATGCTAGTTTAGATATTGCATTCCTTACTTAGATACCAATGCATTCATATATCCATTCTGTTATGCATTGTAGTGTGGTTTTATACCGATATTCACTGTTTATAGACTCATGATTTTTGAGATTTCGGATTTTCTATGAGATTTCTGGATTTTGGGGAAAACCGCAAGAATTTTATAAGCTTATTATCATTTTAAAAATGCAAGTTGCGGTTTTCTCGTGATATGATGTATGTGTAGTCCACCATGTGTTTTCCTGATTTCTGTTGGTTTTCGAGACCCGATTCGAGGAGTAGGATGAACCGTCTCGGGTACATGGTGGACCCGGTACGGTACCCCGGGACGAGAGTGTTTTTATGGGGATGACGATGAGCCTGGCAGGGGAGGACTACCTACCGGTGATGTCTAGCGTGGCGGATATCCGGAGGATACAGACCGTAGTCGTGAGATTTGATGATATGGGCCGATCCGGATTGACGGAGCCCGAGATTTTGTGGATTTATGTATAGCTGTTAGACACGGACTTCAAGATGTTTTTGAGTGTCGGTGCTGGGCACTCGGGTTTTATCTTGATTTGTGTGTCATTGTTGGACACACGTTGGATGATGTATTCTTACATGTTACACATGACATATTATTACTCATGACACGGACACGAGTATTTTGATATCACACTTACGTTATACTGTTACCCTTGTTGTAGTATTAGTATATTATTGTATGACCTAGGAGATCGTCATACATTCGGTTTCTACCCGGTGATTTCTTCTACTCACGAGTTGGCAACTCACCCCCGTTGTGCCACAATTTTCTTGCAGGTTTAGCCGTACAGGTTCCGTAGTGGTTTGCTGGCACTTCACTTTCTTCCAGGTGATTGCTGGATAGGTGGGATACATTTGCTTCGTGACCACCAGTATATGTTGTATATTAATCTCACTTGTATCTAGGTAAACTCCATCAACCAGACTTGTATATTTAGTAGACTTAGATAAGCTCAGTTTGTATATTCTTTCGGCCTTAGAGTCGCGCTCATGTATTTATTGATGTTTTCTGGGTGTTCTTGATGATGCATGTTTTCCTTATCCTTATTCTGAGTTTTGATCCTCACCTTCGGCGTTGTATATTTGCATTACTTGCGTGGTTGTTTCCGCCAATTGGCGAAGAGCTAGCTCCTGCTTGGGGATGCCTTATATTATCTTGTTTGTACCGTTTTCGGGTTGAGTTTTACAAGGGTGGTGCTGCCTAAATTTTCAATGACGAAAATGTTTTCAAGTTACATATGAACATTGTGTTTTCGTATACTATTATCTATGTTTTATAGAGAGAACTTGATTTCAGTAACCTTATTTCAAAACTGCACATCTACTATTTTCCCTAAAAAGGTTTAGATTTCTGGGCTTTTGGCTTACTTGAATTAGGTAGGGTCCTATAGACTTCACACGATTCAAGTGCCAGTCACGTGCCTTTTCCGGGTCGTGACAATGACGATCTCGGGTCTACAGACTCTGTACCAGTGTTACCAGAGGACTGCTATCTGACTATAGGTATACTACCAACTAGGAGTCCTCGGCGAATCCCTTCGGTGTACCCATTCTCTAATGAGCACATGTGTACCATCTTTGATGTCACACACCAATGGTTATGGGATCAATTACCGCCCTCTAAGGGATAAGAAACGTACACAATAGTCTACTCTACAATATCGATGCCCTTGTCTCAATATCCCCTCGACTAGGAACTGTTAAAGGATGTACTTTTAGACAACCCTGGCCCCACCAGTATGATCTCATAATAGTCCAAGTAGTCAAGTACATATCCTAAGCGCTTTATCAACATGTAAGAGATAGACAGTATAAAAATACCAGTCTACATGTTAAGATAAAGGTAATCAGATAACATACTATCATGTTGAGCAAACAAGTCCTCTATATATATGTCCAAGCATCCACTATATCAACAATAATGGCCTCTAGGGCATACATATTCCTAACAATCTCCCACTTGCACTAAGGGCAATTGTTGTAATATCTCATACCCAATATCCCAAAAATCTCTCGAATCGCATTTGGGGGGTTGGCCTTTGTGAGTGGATCCGCTGTGTTATCCTCTGTGTCAACTCTCCTGACCTCAATCTCCCAGAGATCAACCATCTCCCTGATCAGGTGATACCACATAAGAATATGTCTGGATTGTAGATAGGACCGGGGTTCCTAGGCCAAAGCCACAACTCTATTGTTATCACAATTCTTAGGTATTGGATGCTCAATGGTAGGAACCAAGTTCATCTTATGAACTTATTCATCCAAACAGCCTCTTTGGCAGCATCGTTGGTAGCGATGTAATCAGCCTCTATCAACGAGTCTGCTACGATATATAGCTTAGAACCCTTCCAATGTACCGTCCCTCCACTGAGGGTAAAGACAAAACCCGAGACTGACTTTCAGTCATCCTTATCACTCTAGATGCTCGAATCGGTAAAGGACTCTACCTGGAGTTCACCGTTACCATACACCAAGAATATTTCTTTAGTCCTTCTCAAGTACTTAAGAACATTCTTCACAGCTATCCGGTGCTTTTCCCAAGATCTTTTTGATACCTAATCACTACACCTAGTGAGTAAGCTACATCCGGTCTGGTACACAACATCGCATACATGATAGAGCTTACCGCCGAAGCAAAGGGTATCTCTTGAATGCAAGCTTTCTCCAAATCAGTCTTAGGAGACATCTCTTTAGAGAGAGTGATTCCTAAACAAGCGGGTACATTACCATGCTTAGAATTTTCCATACTAAACACCTTTATTATGGCGTCTATGTACCTAGATTACGACAATCCCAACATCCGTTTAGATCTATCTCTATAGATCTTTATCCCCAGGATGTAGGAGGCATCAGTTAGATCTTTCATGGAGAACTTGTGTGACAAGAGGAGCTTAACCGATGTAGCATAGGAACATGGTTTCCTATTAAGAGTATGTCACCCGCGTACAATATGAGGAAGACAACCTTACTCTCTACAACCTTCTTATATATACATGGTTCATCTACCTTTTTAATGAAGTCAAACTCTTTGTCAGCTTCATCAAAACAGATGTTCTATCTCCGCGATGCCTGCTTTAATCCGTAGATGGATTTAAGTAGGTTGCACACGCTTCCGCTGCTTCCACTATCTACGAAGCCCTCTGGCAGTGTCATAAACACGCTCTCTTCTAAATCACCAATTAGAAAAGCGGTTTTGACATCCAGCTGCCAGATTTCGTATACATGGTATGCAGCAATGGCAAGTAGGATCCTGATGGACTTAAGCATAGCGACGGGAGAAAAGGTTTTATCATAGTCGATACCAGGTTATTGATGAAAATCTTTTGCTACAAGTCTAGTTTTGAAAGTCTCAACTTTTCCATCTACACCAAATTATCTTTCTCAAAGATCCACTTATTCCCGATGGGTTTTACCCCTTCAGGAGCAACATACAAAGTCAATACTTTGTTGGTGTACATGGATTCCATCTCAGATCGCATAGCATCCATCCATTTCACAGAGTCCCCACTCGTGATGGCCTGCTCGAAACTAATTGGGTCATCATCATCCATGATGCAATCCTCGCTCCCACCGTCTATGAGAAAACCGTAGTATCTCTCAGGTGGATGAGGAACCCTACTTGATCTGCGGAGTGGCTGCGGTTCATCGGGGACTATTGAATTCTCCGGTTCCATCAAATCGTCAGTTATAATTTGTGTTTCTGGAACTTCTTCCAGTTCTACCTCATTGCCACTAATTTCTTTCACAAGAAATTCCTTTTCTAAAAAGGTGGCATGTCGAGAAACAAAACACCTTTTGTTCCTCGGTATGATAGAAGATATACCCTCGCGGATATTTAGGATATCCTACAAACTTGCACAGAACCGACCTTGCCTCAAGCTTGTCCAGATCTTGCTTTTCAACATAGGCCGGGCAGCCCCATATCTTAACTCGTTTAAGAGATGGTCTCTTCCCATTCCATATCTCATATGGAGCGGTAGACAACGGATTTGGTTGGAACACTATTCAATAGAAATGCATCTATCTCAAGTGCATAACCCCAAAAGGAAATAGGCAACTCATCAATACTCATCATAGAGCGCACCATATCTAATAGGGTGCATTTCCTTCATCCCGATATACCGTTGTGCTATGGTGTATATGGAGGAGTAAGCTAAGAGAGTATCTTATTCTCTTTTGAATAGTCTCGGAATTCCGTGCTCAAGTATTCTCCTCTCCGATCATTTCGAAGGATTTGAATACTTTTACCTATCTGGTTCTCAACTTTGTACTTTATATTCCTTGAATTTCTCAAAAGATTCAGATTTGTGTTTCAACAGGAATCCATGTCTGTATCTTAAGAGATCATCGGTGAATGTAGTAAAGTACGAGGAACCATTCCTGGCATGTATAGACATAGGACCGCATACATCACCATGTATCTGTCCAAGAGTTCAGTAGCTCTTTCTCCGTTTCCAGTAAACGGAGATTTGGTCACCTAGCCTTTGAGACATGACTGTCAAGTTTCATAAGATGTAAATTCGAATGGATTCAAATATGCATCCTTATGGAACTTTAGCTAGTCTTGTCTCATGGATATGACCTAGTCTATAATACCACAAGAAGACTTCGTTAATTTCTAAACTGTTCCTCTTGTGTGTGTTCTGTACGTTTAGAACCGTGGTTTGATTCAGAACGTGTATACTGTTATACAACGTACCATACCCAATCAACACTTGATTTAGGAAAATATTCATAATATTTTGGTACAGAATAATAGTCTCTTAGAATCAATATATTACCAGTTGGTAACACTAGGTGATATTTGCCAACTGCCTTGGCCGCAACAATTGCGCTTTTCCCTACTAATAGAGACATATCACTCTTTCTCAGTTCTCTGTTATGAACACACTCGAAGAAGATGCAGCAACATGCTTTTTCTTCGTACAGGTGGGTAGAAATCCTGATATTCTCCTATTCCTTGCTCAGATATATAACAATCATAAGGTAGAGCGGAACCTAGCCCAGTATAATGTTAGTTGTATGTATGCCCTAGAGGCTATTATTATACATGATTGTATATTATAGTGGATGCTGGGACATATATAGGGAGGACTTTCTTGCTTGACATGATAGTATGTTATCTGGTTACTCTTTATCTTAACATGTACACTTACTGTCTCTCTGTTACATGTTGATAAAGCCCTTAGGATATGTACTTGACTACTGGGACTATGATGCAGATCATACTAGTGGGACCAGGGTGAAGGGTTATTTATCATGACAGTAAGGTTTCGGGAGGCATCATACATGCCAATTTTAAATTTTGTCATGTTTAAACAACCCTAAAACATAATCGTTAACTAGAGAATGATACGGAATCAATAAAGTAAACATCTTTACTACTAAGTGAGATGGATTATAACCTTTGTAGTCCGTTCCTTTGCTTCTAAAGCTCCGAGTTGAAGTCCCTTCGCTGCGATCATCATGCTCCCGGACACTAGAGAGGTTCCATAAGGTGAATGAGGCATCCTTGCTTGTAGTCTTCACAATCCAAGATGATCTACATCAAAGCAACACAAACCCAAGCTTTCACTTCACTCATGAGGTATTAGTGAAGCAAACACCCTAATCTAAATAGCTAGAATAGATGAGGATGATGAAGTAGGAATTTTTCTCTCTTTTGTTTTTCTATTTCTCACAAACATTCATCACGAAATGAAAAGCTAGAAAGCTTTTGTAAGAATGAAGAAGAAGATGAAGTTGTGATGAAAGAATGAATTATTATTGAGGTTAGAAATGCAAGTTAGGGTTAAGCATGTAATGCTTAACCCTTGCAGGGACTTGACCATGGTCTAGGGTTAGGGTTTGATAAACAAATATCATAGCAAAATATCAAGAGAGAAGACTTAGTCAACATAAACAAATATCATAACAAAAGTCTTTTCTTTTGAATTAACTAATATATATATATATATATATATATATATATATATATAACCCTAATCTTAGCCATGGTAAGAATCTCATAACCCTAGTTGCAAGTGTAACCCTAACATGTTACAATATCACATATCACATATATAATATTTTGTAACAAAAGAAAAGAATTCATTAAACATATATCACATATATGTTAAATGTATCCAAATGTGAGAAAATGAAATACTTAAGTGAGCATTATATTAGTTAATGTAATTTAATATATCTAATATATAATTCTACATTAAATTATTAAATCAACACTTGATTTAATAATCCGGCTATATTACATATAACTGACTAATATAATATGTATCATTTTATCGAATCAACACTTGATCCGATAACCCGGCTATATCACATATAACCGGCCGATATCACATATCGCGAGAATAGAATACGGTATCACAAATCATATTAATCTCGGTCCCGCACATATCACATATGTGCTCCTACTCCATTTCGCCTGAGCCAGGAAACCTCTGTGTAAGACTCTAAAGACTCGTCAATACGCCGGCAGTAGGTGATGATCATATCAAACACCCACAAGCTGCAAGCGGTCAGCTAAACGTAACACCCACCCGGGTATTGAGCGATCAGAAGATCAATGTCACGACCCAAATGTGGTACGTGACCGGCACTTAAAATACGTGACATCTAAAGACGTCGACGCCGTTCAAGTAACCCGAAACCCGGAATCTAAACCTTTTTTAAAATTATTGGAGGTGGGTTTTAAAATAGTCATCCGATGAAATCAGTTTAAAAATAACATTTGAATTTAACTAAATATTTTGAAAAGCATCTATGATGTTTTGAAATTTGATGTCACCTCCTTTACATTTTTTTGTAAAACCCGATACGACATAATATTAAAATAACCTCCCAACGGAAGCTAGTCTCTATGTCCAACGATGGAGCAACCAACAATCTAAATCAGAAATCGACTCCAAAGGGTGCGACATCACCACACATAACTCTAAGTCTCGCTTCTAAGTCCACAATATACCATTTCTAAGTTGATGGAGTTTCCATTAGATACAAGAATATATGAATAATCAAGAGTGAATATGATACAATAATAACCCACTTACCAATCAATCCCCGAAAAGAATGTGTGCCCAAGCCGCCGATAATCCAAGCGGTAAAACCTGCAAGAAACTGTGGCACAACGGGGATGAGTTGCCAACTCAGTGAATAAAAGTTATCAAAAGGTAGAAATCGAAATGCATGACGATACCTAGGTCATAAGTTTAGTCCTATCATAATCTGTACTAATATACTATATGATACGCATATGTGCAATACTAACTATCATGCAGTCCCAAGTATAATATCTCAATGTCATATGAGTCAAAATCATGAATCTATAGTTCATGTTGGAATTCCTTTTTGTATATGAATGTCTGTACAAATATATGCAGATACTGTCCCCCGGATCGGTCCTGGTTGATTGCAATAAATAATATCTAACTGTGTACCTCATGATAATGATCATATCAATATATATATAGATGTCCAGCATCGACATCGAAATCCGAAATCTCTCGTGTCCAGTATCGACACGTAAATATAGATACCGTCGACACCATCTCAACAGATGATCGCCACCCGATATCCTGGCTACGATCAATATCCCCTGGATATCTGTCGTGCCCAATCGAACCCGGTCAGTATCCCCTGGATATCTGCCGTGCTCATCTCAATCTCCGGTATCGAGTATCCTCGTTAGGCTCCCCGCCTATAACTGCGGTTTTCCTGCCCCTCGGTCTCGAACCGGGTCCACCATGTATCCGACTGTATAGCTCCCCCACTCAATCCGGATAATAACAAGTCCGAAGCCGTATAGCTCCCCACTCGGATCGGAATCAGAATCAGAAAACACAAAACTCATGGTGGACGTTTAACTCATCATATCAAAATATCAAGTGAGGAATAAGAATACTTGCATAGATTATATTGATGATATATTATATATATATATATATATATAACAGTGTCCCATAACACCGATATATATCATCAGGAGTAAAATACCCAGAAATTCCAAGGAAATCAAATACAGCGTCTATAGTACTAATATTCGTAATCTACAACAGGAATAAGAAAAGATTACGTAATCATATCACATAAGCATAATAATCTCAATTCTACTGTGTCATGGCACTATTAATGATGTGTAGTGTAGCATACGCGTCTGTGCTGGTGCAACATGGCAATCATTAGTATTTGTGCAAGTGTTCTACGGTGTAACAACCTATTTATTTTAATACATATATAACAGCACGGTTCTACAGTGACATGGCAGTACCAATGAGGTGTAGTGTAACAAATATTCACGTGCTTGTGCAGTATAGTACTCATTGGTATTTGTGCAGTGTTCTATTAGAGTGTGTGTGACGCAGAAACGTATAATATGGATAATATAATGCAAACATGTAAATTAATCTAAACGGAACTATTGTAATTACTTGCTATGAGGTATACCATTATCTTTAGAAATGATCGAAACGTTAAGTTTGAAATAAGGAAGCCGCCGTAGATTTAAAATAGATATTCGTTTTGGAAATCGGCACCGCATCCTAGTATTTTATAAAAAGGCAACTAATCGTAGTTTTTAAAAGAATATAGCTCACACAAGCATTACATCCTAAAACGGAATATAACCGAACTCTACGGGTCAAAGGATAAATTGGCCGTTATTCGGCATACAAATTCAATCATTTCCAATACGTATAAATCCTTGTATTATATCTCATCATATAGCTATATCCATATCGTACGGACCAAATATCACGTATATCTCATTTAAAACTACATATGAAACTTTATGCAAATGAAGGGCATACAAGATGCAATACTATATCAATACCTTGAAGAAAAGCTAAACTTAACTAGATATCATAATAATAGTTATAAGGTTGCGAGGGTGCCATATGCCATCCACCCGATTTCCCCTATAGATGTAAATCTACTCACCAACTTAATAAACTTACTGAATCCACGTTGCTATATCGCCAACCCCGTCTCGGAATCTTCGAATTGCACCTATATTCGTATTTAAATCGCATAGATGTAAATATCCTATTGACAACCAAAACAACAAGCTAAACGCACGTAGGTTAGAACCTACAGCACACTTAACCCAAAAACGACAATATAATTCTGTCGTTAATGTATAAACGTTAACGGTTTAGCTGCAACATCAAAATACGAAAACTCCGTATCGTAAAAATCAGAAATTTGATAAAACCACTTCTAAAACGTTCCCAAATTTTACTATATAAATATTTAAACAACCCAAACAATATAGAGACTAATCAAATACCGAAAATAGGCCACAGAAGAAAAACCAACAAAAAAGGGCATAAGGGGGCCGGCGTCGCCGGATTTTGGGATTTTGTCGCCGGATTTTGTGGGGAGTTTGGGGCTTAGGTTTTAAGTGTAGTCTTCTAGTTGGTTCACTATTCTTTTGGTCTTACTAGTTTTTCTAGTGATTAAACTTATTAGTTCCAGATTCAATTATAGTGAACTAGATAACACCAAAAACCTAGTTTATGATACTGCATCAACTAAACATGCTATGTGATGATATCGTGAGTTACAGAATTTAAGTTAATCTGAGCTAACCCTTTTTCTGGTTGTGACAGGTAAAAACAGAACTCATGACAAGATGTGTCCGTATCGTATCTAAAGATTTTAACCTCAAAACTGATATTTGCTCCCAGATTTCACATACTGATAAACTAACTTAAACTAACAATACCAAATAGATTTAATCCACACACACAGACCTACCCTACCAACTAAAAACCCTAACTCACCAAGAAGTCCGGCGAGGTCGGAATTATTGTGATGGTCACCGGCCAAAATCCGAGCATCTAGGTTCGTTTTCCTATGGTTGATTCTAGGTCTAGATTATAAGATCAAGGTACTGTTTGATCAATTTTTTTATCATCTAAACTATAGCAGATCTTCACAGAGCTAAACTTTTCCTATAATACGATATCCGATTTCTAAACAAAACATTACTAACTTAAGTTACAGGGTTTGAAGTTATACCTATTGAATGATTCACAAGAGAACTCCAGCTCAAGAATCCTATGATAGAATCATCGAAGGGTTGTAGTGTATTGTGTTTGATGAAGGGTACACTTGATGAAGGAAGTCATTGCTCTCTCTCTCTATGGTATGAACACTTAGAGAATTTTATTGGTTGGAGCTAAAAAGGGTATTGTTTCAGTTGGAATAGCTACTAAATTTCTCTAAGTATCATGTTTAAATAGGTGATCAGTCGAAAATATTGCATATTTTAACCGGCAATTTCCTTATCATTTGCATCCATATAGAAGTGTACGGTATTCATAATTCACATATTAGCAAATCGGTCGCAAAATATCAGATTACATGTATTCGACCTTAAAACCGGCATTTCTAGGGAAATTGACTGCATTTCATCACATAGCATATTTTCTATATCTTGCAACCCGTGTTTCGTAGTCTGTGCAGGAAAAGAGAAGCTTGCTCGATCATTACATTGCTCGGCCATTACAATTGCTCGTAAACTCATTGAACGCAAATCTGGTATCAACACAGAAGGGAAATTGCAATTCTAAACATCAAAGAAAAGCCCAAACTACAGTGCAAAGCTTCACCAGAAAGCCCAAGGCCCAAGCTCATTAAGGCGCCGCGGAAGCGCGGTCATTACCTGGTTCTTGCGGCGGAAGAGCGGCCCATTGGTGACATCAGCTCCTCAATTTCAGTGCAAAACTCCTGTTTCAGTGGCTACAGCTCAATAATGCACACAAATTTCTAGAAAACTCCAGAGAGTTCTACCAGATCAGCAAACACTTTGAGCTTCACTTAATTAGCCTATTATTCTAGAACTTTCCCTAAACCCTAGCTTAAACCCTAAGCTAACTCCTAACAAACTCCTTCTAGAAACTCTTCAACAAACTTTTGGAGGGAAAGGGAAATTCAAACTTAAACCTAGGGTTTGGGAGTTCTATAAATAAGACCCTAGGCTCATTATCTCCACATGATTCAACCTTGGGAAAGCTTAGAAAAATCAATCTCTTTCTTCATCCCCTCTTCCTCAAGTTTAGTGAGAGAGCTTGTAGGAAACCCTAACCCTAAATCCAACCACAATTCAAGATCTTGAGTGCAAGCCAAGCAAGATGCCTTCAACCCTTTTATGAGCCGAGCCGATCTTCAATCGGGCAAGAGATCAAAGTAGATCCACGATCCACGGAGACGAGCGAAGCCGAGTCAACGATCGATTTCTTCTTCTTGTAGATTCTTGAAAGAATGTATTGAAATTGTTGATTAAATAAAAGGTGATATTCTTTTATCTTGTTTTCTTTAAATTCCGCATCATGTTATCTTTACAATTCTTGAAT
Organism: Agapanthus africanus; assembly: GCA_030015575.1. Lineage (NCBI taxonomy): Eukaryota > Viridiplantae > Streptophyta > Magnoliopsida > Asparagales > Amaryllidaceae > Agapanthus > Agapanthus africanus. Next base: position 552,675,524 of record JASDDO010000024.1, on the reverse strand, counting down.
ATTATCTGTGTGGTGATGTGTGAATAAAACTCCGCTCGTCGAGGAGTCGAGACGGATAATAGAATGATGATGTAACATAGCTTTAATCGATTCTTGATTCCCACGAGTTTTATAAACCCTAACTAGTTCAAGAAACGACGACCCATTTCGTTTCGATGCTTTCTTGATTGACATCGATCGAAATTGGGGAGTTACGATCGTTTCTTGAATTTGGTAGAGGCTAGAAAAGGAATGATATCGACTAAAGAACAAGGGTTATAGGATGAAACCCTAGTTTCACGATAAAGCCCCAACTCTCGTCGATCATCATCAATCTAGTATCAATCCTTCGAAGGACAAGAACACGATATCTTTAGATTACATCACGTCTATTGACCCGATCGATTCCTACGAGCCCCTCTTATATTCTTGATTGTTGATTGGAAATATTATCAAAACAACCGATTCTTGATTGTTTATAGTTTCTTGATTCTTGAGTAAAGAATAGTGACACTTGAATACAAATCATTCTTGAATCATGTTTTCTTTTATTGTTGCTTAACTTTTCATTTCAAACGTATCGAAATACAAGTGAATCGTGCAATCCCTGTGGACGATCCGCACTCATTCATTAACTACATCCGACACCGTAGTTTGATTGCGGTCAAAATAGTTTTTGGTTGTGAAGTTCTTTACAAATTTCTCTATATACTACACAACGGGAAAAACGATCAATCAAAATGGCGCCGTTGCCGGGGATTACGCGCTAATTCATTTGCATTTATAGTTTGAAGTGAAAGAATTATTACGTTTTACTTCTTGAAATCAAAATTCGTACAAACTCTTACACGTGTGTTGTGATTTGATTGCAAGGAGATCTGGAGCATTCTGTGCTGTGGAAAAATTATTTGGGATATACCAGAGAGCTGGAGATAGGAACAGAAAGCAGCTGAAGAAGTTTGGTACAGTGATCCCATCAACAAGCCGCGTAAGCGCGGCATATACATGGTTATTGCGGCGGAACCGCCGCAGTCTTGAGGGTTCTCTGGAAAATTTTCCAGCAGGTGATTTCTTGCTCTCTCTCCTCGCCCTTTTTAGCTCCAATTAACACTTTGCTGCAGGATTCTTTGCAAATAAATCGCAGCGCGCAAAAGCAAAATAAAAATTTGTGTGTGATTTTGATTTCTTGGTTGTTTGCATTCTAATACGGAAATTTAAGGGGCACGGCCAAATCCAAATTAGGTGGGGATTTCATTACCCTTCCTAGGCCCCGAAAATCGCAAAACTTGCATCCGCATTACCCTCATTAATTAAAAGAAATCTAGAGAAGACTCTAAGGACTGTCGCGCTCAATAGGACAAGAGAAGGTCGTGGGTAATTCATTGCTTATCCGCGTTTTCTTGTGGTGCCTAAGGCGAGTGTGTCTAAGGCTAGTGGTTATTAATTAGGTCCACTGTAGTGGTGGTTCCTTCCCACTTACCTGGCACTTATCCGGCCACAGGGGGACAAAGAGGCAGTGGAGGATTCTATCCTGCGGCTTGTCTTTTGGCAGTTAGGAGCGGTCTAGAGATCGGACCTAGGTGACCACTAGATTCTAGGGTTGTGTGCTGCATTTGTTTTGTCGCATCATTTTTTCAAAATCCGTCCCTTTTTCAAAAGCAAGCACCGCATTCATTTTACCCCTAATTATAAGTCAACGCTGCCACTTGTACTAACCCTTTTTAGTACAAGATAGGCTGGACACGGGATTCTAGTGCCCGTTTAGTCCGCGTACCCTTTATCGACTTCGAAGTCGATAATTCTCCATTTACCTTTTCTTTACCCACTACCACACCCACACCGATGGATCCGAATCCATCGAACTTCTTTAACCCTAATCTGCCACCGTCCGTTGGTGCGCAGAATCCTACTCCACCCCACATTTCTCTCCAGGAAAGATGCTATCCACATAGAGGTCCTCTTTCGACCTGCTTATCCACACCACTAGCCAATGGGGATAACTTTGAGATTAAGCCCCAGTATATCAATCTTTTACCCAAATACCACGGACTCGAGACCGAGGACGCTTACGTTTTCATTACCAAATTTGAAAACGTATGCGCAATGATGGGTACGTCTCAACTTTCAGTGGATGCTATGCGTCTACGACTTCTCCCATTTACCTTGTGCGATATAGCCGAGAAGTGGCTATATAACACCACCGCACATTCTATTACGAATTGGGAAGAATTCGTCGCTGCATTCCTTAAGAAATTTTACCCAGTCCAAAAGACGGCTCGAATCCGTAGCGAACTGAACCAATTTGCCCAGCTCCCTGCCGAACCATTTTCAAAATACTTTGAACGTTTCAAGGATCTATTGGTTCAATGTCCTCACCACGGCATCCCGAGATGGGAGCTTTGCCGAATCATATATGAGGGCAGTAACCCTAGCACTAAACAGAACCTTGAAAACATGTGTCAAGGTACATTTATGACTAAAGATGACGGGGAAGCTTGGCGATACTTAGAAGAGTTCGCTGCAAAATCACTAATTTGGGAGAGTGGAACACAACCATTGAATAGGGGTGGCGTACACCAAATAGATGTGTCCATAGGTGTTCGAGCTGAAATGGCAGCAATGCAAAAGAAGCTCGACGCTATGGAACACAAATTTGCAGTAGCCTCCCTAAACCCAATGTCGCTCCCCAAAACTGTTTGTGGGTGCTGTTCTGATCCGTCACACTTAACGGAAGAATGTCCATTAAACTCTGCGTTTCAAGGTCACGAGCATTCTAATGCCGCATTTCAACGACCTCGAAACGATCCATATTCTTCCACGTACAATCAGGGTTGGAGGAACCACCCGAATTTTGCTTGGAACCAATCACAATCTCAAAACACGGTTCCAAACACGAATCAATTTCAACGGGCTCTTCCTCCACCACAACAGCAACCCCTACAACTCACTCAGCACCCCTACCCGTCACAAAATTTCCAAAATCAGGGCAACACTCCTGCACAGTCTAATCATATGCAGCCCTGTGCTGACGATTTCTCTCAATTCACTCAAACCATGAAATCACTTTTATCAAATTTCATGGATGTTTCGACTGAGGTTAGATCTTCCGTCAGTGAAATAAAGAAAAACTCAGCGTCCCAAGCTGAGAGTATTCGCACGATGGAAGCTGAAATCGCACGCTTAAAAGCCGAAATGAGTGCGAGAGAAAAAGGGAAACTTCCCTCTCAACCCCTACAGAATCCTGGGCATTACAATGTAAATGCCATTACAACGTTGAGATCGGGAAGAGTGCTGAACAATCATGTCGGGGAAGGTATTGATGATACTGAAAATCATATCAACACCCCGGCTGAGTCTTTCCCACACACACACACTTCACCTTCTGATCCTTCTTCTTCTACCAAACCACCTTCGCACGAGCCTATTCTCCATTTCCCTTTAGGCTCAACACCTTCACCCAACCCTTATAGTTCTCCACAGACGATCCCCACACCTCCTTTGGGACCTCGTCTACCCCCCTTTCCTTCTCCTATGATGGACCCTGCGCTTATTGCGAAAGCTCCTTACCCGAATCGGCTAAGGGCTAATAGAACGAGTCCTCATATGGAGAAAATTTTAGAGATGTTCAAACAGGTTAACATCAATATCCCTCTCCTAGATGCGATTCAGCAAGTCCCCGCTTATGCGAAGATTCTTAAGGACTTGTGCACTAGGAAGAGGAAGACCCAAGTGCCGAAGAAGGTCTTTATGTCTAACAATATCAGCACTGCTTTTATACCCCAGCTTCCAAAGAAAAGAAAGGACCCAGGTTGTCCTACAATATCGATTTCGATTGGGGGTAAAAACATAAATCGTGCTCTTTTAGACCTTGGCGCGAGTGTTAACCTGTTACCTTATTCTGTCTATGAGCAATTAGGGATTGGAGAGCTGAAACCTGCTCATTGCACTCTCCAGATGGCAGACCGATCTATCACCAAACCAAGGGGTGAATTAGAGGATGTGTTGATAAAGGTCGGGGAATTTGTTTTCCCTGTAGACTTCATTGTGCTCGACACACATCCTGTAGCAAACCCCCGGGGCCAAATTCCGGTGATTCTAGGTCGTCCTTTCCTTGCCACTTCCAACGCTGTTATAAACTGTAGAAATGGTTCAATGAATTTATCATTTGGAAATATGACCATTGAACTAAACATCTATAAAGTTGGAAGTCAGCCATCAGAACCCTCGGCTCATATTTTAGATGTGTGCTCTGTCCATGAGATCGCTCCCGACAGTTGTGGAGCTGAGGATCTTTGCTTTACTGATCTCGATGACATTAGCACATCTCTGTTTGACTTTGCACAAGATCTTAGTGAGGACACTTTACCTGCACATGAGTCCTGCACTTCTGAATTTTCTCCACCCGAGTCTGTATCTTTCACAGGCTCTGAGCTTCTTTGTAGATCCAAAAATCAATCTATGACCCTTCCTTCTATCATTTCTCCGCCTGAGTTAGATCTCAAAATTTTACCTTCTCACCTCAAATATGCATATCTAGGTGAGAACGAGTCACTACCGGTTATCATTTCCGCTTCTCTTGCATCAGAGCAAGAGAATGCACTTTTATCGGTATTGAGATCTAACAAAGAGGCGTTTGGTTGGAGTATGGCGGACATCAAAGGGATTAGTCCCTTGATAGTTGAACATCATATACATGTGATGGATGATGCCAGACCGACCCGAGAACCACCGAGACGGTTGAATCCCGTCATGAAGGAAGCTGTCATGAAAGAGATCGTCAAATGCTTAGATAGTGGTATTATATACCCCATCTCCGATAGCCAGTGGGTAAGTCCTATACATGTCGTTCCTAAGAAATCCGGCATCACAGTTATCACTAATGAAGCGAATGAGTTGATTCAGACACGCGCCCAAACTGGGTGGCGTGTATGCATCGATTATAGAAAACTCAACGCTGCTACGAGGAAAGATCATTTTCCTCTACCATTTATTGATCAAATGCTGGAACGCTTAGCGGGACGAGAGTTCTATTGTTTTATGGACGGATACTCAGGCTACAATCAGGTCCCCATCGCCAAAAAGGATCAAGATAAAACCACTTTTACTTGTCCTTTTGGTACCTTTGCTTACAGTCGCATGCCCTTTGGGTTGTGCAATGCTCCAGCTACCTTTCAGCGGTGTATGATGGGGATATTCTCTGATATGGTAGAGAATTTCTTGGAGATCTTTATGGACGACTTCTCGATTTTTGGAGACTCTTTTTCTGATTGCCTAGCGAATCTTGACGCTGTTCTTACTCGTTGCAAAGAGAAGAACTTGACTTTGAACTGGGAAAAATGCCACTTTATGGTCCAAGAAGGAATAGTCCTTGGACATGTCATTTCACAGAAAGGCATTGAGGTTGACAGAGCTAAAGTAGATGTCATTCAAAACCTCCCTCATCCCAAAAGCGTCAAAGATATTCGCTCTTTCCTTGGCCATGCGGGCTTTTATAGGAGATTCATAAAGGATTTTAGCAAAATTGCTAGACCTTTAACACTACTCCTGGCCAAGGATACGACCTTCCACTTCGACTCGGATTGCGAGATAGCTTTCGACTCACTAAAATACTCACTCATTTCAGCCCCCGTTTTATCATCACCAAATTGGGACTAACCCTTTGAGCTGATGTGTGACGCATCTGATTTTGCAGTAGGTGCAGTCTTAGGACAGCACATCGATAAGATGCCACACGTGATTTACTATGCAAGTAAGACCTTGAATGATGCGCAAATCAATTATACAACCACCGAGAAAGAGCTTTTAGCGGTTGTATTTGCATTGGAAAAATTCAGGCCTTACTTAATCGGCTCACCTATAGTTGTGTATACTGACCATTCCGCTTTAAAACATCTTCTGGCGAAGAAAGATGCAAAAGGTCGACTAATACGTTGGATCCTACTGTTACAAGAATTCGATCTTGTTATCAAAGATAAGAAAGGATGTGAAAACGTAGTAGCTGACCACCTTTCACGCATCGTTTCTTCCCCTGTGACCCTTCCGATCAATGATTCATTCCCTGATGAACAACTCTTGAGCGTATCCGCTGAACCATGGTTCAGGGATATTGTGAACTTTCATGCCACTGGACTTATACCGAGCGATTGGTCAAAACAGGACAAATACCGCTTTCTTTCCCAAGTAAAACACTTTTACTGGGATGAACCCTATTTGTTTAAATATTGTCCTGATCAGATCATTCGCCGGTGCATCCCAAATGAAGAGTTCAAGAGTGTTCTTTCATTTTGTCATGATCAGGCTTGTGGGGGTCACTTTGGTCCTAGAAAGACTGCGGAAAAGGTTTTGCAATGTGGATTTTATTGGCCGACCTTATTCAAGGACGCATTTGAGTATTGCAAAACCTGTACACAATGTCAGTATACGAGTAGAATATCCCAGAGGAATGAGATGCCTCAGCAACCCATTCTGGTTGTTGAAATGTTTGATGTTTGGGGCATTGATTTTATGGGTCCTTTTCCCAAGTCCTTTGGGAATCTGTACATTTTGCTGGCGGTTGATTATGTCTCAAAGTGGGTAGAAGCCATTCCATGTCGCACTAATGACAGGAAAGTTGTCATTAAGTTCTTGAAAGAGAACATCTTTTCGCGATTTGGACACCCACGCGCTATCATTAGCGATAATGGGACACACTTCTGCAACAAGTCTTTCGAGACTCTGATGCGGAAATACTCAATCAACCACCGTCTTTCTACACCCTATCACCCCCAAACAAGCGGGCAGGCTGAGATCTCAAACAGACAAATCAAACTTATCCTGGAGAAAACTGTTGCTAAGAATAGAAAAGACTGGTCGACCAAATTGGCGGATGCTCTTTGGGCATTCAGGACTGCATATAAGACCGACCTAGGAATGTCTCCATATAGGATAGTGTTTGGAAAAGCATGTCATCTACCTGTCGAGATAGAGCATAAAGCATTGTGGGCTATAAAAGAAATAAATTTTGATCTAAACCTTGCTTGCAACTTTCGGAAGCTGCAACTTAACGAGCTAAGCGAACTCCGCGATGAAGCTTATGATAATGCTGTAATCACGAAGAATAGGACTAAGGTTTTTCACGATAAAAGCATTTTAAGGAAAACATTTTTACCTGGTCAACAAGTCCTTCTTTATGATTCACGATTACACCTTTACGCGGGTAAGCTCCGATCTCGATGGAAGAGACCATTTGTTGTGCGGTCTGTATACCCGCACGGGGCAGTAGAAGTTGAAAATGTTAAAAATGGCACTGTTTTCAAAGTAAATGGACATAGACTAAAGCCGTATTTTTCCACTGACCCCACGGAGGAGCTCTTGTTCTTACAAGAGCCAGTTTATTTGGATTAAAATTCCTCCGTCTCACCTTCATATCCTGTATATCATTGCATCATCCTTTGAATGAAGGTGAGTAAAAGATAAGTTTGGGGGAAGTTCTTCACTTATATATTTTGCCCCCACTAATAATTCCCCCCAGTCTTACAGATTTTTTGTAGGTATAGCTGTCGGCAACAGTGAGGACACTGTTGAAAACAAGTTTGGGGGAGGTTTGTGCTTATTTTCGCATCATTTGCATATCATCTGCATAAGCACAAAACATTTCTTTAAAAATCTATAAAAATTGAAAAATTTTCAAAACCCATAAAAATTTAAAAATTTTCAAATATAAAAATAATTTTAATATTTACACTTTTTTGTATATAAATAAGATAATGAAAGTTTAGATAGTGAACAATTACATCCATGAGATTAGAAAAATTTTAGAAAACTAAGAAAATTAGAAGTTTTCTTATACGAACTAGTAATAAGTAGTTATGAGCCGTTGTCCCAAGGGTTAGTAAGATGAAGGACGTCACTAATCTGAGGATAAAAATAAGTCTGAAAAATAGTTTCTATTCTGGAAGCCAAACATTTTGAACGTTGCTATCCTGCTATTCGCACTTACACACGTCTTGAAGCCTGGGATAGTAGAGGATACCTTGAAATGCTCTTGTCTTAAAGCCAAAAGTATGAAAAAAAAAAATATATGGTGAGAAAAATGGACACTGGTTTTGTTATCACCAAGGGAATAAAAAAATATATAGCGAGGGTGCTTCTTCATCTAGTGCCCTAAGGCCAACTGGTCTGGGAGTCACTGCTATACCTAAGGTGGTGCAAGACTAGGAAAATACACCAAATAAGCAAGCACATGAGTAATCGGTCGGTTAGTACCTCAAGAAGTATTAACGGTCGCATGAAAGTGTGTGAGCTCATCGAAAAAAGAAAAAAAAAAGAAGAGAGTACTGAGGTTGATGGGCAAGAGTATGATAGCTTGAATTGAATTCTCCGGGTGTAGGGATGTCTTTACACACACGCAGGGTGATATGATCGATGTTTTGGAAGAAAGATAGGAATGAAAAATAAGACGATGTTTTATTGAGGGAGGACGTGATTTCTGACATCTTTTCATGACCATTAAGATAGGGCTCATGACAACCGAAAAGCTAGTTTAGTTGGAAACCCTAATTTTCAAAGTCTTTCTTTTACGATTCTCTTCTTTAAATGTAATATTCATGATCTTGCTTTTATTATTGGATTTTGTGGGTGCAATCCGCTGAAAACCCTCAAGAGACAACACTCCTCCTACTAGGGACACCTAGAGGTTTAAAGGCTTGTTGCACGTGCTCAGTGCAATCGTGCTGCCTACGAAAGTGTGCTAGTTAGTTTTTCTCTTTCTTTATTTTCTCCTTCTCTTTTTAATAAAACATTCGCTCGAGACGATCGAAATTAAGTTTGGGGGTATTTGATCAGTCGAAAATATTGCATATTTTAACCGGCAATTTCCTTATCATTTGCATCCATATAGAAGTGTACGGTATTCATAATTCACATATTAGCAAATCGGTCGCAAAATATCAGATTACATGTATTCGACCTTAAAACCGGAATTTCTAGGGAAATTGACTGCATTTCATCACATAGCATATTTTCTATATCTTGCAACCCGTGTTTCGTAGTCTGTGCAGGAAAAGAGAAGCTTGCTCGATCATTACATTGCTCGGCCATTACAATTGCTCGTAAACTCATTGAACGCAAATCTGGTATCAACACAGAAGGGAAATTGCAATTCTAAACATCAAAGAAAAGCCCAAACTACAGTGCAAAGCTTCACCAGAAAGCCCAAGGCCCAAGCTCATTAAGGCGCCGCGGAAGCGCGGTCATTACCTGGTTCTTGCGGCGGAAGAGCGGCCCATTGGTGACATCAGCTCCTCAATTTCAGTGCAAAACTCCTGTTTCAGTGGCTACAGCTCAATAATGCACACAAATTTCCAGAAAACTCCAGAGAGTTCTACCAGATCAGCAAACACTTTGAGCTTCACTTAATTAGCCTATTATTCTAGAACTTTCCCTAAACCCTAGCTTAAACCCTAAGCTAACTCCTAACAAACTCCTTCTAGAAACTCTTCAACAAACTTTTGGAGGGAAAGGGAAATTCAAACTTAAACCTAGGGTTTGGGAGTTCTATAAATAAGACCCTAGGCTCATTATCTCCACATGATTCAACCTTGGGAAAGCTTAGAAAAATCAATCTCTTTCTTCATCCCCTCTTCCTCAAGTTTAGTGAGAGAGCTTGTAGGAAACCCTAACCCTAAATCCAACCACAATTCAAGATCTTGAGTGCAAGCCAAGCAAGATGCCTTCAACCCTTTTATGAGCCGAGCCGATCTTCAATCGGGCAAGAGATCAAAGTAGATCCACGATCCACGGAGACGAGCGAAGCCGAGTCAACGATCGATTTCTTCTTCTTGTAGATTCTTGAAAGAATGTATTGAAATTGTTGATTAAATAAAAGGTGATATTCTTTTATCTTGTTTTCTTTAAATTCCGCATCATGTTATCTTTACAATTCTTGAATATTATCTGTTTGGTGATGTGTGAATAAAACTCCGCTCGTCGAGGAGTCGAGACGGATAATAGAATGATGATGTAACATAGCTTTAATCGATTCTTGATTCCCACGAGTTTTGTAAACCCTAACTAGTTCAAGAAACGACGACCCATTTCGTTTCGATGCTTTCTTGATTGACATCGATCGAAATTGGGGAGTTACGATCGTTTCTTGAATTTGGTAGAGGCTAGAAAAGGAATGATATCGACGAAAGAACAAGGGTTATAGGATGAAACCCTAGTTTCACGATAAAGCCCCAACTCTCGTCGATCATCATCAATCTAGTATCAATCCTTCGAAGGACAAGAACACGATATCTTTAGATTACATCACGTCTATTGACCCGATCGATTCCTACGAGCCCCTCTTATATTCTTGATTGTTGATTGGAAATATTATCAAAACAACCGATTCTTGATTTTTTATAGTTTCTTGATTCTTGAGTAAAGAATAGTGACACTTGAATACAAATCATTCTTGAATCATGTTTTCTTTTATTGTTGCTTAACTTTTCATTTCAAACGTATCGAAATACAAGTGAATCGTGCAATCCCTGTGGACGATCCGCACTCATTCATTAACTACATCCGACACCGTAGTTTGATTGCGGTCAAAATAGTTTTTGGTTGTGAAGTTCTTTACAAATTTCTCTATATACTACACAACGGGAAAAACGATCAATCAATAGGGTGAGGAGATTTGTAGAGAAAGCATGAGTTGTGTGATGAGAGGTGGAGGTGACATGAGAGGAAGGAGGTGGTGTCACTTGATGAAGCATGAGTGATTCATGGAAGGAGGAGGTGTTGGATTTGAAGAAGGAGGTGTAAAATGAAGAAGGAGGAGATGGAAAGATAATAAGGAGGACGTGTTAGCTTATAATTAAGGGTGAAATGAGGTGTTTTGTGTGAAGGTTAACATATAATAATATATGCCATCCATGATAAAATATAACAATGAGTAAAAAACCTTCATAACATAAATCATTTCATAAAAGATATGAAATGATAAATCTATCACTTAATTATTATTAGCTAAATGAAAATTACATTGTCATATTAAAATAATTAAAATATCATTTTCTTGATATCACCCACTTTATTCATAATTATCAAAATAATTACATTTTTCGGATATGATTCCAATACGCAATTTCATAAGCGATATCATTTTCGTAAATTTATCAATTATATTATTTTTATAATAAAAATATAATTTAATATTATTAATTTTTTTTCCAAAACGTTACAGTCTCTCCCTCTTAAAGAAATTAGGTCCCCGAATTTTAATTAAACCTCTTTCGTAAACATTTTCTTAATCCAATCAACTTATTTCAACAATTTCCCGGGGTCCAATTTTTTTAAAACATAAAATTTACTCGATATCACAAGACTCCAAAGTCTCATATGAGCTAAAATGCATCACAACACAACCGTGTGCATGAAAACTCAAAAGATATAATCTTTCATAACTGTAACTCTAGCGGTCGCTATGAGAATTACTCCAGTTATGACAAAAATTTTGCCAAATACGAAAACCATTGTGTATCCTAAGTACACAAAATCAATGCTATGATCGCAGTGCAATATCAGTGCACACGACCAAGCGAAAATATAAAATCAAATCTATCACATATCCTATCAAGTGTAAAGCACGAAAACAAAATCAACCTTAATAGGATTGCACATAAGTCTCAAACCACACTTCACGGTGTGCATGAAAACAACAGCGCTAAGTGCACTAGGCATGCACGATACGATATCCACTACATCCACTATGCATGGAATAAAAGTATACAAAATAATACCAAGTGCATCGGGGTGCACGAAAATTAAATCCAAGTGCATCAGGGTGCACAAAACTAAATCAAGTGCATCAGAGTGCACAAAATCAAAACGTGCAACTGGTGTGCACGAAATCAACCAAGTATACCTAGGATATATATATAAATTCTTAACCATGTGCATCTGATGTGCACGGACAAATTAGTATAGTGCATCCGGTATACACAACACTCCAATCGAGTGCAGTCACCTCGTACTAAAATCTCAACAAGTGCACATGGTGTGCACAAATCATAAGTCAAAGTGAAAATACTGTACCTAGAAATCTTATCAAGTGCACCTGGTGTACACAAAACTTAAATTGATCCTCAAATCCTTAAAATACATATATCAAAATCACGTACGTCGAGTTGTCCTTTCTCCATCATTTGAAAATGAATGTTTTAGATTATAAAAACGTAAATCGAACTTAAAGGACATCGAAGCATAAACTCTTCAATGTCGGAAGGTGTTTACACCACCGGAATTGGCATAGCAAGATTTACTGCTTGCCGTCAGCCACGTTCTAACGTTCTCTGTCTCTGAATTCAGGTTCTTCTTGCAGATCTCTAATACCATAGCTTATTTATGCGACTGTCCGGTGAGGAGCAACGACACCATTCGTCTTATTGTGGATACATCCCATCACACCTTCTTGACCAGTAGTCCAGTCTTTTATAACGTAACATGTTTGATAACGGAAATCTCTGTCCTCTGCTTGTGTGCTAACAACTAATACTAGTCCAATCTTATTTATTATAAATTCCTGGATAAGAATCCATCAAGTCTTCTACTAAAATCATTTATCCAGCCTGCCCGGAACTAGTACTCGTTACTGAATCCACTTTTCCTTTGGTAATCACTATCATTCCCTTTTAATTTCCTCCTGAAAGTGTAGTCGTATGCGTCATCAAGTCTTCGATATCAACTGTGAAGAATAACTGTCCACTAAAACTTCGCACAATTCTCATGTTCCTTAAATCCCTTATATAAATCACTTAAGGAGCGTATCTGCATAGTCACGCGAATTACAAGTCATACTTGGTTATAACCAAACTCGGAGTCTTACAAACTCGGAAACACGAATCCGTCACTTCCGATACTCTGTAGAGGACTCTGGATAATCTCACCTTCGAAAGCTCGTCCCAATCTGCCGGATGAAAACTTACTGCACGATCTCCTTCTTGAACGACTTGCATCTGGTCTAAGCAAAATCGATCTTTAGAAATACATCAATTTCATCGATCCAGTATCGGAGCGCCACAACGGATTAAAAGTCCTAACCATCCCACATCTTAACGGCTATGAATCCTTCCGACCTATCTACACTTGTAAACCCAGTTAACCTATAGCTTCATAAACTCTGGAAGCAACATCTCGATAATCTCAGCAATGATTGGTACCGCCGTCTGAACAGTACACAACACCATGATCTTCGAAGAGGGGAAAACATCACGTCTCCAGTCCGACTGATTTCTAACAATGACTCCACCCTATAGTGCTGATCCCAAAGAAACTCGTTTCACAATTAGAATTTGATCAAATAGGAATAAACGACGTGTCTTTATATCATCGGAAAGTCACCCCGGTCAATTCTTGTCCCAGATAAGTCTGCTATGACCGTATCTCTAACCGCAACTCTCACTCATCTTCTATAAACGTGGTGACCGGAACAATCAACATGTAGTGACGAGGATAGATCAACGGAATGAATAGAAGGAAGATCTCAAGATATAATTCCTAAGGTATCTTAGGCGGAGTATCATATCGTAAATATGCCGCGGAACATATGTACGGTACGTCACACTTCTTAGTACCTACTCCATCAACAAAGGTCATCCTATATAACGAAAGTTCGAGCATAAGACCCCCAAAGTCAAGTCTAAGTCCTATAAGGTCAAGCCAAGGTAACAAAATGTATGCCCAGACCCCATATAATCAACCTAGACTTGCACAAAGGTTAAACCAAATGCTCTGATACCAACTTTGTCATGACCCAAATGTGGCACGCGACCGGCACTTAAAATACGTGACATCTAAAGACGTCGACGCCGTTCAAGTAAGCCGAAACCCGGAATCTAAACCCTTTTTAAAATTATTGGAGGTGGGTTTTAAAATAGTCATCCGATGAAATCAGTTTAAAAATAATATTTGAATTTAACTAAGTATGTTGAAAAGCATCTATGATGTTTTGAAATTTGACGTCACCTCCTTTACATTTTTTTGTAAAACCCGATACGACATAATATTAAAATAACCTCCCAACAGAAGCTAGTCTCCACGTCCAACGATCGAGCAACCAACAATATAAATCAGAAATCGAATCCAAAGGGTGCGACATCACCAACATAACTCTAAGTATCGCTTCTAAGTCCACAATATACTATTTCTAAGTTGATGGAGTTTCCACTAGATACAAGAATATATGAATAATCAAGAGTGAGTATGATACAATAATAACCCACTTACCAATCAATCCCCGAAAAGAATGTGTGCCCAAACCGCCGATAATCCAAGCGGTAAAACCTGCAAGAAACTGTGGCACAACGGGGATGAGTTGCCAACTCAGTGAATAAAAGTACATCGAAAGGTAGAAATCGAAATGCATGACGATACATAGGTCATAAGTATAGTCTGATCATAATCTGTACCAATATACTATATGATACGCATATGTGCAATACTAATTATCATGCAGTCCTAAGTATAATATCTCAATGTCATATGGGTCAAAATCATGAATCTATAGTTCATGTTGGAATTCCTTTTTGTATATGAATGTATGTACAAATATATGCATGTACTGTCTTCCGGATCAGCCTTGGTTGAATCCAATAAATAATATCTAACTGTGTACCTCATGATAATGATCATATCAATATATATAGATGTCCAGCATCGACATCGAAATCTGAAATCTCTCATGTCCAGCATCGACACATAAATACTGTAAGTCTACGGTAGCGCCCCGGCCGTCTGTCCGAGGCCAAAATGCAGAAACGAAAACTTTTTCAAACTAGAAACCGGCGCTATCGTATGCTTTAAACCCGGATCGAACCATTAACCTACAACTAGCTATCTAGAGAAGGGATAAAAGGCTATACCGATCGATCCGTGTCCTTCGATCTTTGGCCACCATCCCAAGCTCCTCGCGGTAACTCCGGTCTCGATCTCCTCGTCGGAAAGGGTGCCACATCATCGATTCTTTTTACGGGCTCCCGCTTCATCCGAAGCAACTCGGGCAGGAAGTGTGCTAGCCGACGTGTCCAAGGCGATGTAGAGAATGTGTGTGATCACTTTGTCTCTTGCATCCATTGATTTGGATGGAGGTTAGAGGTGTTGCCATTGATTGAGATAATGAGCTAGAGGAAGAAGATGATGAAGCCTTTTGTTATTCTTGTGTTAGATAATGTTGTGAGCTAAAAAAATAATCCAAGAGCTAACCATAACAAAGTGTGGCTGCCCTCTCTCTCCTCCCATCATAATCTCACACAATAACCAACCATGAAATGATGGCATGCACAAAGAATAATACCATGAGTAACTACCCTTGTACATGCCACATTTAATGCACTCTATCATGACTTTGAGCTCATTATTTCCATTTGTAAACATTAACCCAAATGTGTACAACAACAAAAAGATATGGCAACATCTAAAGTAAACTCGTGACGGATTACAAGGATACCCATCACCTGTATATACATACCTGCATCCGCATTCCGACTGAATGCGAATGCGATGAGACTAAAGTAATCCAACAAATCTAATACTAGGATCCGACTTAAACCAAAGCCCACTAGTATGATCTGCCCGATTATGATCCGTGCACTACTGCACGTATATGATCGAACCTTGCCATATATCATACGGCCTCTACAACGTTTCGCCCGAAACTTGAGAAACAGTCTGTGGGGGACTCTAAAGACTCGTCAATACTTTGGCTGTGGATTTAACCACTAGCACGTCAGTGGTACTAGCTGTACGTAACGGGATACCAGGTACTGACCAAAAGGGTAGTCGATGAGCAAACTCATCTTGACACCCTACTGAGCCTGTCAGTGACAATATCCGTACAGTCCGGTCCGTTCGTCTATGAGCATCGCATGTCGGGCCTAGAGGGTTGGTAAAAGTTAGACCCCCAAAAGCGGTACAAGTCGTGTTGGAGTGTAACCCAGAACACCCTGAGATACTACTGGAATACCTACCAGTAAATCTCCTGCCTTGGCCAAGGACTTCGTGTAATGGCTCTCCTAGACACAGCGCGACCTCACCCCCAATACCGGAAGAGACGAACCCCTGCCGATCCGCTCACTGCCTCCATGTGGCTCGGGACTGTACCCAACTAAAACCTGTTTGAACGACTTCTTTTAGCCGTGGTAGGGTAGTAATCAAAGCACAGTGGGAACTCACACGAGACAAATGACAATCTCAGGTCGATGAACTAACCTGTACACATGTCACCAGGGAACTGCTATCTGACGCTAGGTATAATACCAAGTAGCATGTTCCCGGCGAGTCCTGTCCGGTGTACTCATAACCCAATGAGCACCTGTATACATCTTAGGTGATCCAACTGACACCAATGGCCTGTGAGACCGGCCACCGCCCCTCATCAGGGTCTCGACTGTATACACTAGTCTACTAATAGAGTATCGATGCCCAGTCTCGAAACTCCCACGAATAGGGACCTTTTAAGGATATGCTTATAGAACCCAGCTCCCACGTATATGATCGTCATCATACTGCTGGCAGTCAAGCAAGAATCCCAAGGGCTCTATCAACGTGTAATAGCGACCTGTAAGGTCACCTAAAGCAGCACACGATGATAAAGATAAACTATGGTAGCATACTATTCTCCATCAACGTGTAATAGTGAACCACAATGTCACTTAAAGCATGTATACGATGATAAAGACAAACCAGATAGTATACAATCATCCTGAGTAAGATTGTCCTACCGGTATAGGTCCTCCCTCAATCATTGCAATCACGTGCCTGCGATCCAATAATTGACTCTAAGGGCACTATATCCAGCAAATACATATACCGTCGACACCATCTCAATAAATGATCGCCACCCGATATCCTGGCTACGATCAGTATCCCCTGGATATCTGTCATGCCCAATCGAACCCGGTCAATATCCCCTGGATATCTGCCGTGCGCATCTCAATCTCCGGTATCGAGTATCCTTGTTAGGCTCCCCGCCTATAACTGCGACTTTCCTTCCCCTCGGTCTCGAACCGGGTCCACCATGTATCCGACTGTATAGCTCCCCTACTCAGTCCGGATAATAACAAGTCCGAAGCCGTATAGCTCCCCTACTCGAGTCGGAATCAGAATCAGAAAATACAAAACTCATGGTGGACGTTTAACTCATCATATCAAAATATCAAGTGAGGAATAAGAATACTTGCATAGATTATATTGATGATATATTATATATATACATATATAACAGTGTCCCATACCACCGATATATATCATCAGGAGTAAAATACCCAGAAATTCCAAGGAAATCAAATACAACATCTATAGTACTAATATTCGTAATCTACAACAGGAATAAGAAAAGACTATGTAATCATATCACATAAGCATAATAATCTCAATTCTACGGTGTCATGGCACTACTAATGATGTGTAGTGTAGCATACGCGTCTGTGCTCGTACAACATGGCAATAATTAGTATTTGTGTAAGTGTTCTATGGTGTAACAACCTATCTATTTTAATACATATATAACAGCACGGTTCTACAGTGGCATGGCAGTACCAATGAGGTGTAGTGTAACATATATTCACGTGCTTGTGCAGCATAGTACTCATTGGTATTTGTGCAGTGTTATATCAGAGTGTGCGTGACGCAGAAACGTATAATATGGATAATATAATGCAAACATGTAAATTAATCTAAACGTAACTATTGTAATTACTTGCTGTTCCCCTCCGAACAGCGGCCGAGACATGGACTGTCTCGCCTGAAATTCGGGGCAGATGCTAATTGGTGCTATCCGTCCACCTTTCCGAAGATGCCAAGTTGATTTATGGCACCGTATATCGAAGGTTTAAACGGATGCATCCGATGTAGCAGATTTCGTCAGATTCCCCCTCGCTTGAGGTGTTTTTGATTGTGGGGACGCTCTTCCCTGCAGGCGCAAGCCCCTGCAGTTAATCACGCTACTGCATCACGGTAACCACTTTCTCCTTCTCCAGATGGTCACTTTGTGTCGTGTGTGTTTATTTTATGTTTCGTTGCCCGTGGATTGTATACGGAGACTGAGTCATGTCGTCGCCCGTAGGGCGTGGACTAGTCCAAATCCGTATTATCTTAGATTTAGGTTTGGGGGTTTGGGTTTAAGGATACGTTAGCCTCATTTGAGACTAAGATCGACTTAAACGTTTGTTAAGGATACGTTAGTCTAGTTTTTAGACTAAGATCAACTTAACGGGATCGTTTAGATCCAACAAGAGAGCAATAAAAGGGGGGCTCTGTTGTTTAGTTTAGTGACATTACGGTCGGTAGATAGTTTAAGGACATTGAGGTCCATGGGTAGTTTAAGGACATTGCGGTCCAATGTTAGTTTTAAGACATTGCGGTCAAGGTTAAGGACGTCATAGTCCATGGGTTTAAGGACCCCTGATCGCACGCTTTTGGCGTGTCGGATGTTCAAAATTCTAAAGTTATAACCGCGATCGGGACGGTGTCGCTTCGCAGCTAGCCGGTTGAGCACGGGTCGATCCACAGGGAGATGGTTGTATGTCCGTTCGAGTTTTAGACGAGTCAATAAAGAATATGTATATGTTTGTTCAGACTAACCTATGTGTATTATATGCAAGTATAAAGTTGTTAAGAAAAAGATAAGAAATTGTAAGCTAAAGAAATCCGTACACAAAACCTTTGAGCCGAGTCTTGACCAATTGAAGCTAGAGCAATCGGCAACAACGTGGATTAGGGGATTTAAGCACGGTATTCATGGAATCCGTCTTATTTACCATTGTCCGTCCGTTCTTGTCTCTTGCTTTCGCCTCCGGCCAAACCGAACGCAACCGGTCGCGGTTAGGAATCACCGTTACCTTGGTAGGGTAGGGTGCCTACCGGAGCGCTTGCGTAACGTTTGGGCGGAGTTCAATGGAAAATAACGGGAAAAGGAAATGAGTAAAGAAATATTAACTTACAATACCGTATTTATTCTTAACAACGATAATTACAACCATTCACAAAAACGAACCAAAAAGAGCAAAAGAAAAGAAAAGATTACAAGTAAGTAAGTGCATGGAATTTAAGTGCAAGAAAGTAAAGCATGAATGTAAAGCAAGTAATAAAAAGCAAGAAAGAAATAAGCAAGAAAGTAATTACAAGAATATAGAACTCAAGACAAGCATGGGATCAATAGCCAACCCTTAAACTTGCAAGCTCAATCAAGAGGTTGCATGATCAAGAGAAGGGTAAAGAACTCATGTGAAATGAAGCACTAATTCCATAAGAAGATATAACCCTTGAAATCAATAACAAACCCTTAAACTTTCAAGCTCAATGAAGAGGTTGAAAGATCAAGAGAAAGTAAGGATCTCAATGGGAAGCTAAAACAAAAGAATGATACAAAAACCCTCATCTTCATTTCATCATCCACTCAAAAAGCTCTCACTACAATTTTCATGGAGGAAAGAATGAAGAAGATGAAGAAGACTAAACTACACTAAAAGAGAGAATGGAAATCAAGACATGAAGGATGCTTGGCTTGGAACAAAACCGGGGTATTTATAGGCTGGAAACAGAGAACCTAGGGCAACATTCTGACAATATATGAAATTCCAAAACTGCCCCTGAAATTTGACCAAGTGAGGAGCCTATACGGTCGCGGAACCGCGGCCTAAGCGTGCTTATGCCGCGGAACCGCGGCCGTTTAGAGGAGTTAGGCCATGAAATTTGGTGGTTTTCCCTAGTTTTTAGTACTCTTCAGTGTGGTATATGACTTTTTCTCAGAAACTCTTCCCATTTCTTCCAGAATTTCAGTAGATCAAAAGGTGATGTGATGTGGATCTTTTGCCAAGATTTCCTCGAGCTCCGCGTAGATATGTTGGATCTTGTGTTGACATTGAGCTTTGTGCACGAAAATGACATCGATTTGCCATTTTGTCCCTTAAATTGTTGTGTGGCAACATACGGATAGAGAGCGGAGACCCGTGTTTTATCTGTTGTTGGCAGTAATCCGGAATTTGACGTACTTTTCTATGAATTTCACTGTCTAGAGCTGAGAACCAGTATCCTGTAAATATGTAGCAAACACTGATTAAAAGCACCTGCCTATAACCAAACGAGCGTAAGAATGGGCGGTATAAAATGCAATATTCTGGTATGAACAAATACCCCCAAACTTAACTTTTGCTCATCCCGAGCAAAACCAATTATTCACAAAAAAGTCCTAACCGCACTTTCGCAGGGAACGCGATTGCACTGAGCACGTGCAACAAGCCGTTAAACCTCTAGGTGTCCCTAGTAGGAGGAGTGTTGTCTCCTAAGGGTTTTCAGCGGATTACACCCACAAAATCCCGTCAAGCTAGTGTCATAAGTTAACGTCGATTATATTCCTACAGTTTAGTATTTACGTTAGAAATTCTATCATCCTAAGTTAGAAATATCCAACCCTTATTTTTCACACCTCCTATCTATTTAACCTTGGATCTCCTGAGTTTTCCTTCTAAAGTGCGGCCTCAAATCAGGGATTTTTATCAACTTTACAGAAAACACAAGTCTTATTCTTTATTTCTATCTTTTATCCAAACATCGATTGTATACCCCTACGTGTGTGTATATTTGCACCCCTACACTCAAGAATTCAATTCAAGCTATAATACGCTTGCCCTAATACCTAATACTACTTCTTTTCATTAAGGATGGACGGATTTGCTCACACACCTTTCATGCGACTATTAACGCTTCTTGAAGCACTAACGACCAATTACTGAATGCGTGAACTTTAAAGCGTACATAGCAGTTTCCAGGTCTTGACTTTATTCTATTTTTTCTTTTTCTTTTTCTTTTTCTTTTTCAAGACCAGATATATTTTTCAATATGCTCTTTTGGTGTTTAGCTTTAAATACCGTTTTTTCTTTTAAACTAGGCTTTCAGGCAAGAGTATTTCTAGGTATCCTCTACTATCCTAAGTTTCAAGGTGCGTGTAAGTGCAGTTTGTAGGATATATATTTTCTAAATTTGAACTCAAGAAAAGAAACTATTTTTCAGATTTATCCTCCAGTAAAGCTTCAATACTTTCCCTTCATCTTGACTTAACTCAAGAACTGAACTCAAAAAACTGTAAGGACGTATACATACCAAAGTTAGACAGAATGAGGGTTATTTTAAGGATTTTCAATTCCTAAGTCTAGAATTTAGTTATTTCTAACATATCAACTAAACTTTCAGAATAAAAATCTAAGTTACCCTATTAGCTAACTTGACGACAAAGTTTTTATATTTTTTGGAAAATTTTCAATTTTTGTGGGTTTTTAATAAGGTATGCAAATGCAAAATATACAAATGAATGCGAAGGAAGAAAGCTTACCGAGCACACCCCTAAACTTAAACTTGGCAGTGCCCTCACTGTCAGGCTACACCAAGAGGGTCAAAATTGTCGGCGCTCCCTAGAAACAAATTATATACAAAACAAAAAGGAAAACAAAAAATATATACAAAAAGGAGTCCCCCCCCCAAACTTAAGTAAAACAGTGTTTCCACTGTTAAGCATTGAAGTTCAGGATTAGGGGGAAAGAGAATAGTATCAAGCTATATAAGGCCTTACAAAGGCCAAAAGTTAACACCAACCATTCAAAAATTCTATCTCTGTAAGATGCGGGTTGGTGAAAGAAGGTGAAGAGGAAAGAAATGGAGAATACGCGAGACCGTATGGAGATAGAAGCGGGATACGGTCTCGGTATATGAGAAGAAGAATGGCGGAAGGGAGAAGGAAGTGGAATACGAACTTGAGGGTGGAAATGGAGTGAATAGATTAGCACAATTTGTGATGACTGATGTGTAAGAAGCGTTTGTGCTAATCTATTAACCCATTGAGAAATGGGGTCAAATCCCTCAAGATTCGTGAGAAACCATGGGTACGCCGAACTCGGTAAACCAGACATATGAAATGAAAGTGAGACGGTTTCTTGCAAGGTCGGAACGATGGAAAGGATGGACGTAGGTGATTGAGGATGGTTATCGGTAAAAGGTTCCGGAGGGTGTACACAGTCAATGAAAGGAACAGGATGAATTGGAAAATCCGATTCATCAATTAAAACTGGTTCATCCTCAAAAATATCCTCAAAAGTTTCCTCAAAATTCAGCTTATCCATGCAAATTTCATCAAAATCAAGACGCATATGGGGTTCGCGAAAAACAGGTAATGACTCGGGATGATGAATTGGAGAGAAAAACTCTGCCAAATCTATGGGATCATCATCCAAAATATTCCCAGCGTCAATATCCTCAATCAAGTGAAAATCAAAATTCTCATACACCTCATCAAAAGCATGGATTTCAATCGATTCTGATTCTAAGATAGAGGTGTAGAGGTCAAAAGGATTTGGTGTGGTTTCACTTGGCAAGGTCCCTTCATAATCGGGTAAATCAAACACTGCAAAGTCGCACAACTCATCAAACATTCTATCTTTAATTGATAATTCAGTTGGGACACTTGATAGACTTTCAACACAGGAGTTGTGGGATTCAATTTGAAATGGGTGGGTTTGATTTGGAAGGGGGTACAGCTCACTCTCTCCACTTAAATTCTCAATCTGTCCAACCGCCTCATCATACATTGGAAAATTAGGAGCTAGTTGAAAACTAGCTGCCGGATCACTAGGTTGTATGAGGGCGGTCATGGACGCATTCAAATCCATCATCTGTTGGTACGACGCTACCCTAAAATCTTCCAAAGACTGTTCCAGACTAGACATGGGTTGTGAAGGGGTTTCAGTAAAAGATTCAAAGTTGTTTGGATACTGAAAACTCCCAAATGGCGGTTCAGAAGCAATGTCTAGGGAAGGCGCAAAAGTTGGGTAGGACTGGTAGGAATTGAATGGCTAGACAGGGGTAAGATCAACATTTGGATACGAAGGTGAATGGAATTGTTGATCCCAAGAATTTGAAGTGGTGAAAGAAGTGAAAGATCGGCGACATGATTGTTCAATATGTTCAGCGACGGACAAAGGACGACTTGCAAAAGGGGTATCAACATAAGAGGGTGGGGGAGGTTGAAAAGGTTGATACAAAGTGGATTGTGGAGGGCAAGTGTTTGTCCTAGACGCGTCTATCCGATCTTTCAAAGAGATTTTGGGCATGGAGGGATCGTTCGACGTTCGGCCAAAGCAAGAACCGTAAGAAGTAATGTCTGGTTGTGGGTACCAAAGTTCGGCAAGAGTTTTATGAGGTGGGGTACCCATGATATGAAGAGAAAAAGAAAGAAAGGCAGAGAAAAGGAGGGGAAAAAGAATGTGATTTTTTTGTTTTTAACAAAAGAATGAAATATACACACAAAAAGAATCTAGGAAAAAACAATCACGATACAAAAATACCACACACCTAATCGTTCTATGGTTCACCTAGGTCAACTAGACCTGCTCCAGAACTTGATTGTCGAAGTAAAACTGTGTCGAGAAACGGGCTCAAGATACACTGATCACGAGGCCAGGTAAGTGCAGAGATAAAGGGAGGTTTTCCAACGCTTTCGCGAAGTTCCTTAATTAAATAACCCTTTCTCTTTTGGCGGTTTCGCCGTTAACACTTCCCTAGACACCCCGTAAACAATGTACCGTTAAGCGAGGTTCTAAACATGGTTAACTTCTCCTAGTGAGCGCGGAGTCCTTAAGGCTTAAAGTCTAGTTTCTTTTAAATTTTGTGCGGGTAAACGTTATGCTCAAGTTCATGATTTGTGGGCCTCGGAAAAGGTGATGAAATCCTTTACCGTATGTTGTGGGGTTCGCTTGCCCTTAAGTCCGTATTAATGTATGCAATGCGCAATTCAATAAAAATTCTATAAAGAATCAAACAATCGTTTTTTAGTTTAAGCACGGCACTGCAACAAATACGGGTTAGTCAATTTTTACCGTTTGCTAGCGAACTTGCAAAGAATCCTGCAAAGAATAGTATATTGGATGCGTCTGATTTGAGAAGAAGGTGTTAGTAAAGTACGTACCGTTAAGTTTTTGGGTTAGGAAACCCCCGTTGAATCAAATCCGGTAAGCTTGAAAAGTTCGCTTGCGCGGGTCAAACTACCCGGATCTTTGGCACTGTACTTTGCAATCACCTTAGCCTTGAACGTACACTTTTCTCCCCACAATCGCAGTTTGCAAATCCACAAAAATCTGCACTCTTGCCCACAAAAATGATCAAAAATAACAAAAAGATTTTTTTTTATAAATATATACAAAAAGAATGTTAACCCGAATAACAAGAAAGAAAATACGCTACCGTCTCCCCGGCAACGGCGCCATTTGATCGCACGCTTTTGGCGTGTCGGATGTTCAAAATTCTAAAGTTATAACCGCGATCAGGACGGTGTCGCTTCGCAGCTAGCCGGTTGAGCACGGGTCGATCCACAGGGAGATGGTTGTATGTCCGTTCGAGTTTTAGACGAGTCAATAAAGAATATGTATATGTTTGTTCAGACTAACCTATGTGTATTATATGCAAGTATAAAGTTGTTAAGAAAAAGATAAGAAATTGTAAGCTAAAGAAATCCGTACTCAAAACCTTTGAGCCGAGTCTTGACCAATTGAAGCTAGAGCAATCGGCAACAACGTGGATTAGGGGATTTAAGCACGGTATTCGTGGAATCCGGCTTATTTACCCTTGTCCGTCCGTTCTTGTCTCTTGCTTTCGCCTCCGGCCAAACCGAACGCAACCGGTCGCGGTTAGGAATCACCGTTACCTTGGTAGGGTAGGGTGCCTACCGGAGCGCTTGCGTAACGTTTGGGCGGAGTTCAATGGAAAATAACGGGAAAAGAAAATGAGCAAAGAAATATTAACTTACAATACCGTATTTATTCTTAACAACGATAATTACAACCATTCACAAAAACGAACCAAAAAGAGCAAAAGAAAAGAAAAGATTACAAGTAAGTAAGTGCATGGAATTTAAGCGCAAGAAAATAAAGCATGAATGTAAAGCAAGTAATAAAAAGCAAGAAAGAAATAAGCAAGAAAGTAATTACAAGAACATAGAACTCAAAACAAGCATGGGATCAATAGCCAACCCTTAAACTTGCAAGCTCAATCAAGAGGTTGCAAGATCAAGAGAAGGGTAAAGAACTCATGTGAAATGAAGCACTAATTCCATAAGAAGATACAACCCTTGAAATCAATAACAAACCCTTAAACTTTCAAGCTCAATGAAGAGGTTGAAAGATCAAGAGAAAGGAAGGATCTCAAGGGGAAGCTAAAACAAAAGAATGATATAAAAACCCTCATCTTCATTTCATCATCCACTCAAAAAGCTCTCACTACAATTTTCATGGAGGAAAGAATGAAGAAGAAGAAGAAGACTAAACTACACTAAAAGAGAGAATGGAAATCAAGACATGAAGGAGGCTTGGCTTGGAACAAAACCGGGGTATTTATAGGCTGGAAACAGAGAACCTAGGGCAACATTCTGACAATATATGAAATTCCAAAACTGCCCCTAAAATTTGACCAAGTGAGGAGCCTATACGGCCGTGGAACCGCGGCCTAAGCGTGCTTATACCGCGGAACCGCGGCCGTTTAGAGGAGTTAGGCCATGAAATTTGGTGGTTTTCCCTAGTTTTTAGTACTCTTCAGTGTGGTATATGACTTTTTCTCAGAAACTCTTCCCATTTCTTCCAGAATTTCAGTAGATCAAAAGGTGATGTGATGTGGATCTTTTGCCAAGATTTCCTAGAGCTCCGCGTAGATATGTTGGATCTTGTGTTGACATTGAGCTTTGTGCACGAAAATGACATCGATTTGCCATTTTGTCCCTTAAACTGGTGTGTGGCAACATACGGATAGAGAGCGGAGACCCGTGTTTTATCTGTTGTTGGTAGTAATCTAGAATTTGACGTACTTTTCTATGAATTTCACTGTCTAGAGCTGAGAACCAGTATCCTGTAAATAACTAGCAAACACTGATTAAAAGCACCTGCCTATAACCAAACGAGCGTAAGAATGGGCGGTATAAAATGCAATATTCTGGTATGAACAACCCCACAGTCCGTTGTTAGTTTTAAGACATCTCGGTCAAGGTTAAGGACCTCATAGTCCATGAGTTTAAGGACCCCACAGTTCGTTGTTAGTTTTAAGACATCTCGGTCAAGGTTAAGGACCTCATAGTCCATGAGTTTAAGGACCCCACAGTCCGCTGTTAGTTTTAAGACATCTCGGTCAAGGTTAAGGACCTCATAGTCCATGATCTTAAGGACCCCACAGTCCGTGTCAATGTGTGGTCATCGGGACCCGTCACCTCTTTGAAGACGTTGAGGAATTATAACGCCAAGTATCAAAGGAGTGAAGAGATGTACCCTTGAACCGGGGTAAATTAAATAGTCTTTGGCCCAATTTGGGATCAAGACCAATTAATTATGTTTTGAGCCCACTAGCCCAGTTAAGTCTGAATTGAGGACTTATGGCCATCTTGGGCTAAGTCCAATCATGTTTGGAATATTGGCTTCCTGTTGGTCCATTGAAGGAGAGGCTTTGCCTCTGGCCATTTAGCCAATTGGGCTAACGTTAATTCAGCAGTGCTGAACACTGGGATCAAGTTAGTGTTTTAACACTAAAAGACAGTTGGTGTTAAACACCAGCAACAGGGGGTTCAAATTAGTGTTAAACACTAGAGCAAATCAGTGTCAAACACTAGCAGCAGAGGTTTCAAATTAGTGTTAAACACTAAGAATAATCAGTGTTAAACACTGGTGACAGAGATTTTAATTTAGTGTTGAACACTAAGGGAGTTAGTCTTAAGCTCTGTTAACAGGGGTTTAATTTAGTATTAAACACTAAGAAATTCAGTGTTAAACACTGCAAATAAAGTTCTTTGATTAGTGTTGAACACTAAGGCCAAACAGTGTTTTAACACTGGATTCAGAGGTTCCAATTTAGTGTTAAACACTGTGGCAAGAGGGGTCACATGGTAGCACGTGAGGGCGCCCTCCCTTCATTTGTTCTGCTGAGAATATTGCATCTTTTAGAGCATCACGTGCCATCACATGACGGGCATTTAAATGCTTGTATGTTAAAGCTTCTGCCAAAGGTCACGTGGGTCACGTGAGGCACTGCCTCAAAGGCCCTTCTCTGTGGATCTTTTCGGGGGTCACGTGGTGGCACGTGACCCTGCCTCTTTGTATGTTTTTTAGAAGATCTGTTAATCCCTTTTTTAAGAATTAAATTCTTCGTAGGGTTGAACCCTAACGATAAATTTAAGAGGAATTAAATTCCTATTTCCTTCTGAAGATTTATATTCTGGGATAGAGTTGAACTCTGAATTTTCTGTAGGAATTAAATTCCTCATATATGTGAAGAACTAAATTCTATCATAGGGTTAAACCCTAAAAAAAGCTTTAAAGGAATTAAATTCCCACTCTCTTTTAGAGAGGCATGAGATTCTTTCATAGGGTGAAACCCTAATTTCTTCTTTCTTAAAGGAATTAAATTCCTGTTATTTTAACAGAACTAAGTTCTTAACTAGGGTTGAACCTGATTCTGTTCATTCTGAAGGAATTAAATTCCCATAACATAGGGTTAAACCCTAATTTTATTTTAAAGGAATTAAATTCCTATAGTTCTATGAGAATTAAATTCTCAAGCTTCCATTTCCCTCTCTATGCTTTGGATCTGCATGGCAGGATCTCAACCCAATGAGAATTAAATTCTCAATTCAAGGGGAGATGTGCACTTTACAGATCCTCCACTAAAGAGAGAACTATGTTCTTCTGTTTAATATCAGAGTTAAACTCTGTTGAGAATTAGATTCTCTTTTTCTTTCAAAAAGCCTTCCCTTTCTTACCTAGGGTTTTCTTTTGCAGAAGATCCAAATTCCTCCAAAGTATCAAGGCTCTCTTTTTTTCTATGTATCGATCCCTCTGCCTATATATCTCTCTATGTGTCTCTTGGCTCCTATTTATAGGAGAAGCAGCAGAATCAATTAGTTTTTTGATGAATCTTTCATTGAGAGATTTGATTTGTATTCATCATTCATTTGGACCTTTGGATTATTAGGTGAATTTTATTCACCATTGGATTTTAAATCCAGAGATTTTCCTTTGTTATTTCGGTTAGATTTTAAGGGAAAATCTTTCCAAATTCAAGATTTTTCCATAGATAGGTGATATTTAATCACCTTTAAATTTTTAATTCAATCGGTTCCTTTGGAAAGATTTGAGAGGTCTTTTCTCAGAATTTAATTCTGTTAACACATGGGCTTTGAAAGCCGGTTACGTGTGGGCACGTGACCCCTGGTCACGTGTGGGCACGTGACCCCGTTGGAATGAGCCCTCTTCTTCTTTTTGCGCTCTGCCTTCTGGCCGTTGCTTAGCCGTCACGTGCCACCACGTGACCCCTGGTCACGTGTGAGCACGTGACCATCGTCTGGAGCCTTTTTCTTGATTTAACCGAAGAGTGAGTCTGCTACTTTTAAATGTCACGTGCCAACACGTGACCCCTTGTCACATATGAGCACGTGACCTCTTCTGAAGCCTTTTCCTTGATTTGATCAGGGAACTGATGTGCCTTTGAAGCCATTTTTAAATGTCACGTGCCAACACGTGACCCTGGTCACGTGGGTCCACGTGACCCTTTCTGAAGCCCTTTTCTTTGATGTAGTCGGGAAACTGAATCTGCTTTCCCGATGCTTTTAGATGTCATGTACCAACACGTGACTGCTGGTCACGTGTGAGCACGTGACCCTTTTCTAAAGCCTCTTCCGTAGGCTTTCCTAATTTTAAATCAGGAAACAAATGCCCCCACAGCGTTGTTCTCATGTGTCTGCACGTGAGTGCAACGCTGTCACCTTTTGTGACCGTTGGATTCCTCTGGGGATTTGGGGAGATGAAACGTTTCCATCACTTCCTTTAAATATTGGGGTCATTTCAGAAGAGCCTCCACTTTGCTCATCTTCCTCCTTTGTGAACTTTCTTCTTTTGAGAATTTAATTATCTTTTCCCAGAGCTTAGATCTCTGCCTTGAAAATCTTCCAGAGTTTAACTCTGTTCGAAGAGACTTTTCTCTTTAAGTAATGCTCTCGAATGAACGATGAACTCTCATATTCCTCTGGATTTTAAATCCAAAACAAGGGTTTTTACCCTTTTTTAACAAAGAACCCATTTTTCTTCAAGTTTCTTAACCAAAATACGAAACCATTTAACCTCCAACAGTAGATTTCTTAGGGTTCATATGATGATCCATGGAGTTTAACTCTGTTCACAGAAAAGGCTTTTTGGGGAATTTAATTCCCTTTTCTTAATAAGGAATTTAATTCCTGCGAAGAACTCGGCTTCTTCCTATGGGGGCTCCTTAGGGTCTCCTTACCCTAGGTTGTCATTCTGTAATTAATGAAACAGGAACTTTGTAATGATGCCTTCTGTGGGAATTTAATTCCTTTGATCCTGTTGGATCTGTTGTAGAGCCCGAGACAGATTTGTCTTCTGGGGGAATGTGTAGGGTTACTTGAAACCCATTCTTTATTTAATGAGGATATTCCCTCTATTTTGTTATAACTACTTGGTCTCATTATTAATGAGCCGTCATCCTGATTCTGTGGGGCCCATGTTGTTCTGTAGCCAATGGCCCCATAAAAGAGTCTGCTGTTGCTTTCTTCAGCTAGTCTTCATGTTCATGCATGTATATATATTGCTAGCTTTGTTTTTGACAGTATTCTTTTATTGGATTTCAGGTGCGATGGCTTCTGTTCCATGCTTTCCCTTCATTCGCTCGGAGGCCGCTTTTCCTCAGTCACCGTCCGATGAGGAAGCGATGGCGATGATCCGGGCTCATGACCCGAACTGTACCAACTTGCTTCTATGGGGAACTTGGTACAGCCATATTATCCGGGGTCGCCGGAGTTTCCTCTGTGCAGTACCGATGGACCCTCCGAGAACGACGATGGACCCTCCGAGAACGATTTTTGCTGTGGAGATGCCCAACTGGACTCCAACGGGGAGACTCGAGCCTTCGACGACCGGTATCCCAAACCATCCGATCCCGGCTATAGATATCTTGGGGCGGAGTATTTGCCAGGGTGAGGCGTACCCGTGGGGGCAAATTTATAAGATAGGGCTCACTCCTCGACACCCTACGGGCTACTTTCTCTGGGCTCGCTACATCCTTTCTGCCCATCGTGCATGACTGCAGAAGGTCGGGCTTTATCAGGCAATATATGCGTCACTCTTCCATTGTAAGTCCCCGCATGTCTGGTGGGTTAGGGCGTTCTTGAATCAATGGAATCTTCCCACCAACACTTTCATTTTAGGAGATCGCGAGGTTTCGATTTCTCTGGCAGAATTTTATGAAATCTCGGGATTGCCAATCAGGGGTGCACTGTATGAGGAGTTGTTGCCTCCTGACGAGTATGTCTTCGAGCCCGAGCCTGCACCGGTTGACGGCTTGTCTGTTGAGAACGCCATTCGCCACAAGCGTCCCAGTTTGATCAAGGCGCTAGGTATCTTCGACCGATTGTTCACCGAATCCGAAGAGCAGGGTGTTACTTTCAAGAGCTTCATTGCTTGTTTCCTTCGTGAGGACGTCGTGTCGAAGACAGCTCCGAAGTTCGCCAACATTAGAGACCTCTTTGGGTTTGGTCCGAAGAAGCTGCCGACCACTGAATCGGATCTACCTCAATACTATATCCCCATCATGTCGCCGATGTCTTTTGAGTCCATTGCAGCACCCGGTATTGACGAGGAGACGTTCTTCGTGGGGTTTGTCAGTGTCTGGCTCAGTTGGTTTGTCATCCCCATGCATCGTCGTTTTATGAGGGCTTCGGTTATCTACCCGGCTCATTGTATAGCTGAGGGGACGCGGTTGGCCGTCGGTATCCCTGCGTTGGCGCATCTTTATCACGGGTTGGGCACCGCAGCTAATACCTCTACTCCCGGCATGGATGTAGTAAACTTTTCGCTTCATTATTTCACGTCCTGGGTCGAAATGCATGCGCTGGGGGCTTTCGCTATGCATCAGAGGCCCGCGTTTTACGACGCCTTCCCGCGACTTATGCGATTGGTGGATGCTTCTGCCGCCGACCCGACTCAGTTCGGGGCTATTCGGGTGCTGATTTCTCCTTATGCTGCCGCTGGAGGGATGGTTTTTAATGATCGGGTCTTGTCTACTCCCTCAGGTCCAGTTCAACAACTCTGGGACCTGTCAAAAGACAACGCACCTTCTTTGAAGCCTCGGGAGGCCGCGCACTTGTATACTATTAGACCGGGCTACTTGGTGTTTCGCCAGGACAGTGCAGCTCTTTTCATGCAGTACAATCCGCATCGATTCGACCGACAGCTTGGATACGACCAGGGTGTTCCTTTCGAGGCTTTTATAGTCGCCCCGATCCCTTCACTCGATGCCGTTCGCGATGCCGCTCATCATTTCATGAGGCTAAACACCGGCTCCCACTTCATGGTCCCTAAAGCTGAGTACCTGCCCCGGTGCGTGGGCACGTTTACGGGTTGGTATCTTCATCAGATCAACCCAATTATTCTTGAGGAAAGGAGGGTGCTTCTTGGCCACGACGCCCCTCCTCTGGTTCCAGGAGCTAAGCTGCGACCGAGGGCTCCGGTCCGCTTCCCTCTAAGGGATACCGGCACTGCGCTCATCCCAGGAGAATCGGAGGTAGACCTTACTCCAACGGCTGGTATGCCCCTGGGTTCCCGATCGTGAGGTGGAAGGGCCCCAGTAGCACCACCACCGCCCGTGGCAGCACCGCCCCCCGTGGCATCGACAATGGCAGTGTCATCCTCGGTCGTAGCACCGGGCGAGGGTAATAGGGATTAGGGTGTCGAAGGCGATGTGGGTCAGCGCCGCCCTAAGGCTTCACGGGGGAGGAAGCGGTCATCCTCGGCGACCGGCTCTGGGTCTAAGCGGCGGAGGAAAGCGGCCACCAATTTGCTCGATTCTTTGGCAGAGTCTGAGCCTATTCTTGAAGACGAACCGTTGGCCCTGCAAGAGTCAGACGCTGGACTTCCCTTCCCGAGTTCGGCCGATGAGGAGGCCGTACAGTTGGCTGAGGCCATACGGCATTCCAAAGACGTGTCTCATAACGCCAGGGTTCCGAAGAAGTCCTATCCCGCTGTAATCTTTTACGAAGACCCTTCGTGGATTCGACGGCAGTTTATCGGTCCTTTGGAGGAATGGGGGGAAAGGGCCCTGAAGCAGGCCGCTTCAGAAGACGCAGCGGACGCACTTTCTTTATGGACCGGCGGCCATGAGTCTACCCTTGAACCCCGGCGAGCACGCCTCCTTGAGAAGGAGCAGTGGCTTGAAGAAGCCATATTGAGGGCTTCTTTGCGCATCGGTACGTTGTTGTTCTTTTTTGTAGTTTTTCCAGATTATTTACGCCTGTATATATGCATCCTTATTCTTATATGAATCGTACAGAATCTTCGACGCTGGGGGAGCTCCCTACGGGCTCGTTGAAGCTAAAGCCTATCGAAATTCCCGATGAAGCGTTGCTCGATGTGGAGGGGGCTGATGAGGCTGCTCCTCTTGCAATAAAGCCTCCAGTGGCAGTTCCTGATCATGAAGCGCTTGCTCCTTTGGTGGTTGCCGCCCCAATGACTCTTCCCGAGGGTGGCCCAAAGGCTGAGAGAGAGGTAATCAGGACTACCCTCCCTTTGTTGGAGCCCGACGTCACGACGGAGGCCGTTGAAGCTGCAATCCCCCCGGCTCAGAATGGGAGGAGTGTTGAAGGTAACCTTCTGAATTTTAAATTAGCAACCTTTCCGCTGTCTGAACTCTTTTGTCTTTTCAGAATTGCGTAGACTGGCAGCCTCCATTGTCGATCTGTCTCCTCGGCAGTCCTTCCGGCGTCTTTTAGAAATGGCCGCTCCGCAGGCGATATCTCCTCAGCGCATCGTCCTCTCGTCTGGACAAGGTGAGTGTTGTTCATCACTTCTCATAGCATCGTTGTTATCTTGCGTATTGACATTGATGTTCTCTACAGTTTTGGAGGCCGATGATAAGGTCGAGGTTCTCGAAGGGCCAGGGGAACCCTCGGCTCCTACTTGCATGACCGTAGGTAAGTGACATTCCGGCATATCCTCACTTGTTCCTTTGCTTAAGGGTCTTCCTAATATTTTTCAACTCTGAACAGCCTTGCCAGCTCCAATAGTGTTGGAATCACGTGTCGTCATGCCGCCTGGCCCTTATGCTTTGCGAGCTTCAGAACGCTTGGCCCAATTGAGCCTCGTCTCCCTGTCGTCTTTGATTGAGGAGCTCCGTGCTGGTAGCGCGACTACAGCCGAAGCATTTGCCGCCGAAGCTAACGGCTCTCTCCCTTTTCTTGCCACCTATCATAGTGAGGAGGTGGTGCGGGTCTGGGTGGAGTTCTGTAGGAAGGTGGAGGCATATTTGCACGCCCTTGAATGTTCCCACCTTTCCTCGGAAGCCGTGGCCGCAAAGGCGGAGTTACGGGGGCTGATAGCACGGTACGCGGCGAACATGACGTCGTGCGAGAAGAGGCTCGGTCGCAAGTTCTCGGAGAGGGAGCTAGCTTCCAAGGCGCTGAGCGAGCTTCCAGCCAATCTTACCGCCAAGGCCAACAAAGCGTATGAACTCTGGCGGGTGCTTCAGGAGTCCATCAAAGAGGTGGTGGCTCTCGATAAAGCTGCCACATTCACTCGTGAAAGGGTCGAGGCTCATAAAGTCACCGAGAAAGAGCTTGAAGCTCGGCTTGCTTCATATCAGGCCCAGCAAGCTCAGGCGGAGGCTTCCCTTCTGGCGATCTTAAATCATGAGGCCGTGGCCCGACAAAAGCAGGATGAGCTGACCAAGCTGCTAAATCGCCCGCCGGCTTGAAACATTTGTATCTTTCCCTGCCTTCCTATATATACTCATAGATGAGAGTATTTTCTTTTGTTTTTTCATGAATCGTACTTTGTATCCATTTTGGTTTATGAACAAAAGATACATTTTTCTTCTCAATGATGCGTCTCCTTTTTGTTGAATGTGTTTTGCGGACAATTTATCTTAATCTCCTTGCAGGGCAGCGATAGCTCAGGATTCAGGGTTAAGATCTGCTTCCTAAGACTTTTGCATTTTACGAGTCACGAGGGTCTCATAAAGAGTTTTTTCTCCCCATGGGTCGAGAGGACCCCATAGGTATAAGTTCTTCTTAAGAATCGTGAGGATTCTTAAGCGGGTTGTCCCTTGAGAGTCGTAAGGATCTCACAAGAGAGTTTTTCTTCCTTACAGGTCGTGAGGGCCTGCAAGTGCTGGATGTGGTCATCCTTATTCGTGTTTCACGGAGTCAGGGGTTTCTCGAGACATCGTAGTTTAAAGATGTCGCGGTCAAGGTTATGGACCTCATCGTCCGTGGGTTTAAGGACTCCACAGTCCGATGTTAGTTTTAAGACATTACGGTCAAGGTTAAGGACCTCATAGTCCGTGGATTTAAGGACTCCACAGTCCGATGTTAGTTTTAAGACATCACGGTTCATAGTCCGTGGATTTAAGGACTCCACAGTCCGATATTAGTTTTAAGAAATCACGGTCAAGGTTAAGGACCTCATAGTCCGTGGATTTAGGGACTCCACAGTCTGATGTTAGTTTTAAGACATCACGGTCAAGGTTAAGGACCTCATAGTCCGTGGATTTAGGGACTCCACAGTCCGATGTTAGTTTTAAGACATCACGGTCAAGGTTAAGGACCTCATAGTCCGTAGATTTAGGGACTCCACAGTCCGATGTTAGTTTTAAGACATCACGGTCAAGGTTAAGGACCTCATAGTCCATGGATTTAGGGACTCCACAGTCCGATGTTAGTTTTAAGACATCACGGTCAAGGTTAAGGACCTTATAGTCCGTGGATTTAAGGACTCCACAGTCCGATGTTTGATTGCAGGGACCCGTCACCTCTTTGAAGACGTTGAGGAATTACAACGCCAGGTATCAAAGGAGTGAATAGATGTACCCTTAAACCAAGGCAGAATCCGTAGGGAATCGGGGTGGTTGATTGTTAGTTTTAAGACATTACGGTCGAGGTTAAGGACATCATAGTTCGTGGATTTTAGGGACTCCACAGTCCGGCGTTTGCTCTGGATGCTTCACACGGGTTCACTGCCGTGCTTGGCGAGGACCAGGCTCCGCTCTGGATGCTTCACACGGGTTCACTGTCGTGCTCCGCGAGGACCAGGATCCGCTCTGGACGTTTTCCACGGGGTCAAAGAGTGACGTTATCTGCGTTCCACGTAACCAGGAATTTTGCACTAGATGCTTCACACGGGTTCGCTGCCGTGCTCAGCGAGGACTAGGCTCCGCTCTGGATGCTTTACACGGGTTCACTGCCGTGCTCCGCGAGGACCAGGATCCGCTCTGGACGTTTTCCACGGGGTCAAAGAGTGACGTTATCCGCGTTCCACGTAACCAGGAATTTTGCACTAGATGCTTCACATGGGTTCACTGCCATGCTCGGCGAGGACTAGGCTCCACTCTGGATGCTTCACACGGGTTCACTGCCGTGCTCCGCGAGGACCAGGATCCACTCTGGACGTTTTCCACGGGGTCAAAGAGTGACGTTATCCGCGTTCCACGTAACCAGGAATTTTGCACTAGATGCTTCCCACGGGTTCACTGCCGTGTTCGGCGAGGACTAGGCTCCGCTTTGGATGCTTCACACGGGTTCACTGCCGTGCTCTGCGAGGACCAGGATCCGCTCTGGACGTTTTCCATGGGGTCAAAGAGTGACGTTATCCGTGTTCCACGTAACCAGGAATTTTGCACTAGATGCTTCCCACGGTTCACTGCCGTGTTCGGCGAGGACTAGGCTCCGCTCTGGATGCTTCACACGGGTTCACTGCCGTGCTCTGCGAGGACCAGGATCCACTCTGGACGCTTTCCACGGGGTCAAAGAGTGACGTTATCCGCGTTCCACGTAACCAGGAATTTCGCACTGATGCTTCCCATGGGTTCACTGCCGTGTTCGGCGAGGACTAGGCTCCGCTCTGGATGCTTCACACGGGTTCACTGCCGTGCTCTGCGAGGACCAGGATCCGCTCGGGACGTTTTCCACGGGGTCAAAGAGTGGCGTTATCCGCGTTCCACGTAACCAGGAATTTTGCTGATTGTATCCGAATTTCACGGGATGGAGGTTTGACTGTTGGCGATATGTATACCACCGAGCCATAGAACTGGAAGTTGCCGCTGTTCCGCTTAGCTTAGAGTTGTGTCCGTTGTTACGAGACGAGTGCTGAGATGATCTCTAAGTCATTCGCGGCCCGTCGAGAATTTGCTTCTTCTTCTGATGAAACCTGGGGGAGAAGTATGATCCCTTTTTGGTTTACGCCCTTGGATTGTGTACAGGGTGTGATGGAACATCACCTGTAGGGCATAAATTGAAACTTTTCTTTTATATTTTATTTCTTTTTTTTTTACGATGCTCTATCATTTCAGCTTTTATATCGCGGAGGTCGCGATTGCCCTATCATTTCGGCTATTTTTCGCGGTGCCCAATCATTTCGGCTATTTATTTTATTTTTACTCCCTGCTTTTTATTGCGAGTTGCCCCATCATTTCGGCTATTTTTCATGCATACATTTTTACTTGCTGCTTTTTATTGCAAGTTGCCCTATCATTTCGGCTATTTCGTATGCACTTGCGGCCTACTGGCTTTTCGCCATAAACCCGAAATTAGACACAGATTTCGGCATCAGCACCGCTACAACTGGGATATGGCCAGGAGCGAATCATCATCTGCCTCTGTCGATGTTGAACAAAGATGGCTTATCAAACAGGGTTAGGGTCCCGTCGACAAAGGCTTTTGACTTCATGAGCCGTAAGGGTCTCACGAAGGTTTTTCTCCCTACAAGTCGTGAGGATCTCGTAGGTGTATTTTCTCCCTAGGAATCGTGAGGATTCCTAAGTGTATGTTCCTCTGCAAGTCGTATGGATCCTACAAGAGGGCTTTCTCCTTATAGGTCGAGAGGACCTACAAGGGTTGAGTTCACCATATGGACATATCCCTAGTCACGGATGGGACTTTGTTAGGGAAATATTTGTTCGTGCCCGTGGATTGTATACAAGGGTCAATATGAGCCTCTTGTAGGGCAGTGTCGAAGGGTATAGGGGATTTTGCTTAAGCATAGGTTTAGGTCTCTGTGACTTAAGGCTTTCAAATCTTATGAGCCGTGAGGGTCCCATAAGAGAGTTCTCCTTACGAGTCGTGAGGATCTCGCAAGTGTATTTTCTCCT
Organism: Agapanthus africanus; assembly: GCA_030015575.1. Lineage (NCBI taxonomy): Eukaryota > Viridiplantae > Streptophyta > Magnoliopsida > Asparagales > Amaryllidaceae > Agapanthus > Agapanthus africanus. Next base: position 552,638,357 of record JASDDO010000024.1, on the reverse strand, counting down.
TAGGAATCGTGGGGACTCCTAAGTGTGTTGCTCCCTTGTGAGTCGTAAGGATCTCACGTGGGTGGTTTCTCCTTGCAAGGTCGTGAGGATCCCGCAAGTGTCCTTTAACGAGGTTGCGCCCTTTCGGGTTTTCACAAACACTCGCCGGTAGCCCTGCTGTTTTTACTCACGGAGCCCTTTCGGGTTTTCATCCGTGCCCTTCTTGCTTATGGACATACCGTTTTTTTTTTATTCTTTTCTTATTTTTTTTACGAGGTCGCGCCCTTTCGGGTTTTCACGAACACTCGCCGGTAGCCCTGCTGTTTTTACTCACGGAGCCCTTTCGGGTTTTCATCCGTGCCCATTTTGCTTATGGACATACGTTTTTATTTATTTATTTATATATTTTTTTTCTTTTTCTCTTTTTTTTATTCATCTCGTCAGCCTAAGGATGCTCCGGTAGTAGTTTAGGGACGTTTCGGTCCGTCGTTAGTTTAAGGACGTTTCGATCCGTTATTAGTTTAAGGACGTTTCGGTCCATCATTAGTTTAAGGACGTTTCGGTCCGTCATTAGTTTAAGGACGTTTCGGTCCATTCAGGGGAAGGCCGGCTACTGCTTATAAAGTCTGAGTTTAGGAAGATAGCGAGCGGACATAGTCGTCGTCATCTATCATTGACCTAGGCTGTGGCTCATTAAGCGTAGTATTTCTTTAGGAAGCGGCCGTTTATTGGCCTGAAAGGCCTTTCACCGTGCATGTCCATGAGTAGATAGGCTCCACCCTGGTAGACCTTGTCTATGATGTACGGGCCTTCATAGTTTGGCTCAAATTTTCCCCGCTTGGCACGATTGGGGATCATAGGTCTTTTGACCACCAGTACGAGTTCGCCTTGGCGGAATGTCCTCGGCCTAGTCAATCTTTCGTACGAGCGCGTCATCTTTGCTTTGTAGGCCTCCAGATTTTGTTGCGCTATGAGCCGGGTTTCATCGAGGGCATCAAGCTCCTCAAGCCGAAGGTGAGCATTTTCTTCGTCCGTCAGCTCGTAGTGGACTGCCACTCGTAGAGAGGGTAACTCTATCTCGAGGGGGAGTACTGCTTCCGTCCCGAATACCAACGCGTATGGCGTTGTGTTCGTGGCCGTCTTGAGCGTAGTTCGATAGGCCCAAAGGGCCTCTTGCAGCCTCTCGTGCCAGTCTTTCTTATTTCGGGACACCGTCTTTTTCATGATTTTTGTCAAGGTCCTATTGAAGGCCTCGGCTAGACCATTAGCTCGCGGATTGTAAACTGAAGAATATCTCCAGTCTATATTGTGCTGCTGCGCGAAGCGGCTAATCTTATGGCTTCTGTAGGCTGGCCCGTTATCGGAGATAATCCGCCGTGGAGTTCCAAACCGATAGATGACGTGCGTCTTAAAGAAGTGGAGGATATTCTCCGTCTTCACTTCCCTTAGCGGTACTGCTTCTGCCCATTTGGAGAAGTAATCAGTAGTCGCCAGGATGAAACGATGTCCCCGAGACGATGCTGGTTCGATGGGGCCGACTATGTCAGTCCCCCACATTTCGAATGGCCAGCTAGCCACCGTCGGATGTAGTGGATTCGGATGCTGGTGGATGAAATCCCCGTGGATTTGGCATGAGTGGCATTGCTTCGCATATTCAAGGCAGTCCTGGATCATCGTGGGCCAGTAGTAACCCATCCGTTTAATTTTTAACATCATCTTCGGGCCTGCTTGATGAGAACCACAGATTCTGTCATGAACCTCTTGAACGACCCTTTCTGCTTCGTCAGGTCCTAAACTTCTCAGCCACAGAGAATCAAACGACCTCTTATACAGAGTATCATTGACGAAAGCGAAAGATAGAGCTCGTTTCATGAGCTGATGTCTTGAGGACGCTTCTTCAGGCATTCGGTGGGACTTAAAGTAGTCTATGAAGACTTCCCTCCAGTCCTCGGCCTTCTCATGGTCTTTTATCTGTAGGGTCGTCTGCTCAGTCGCTCCTTTTTCTTCCTATGATTCCGGAGATATTTCTGCTTGGGCGAGCACTCGACGGCTTTGTACCATGATTTTAACGTCATCGAGGTTCTCGTCAGCCAATTCTTTGGCAAGCTTAGCTAACGCATCCGCTTTGCTATTTTCCACGCGTGGTATGCTTTCCAAAGTATAGGAGGAAATTTAGGTCAACAGTTGTTGCACCTTTTCGCCGTACTTCACCAACTCTGGTTTGCACGTTTGGTAGTCACCATTTACTTGACTAACGACCAGTTGAGAGTCCCCGTATATAAGGAGGTCTTCAATCCCCATGTCAATGGCGATCTCGAGTCCCGCTATCAAAGCTTCGTATTCGGCTTCATTGTTCGTCCTCGATTCCGTTACGGAGAAAGCAAAGCGCGTTATCCCTCCTTATGGAGTTACGAAGATGAGGCATACCCCCGATTTGATCATTGGGATACCTTGTTTGCGCTTCTTTACGGAGGACGCTCCATCGAAATAGAGTTCCCATCGGGTATCACCGCCGCCGATCGCATCAAATGCATGTTCGTCCGGCAAATCGCAGTTTAGAGGTGAACCAGCAGGTACTGGATGCTCAGCAAGGAAGTTGGCAATGGCCTGGCCTTTCACTGCCTTGAGAGGTCGATACGTTATCGAGAACTCCATCAGAAGTAGAGCCCATTTAGCGAGTCGACCCGTCAATATAGCCTTTGACATCAAATATTTAAGAGGGTCCACCTTCGAGATGGGACGGACTTCGTGCGCCAACGCATAGTGCCTGAGCTTTGTTATCGCGAAGATCAACGCCAAGCAGTGTTTTTCAATGGGAGAGTAGTTGCTTTCTGCCTCCAGCAGAACTCGAATTAAGTAGTAGAGTGCTCTCTCTTTTCCTTGATCGTTCTCTTGTGCCCATAATGCGCCTAAGGAACCTTCGAGGGCGGTTGTATAAAGAATGAGGGGTTTTCCCTTGACCGGAGCAGCCAACACCGGCGGGTTCTGCAGGTACTGTTTAATTTCGTCCAGCACGTCCTGGCATTTTTGATCCCAGATGAATGGAGTTCCCTTCTTCATCAGGTGGCTGTAAGGACGGCACTTGCTTGAAAGATTGGCGATAAACCGCCGGACGTATGCGAGCTTCCCTTGGAGAGACCGCAACTGTTTGAGGGTTCTTGGCGGAGGCATTTCCATGATCGCCTTGATCTTAGATGGATCTATTCCGATACCCCGGTGTCGGACGATGAATCCTAAGAATTTGCCCGAGGAAACTCCGAATGCACACTTAAAAGGGTTCATCTTCAAATTATATTGCCGAAGGCGCTGAAATACGGTCTTCAGATGCTCTAAATGCTCTTTGTATGACATGCTCTTCACTACGAGGTCATCGATATAGCACTCGACGATTTCATGTATGAGATCATCGAAGATCTTTGTCATGGCCATTTGATAGGTAGCACCGGCGTTCTTTAGACCAAAGGGCATAACCTTGTAGCAGAATATACCCAAAGGGGTCCAAAAAGCGGTGTGCTTCTGGTCTTCGGGATGCATCTTTATCTGATTGTACCTTGATGAACCGTCCATAAAGGAGAAAACCTTGTGAGTGGACGTGTTATCTATCATTAGCTCGGTTACTGGTACTGGGAAATCGTCCTTCGGGCAGGCTTTAGTGAGATCCCTGAAATCCACGCATATGCGTACCGTCCCATTTTTCTTCATTACCGGGACGATATTGGCGATCCAGTCGGGATATTGGACTTCTTGGATAAATCCAGAATCGATCAGCTTCTTGACTTCGGCGTTGATGCTCATCTCAAGCTCGAGCCGCATCCTTCTCGGCGCCTGTTTGACTGGCTTGATATCCGGGGATATTGCTAATTTATGCACAGCAATCTCCGGATCTAATCCTGGTATCTCGGAATAGTTCCACGCGAAGCAATCTTTATGCTGTAGAAGCACGTCCTTTAACGTAGCCACCCTTTCTTCAGATAGCAGCTCGCTGACGAATGTCGGTCGCGGATCATCTGCCGATCCCAACTCAATCTTCTTGAGGTTATCTGCAGTAGTATGTATGCCATCTTCCAGTTCTTTCGGAGCTGGCGGAAATTCTGAGATCACCTCATCATTGCTGTTCTCAAAGCACCAGGGAAGGTCATCCATGTTCTCGAGCTCTTCTTTTAATATTGTAATCATGTGACAAGTGCGAATCCGCTTCCAAGACGGGTGTGGATCTGGCTCTGCTCTCGCGGCTTTAGGTTCGTGCTTTTGTGGCGGCGTTACCCTCCAGCCGCTGGATAAAGCAAATCTGCCTTGTTGGTACTGGTCTTCGACCCAGTTCTTGAAGGTGAAGCAGTCTTCGATAGAGTGTCCTATGACTCGATGATAAGAGCAATAGCCCGGATAAGAAACCTCGTTAACTTGCTTAGGGTGCTTAGATTCCGGAAGTGCGATCGTTTGATGTTTTATAGCGAGCTCGAGTAGCTTCTTCGTCTTGTCTCGAGGGAAGGAATACGCTCGACTCATCTTCTTCATGATGGACAAATCCGGACCGCGCGATGCCCAATCACACGACTCTCTAATCCTGCGTCGTTGTTGTCGGCTCTTCTTTCCGCTTCTTGATTTATTTCTGCCTCTGCGTCGGGCCTTTTGTACAACGGGTTGACAGGGAGGAGCATCTTTGTCTTTTGCAGCCTGTTGAAACAGACGTTGCGTCCTAGCCTTCTCGTAGATGGCCATCTCGCGGTTGTGGTCTTCCCGAGCCTTTTGACCTTCTTTCCTGATAAGCTTGTCCACTTTTTCTTCAAATGACGGACTCGGCACTTCACTCCCGGGATCCAGTTTCGATGAAGGGTTGGCATTGCTGGACAGGGCGTTTTCCTCCTCATCGAAGTTATATACGGCGTAGCTGCCGTGGGCTCGCTCCCATTTCTCGGATCTCACATATCCAAGCCCAAGCGTTTCCATTCTCCCGTTGGGCAGTTTGCGCTGAGTTCCAGGGACATTCCAAATCTTGTTGTAGAACCGAGCTTGTCGAACAGTCTGTTTTAAGGGTACTCCTTGGCGCTTCAATAGCCTCTTTAGTCCATTTGTGTAATATCGGGGCAAACGGATGGGTTGGAGCCTGTCAAGTGTAGCGTCCGCGCCATGCCATATCTCTTTCTCCACTCTCGTCTCTGTGGATTGGTAGAATAGGATCACCTTTTCACCCTTTCGCCTGGGAGGGACGTAAAACGTTTGCAGGTCCTGCACATTGTGAGCTTGAAGTGCGTCAAGATCCTTATAGTGTTTCCGCGGAACCATGATGATTTGCAAACTCTGATCATCACTAGGGGATGCCTGTATTGACGGCCGACTGGAGAACACGGCATTAACTTCATCTTCCGAGTCACTTTCGAAGACCAACATGGGGGCGGACGGTCCCGGGTTGTTGCGCCGGGACGGACCAGCGTAGACTATCTCTTCTTCTTCTTCGGTATCGCTCCCGAAAACAGGGACGGTGGCGGCGGCTTTGTTCTCCGGCTTGCGACACCTTTCTGTATCCTCGAAATCTGGCAAAAAGTACTTTGCATCTTCGTACTTGCGGACTTCGTTCATAGAAAATGGGTTTAGCTTACCTGTTACGGTATACTCGAAACCATCCTTAAAGTACTTCATACACTGATGCTGTGTAGAAGGGATGATGTTGTATTCATGTAACCAAGGACGACCGAGCAAGGCGTTGTAGCAGGTCTTGGCGTCAATGACATGGAATTTGATGTCCGTGACGAGTAGTCCAAAGCGTAATGTTAGTATCACGGATCCGAGAGTCCGTGACGATTGGGAATCGAAACCGGAGATGGTAATTTTGTCACGAGCGAGGTGTTGCACACTCATGAAGATTTCCTTTAACACCCGAACGTTAAGGAGATTGATGGAGGATCCATTATCTACCAGGATCTTGCCTATCTTGATATCATGGCAGTATCCAGAGACATATAGGGGACGGTTGTGGTCGCATGTTCCGAGGAGAAGGTCTTCGTCACCGAAAGTGATGTCGGCCGTGTGCACTTCTTCCAGTTCATCATTCATCCTTTCCGCAGTAAGGAAGGCTTGGAATTGCTCGGGTTCTTGTAACGCCTTAATTAGTGAATCTCGCGCTTCTTTTGATAATAGGAGGGCATCGAGAATGCTGAGTTGAGAAGGTAACTTCCTTAGGTGCGCTAGGATGTTGTAGTCCACCTTACCCTTCCTGGGAGGGTCCTTGATAGTCAGCTCTTTCATGACTTGGTCATCTAAAGTGATATCCTCAGTGACCTTTTCCTTTACCTTATCTTTTCTATTTGCGGGCCCGAGATTCTTTTCCGGGAGCGTGCGATTGCGCAGCTGAATGTATTCCCAGGCCTCTGGTTCTTCCTCTTTCCCTAAAATGGATTCTTTAAAGAGAGGGCCCAGAGCCATTTCTTCATCAGAGTCGCTCCCAAAGGTGAGAACTTGTGACCCTCCGGCGTTAACCATGTAACAGTTGCCAGTAGTTCTGTTGTGCCCGTTGGCAGTACTTCTTCGTTCCCGACGAGTCTTGCATTTCATGCGCTTAAAATGTTGCCGATGAGCAACATATCCCTGCCACCATATCCTAAAGGCGTCGCACTCCTCTATGGGGTGTGAAATCTTCCGATGATATGCGCAATAATTAGGGTGTCTCTCCGCCCCATCAAGCGTGTTTTCTTCCGAGGGTGGTAGCTTCATTCCCATTGACATGGCTTTGGCAAACCTTTTCCTCGTCTTGAATATCTTCTTGTCTGCCTCGGATGCCTTTCGATCTGGCGGGAGTACTTCAACTCTTTCGTTTAGTCGCCTGCGTTTGGCCCCTTCTGATGCGGCCATCTCACGCTCCTGATCCGCTTTACTCTTCAGACGAATCTCGTCTAGAAAGGCGTCGATCATTTCATCTGTTGGCCATACAATCTCTGGTTCAGGCTCTGTCCTCAGTTTCTTAGTGCCATGAGTTTTTTCATCGTCGGTAAACAAGTGGGAGATTATGTTACAACTCGCCACGTATCCCTCGGATTCATCCGACGAACTCTCCCCCTCATCTTCCTCTTGAAAGATGTGGTTAAGGAACTCTTGCAGCATAATGGGAGTCCACGCCTTTTGATTGTACTCCTCCAGCGCGTCGATTTGCTTCTGCAAGTTCGTGCGCTTGTCTCCAGGCTTCACGGGCTTCTTAGATTTCTTCTTCTTTTTCTTCGAAGATTTCGAAGCACTTTCACGTGTGAACCGAAGTCGTGTTGCGTCACTTTTGACGGTAGGGCATGAGTACTTGGGCCATCACCACCGCTTTTTGTAGTTGGGCGCGGCCTCAGCATTCCTTCAATGGTCTGGGGTTCCATCGGGTCCTTCCATTCGACTGCCGGGCACGCATGAAGGTCCTTCAGCAGTCTTTTGGTTTTAGTTGACAGCACGACCTCCCATGGAGCTTCCTCAATAAAAGAACAGGTTGCCCCCGGTGTATCTGCTTTCTTAGGAGTATGCGGCTGTGGTGGGTTCACCTTCCACTTTTCGGACAGCGCAAACTTCCCCTGGAGGTATTGATCTTCAATCCATCCTTTGAAGACGAAGCAATCCTCAATCGGATGACTTACCGTTTGATGGTAAGGGCAATAGTTAGGGTTATTCACCTCAGTGGGTTGTGGCGGTCACCTTGGATTTGGCAGGTTTATAAGTCTGTTGCGTACTGCCAGCTCGAATAACCGTTTCGTCTTGTCCCGTGGGAACGAGTAGGGATGCTTCATTTTCTCATTATAATACCGGCGCCTTTCTTCCAGTTGATCCGTCAGCTTTGGGGCATTGGGTTGCTGCTGGGCATTCGCGACGAAGGTTGCTTTTCCTTTACCCTTGCCACTCCGAGGCTCGGGCTTCGGGGGAGATGGTCTATGACCCATTTGGTCTATCTGGGCCAACTTGTCGATTAGAGCCTGGAATATGGTTGGCTTAAAGAACATCATAAACTGGGAGATAGTCGTGTGAGGGTCTAGGGTTCCCACGAACATGCCCACTGCGGGCGCTTCCTCAATGCGCTGCTCGCATTTCGACCATAAATTTCGCCAGCGTATAGCATACTGGACCCATGTTTCGCCTGGTTTCACCCTGGCATTAATCAATGCCGTTATTGGAGTGCGTTCGCTGGTGCTCGCGAACCGCTGAGTGAATAGCAACTCCATTTTAGCAAACGTCTTGAAAGAATCGTTCGGGAGTTCCGAATACCATTCGAACGCTGTTTCTGATAAGCTGCCCACGAACTGGTGAAGCAACAGTTTATCATCACCGCCGGTGTTACCGCAAAGGGCCCTGAACTGGGCAACATGTTGATGGGGATTGCCGGTTCCCTTATATACGTGGAATTTTGGTATTGTATAACCCGGCGGGTATTTGATTTGGTCGTACCAGCTTGGATACGGCCGCCCCCGTTTTTACGACTTGACCAGCTGCCTCAGTCGCATGATGAACCCGGATTTGCTGGGCTATATAGTCGTCCAAATCAGCCTTAGAGATTGTCTCCTCCTTGGCCGTTGAGAGGGCCGGCGGAGGATTCGACGTTTCTCCCATGTCGTCTTCAAGGACGATCGGGGGATCCTCAGCGGGTGGGTCTTGTTGGATCATCATTCCCACCATATCCTGGAATAAGTGGGCTATCTGCTTTATATTGGCCGCTTGTTCCGCAGCCTCTTTATCTTTCTTTTCCAACATCCTCCGGAGGAACTCGGCGTCGGTTTCCTGTTCTTGTTGCTGATCCGAGGAAGCCTCAGGGCTTTCTTTCGTCCCAGTAAGCGCGGCCATTGCAATCATCATTTCCTGGAGCTTTTGCTGTTGCTCCTGAGCTTTGGTTACTGACCCTGTAAGCGGTCTATGGCCTGTAGACGCACGGCTGTCTTCCTTCCCCGACGCCATGTATACAGTGTGGACCATCCTGCCCCCAGCCTTAGGGCGTCTGGGTTCAGCGCTTTTAGCTTTCGTTGCAGGCCCCGGGGATCTTCTCCGGCCTCCTCTTTTTATGAGCAGTGGAAGTTGAGGGGGCCGTTGAGGCGGGCACCCAGACAGCCTTTCGTGGCTTAGCCTGGTGACTGTCTTCCTGTTGGATTTTCAGCTTCTTGTGCTGGCGGGAGAAGTTTGGATCGATCATCGAGTCTCGGGCCTGCCGCCAGACTTTATAAATTCGGGAGGATAGCCGTTGAGGAGATTGGGGCTATTCTGTTTTTACTTCTACAGCTTTTCTCAGCGGAGGGGGAGACCTCTTTAGCACCGCGGTAGGAGAATTCCTACGCACCTTATTTAGCATCTCAAAGCCGTTCCCAGTCGGAACAGAAGCATTAACTTCTGCCATCGGGGCTGGTCGAGTTAGCCCAGAGGGAGAGTTGCCCCCAGCCTTCCTCATTCGGCGCCGGTAACGACGTCGAGCGCGTCGTGCTGATGGAACCGGCCTGGTGAGGGCGATAGCCTCGTCTTGCCCCCTGTGTAGGTGGGGGGGTCGCTGCTGGTGTCATCCTGTCAAAGACCTATGTCCTTTGGGTAGCAAGAGCGGGAGCTGGAGCCGTCAATCTTGTAAAGACTGACTTTTTGGCAGGGAAATCCTCCTTGACGACTTCAGGAGCAGGACCGGTCACTTTCTTAGAATCAGCCTTCTCTGGGGTTGTAGGCCCTATTGTGGGTCCACAGGAGTTCTGGCCCAATCTAGAGAAGACCGAGGCGCTGGTGTTGGGCGACTCGTTGAGAGGGGCCGCAGCAGGGGTAAGACGATCAAAGACCGACTTCTTGGGAGCTTCCTTTGTCAGCACCGGAGCGGTGAAGCTTGTCGGCAGGAGCATGGTCCCAAAAAACAATCCTGTGGTGGCTCGAGTGACTTGTTCCACGGGAATTGTGAATAGCGAAGCAGCTTGGGGTCCGTAGGCTATACCTCCTGGCGAGGAAGAGCGTTGGTTGCAATTGCAGTCCGAGCAGTTGGAGCATTTCGCACAAGTAGAAGCCATCGATTCTTTGCTTTCTGCAATAAGCAAGACGCCAAGTCTTAGTACCTTGAAACCCAAGGGCAACCTTTAGCGAACCGCGAATGGTTCGCGAATCACGACACACAAACTGTGGAGTAGAAAGAGGAAAAGGTCCCACCGGGCGTGCCAGAATCTGTTCCCCTCCGAACGGCGGCCGAGACATGGACTATCTCGCCTGAAATTCGGGGCAGATGCTAATTGGTGCTATCCGTCCACCTCTCCGAAGATGCCAAGTTGATTTATGGCACCGTATATCGAAGGTTTAAACGGATGCATCCGATGTAGCAGACTTCGTCAGATTCCGCCTCGCTTGAGTGGTTTTTGATTGTGGGGACGCTCTTCCCTGCAGGCGCAAGCCCCTGTAGTTAATCACGCTACCGCGTCGCGGTAACCACTTTCTCCTTCTCCAGATGGTCACTTCGTATCGTGTGTGTTTATTTTATGTTTCGTTGCCCGTGGATTGTATATGGAGACTGAGTTATGTCGTCGCCCGTAGGGCGTGGACTAGTCCAAATCCGTATTATCTTAGATTTAGGTTTGGGGGTTTAGGTTTAAGGATATGTTAGCCTCATTTGAGACTAAGATCGACTTAAACGTTTGTTAAGGATACGTTAGTCTAGTTTTTAGACTAAGATCAACTTAACGGGATCGTTTAGATCCAACAAGAGAGAAATAAAAGGGGGGGCTCTGTTGTTTAGTTTAGTGACATTACGGTCGGTAGGTAGTTTAAAGACATTGCGGTCCATGGGTAGTTTAAGGACATTGCGGTCCACGGGTACTTTAAGGACATTGTGGTCCAATGTTAGTTTTAAGACATTGCGGTCAAGGTTAAGGACGTCATAGTCCATGGGTTTAAGGACCCCACAGTCCGTTGTTAGTTTTAAGACATCTCGGTCAAGGTTAAGGACCTCATAGTCCATGAGTTTAAGGACCTCACAGTCCGTTGTTAGTTTTAAGACATCTCGGTCAAGGTTAAGGACCTCATAGTCCATGAGTTTAAGGACCCCACAGCCCGTTGTTATTTTTAAGATATCTCGGTCAAGGTTAAGGACCTCATAGTCCATGAGTTTAAGGACCCCACAGTCCATGTCAATGTGTGGTCATCGGGACCCGTCACCTCTTTGAAGACGTTGAGGAATTACAACGCCAAGTATCAAAGGAGTGAAGAGATATACTCTTGAACCGGGGTGGATTAAATAGTCTTTGGCACAATTTGGGATCAAGACCAATTAATTATGTTATGAGCCCACTAGCCCAGTTAAGTCTGAATTAAGGACTTATGGCCATCTGGGCTAAGTCCAATCATGTTTGGAATATTGGCTTCCTGTTGGTCCATTGAAGGAGAGGCTTTGCCTCTGGCCATTTAGCCAATTGGGCTAACGTTAATTCAGCAGTGTTGAACACTGGGATCAAGTTAGTGTTTTAACACTAAAAGACACTTGGTGTTAAACACCAGCAACAGGGGGTTCAAATTAGTATTAAACACTAGAGCAAATCAGTGTCAAACACTAGCAGCAGAGGTTTCAAATTAGTGTTTGTCACGCCCCGCTTCCCAGTGTACGGCGAAGTGGACACGACGAGGCCCGCTACGTATATACTCAGAAGTACATACGCTAAGCGTAACTAAGCAATATAAAGTAAATCACAAGAGACGAATAATATAGAAATAACAGCAACTTTTATTAATAACATTCTTTGTACAATGCATGAAAAGAAAATACAACTGGAATGAAAAGCAATGCCTAAACAGTGGCATAACAGAAAATGAAATAAACTGGAAAGAACAAGGTACAATATCTAGAGCTTTGGATCTTCCTGGAACTGCTCCAAATCTTCACCGGTGGGCTCGATCTCAGCTTGGTCCAACGCACCTGACGACATTCAAAGAAGAAGGAAATAGAATGTCGTCAGCGAACAGGTCGCTCGGTAAGTCCCAAAGAATAAGAAGAATGAGAATGACAGAGTAACAGTATTTTCTAAAGTATTATATTGTTGAATATTATGGAACATTGTGTAACGCTGTTGTTTATAGCTTGATATAGAAGGATGCCAGTGTATACGAGGGGGATCTCTATATGCTAGAGATCAGGGCAAAAGGAAAGTACAAGCAACCGTTATGCCGCGGTACAACAGCAATAGAATTCAGGTTAGGTGTCTTAATCTCACCACCTCGTGCCACTTTTAACACCTTCTGTACCAATCTGCCCCTTAAACCCCGCAGTGTTTTAACAGTATTGTAGTATTGGAATATGTAAGTTGGGTGACTGACCAAAACCATGATATCAGTAAACATGATGTAACTGTGTAATCCGGTAAATGGAATATCAGGATAATGGATGAATATCCATAGTTTGATTCAGTCAAAAAAAATGAATTTATTGTTTAACTGGATTCAGGGATTCATGTATTCAAATTGTGTTGGAGTATAAAAGAATATAGATTGACTTGAATCATATTCAAGTCAGAAATAGTCAGACTCTAACCCGAGTCAGACTAAAAGAAAGATAATTTGAAGTTCAATATTAGTTAGGGGCCTTATTGTAATTTGTAAAACTTGAGGGGGTTTTCTGTAAAAAGTACTTTTGTATAGTTTTCAAAATACACCTCAAGTATTTAATAATCGTCTTTATTGTTATAATGAATATGAATTTTATTTGTGTTATTCTAGTGATTATATCCTAATAAAAGTATTAATAGTTTTATCTGAAATTCATGGTATTTTGGTGTAACTTTTAATCTGGTAATTTTTAGGAAAATGTGGAAACTTTATATTATGATAAAATAGATGTCTAAATGATAATTAAATATATATTAATACAAGAATAATTTTAAATAAATATTTTATTTTCAAAAAATCTCATTTTCCTTAAATGTCGTATTTTTAACCCTTCGAGACCGAATGCTCCTTGCGGAGGTCTGAATCTCGCACTACTAGCCCGCGGGTGCACGATGAACCGTACTATCCCTAACGGGTTCCCCAAAGGTGGGTTGTAGCTGTTGGAGATAGTGCCCTCAGAGTCAATTATTGGATCACAGGCACGTGATTGCAATGACTGAGGGAGGACCTATCCCGATAGGACAGTCTTACTCGAGATGATAGTATGCTATCTGTTTTATCTTTATCATCGTGTACTGCTTTAGGTGACCAGACAGGTCGCTATTACACGTTGATAGAGCCCCTAGGATTCTTGCTTGACTGCCAGCAGTATGAGGGCGATCATATACGTGAGAGCTGGTAGTCTATAAGCACATCCTTAAAAGGTCCCTAGTCGTGGGAATTTCGAGACAGGGCATCGATACTCCAGAGTAGACTAGTGTATATAGTCGAGACCCCGACGAGGGGCGGTGGCCGGTCTCACAAGCCACAGGTGTCAGTTGGTTCACCTAAGATGTATACAGGTGCTCATTGGGTTATGAGTACACCGGACAGAACTCGCCGGGAACATGCTAGTTGGTCTTATACCTGACGTCAGATAGCAGTTCCCTGGTGACATGTGTACAGGTTAGTTCATCGACCTGAGATCGTCATTTGTCTCGTGTGAGTTCCCACTATACTTTGATTACTACCCTACCACGCTCAAAGGAGACGTGCAAACAGGTTTTAGTTAGGTACAGTCCCGAGCCACATGGAGGCAGTGAGCGGATCTTCGGGGGTTCGTCTCTCCCGGTATTGGGGGTGAGGTCGCGCTGTGTCTAGGAGAGCCAGAACATGAAAAGTCCTTGGCCAAGGCAGAAGATTTACTGGTAAGTATTCCAGTAGTATCTCGGGGTGTTCTAGGCTGATCTCTGACACGACTTGTAGCGCTTTTGGGGGTCTGACTTTTACCAACCCCCTAGGCCCGCCATGCGATGCTCATAGACGAACGGACCGGACTGTACGGATATTGTCACTGACAGGCTCAGTAGGGTGTCAGGATGAGTTTGCTCATCGACGTCCCTTTTGGTCAATACCTGGTAGCCCGTCACGTATTAGCTTATACCTCTGACGTGCTAGTGGTTAAATCCACAACCAAGGTGTTGACGAGTCTTTAGAGTCCCCCACATTCAGTTGCTCAAGTTTTCGGGCGAAACGCTGTAGAGACCGTATGGAGATATGGCAGGGTTCGATCTGATACGTGCGGTATTGCACGGATCATGATCGGACGGATAATACTAGCCGGCTTTGGTTTAAGCTGGATCCTAGTATAGTACAGTGTAGATTTTGTCTCATTGCATTTGTATTCGGTCGGAATACAGATGCGGGTATGTATACACAGTAGCGGGGTTTTCCTGTAATTTATTACAGGACCAGTTTTCTGGAGTTGCCAGTTTGCTTTCCGTTTCGGCCATTTTCGTTTGTATCTTTCATTGGCCGAAGATTGGTGGAGGAGGGCTTATTTGCAATTGTGCAAATAAGCATTTGTGGAGGGGGTCTTTGCATTTTTTTGCATCATGATGGGTACACCATCCTTTGACTTGATTTATCCATCATGGCTTGACTTTTGTGTGACATGGTTTTGATAATGGTTGTGGTTGAGTGTGGATATGGTTGTGTTCATTGCTTTTGATCATCATTCTTTTATTGCATCATGATTGATACACATCCCTTTGGACTTCTCTCACTCTCTCATTATTCATTCCACCCCTCACCATTTTGTCATGGCCGGCCACATTAGATGAGGGCTGCCCATTTTTATGGGTGGGGATTTTTAGTGTTTTGGCTTCACAAAATCCCCAAAGTTCCTCTACAAAATTCACATTTCATTTCCTCCACAAAAGGCAACCTCCATGAACCCCAAATGAGACATAGCCTCTACACTACATTCTACAGCAAACCTTGGGCACGTCGGCTCGCCAACTTCGTGCCCGAGTTACCTCGGTATAGAAGTGAGAGCCCGTAAAAGAAGCAGGCGACGTGGTGCCTTTCCGGCGAGGAGGTGGAGACCGGACATTCCGCGGGAGATCGGGACGACGGCGAGAAGACCGGAGGACACGGATCGCTCGGTATATCTCTCTTCCCCATCTTGTAGTTAGCTAGGACTAGTTTAATGGCACGATCCGGGTTTATAGTGCGTGGTGGTGCCGGTTTGAAAAGTTAAAGTAAATCACCGCTTCCGCATTCCGGCGTCGGAATTGACGGCCGGGGCGCCGCCGTGCACTTACAGTGGTATCAGAACCTCGCCATTAACATAGTCTAGCTTTGTCTAATGTGTTTTGCATTTCCGATCGAACAAATGTTCAAAAACCGTGTTTTTCAAAACAACAGTTTTCTGTCGAAATTTTTTTGTCTCGAAAATTTTTTCAGGTAGTCTCAGAATACTGTGCAGGGAAGCATAAGCCTACTGTAAAAATTTGATCGCGAGATCTCATTATTCGACCGCGGAACCGCGGCCAAACCCATGCTTGGGCCGCGGTTCCGCCGCTGTTTTGACTGATTAGTGCACCAATTTTTTACAGAGGCCTCCTGACTTGAAAATAGGGCTTTTGGAACATTCTTTTTGGGCCCAGAATTTCTTGATGTGCTACAGTAGTACTTGGGGGCCCACTTGGTAAAATTTGATCGATCGGATATTTTAAACACATTAGTTCACAGTATTTACATTATATCTGCGACCGTGAATGTCACTTGATCGGTAAATCCAGTCTAACTGCTATAGCCCGGTTAGACGGATTTGCGAACGTGACATTCACGTTGATGTTCTGTGTATTGCTGTGATGTTGCGGATCGGTCGTGGAGGATAGCCTGGTTGCAGTGGTAGTACAGTTTTGTTGTATTATGTACATTTGATATTACGGGGCGAGCGTCCGACATGTGGACTGCCGTCACTGCCTGTTTGTATTATTATTTTGGGGCACGACCAGGTTGCGGTCGATGTACCCATTGTATGTATATTTTACTTTCTGTATTAGGATTACCCCAAGGAGGGGTGCACGGATAGCCGGGTTCTAGAGAGCAACGGGCCCGCATCTCTTGGCATTGAGACGGAGGGGGATTCACTCTAGAATTGGCGGGCTATTCGCCGCACTCGTAGGGGGTTTAGGTTGACCCAGGAGGGGCGCCCAAGTTACCGGATTCCGTGAAGTGCTGGGTGGTCCATTCACGTTGCTGAAGGGGGCTGCCTCGCTTCAGGTTTTGGCGGGTAACTTGCCGCGCCCGTAGGGGTCTAGGATTTCATTGCACAGGCTATCCACACGACCAGGGGAACGTCGGGTTTCAGTAGTGGCTCTGTGAAACCCGGGGATCCCAGATATCTGTATTGTTCTGTGATGCTGTACATTTCTGTGATGTTGCATTTTTATCACGCCTTGAGCGAAATATAATATATTGGTATATATATTAGTAGATGTTGTATATGTTTTGCATCCGCGCTAGTCCAGTCCCCGCTCTGTCGTTACTTAGCTAACCTAACGGGTAATGACGGGACCCAGTGGCGAATGCGGATGGCATATACGTACGTCATATTATTTTCGTTCTTTGTGGTGTGATCAATTGATGGGACTGTGTTGATTCGGATCAATGCAAGTTAAAAACAAACCTAATCTGATGTTGTTGGAACACTTTTCAAAAAGCTGTTATTGCAAGGACGTTCTCTTTTGTTTTGCACAGTGGTATTCAGTTGGAATATCCTGCTCCTCAGTCGACGAGGCAAGGGCCGAGATCCCTTCACCGTGAGTGACCCCTTGGACAAAAAGTTTGCGTTAGGGCAATAAATTCACTATAGCCGATTCCTTTTGCTTTGCATCGTGGTATTCAGCTGGAATATCTTGCACCTCATTCTACGGGGAAAGAGCCGAGATCCCTTCACCGGGAGTGACCTCTTTAGCAAAGGTTTTCATCACTATATTTTTAAAAGCTATCCGTTCCTTCAACGATATCAAATTCTTTACGTTAAAGGTTTTCGCCAGAAACCATTCGTAGCCCTCCGTCGTTTCATATGGGTGGTCAATAGTATTCAAGCTGTGTTTGTTGGCCAAAGTCAAGGCACAGTGTTTGGTAGCTGTTGGGTATTCATATGCAGCATAGATAGATGCGTTGGTTTGGGGCAGTCGTATAGCCTTGTTGGCCAAAGTCAAGGGCTTGTGCGGGTGGGCTCAAATTAACCTGGAGAATGACGGGTAGAACTTGACACGTGACTTATGATTTGTTGGCCAAAGTCAAGGTCATAAGAGCATGGGGCAAAAATCCACATCGGGAGTTTCAAAAGAACTAAAACTTGCCAGATATGCGCATACCTTCTGGAGTGTGATAGCGTGAGCGGATTCCGTCACGTTATCATGCGATGATAGTTGGATCCTGATTCCTACTGATGAGTTGGTTTACTCCTCGGGTGATCCCGACTAATTCTTCTTTCAGGTTTGGAGGAGAATTTGACGGTACAGTGGGAGGTTTCCAGATTAGATAAATTGGTAACCATTCTGATCTAGGTTAGAGTGCACGCTGAGTGTTTCTTTTCTCTCTCTCTTTGGCAGGGACCATTGACCCGACCCTAAGACTATGACTCAGTGACCAAAATTAACCGAACCTTCTTAAACACTGGCTTTTGGATTGTCAGAGTTGCAGACCTCATTGCCACTCCTACTTTTACCCTTTTCTCTAGGACACCCCGTATTACTACGAACGTCCACTTCCATTGGACAAAACAATCGTATGGTTATATACGAACTCGAAGGAATTTATTCGAGGATGGTTTCCGGTTCTGGAGAAAACGAATAGGACTATTCAGTTGCCTTTTCCTTTTTCCTTCTCTCAGGTTGCGAGTACTCCTTGGTTTACGAGATAGTACACCTATTACGCAAATTGGATAGTCTTCTTCCAAACCATAGGCAGGTGCCGACCGGTAGGGAATGAAGAAAACCAATTAGCATAACGATGGTGTACAGAAGGTATTAAGTTAAGACAAAGCAAGGGATTAGTAAGAGGGCAAAGTAAATTGCAACTGATATTCACGACCAAACCAGTTATTTCATTACCCCTCCCATTTCACCTTTGTATTTCTCCAGGACACTCCGTATCACTACGAAGATCCACAATTTATTGGATACTCCATCGTATGGTTATATACGAACTCGAAAGGAACTTGTTCCAGTTCGGGGATGGATTCTGGTTCAGGAGAAATAGGAATAAGGTTTATTCAGTTGTCTTTTATCTTCACCTTCTCTCGCATTGCGAGTGCTCCTAGGATTTGGATAGTACACCCATTATGCTTATTGGATAGTCTTCTTCCAAACCATAGGCTGGTGCCGAACGGTAGGGAAGGAAGAAAACCATTTGGCCTAAGGGGTGTGCAGAAGGTAATGACTAAAGACATATAAAGGGATTTGGAGAGGTGGCAAAGAATTATACGGTTACAGTCGTGAATCTGGAAGAGGCATTACTAGGAATACCGGGATACCCCATCGAAACATTTCAATGTTTCAGTTTCACTGTGTACTGTTAAAGGAAAACTGATTTCCCAATTAGACACTTGCTCCAGGGTATGTATTTACCAGGTATGATTCTTACATCTGTATGGTTTTACAGATGATGAGTGGGAGTAAGTTATTGGGAATTGGGTGATCATCCTCATTATATCGGGATTCGTTGTAATCGGTGATATTTGAGGAAGTCATCTGGGTTGTTTGCCGGATGGCAAATATTTGGTTTTGAATAACCCTTGTTGTGCACCAATTTCAAATTGATATATCTGTACGTCTATTTTCATAGAGTGAGATATACCTTTTTGAAATTATGTATGTGACATTTACCTATATCAGTGGATGGTTAGGTAAGGAGCATTAAACAGCGGTGTAATTCTTCTTAACCATAAGTACAGTTTTCAACCTACGACACACAATGAATGAGTTATCAGACTCAAGGGACTTATACAGAGTATTGTATGTTTTCCAGGGTCCATCAGGACAGAGGGGTTGGTCCTCGTACTATATTCGGTTTACTTATGACTTCTCTAGTTTTTAGACAAGTGTTTCGTGGAAACATAGGGTCCGAATTTTGAGAAGTTATAGGTATATGGATAAAGTAGAGAACCAGGTATTACAAGTATCAGGATTCTTCAAGGTGATCGAAGATGTAGATACTTGTGTGTGGTATTCAGTTGATAGTAGTGATTAAGAGAACTTGCTTCTCTTTCAGGTTACTCATAATTGGAAGCATTCCTAAGTTGAGTAACGCTGATCGGCCTCTTTCCATTTTAGTTGACATGCACTGGGGACAGCTGCATGATTTGAATCTGATTCAATTAAATCAGTGCCTCTGGTCCTATATTGGATATAGAACAGTTCGTATCTTAACGATATTAAGGTACGGGGAGTTGTCCGGCTTATGATTAAAACCAGACACTGGACAATTCAAGGCACGTTTCTGTAATGGCTGTTTGTGGGTTCACCCAGGCTATGACGAGGGTTGACTTTCTACCATCTGGAAGAACAATAGCGATATTGTTCTAGACTCGCCACAGTTTAAATAAAAATGGATTTTTTCAGAAAAACAGTAGTGGGAGTATGGTAGAACTGGAAGTGATTCCAGAACCACAAACGATTACTGGAGATTTGATAGGAACCTAAAGATTCAATCTGGTTTGACATTCCGTTGGCCACTCCGCAAATAAGGTGGGTAACTTCAGGCACCCGAGAGGTACTCCGGTAGCCTCAAGGACGGTGACAGGGAAGTTCTTGTTTACCCACACTTGCCATTGCTGTTGTTCCAGACTGTGAGACCCGGCAGGAGAATGAGTATAGCGTCGTTCTAAACTTGCTTTAGAAGTATACGTTTATATGACTCTGCCAGAGGGTTGTCGTAGTAAGTGGGAGCAGCGGAAGCATTGGTGGACAGGTTGCTTATGTCTATTTATAGACTAAAGCAGATATAGCAGAGATAGATCATCAATTTCTGATGTGACAGTCATAGGTTTGACTTCATCAGAATAGAGGATGGATCTGTTGAGAAGGTAGTAGGGTGTGTTGTCATGGTATTTGGATGACATACACAGAGTAGGAAAAGAAATTCCTATACTACAATCGGTTATACTTTGGTCGTCACACAGTGGTTTCTCCACATGGGACTTGGACATTATACCAGACATACTGGTTACTAGATCTATGGTTTTAGATCTAGATTTGGGTGGTTTCCCAATCAGGGTACTTAGACAACATTCTAAGAGTATTTAGAATGGACGACTCCTGGCACGGTAGTGTACCTGCAGGTGATGGCGTCACCCTCTCTAAAGGTGTCTTACAGACTAAAGGGGAGAAGGATGTGCATGATTGGCAGATCACTTGCTCAGGCAATTTAGTCAATCATGAGATGTCAAGTACAACACCAGATGTTGTTCCTGCACTAGATGCAATAAGTTGATGTTGATCCAATCCTGGAGAAACAGTCGGAAGCAGTTTTAGAACATAAGTGGATGTTCTAGGGATATGATAACGACAGCCTCATTCGGGAGACAGTTATCATTCCAGGCTTCCAAGGTGACCTGGACGACAAGGAGGTTGTCAGAGTTATAGTTTTCCTTCTGATGAGGGGCAGTATTTTGGACAGGTGGTCCAAGGAAATACTGAGGGAGGCATGGCGCAGGATACTGATTAAGTTCAGTTGACGATACAGTCTAAGAAGTTTGGATTTGGAGTTCATTTATGAGCTAGGTCCCATCAGACATCCAGACACATTCTAAGACAGGTATTGCTCATTTCGGGAGATGGCTTTCTCCGCGAACTTAAGATATAGAGAGACATAGAAAGAAACATCAAAGCGGATCCACTCACTGAGGCTATTCCTCGAACGCAATAGTTTCGCAAACGAGTTTTGTGAGACTGACAAGTAGAGGAGTTGGATGTTCGGTATCACACGGGCTGTGAGTATGCGACATCGCAATAATTAGCCTTGAGTGCAAGTGGGAGATTGTTGGAGATAGTGCCTTCAGAGTCAATTATTGGATCACAGGCACGTGATTGCAATGATTGAGGGAGGACCTATCCCGATAGGACAGTCTTACTCGAGATGATAGTATGCTATCTGGTTTATCTTTATCATCGTGTACTGCTTTAGGTGACCAGACAGGTCGCTATTACACGTTGATAGAGCCCCTAGGATTCTTGCTTGACTGCCAGCAGTATGAGGGCAATCATATACGTGGGAGCTGGTAGTCTATAAGCACATCCTTAAAAGGTCCCTAGTCGTGGGAGTTTCGAGACATGGCATCGATACTCCAGAGTAGACTAGTGTATACAGTCGAGACCCCGACGAGGGGCGGTGGCCGGTCTCACAAGCCACTGGTGTCAGTTGGTTCACCTAAGATGTATACAGGTGCTCATTGGGTTATGAGTACACCGGACAGGACTCGCCGGGAACATGCTAGTTGGTCTTATACCTGACGTCAGATAGCAGTTCCCTGGTGACATGTGTACAGGTTAGTTCATCGACCTGGGGATCGTCATTTGTCTCGTGTGAGTTCCCACTGTACTTTGATTACTACCCTACCACGCTCAAAGGAGATGTGCAAACAGGTTTTAGTTGGGTACAGTCCCGAGCCACATGGAGGCAGTGAGCGGATCTTTGGGGGTTCGTCTCTCCCGGTATTGGGGGTGAGGTCGCGCTGTGTCTAGGAGAGCCAGAACATGAAAAGTCCTTGGCCAAGGCAGGAGATTTACTGGTAAGTATTCCAGTAGTATCTCAGGGTGTTCTGGGCTGATCTCTGACACGACTTGTACCGCTTTTGGGGGTCTGACTTTTACCAACCCCCTAGGCCCGCCATGCGATGCTTATAGACGAACGGACCGGACTGTACGGATATTGTCACTGACAGGCTCAGTAGGGTGTCAGGATGAGTTCGCTTATCGACGTCCCTTTTGGTCAATACCTGGTAGCCCGTCACGTATTGGCTTATACCTCTGACGTGCTAGTGGTTAAATCCACAACCAAGGTGTTGACGAGTCTTTAGAGCCCCCCACATTCAGTTGCTCAAGTTTTCGTGCGAAACGCTGTAGAGACCGTATGGAGATATGGCAGGGTTCGATCTGATACATGCGGTATTGCACGGATCATGATCGGACGGATAATACTAGCCGGCTTTGGTTTAAGCCGGATCCTAATATAGTACAGTGTAGATTTTGTCTCATTGCATTTGTATTCGGTCGGAATACAGATGCGGGTGTGTATACACAGTAGCGGGGTTTTCCTATAATTTATTACAGGACCAGTTTTCTGGAGTTGCCAGTTTGCTTTCCGTTTCGGCCATTTTCGTTTGTATCTTTCATTGGCCGAAGATTGGTGGAGGAGGGCTTATTTGCAATTGTGCAAATAAGCATTTGTGGAGGGGGTCTTTGCATTTTGTTGCATCATGATGGGTGCACCATCCTTTGACTTGATTTATCCATCATGGCTTGACTTTTGTGTGACATGGTTTTGATAATGATTGTGGTTGAGTGTGGATATGGTTGTGTTCATTGCTTTTGATCATCATTCTTTTCTTGCATCATGATTGATACACATCCCTTTGGACTTCTCTCACTCTCTCATTATTCATTCCACCCCTCACCATTTTGTCATGGCCGGCCACATTAGATGAGGGCTGCCCATTTTTATGGGTGGGGATTTTTAGTGTTTTGGCTTCACAAAATCCCCAAAGTTCCTCTACAAAATTCACATTTCATTTCCTCCACAAAAGGCAACCTCCATGAACCCCAAATGAGACATAGCCTCTACACTACATTCTACAGCAAACCTTGGGCACGTCAGCTCGCCAACTTCGTGCCCGAGTTGCCTCGGTATAAAGGTGGGAGCCTGTAAAAGAAGCAGGCGACGTGGTGCCCTTCCGGTGAGGAGGTGGAGACCGGACATTCCGCGGAAGATCGGGACGACGGCGAGAAGACCGGAGGACACGGATCGCTCGGTATATCTCTCTACCCCATCTTGTAGTTAGCTAGGACTAGTTTAATGGCACGATCCAGGTTTATAGTGCGTGGTGGTGCCGGTTTGAAATGTTAAAGTAAATCACCGCTTCCGCATTCCGGCGTCGGAATTGACGGCCGGGGCGCCGCCGTGCACTTACAGTAGCTGCGCTTTGCTTAGGTTTAACAAATACTATTCATTTAGAAAAACGGTTTTATAAATATAGGGTATTTATTTGCAAAAAGAGTATAGTTTTCCATATTTTAGTTGTTAGGGTTTTCCTAAGCCAAGCAGCCTATTTCTAAGGTCTAAACGATGAGTCATTAGAAGCCTCAAATCGCCTCTTCATCGTCAATTGCGGCCAGGTAAGTGCCAGGTAAGTGGGAAGGAACCACAGTCGTGGGCCTAATTAAAAACCACTAGCCTTAGACACGCTTGCCTAGGCACCACAAGACAGTTTAGATAAACGATCGATGTCCATGACCAATCGTGTTTTCATTTTATTAAAAGATTTTATTTAGGAAAGTTTACAACTTAAAGCTTTAAATAAAGGTTATAAAGATTATGGTGTTTTAGTGAAAAGTCCTGTAATGTCGTATTCTATGTTTTGACATATATCAATTAGGGTTATATTGAGTGTGTGTAGAGGTAGGTCATTACCTCGTGACTTATTTTAAGTTTTAGTGAAGTTTAGAGCTAAAACATGTTATGTTAAAGTTGAAGGTATTAAAGCGCAAGAATACGGTATTAGAAAACGTTATCGTTTCCTGTGTGAAATTTCATTCAAATTGATTTCTACAAGTTTAGTGATCAAGATAAACCTATTTAGGAGTAAGGTAATTGATTAAACTAAGAAAAATGAACTTCATGGCATTTTTATGAAAAGAATACGGTTTTGCAAAGAAGCTATCATTTCATGTGAAAAAGTTTGATTAAATTGGTTCATGGGTGATTAATAGTCAACATGAATATGGGTAGATGTTATGCATTAGGTGACAAGTGGAAATTTATAGAAAAACCGAATCGGAAATCGGTTTATCCGATTTCCGTTGGGTTCCAAAAAGTCGTATTTTTACATTTATAGAAAAAAGAGATAGAAGGGATGGGACTTACGGTTTGGACAAGCTAAGGAAGCTAAGGGGTTTGGTGGTTGTCGATTCGTCGAAAACGTCACGAAGGTTCTGATCCGGTCGCCGGAATCCGTCGTCGATTTCGGCAGCGCTTCGCTTCTCGCTCTTCGTACCGAGTTCTCGAGAATTTGGGAGAGTGGACTTAGAGTTGTGAGGTGAAATGGTAGAGGGTAGGGGTCTTTATATAGGGCTAGGCTAGGGTTAGGGTTTGGATAAAAAAATATTTAAAAAAATGTAAAAATCATTAAAAATTAATTAATTTTGGTCTTAAAAGGGGATTAATGAGAATTGTGTAACATTACTGAAAATTTAGACTATACAGGGGGTTAGACCAGGTCAACACAAAAAATTTTCGTGTTGACGACTCGGCCGACCGGCCGAGTCCGGCCGGCGGCGCCGGCCGACTCGGCCGAGTTAGGGCCGAGTCAGGTGGCGTCGGGTAGGGTTCGGTCTGGGGGAGGTTTTGGTATACTTTAATTTTATTAATTTGCATTAATTTATGAGTTATGGCTGTTTGACCGTTTGACTTCTAAAAAAAATTAAAACAAAAAGATATAAAAATTATGTGGAGCAAGGGATTCGAACTCTGGTGGCTTGGTTCAGCAGTGCAAGGTATTACCAATGAGCTATAAGCTCTTTCTTGTAATTATTGTAAGGAAATAAGTACTTAAATTGTTTCCAGCAACATCAATACTCCAGTGTACACTATATTTAAAGCAAATTTTTGGTATACAAAATTGGAGTTATTACAATCTACCCTCCTTACAAAAATTTCGTCCTCGAAATTTACAACTTTTATTTAAGGACTAGTTTACAAAAAGGTGCGGATATCTTGCACGCATCTCATCCTCCCTTTCCCACGTGGATTCTCCTGGAGTGTCTTTCCTCCACATTACCCGGACCAAAATAACTTCTTTGTTCCGAAGTGTCTTCACTTTCCTGTCCAGGATCTCCACAGGTTGTTGCTCGCAAGACAAATCAGGCTGTATCGTGAGCTCGGAATGATCAAGTACATGGCTGGGGTCACTCACATACCTTCTGAGTTGGGATATGTGGAACACGTTATGCACTCCTTCCAATGAGGGTGGAAGCGCTAATCGGTATGCCACTTCTCCGACTCGTTCGAGTATGTCGAACGGTCCAATGTATCTCGGACTCAACTTTCCCCGTCTTCCAAATCTGATCACTCCGCGGTTCGGAGAGATTTTCAGGAATACATGATCTCCTGGCTGGAACTCCAAGTGTCGCCTCTTCGCATCAGCCTAATGTTTCTGTCTATCTTGGGCTATGCGCATTCTTTCCCTGATAATACGAACCACATCAACGGTCGCTACTATCATCTCTGGTCCAAGGAGTTCTCTATCTCCGATGTCGTCCCAACTTAATGGCGATCGACACTTCCTTCCATATAAAGCTGCAAAAGGTGCCATTCCTATACTTGCTTGGTAGCTGTTGTTGTACGCAAACTCCACAAGATGCAGGTGATCTTCCCACGATCCCTTGAAGTCGAGCATACATGCTCTGAGCATATCCTCCAAGATCTGAATAGTTCATTCCGACTGACCATCTGTTTGTGGATGATAAGCCGTGCTGAAGTTCAGACTTGTTCCCAAGCTTGCTTGCAGACTTTGCCAAAATTGCGATCGGAACCTGGTGTCACGATCGGAAACAATGCAAACCGGTACTCCATGAAGTCTCACAATTTCCTGTATGAGTTCATGCATATCAGAGATAGTAAAGTATGAAGAGTTTAAATCTTAAATTAGATTATTACCTCCATGTACTTCTTCGCTAATGTCTCAGTTGATTGGCCAACTCGAAATGGGATGAAGTGAGCCGACTTTGTGAGTCGATCCACAATGACCCAAATCGCATCGTTACCCTTTGTGCTGCGAGGAAGAGCAGTTACAAAGTCCATCGTGATGTGCTGCCACTTCCATTCTGGGATTGGTAACGGTTGAAGTAGTCCAGCTGTCCTGTGATGTTCAGCCTTTACCTGCTGACACACCAAACATTTTGCGACACTCCTGGCTACTTCGCGCTTCATTCCATGCCACCAATAATTCTGGCGTAGATCTTTGTACATTTTGGTACCTCCAGGATGTACTGAATAGGGAGAGCTGTGAGCTTCTTTCATTAACTCTTCCCGAACAGGACCCTTTGGTACACACAGTCTGCTGCCGTATCTCAAAGATCCGTCTTCATGGATAATGAAATCTGTTCTGAGTCCATTCTCCACTTGTTCTCTGATCTTTTGTAACTTTGCATCGCTGGCTTGAGCTGCCTTGATCTGATTGACAATAGTTGATTGAACTTGTAGATTCATCAAACTTGAAACATCACCTGGCATAACTAGTTCAATCTACATCTGATGTAGGCCTTGCTAAAACTTCCATTGGGCGGTGAGATTCATTGATAATGGTTGGCGAATAAGAGCATCAGGTACTACGTTCACCTTTCCTGGGTGATATTGCAAATTGATGTCAAAGTCCGCCATAAGTTCTAACCATCTTCTCTGCCGCATATTCAACTCCTTCTGAGTAAACACGTACTTCAGACTTTTATGAGTGTGTAGATGTTCACTCGTTCACCAAGTAAGTAGTGGCGCCAAATCTTGAGAGCAAAAATGACGGCTGCCAACTCCAGATCATGCGTCGGATAGTTGCGCTCATGAGTCTTCAGTTGTCTTGAAGCATAAGCTACAACCTTACCGTGCTGATGTAGAACACATCCTAGTCCCCTACCGGATGCATCACAATGCACTTCGAATCCTCCAGATTGATCCGGTATGACGAGAATAGGTGCAGATGTCAGCCTTGACTTGAGTTCTACGAAAGCTTGCTCGCATGCTTCTGACCACACAAATTCTTCATCTTTTCGTGTGAGCTTGGTCAGGGGTGTTGCTATCTTCGAAAAGCCTTCAATGAATCTTCTGTAATATCCAGCTAAGCCCAAGAAACTTCGAATATCCTTCACTGACTTTGGCGTAGGCCATTCGCTAACTGCTGAAACTTTTGCTGGATCCACAGAAATCCCTTCTCCTGATACGATGTGTCCAAGAAAACCAACCTGTTTTAGCCAAAATTCGTACTTGCTGTACTTGGCATAAAGCTTATGTTGTCGAAGAGTTTCCAGGACAATTCGTAGGTGCTCCGCATGTTCTTTCCGATTCTTAGAATATACCAGGATGTTGTCGATGAAGATGACAACAAACTTGTCTAAATACTCCCGGAAGACTTGGTTCATAAGGTTCATGAAGATTGCTGGTGCATTGGTCACTCCAAATGGCATTACTAGAAATTCGTAATGTCCATAGCGAGTTCTGAAAGCTGTTTTGTGAATATCATCTTCCTTGACCTTCACTTGATGATAACCTGAACGAAGATCTAGTTTAGAGAAGACACAAGATCCACTTAGCTGATCGAATAAATCGTCGATGCGCGGGAGTGGATACTTGTTCTTTATAGTAACTTCGTTCAAGGCCCTATAATCGATGCACATTCTGTATGAACCTTCCTTCTTCTTCACCAATAGTACAGGTGCTCCCCAACTTGAAGTGCTGGGACGAATCCATCCTTTCGCCAGTAATTCATCCAACTGTGTTCGAACTTCCTTCAAACCTTCCGGACTTAGTCTATACGGTGCTTTGATCACTGGTTGTGCTCCTGGTACTAAGTCAATACTGAATTCAAGAGCTTGATCGGGAGGCAAACCTGATATATCGTCAGGGAATACATCGTCGAACTCTCGAACTACCTCTGGTCTTGATTCTTCCTCTGCCTGAGCTGCTGCAACTACTGCTTCTCTTTGCTTTTCTTTGTAAGTACTTGGCTCCAGTGTACGATCTCCACTCTTGAAATAGAAGACCGGATGATCGGGAATCTCAAATACTACCCTCCTTTGACGACAGTCGATGGTAGCATAAAAGGCTCCAAGCCAGTCCATTCCTAAAACCACATCGAAATTTGGTATGTCCAGTACCTTGAAGTCAGCGTAAAATTCTCGACTGCAGACGACGACTGGACACATGTTGTATCCCATAGTTGCCTTTAGAACACCATTTCCAGAACTGACGTTCCAGCTGGATACAAGCGGTGAGACTGGAATCGCATGGGTTCGGACAAACCGTTGCGACATAAAGCAGTGGGATGCTCCAATATCAAACAGTGCAAGTGCAGGTAGTGAAGCTACTAGGATTGTACCTAAGGTATTAGGGATAGGTTTTAGGTATAGGGAAAGTGTGTAGGTAAACAAATCTAAAAGATAAGTTTGAGAAAGAAAGTTTACCAGTAATGACTTGGCCAGTGGCCTCAGCTTCTTCCACAGACATCATGAAAGCCTGGCGCTTTGGCACATTCCTCCTGGCCTGAGGAGCATTCCTCGGAACGTTCCTTTGAGCTTGATGGAACTGTCGAGGAGGTGGTGCAGCTTGTGGTCCCCTGGGTGGTGCAGGTAGTGAAAGTCTGGGAGCAGGTGCCTGAAGAGCTGGTCGCTGCTGATAAGTATTTGTTGGCCTGGGTGCAGCAACTGAGTTCTGCCTTTGGGGACAAGATCCAATATCGTGAGTGGCTGAACCGCAGACTAAGCAGAGGCGGTTGGCTCGACGGCAGTCCTTCATCATATGTCCAGTTCTCTTGCAGTAAGTGCAAAAGGCTGGGCTAGGACGATGAGTTGGTACTCCGGGTCGCCTCGGCACGAAAGATGGTCTGGACGTGGCTCCACTTGCTATCTGGTTGGCAGGGCGCTTGACTCCTGCAGACTGAGGTCTACCCCTCTCTTTTATCACTGCCTCATAACTGCGGGCAGCTTCTAGGTCTTCCTCATGAGTCAAAAACTTTCCTGTGGCTAGAGCAGCCTTAATCTCTGTGTCCAAACCTTGCTGAAAACGACGGGCTCTGATCTCGTCCGTCGGTATCAGGTGTGCTGCGAATCTGTTTAAAGGTTGTGTAAGCTGTGTGATATGTGATATTTTAAAAAAAAATTGAACTATTGTGACATATCTTACCGGCTCAACATAGTGAATTCAGCATCGTATTCATCTACCGATTTCTCCCATATTGATCCTTGCTGTAGATGAATAAACTGCTGCTCCATAGCGAACCTGGCAGTCACAGGAAAATATTTCGCGTCGAACTTCTCGCGAAATGTCTTCCATTCAATCGGCTGTGCTAGACGGGTTTCTTCCGCCTTCCACCAATTGCGTGCATTATCCGTGAGCTGTAGTTTCGCTACACGGACCCAAGCGTGGTCTGGCACTTGAGCTGCTGCCAGATCGTCTTCGATACTTTGTGCCCATTCTTCCGCTTCGAGAGGGCTTCCTTTACCCGAAAATTGCTTTGGGTGCAAAGCTCTGAATTGCTTTATTCCCGGTGCATCGTTATCAGGACGGCTCAGAAGTTGTTGCTGTCTCTCGAGAAGACTACGGATCGCATCGAATAGCATTGTTTGCTCAGTGGGTGGTGCCGGAACAACTGGTGTGAGAGGTAGTGCTGGTGGGGTGTTGTTAACGTTGGTGCTGGTGTTGTTCGGGGAATCCATAACCCTGAAGAAAAATTTGGGTTAGGACAGATTCAAATACATGAAATGATAAGATTCAAGGAATAGAAATTTGTAAGATTCAAAGAACATGAATTGTAAAGAATGTTTTAGTTGCTGGTTCTTGTGTTATATTGCTTAGGTTGTTCACGCAGACCAGAACTGCATGACAGGGATCATACAGCTCTGACCTGCATAGGCCACTAATAAAACCTGTCACGCCCCGCTTCCCAGTGTACGGCTAAGTGGACGCGACGAGGCCCGCTACGTATATACTCAGAAGTACATACGCTAAGCGTAACTAAGCAATATAAAGTAAATCACAAGAGACGAATAATATAGAAATAACAGCAACTTTTATTAATAACATTCTTTGAACAATGCATGAAAAGAAAATACAACTGGAATGAAAAGCAATGCCTAAACAGTGGCATAACAGAAAATGAAATAAACTGGAAAGAACAAGGTACAATATCTAGAGCTATGGATCTTCCTGGAACTGCTCCAAATCTTCACCGGTGGGCTCGATCTCAGCTTGGTCCAACGCACCTGACGACATTCAAAGAAGAAGGAAATAGAATGTCGTCAGCGAACAGGTCGCTCGGTAAGTCCCAAAGAATAAGAAGAATGAGAATGACAAAGTAACAGTATTTTCTAAAGTATTATATTGTTGAATATTATGGAACGTTGTGTAACGTTATTGTTTGTAGCTTGGTACAGAAGGATGCCAGTGTATACGAGGGGGATCTCTATATGCTAGAGATCAGGGCAAAAGGAAAGTATAAGGAACCGTTATGCCACGGTACAACAGCAACAGGATTCAGGTTAGGTGTCTTAATCTGACCACCTCGTGCCACCTTTAACACCTTCCGTACCAATCTACCCCTTAAACCCCGTAGTGTTTTAACAGTATTGTAGTATTGGAATATGTAAGTTGGGTGACTGACCAAAACCATAATATCAGTAAACATGATGTAAACGTGTAATCAGGTAAATGGAATATCAGGATAATGGATGAATATCCATGGTTTGATTCAGTCAAAAAAAATGAATTTATTGTTTTACTGGATTCAGGGATTCATGTATTCAAATTGTGTTAGAGTATAAAAGAATATAGATTGACTTGAATCATATTCAAGTCAGAAATAGTCAGACTCTAACCCGAGTCAGACTCTAACCCGAGTCAGACTAAAAGAAAGATAATTTGAAGTTCAATATTAGTTAGGGGCCTTATTGTAATTTGTAAAACTTGAGGCGGTTTTCTGTAAAAAGTACTTTTGTATAGTTTTCAAAATACACCTCAAGTATTTAATAATCGTCTTTAGTGTTATAATGAATGTGAATTTTATTTGTGTTATTCTAGTGAATATATCCTAATAAAAGTATTAATAGTTTTATCTGAAATTCATGGTATTTTAGTGTAACTTTTAATCTGGTAATTTTTAGGAAAATGTGGAAACTTTATATTATGATAAAATAGATGTCTAAATGATAATTAAATATATGTTAATACAAGAATAATTTTAAATAAATACTTTATTTTCAAAAAATCTCATTTTCCTTAAATGTCGTATTTTTAACCCTTCGAGACCGAATGCTCCTTGCGGAGCTCTGAATCTCGCACTACTAGCCCGCGGGTGCACGATGAACCGTACTATCCCTAACGGGTTCCCCAAAGGTGGGTTGTAGCGGCGCTTTGCTTAGGTTTAACAAATACTATTCATTTAGAAAAACGGTTTTATAAATATAGGTTATTTATTTGCAAAAAGAGTATAGTTTTCCGTATTTTAGTTGTTAGGGTTTTCCTAAGCCAACTAGCCTATTTCTAAGGTCTAAACGATGAGTCATTAGAAGTCTCAAATCGCCTCTTCACCGTCAATTGCGGCAAGGTAAGTGCCAGGTAAGTGGGAAGGAACCACAGTTGTGGGCCTAATTAAAAACCACTAGCCTTAGACACACTTGCCTAGGCACCACATGACATTTTAGATAAACGATCGATGTCCATGACCAATCGTGTTTTCATTTTATTAAAAGATTTTATTTAGGAAAGTTTACAACTTAAAGCTTTAAATAAAGGTTATAAAGATTATGGTGTTTTAGTGAAAAGTCCTGTAATGTCGTATTCTATGTTTTGACATATATCAATTAGGGTTATATTGAGTGTGTGTAGAGGTAGGTCATTACCTCGTGACTTATTTTAAGTTTTGGTGAAGTTTAGAGCTAAAACATGTTATGTTAAACTTGAAGGTATTAAAGCGCAAGAATACGGTATAAGAAAACGTTATCATTTCCTGTGTGAAATTTCATTCAAATTGATTTCTATAAGTTTAGTGATCAAGAAAAACCTATTTAGGAGTGAGGCAATTGATTAAACTAAGAAAAATGAACTTCATGGTATTTTTATGAAAAGAATACGGTTTTGCAAAGAAGCTATCATTTCATGTGAAAAAGTTTGATTAAATTGGTTCATGGGTGATTAATAGTCAACATGAATATGGGTAGATGTTATGCATTAGGTGACAAGTGGAAATTTATAGAAAAACCGAATCGGAAATCGGTTTATCCGATTTCCGTCGGGTTTCAAAAAGTCGTATTTTTACATTTATAGAAAAGAGAGATAGAAGGGATGGGATTTACGGTTTGGACAAGCTAAGGAAGCTAAGGGGTGTGGTGGTTGTCGATTCGTCGAAAACGTCGCGAAGGTTCTGATCCGGTCGCCGGAATCCGTCGTCGATTTCGGCAGCGCTTCGCTTCTCGCTCTTCGTACCGAGTTCTCAAGAATTTGGGAGAGTGGACTTAGAGTTGTGAGGTGGAATGGTATAGGGTAGGGGTCTTTATATAGGGCTAGGCTAGGGTTAGGGTTTGGATAAAAAAATATTTAAGAAAAATGTAAAAATCATTAAAAATTCATTAATTTTGGTCTTAAAAGGGGATTAATGAGAATTTTGTAACAGTACTGAAAATTTAGACTATACAGGGGGTTAGACCAGGTCAACACGAAAAATTTTCGTGTTGACGACCCGGCCGACCGGCCGTGTCCGGCCGGCGGCGCCGGCCGACTCGGCCGAGTCAGGCGGCGTCGGGTGGGGTTCGATCTGGGGGAGGTTTTGGTATACTTTAATTTTATTAATTTGCTATAATTTATGAGTTATGGCTGTTTGACCGTTTGACTTCTAAAAAAATTAAAACAAAACGATATAAAAATTATGTGGGGCAAGGGATTCGAACTCTGGTGGCTCGGTTCAGCAGTGCAAGGTATTACCAATGAGCTATAAGCTCTTTCTTGTAATTATTGTAAGGAAATATGTACTTAAATTGTTTCCAGCAACATCAATACTCCAGTGTACACTATATTTAAAGCAAATTTTTGGTATACAAAATTGGAGTTGTTACAGTGTTAAACACTAAGAATAATCTATGTTAAACACTGGTGACAGAGATTTTAATTTAGTGTTGAACACTAAGGGAGTTACTCTTAAGCTCTGTTAACAGGGGTTTAATTTAGTATTAAACACTAAGAAATTCAGTGTTAAACACTGCAAATAAAGTTCTTTGATTAGTGTTGAACACTAAAGCCAAACAGTGTTTTAACACTGGATTCAGAGGTTCCAATTTAGTGTTAAACACTGAGGCAAGAGGGGTCACGTGGTAGCACGTGAAGGCGCCCTCCCTTCATTTGTTCTGCTGAAAATATTGCATCTTTTAGAGCATCACGTGCCATCACATGACGGGCATTTAAATGCTTGTATGTTAAAACTTCTGCCAAAGGTCACGTGGGTCACGTGAGGCACTGCCTCAAAGGCCCTTCTTTGTGGATCTTTTCGGGGGTCATGTGGTGGCACGTGACCCTGCCTCTTTGTATGTTTTTTAGAAGATCTGTTAATCCCTTTTTTAAGAATTAAATTCTTTGTAGAGTTGAACCCTAACGATAAATTTAAGAGGAATTAAATTCCTATTTCCTTCTGAAGATTTATATTCTAGGATAGAGTTGAACTCTGAATTTTCTGTAGGAATTAAATTCCTCATATATGTGAAGAACTGAATTCTATCATAGGGTTAAACCCTAATAAAAGCTTTAAAGGAATTAAATTCCCGCTCTCTTTTAGAGAGGCATGAGATTCTGTCATAGGGTGAAACCCTAATTTCTTCTTTCTTAAAGGAATTAAATTCCTGTTATTTTAACAGAACTAAGTTCTTAACTAGGGTTGAACCCTGATTCTATTCATTCTGAAGGAATTAAATTCCCATAACATAGGGTTAAACCCTAATTTTATTTTAAAGGAATTAAATTCCTATAGTTCTGTGAGAATTAAATTCTCAAGATTCCATTTCCCTCTCTATGCTTTGGATCTGCATGGCAGGATCTCAACCCAATGAGAATTAAATTCTCAATTCAAGGGGAGATGTGCACTTTACAGATCCTCCACTAAAGAGAGAACTATGTTCTTCTGTTTAATATTAGTGTTAAACTCTGTTGAGAATTAGATTCTCTTTTTCTTTCAAAAAGCCTTCCCTTTCTTACCTAGGGTTTTCTTTTGCAGAAGATCCAAATTCCTCCAAACTATCAAGGCTCTCTTTTTTTTTCTATGTATCGATCCCTCTGCCTATATATCTCTCTATGTGTCTCTTGGCTCCTATTTATAGGAGAAGCAGCAGAATCAATTAGTTTTTTGATGAATCTTTCATTGAGAGATTTGATTTGTATTCATCATTCATTTGGACCTTTGGATTATTAGGTGAATTTTATTCACCATTGGATTTTAAATCCAGAGATTTTCCTTTGTTATTTCGGTTAGATTTTAAGGGGAAATCTTTCCAAATTCAAGATTTTTTCATAGATAGGTGATATTTAATCACCTTTAAATTTTTAATTCAATCGGTTCCTTTGGAAAGATTTGAGAGGTCTTTTCTCAGAATTTAATTCTGTTAACAGATGGGCTTTGAAAGCCGGTCACGTGTGGCCACGTGACCCCTGGTCACGTGTGGGCACGTGACCCCCTTGGAACGAGCCCTCTTCTTCTTTTTACGCTCTACTTTCTGGCCGCTGCTTAGCCGTCATGTGCCACCACGTGACCCCTGGTCACGTGTGAGCACGTGACCCTCGTATGGAGCCTTTTTCTTGATTTAACCGGAGAATGAGTCTGCTGCTTTTAAATGTCACGTGCCGACACGTGACCCCTGGTCACGTATGAGCACGTGACCTCTTCTGAAGCCTTTTTCTTGATTTGATCAGGCAACTGATGTGCCTTTGAAGCCGTTTTTAAATGACACGTGCCAACACGTGACCCTGGTCACGTAGGAGCACGTGACCCTTTCTAAAGCCCTTTTCTTTGATGTAGTCGGGAAACAGAATCTGCCTTGCCGATGCTTTTAGATGTCACGTGCCAACACGTGACTGCTGGTCACGTGTGAGCACATGACCCTTTTCTGAAGCCTCTTCCGTAGGCTTTCCTGATTTTAAATCAGGAAACACTTGCTATGAGCTATACCATTATCTTTAGAAATGATCGAAACGTTAAGTTTGAAATAAGGAAGCCGCCCTAGATTTAAAATAGATATTCGTTTTGGAAATCGGCACCGCATCCTAGTATTTTATAAAAAAGCAACGAATCGTAGTTTTTAAAAGAATATAGCTCACACAAGCATTACATCCTAAAACGGAATATAGCCTAACTCTACGAGTCAAAGGATAAATTGGCCATTATTCGGCATACAAATTCCATCATTTCTAATACGTATAAATCCTTGTATTATATCTCATCATATAGCTATATTCATATCGTATGGACCAAATATCACATATATCTCATTTAAAACTACATATGAAACTTTATGCAAATGAAGGGCATACAAGATGCAATACTATATCAATACCTTGAAGAAAAGCTAAACT
Organism: Agapanthus africanus; assembly: GCA_030015575.1. Classification (NCBI taxonomy): domain Eukaryota; kingdom Viridiplantae; phylum Streptophyta; class Magnoliopsida; order Asparagales; family Amaryllidaceae; genus Agapanthus; species Agapanthus africanus. The sequence continues at coordinate 552,602,951 of JASDDO010000024.1, read as the reverse complement.
TAACTAGATATCATAATAATAGCTATAAGGTTACGGGGGTGCCATACGCCATCCACCCGATTTCCCCTCTAGATGTAAATCTACTCACCAACTTAATAAACTTGCTGAATCCACGTTGCTATATCGCCAACTCCGTCTCGGAATCCTCGAATCGCACCTATATTCGTATTTAAATCGCATAGATGTAGATATCCTATTGAAAACCAAAACAACAAGCTAAACGGACGTAGGTTAGAACCTACAGCACACTTAACCCAAAAACGACAATATAATTCTGTCGTTAACGTATAAACATTAACGGTTTAGCTGCAACATCAAAATACGAAAACTCCGTATCGTAAAAATATGAAATTTGATAAAACAATTTCTAAAACGTTCCCACATTTTACTATATAAATATTTAAACAACTCAAACAATATAGAGACTTATCAAATACCCAAAATAGGCCACAGAAGAAAAACTAACAAAAAAAGGCATAAGGGGGCCGACGTCGCCGGATTATGTAGGGAGTTTGGGGCTTAGGTTTTATGTGTAGTCTTCTAGTTGGTTCGCTATTCTTTTGGTCTTGCTAGTTTTTCTAGTGATTAAACTTATTAGTTCCAGATTCAATTATAGTGAACTAGATAACACCAAAAACCCAGTTTATGATACTGCATCAACTAAACATGTTATGCGATGATATCGTGAGTTACAGAACTTATGTTAATCTGAGCTAACCCTTTTTCTGGTTGTGACAAGTAAAAACAGAACTCATGATACGATGTGTCCGTATCGTATCTAAAGATTTTAACCTCAAAACTGATATTTGCTCCCAGATTTCACATACTGATAAACTAACTTAAACTAACAATACCAAATAGATTTAATCCACACACACAGACCTGCCCTACCAACTAAAAGCCCTAACTCACCAAGAAGTCCGGCGAGGTCGGAATTATTTTGATGGTCACCGGCCAAAATCTGAGCATCTAGGTTCATTTTCCTATGGTTGATTCTAGGTCTAGATTATAAGATCAAGGTACTGTTTGATCAATTTTTTATCATCTAAACTATAGCAGATCTTCACAGAGCTAAACTTTGCCTATAATACGATATCCGATTTCTAAACAAAACATTACTAACTTAAGTTACAGGGTTTGAAGTTATACCAATTGAATGATTCACAAGAGAACACCAGCTCAAGAATCCTATGATGGAATCATCGAAGGGTTGTAGTGTATTGTGTTTGATGAAGGGTACACTTGATGAAGGAAGCCATTGCTCTATCTATGTTATGAACACTTATAGAATTTTATTGGTTGGAGCTGAAAATGGTATTGTTTCAGTTGGAACAGCTACTAAATTTCTCTAAGTATCATGTGTAAATAGGGTGAGGAACTTTGTAGAGAAAGCATGAGAGGTGGAGGTGGCATGAAAGGAAGGAGGTGGTGTCACTTGATGAAGCATGAGTGCTTCATGCAAGGAGGAGGTGTTGGATTTGAAGAAGGAGGTGTAAAATGAAGAAGGAGGAGGTGGAAAGATAATAAGGAGGAGGTGTTAGCTTATAATTAAGGGTGAAATGAGGTGTTTTGTGTGAAGGTTAACATATAATAATAAATGACATCCATGATAAAATATAACAATGAGTAAAAAACCTTCATATCATAAATCATTTCATAAAAGATATGAAATGATAAATCTATCACTTAATTATTATTAGCTAAATGAAAATTAAAATGTCATATTAAAATAATTAAAATATCATTTTCTTGATATCACTCACTTTTTTCATAATTATCAAAATAATTACATTTTTCGGGTATGATTCCGATACGCAATTTCATAAGCGATATCATTTTCGTAAATTTATCAATTATATTATTTTTATAATAAAAATATAATTTAATATTATTAATTTTTCCCCCCAAAATGTTACAGTCAATAAGCAAGCCTGTACATACTCCTGTGAACGTAATCAGTAACACTCCCGTACAGTCCGGTCTCTTCGTCTGATATGTCGCATATCCAGTCTAGGGGTGGTAAACGTCAGACCCCAGTAACCGATAAGCCGTGTCGATTTGAGGCTCATAACGGGTCGAGAAACTACTGATAACACTTACCTGTAGGCCTCATTATCAACCCTGGCTAGGGACTTCCAGTTATAGCCAATCGAACACAGCGCAACATCAACCCCCAATACCGGGAGAGACGAAACCCCTCCTATCGCTCATTGCCTCCATGTGATTTGGGACTGTACCCAAAAGCCACCGTTTTGCACGTTCTCATGAACGTGGTAAGGTGGAAATCAAAGCACAGTGGGAATCACACAAGACTCTATGACGATCTCGGGTCTACAGACTAACCTGTACCAGTGTCACCAGAGAGCTGCTATCTGACGATAGGTATAAGACCATCTAAGAGTTCTCGGCGAGTCCGTTCAATGTACCCAGTCTACACTGAGCATCCGTATACCATCTTTGATGTCAAACACCAATGGAGTAAGACAGTAAACCAATACAAGTCAACATGTTAAGACAAAGTGAAACCAGATAGCATAATATCATATCGAGAAAGAAAGTCCTCTCTATATATATCCAAGCATCCACTATAATATACATCACATGTACAACAATGGCCTTTAGGGCATATACATAACTAACAATCTCCCACTTGCACTAAGGCCAGCTGTTGTAGTATCTCATACCCAACATCTCAAAGAGTCTCTCAAATTGTATCTGCGGTATGGCCTTCATGAGTGGATCCGCAGTGTTTTCCATCGTGTCAACTCTCCTGGCCTCGATCTCTCTGCGATCAACTATCTCCCGGATCAGGTGATACCGCCTCAGAATATGCCTGGATCTCTGATGGGACCTGGGTTCCTTGGCCAAAGCCACAACTCCATTGTTATCACAATACAAAGGTATTGGATGCTCAATGGATGGAACCTCACCAAGTTCAGTGATGAACTTCTTCATCCAGACAGCCTTTTTGGCAGCATCGTTGGCAGCGATGTATTCAGCCTCCAACGTCAAGTCTGCCACGGTTTCATGCTTGGAACTCTTCCAACAAACCACCCCTCCATTGAGAGTAAAGACAAATCCCAAGTGCGACTTAGAGTCGTCCTTATCACTTTGGAAGCTCAAATTGGTAAAGGACTCCACCTGGAGTTCTCCGTTACCATACACCAAGAACATCTCTTTAGTCCTTCTTAAGTACTTGAGAATGTTCTTCACAGCTGTCCAGTGACTCTCTCCTGGATCTGCTTGATACCTACTCACTACACTTAGTGAGTATGCTACATCGGGTCTGGTATATAGCATTGCGTACATGATAGAGCCTACTGCCGAAGCATAGGGTATCCCTTGCATGCAAGCTCTCTCCAAATCAGTCTTGGGAGACATCTCTTTGGAGAGAGTGAGTCCAGAGATCGTGGGTAAATTCCCATGCTTGGATTCTTCCATACTAAACCTCTTTAGTATGGTGTCAATGTACCTGGATTGGGACAATCCCAGCATCCGTTTAGATCTATCTCTATAGATCTTAATTCCCAAAATGCAGGAGGCATCACCTAGATCTTTCATTGAGAATCTATGTGATAAGAAGAGCTTGACCGAGTGCAGCATAGGAACATCATTTCCTATCAAGAGTATGTCATCCACGTATAATACGAGGAAGACAACCATACTCTCTGCCACCTTCTTGTAAATACAAGGTTCATCTACGTTCTTGATGAAGTCAAACTCTTTGACTACAACACCAAAACAGATGTTCCAACTCCGCGATGCCTGCTTTAACCCATAGATGGATTTAAGCAGCTTGCACACTTTTCCGCTGCTCCCTCTGTCTACGAAGCCCTCTGGCTGAGTCATGTACACGCACTCCTCTAAATCACCATTTAGAAAGGCGGTCTTAACATCCATTTTCCAGATTTCGTAGTCATGGTATGCAGCAATGGCAAGTAGGATCCACATGGACTAAAGTATAGCCACTGGAGAAAAGGTTTCGTCATAATCCACACCTGGTCGTTGACGAAAACCCTTTACAATAAGTCTAGCTTTGAAAGTCTCAACTTTTCCATCTACACCAAGTTTCTTCTTAAAGATCCATTTGCTCCCAATGGGTTTTACCCCTTCAGGAGTGTTCAGACCATAATATTGCATTTATCATTCCCCTATTCTTATCCTTTTTATAAATAAACAGGTACTCTTGACGCACGTTTGTTGCATATTACAGGATACAGGTTTCTGGAGCAAATACAGTGAAAAAGACACAAAACAACAGAAAAAGGGACTTTTGACCAACAAGTAGAAGGATCCTAGTCAAGCCTAGTCGAAGAACAGTGCAAGGTCCAAAAAGTCAAGTGAACGGTTAAAAGATCGCCACAAGTGTTCACTGAAACATCTGGAGAAGAACCAGAAGCCCAAAAGAGAAAGTAAGTGAAGAAACAGAAGCCCAAAGAGCCACTGAACCAAGCCCAAAACTTACAGAGCCCAATTCCCTAGTTTGGCCGCGGATCCGCGGCCAAACCTAGCCTGGAGCTGCGGATCCGCGGCCATACAAGGCCCGTGTCGGTGCATATTTTCTGAGGCGGCGCGTCGGTGCAGATGTTAGGATTTTACGTGGGCAAATCTGTAATTTTGCATGTGCGAGAGTCTGTAGCCCTAGGTTTCCTATTTTCCTATAAATTGTAATTTTAGATCTGTAAAACCCTATGCCTCTTTTCAATCAATAAAATTCAGATTTTCTGAGAGCAAAATTCAGATCTTTTCTTCTTGTTTGGAGGGAGCCGTCAATTAGTAAGTATTTTATTCTTTTAATTATAATGTCTTCTCATCCCCTAATGAGCGAGTAGTCTCCTCGCTTGTTAGGGTTAGCCTTAGGGAAAGGGTTGAGAGATGAGATCTCTCACCCCTTTCAATGCCACTTTAACCTAATGAAATAGAACTCCACGCATATGCGCACAACCGCTCCCTGCGGCATCCTACCCATCGAGGTAACGATGAACCGTAGTATAAAGGGCCGGTTGCGCGCATTTTCCGTGGGGGTTAGGGTGATTATCAACAAAGGAAGGATACGAAACTAGAGGAAGAAACGTCTTCCTAAAAGATTCGTATCCACTTTATTGATAATTAACTTAACACCTAATAGATCTAAAAAAAAGATGGTATTGAAAGCGGTGATGAAAAACATTAATCTCCAAAACTTCCCCTAAGCCTAACCCTAGCAAGATTCTTAATTAGATTAATTAGATCCAGTATTTTAGATTGTTATAAACCAACCAAAACGACAAATAGAATCAACTCGTTAAAACACATAAAAGGAATTTACCCGTCTCTGTGGATCGACCCGCACTCACCGGCTAGCTGCGAAGCGACGCCGTTTCTGATTGCGGTAATTACAGTTTTTGACACACCAATCAAATGGCACCGTTGCCGGGGACGGCGTAATCTTTCTTTTTGTGAATTTTCGGGTTGATATAAATTTTAAAAAATTATAAAAATATAAAAATATAAAAAAAATACAAAAAAATTATCAACTTTGATCTGTTTGAAGGGTTTGCTTTTTGAATCTTGCAGGATCAGCGAAGAATTGAGGATCTGGAAATTTACAGAGGGACAAACAAAAATTAGTACATAAGAACAGGGAGGAATTCAAAGTACAGAACCACAGAAATTTTTTCAGAGCGAGATCCCACCAATGGACCGCGTTTCCGCCGCATAGGGGGGCCATCTGCCGCGGTTCCGCGCTCTCAGTTCCACGTCAGCGCACCAAATTTTGCTGGTTTGATTTCTCCTTCTCCCCTCTGTCAACCTCCATATATCTCTTTGTAAAAAGTTTTCTGCAGGAATTCTTTGCGTAAAGAGTCTTTCTCCCCCTTCTAAATAACAGATCTCTGCAGGTTTCTTTGCGCCGCGCTAAAAATTGAAATTGCAAGTGAAATTTTATCTGTTTTGCATAATTTAAACGGACTCTAAGGGGCTATTTGACCAAACTCAGATTGGGTTGGGATTTCATCACCCTTCCCAGGACCCCAGAAAACACCTAAGCATTTTGCATCGACCACCTTTAATTAAAAAAAAAAAAAGATTAGACTCAGACCTAAGGACAGCGAGCTCAATAGGAAAAGGACTAGGGTAGGCATCGGCCGTTTATCCTAACCGACATTGCGGTGTCTAGGCTAGTGGTTATTAATTAGGCCCACTGTAGTGGTGGTTCCTTCCCACTTACCTGGCCGTACTTGTCCGTGAAGAGGCGGTTTGAGGTCTATTTCTAGCCCTAGTTAGGAGCTGTCTAGTAGACCTAGGCAACCCTAGATCTAGGCCTGATTGTGCATGTGTGGTTGATTCAGTTGTGTCACGAGTCCGTCTTCAAAAACTTTTTTGCAAAACTCACACATAAATAAAAAAATAATAATAAAGAAAAATCTTTTCAAAACTTGCAACTTGCCGCTAAGGAAACTTGAAACTCACTTCCACCACTTCTTCTCACTGACGTTATCTTACCCCCACATTCTGTTTTTCTATTTTTTTCTGACTACACTACTCCTTTAGTGTATGTCACTTTGGACTAGGGATACTAACGCCCGATTAGTCCGTGTTTCGTTGGTACCGACCAACGAACCCTTCGGCGAACCGTTCGTCGAAATTCCCTCCATTTCCTTACCTCCACCTTTAAATTCTTCTTTCGAAGGTATGTCGGGATTCAACCCCAACGATACCTTACCGACGGGAATGATTCCACCTCCGCCAGGTGCGAATAACCCGAATCTACCGCCTGTTGTAGCGCCCGCACGAGTTGCGCTCCAGGATCTCTTCTACCCCGTCCGCACTTCTTTACCCACATGTCTTTCACCCCCACCGGTAAATGGGGATAATTTTGAAATAAAACCACACTTCATCAATATGCTGCCTAAGTTTCATGGTTTGAATCAGAAGATGCATATATTTTCATTAATAAATTCCAAAACGTTTGTGCCATGATGAAGACAACCCAATTAAGTGATGACGCAATAAGGCTAAGGGTCATTCCTTTTACCTTATGTGATCTAGCCGAGAAGTGGCTATACAGCACCGCATCACATTCCATTAGAAATTGGGACGAGTTTGTGAGAGCTTTTCTGAAAAAGTTCTATCCTCACCACAAAACTGCTAGAATCAGAAACGAAATCATACAATTTTCACAGCTTCCTTCCGAACCATTTTGGAAGTGCTTCGAGAGATTTAAAGACCTACTCGTTCAATGCCCTCATCATGGGATAGAAAATTGGCAACTTTGCCAAACATTATACGAGGGATTGAACGCAGCAACGAAGCAGTTGCTAGAAACAATATGTCAAGGTCATTTTCTCTCCAAGTCTAGCGACGAAGCTTGGCAGTTTCTTGAGGACCTAAGTGAGCAAACAATTCAATGGGAGAGTACCAAGACCACATCATCTTCTTCTAGTGGTCAATCTAGGGCAGGCATACATCAAATAGATATGTCGATAGCTATGAAGGCCGAGATGGCCTCACTTATGAAAAAGCTAGAAGCCATTGAGACCAAAATCTCATCGTCTTCTCCTGCCCCTACTCTACCCACACGAACTGTTTGTGCTTGTTGTTCGAACCCATCGCATTTAACCGAAGAGTGTCCTTATAATGCACCTATTCAAGGACAGGATCAAGTCAATGCTGCATTTCAGCAACGACAAAGAAATGATCCTTACTCTTCAACATACAATCAGGGGTGGAGGAGTCACCCGAATTTCGCTTGGAACCAAAATCAACAAGTCCAAGGGAACAATAATTTTCAAAGACCTCCTCCACAACAACAACAAGCACCCTTACAAACTCAAAACCAGCAACCTTTCCAACAATAACCTTCTACAAATCAAACGAACAATTTGGTTCAACCTAATGATGATAAGGTTAGCTCGCTCGAGAAAAGTCTTGAAGCATTTCTCAAGCAAACTACAGAATCCGCAGCAAGATTTGAAAGTTATGTGCAATCTTTAATGAATAACAATGCCTCACACGATCAAAGTATCAAATCTATTGAGGCACAAATTGCACAATTAACTGCTGCGTTGAGCGAGAGAGAAAAGGGAAAGCTTCCATCTCAACCATTACCAAATCCCGGTCACCCACAAAACGCATATCACAATCACAATGTAAATGCGGTGACCACGTTGAGATCCGGAAAAGAGTTGCAAAATAATGTGGAAACTAGTGATGACATCCCTGCCGGTGGTTCTTCTTCCCCTTCTTCATTTTCTTCACTTCCTTCTTCACCTTTTTCTTTAGAGCCTATTCTCCACCCTTCATATGGCTCTACTTCTTCTAGCTCTAACGGACCCATTTCTCACAACACGAACACATCTACACCGGGATCCGTTCCTAATCCACAGTCTGCTCCACAAACATTTGACTCAACTAATTTTCAAAATGCACCATTTCCAAACAGGTTGAGTCCTAATAAACCAAATACACAAGTGGAGAAGATTGCGGAGATATTTAAGCAGGTTACCATAAATATACCTCTCTTGGATGCTATCCAACAAGTCCCTTCATACGCGAAAATCTTAAAGGTATTATGCACTTCAAAGAGAAAAGCATCTCAAGTACCCAAGAAAGTGCTAGTGGCTAGTGCAGTGAGCAATGCTATTAACCACCATCAAACCTTATCCCAAAAACGAAAGGACCCCGGCTGTCCTACTATTTCAATCACAATTGGGGATAAGAAAATTAATCGAGCACTTTTAGATCTTGGGTCTAGTGTTAACCTGATTCCCTACTCCGTGTACGAACAATTAGGGGTTGGAGAGTTAAAACCCACTCGTTGCACTCTCCAAATGGCTGAGGGATCAATCACCTATCCAAGGGGTCAACTAGAGGATGTGTTGATCAAAGTCGGGGAATTCATATTCCCCGTTGATTTTATCGTTATGAATACACAACCTGTTGCTAACCCAAGAAACCAAATTCCGGTGATTCTTGATCGACCATTTTTGGCCACTTCCAATGCCGTAATAAATTGTCGCAATGGCTCCATGACTCTATCCTTCGGAAAGAGGTCTAGTGAGTTCAATATTTATAAGATGGGAAGTCTGCCCCCCGTGCCTAAAAGTAGTACACGAGAAGTTTGCTCTATTCACGAAATCACGCAGGAGGACTGCGAGCTTGAAAGATTTCTATTTGATGAAAACAGTTTTGACGCCACTAGTGCGTCCATCCTTGTGCCTACTACCGTTGACACAACCGATGTTGATTATGAATGTTTCACTTTTTTGGATGATGACGACTCACAGCCCGAATATGAGTCGTTTGAATTTTTGGATGAGTCAGTCGAACCATCTGAATCGGTTGTTTGCAGTGATTTCGAACCTGTGTTAGAGTCCTTTGAGTTCGAGGTAGATTCCGCAATGATTCTTTCGCCTCAGAAATTCGAACTCACGCCCTTGCCGTCTCACCTTAGATATGCTTACATAGGTGAGAATGAGACCTTTCCCATTATCATATCGGCCTCTCTAGCCCTCGAGCAAGAGAACGCCCTTTTAACGGTCTTACAAGATAGACGGCAAGTTTTCGGTAGGACTATGGCGGACATCGAGGAGATCAGTTCCCTCATAATTGAATATCATACACAATTGATGGATGATGCCAGGTCACTAGAGGACCCACAGGAACATCTTGGAGGTATTGTGGTGAGTCAACTTCCTCCCTTAGAAGTTGAAATACCCCCATTTCTTTTAATAAGGTACGAGAATGCCAACACTCCACTGATTGCTGATCATTTACATTCTCGTTTCGGTGCATCACCATCACCTGTATATTTACCTCCACACCTCCCATACCACTACTTCTACCTTCCCCAATTCTTTGCGGACCACCACAACTTATTTTTCCACCACCCAATATTCTTTACTGATAAATTTTTCAACTGGTTGGTGTTGACTTTTGGCCGATGCAAGGTTTGGCAGTATTGTCTAACATAGTTTAATTGAAGTTTGGGGGAGGGTCTTTTTGTATATATTTTTGTTTTTCTTAACAATAAAAAAAAAACTATAAATAAATAAACAGGGGAGTATCGGTATTTTGACCCTCTTGGTTTAGCATGACAGTGAGGACACTGTCAAGTTCAAGTTTGGGGGTATGCTCGGTACGTCTTCTTCCTTCGCATTCATTTGTACATATTTTTGCATTTGCATACTTATTTGAAAACCCAAAAAAATTTGAAAAATTATAAAAATAATTGTATTCAATTTTGGCTAATTGACTTGAGTTTGACTAATAGGTTAACTGGTTAGGAACAACTAGATCTTAGACTTAGTGAATTAAAAACCCTAAAAATAACATTTCTTAAAGTTTAACGGTAGAAAGTATATGCCTTGTAGTTTATTTAGAAATAGGCAAATTTTGGGTTCACTTCTTGGGCTAAGTCGAAACAAGGGAAGAGTATTGATGTTCTAATTAAAGTATAAGTTTGAAAGATAGTTCCTAGCTTAAGTCTAGATTCTGAAAATGTATACCCTACAATTTGCACATTCACGCACCTTGAAACTTGGAATAGTAGAAGAGACCTTGAAATGCTCTTGTCTAAAGTCCTTAGTACAATGAAAATAAAAGAAAAAGTGTGAATAAAGAATATAAAAAAAATGGACACTGGTTCTTGTGATTACTTAAGGCTGCAAAAATAGAAAAATATTTAGCGAGGGTGCTTCATCACCTAGTGCCTTAGACCAACTGGTTTGGGAGTCACTGCTAAAGCCTTGGGTGTTGCAAGGACTAGGAAGTACGCTTTAAAGTGCAAACGCATTTTGTAATCGGTCGTTGGTACCTCAAGAAGTATTAACGGTCGCAAGAAGGATGTGTAAGCAAATTTCATTTAAATTCACCAACTAATTAGTACTTTGGACAATAGACAAGGGCATGATTGCTTGAATTGAATTTCCAAGTGTAGGGGTGATCTATACACACACGTAGGGGTATGTGATTGGAATTTAGATAAGAGAGAGGAATGAAAGATAAAACTTGTATCTTTAATGGAGTTGATAGAAAATTCCTAAGTAGAGATGAAACCCTAGAGGGAAGACTTAAAAGATGCCGAAAGCTAAGTAGGTCTACATAACATATATAATCTTAAGTTAAATAATAAGGAAGCGTGAAGAATATGGGTGGATGATTTACAAGTATAAGATAATAGAATTCCGTATTAGAAGACCTAATTGGAGAACAAAAGTCAATGGGCCGAGTTGATAGGATTTTGTGGGTGTAATCCGCTGAAAACCCTCAGGAGACAACACTCCTCCTACTAGGGACACCTAGAGGTTTAACGGCTTGTTGCACGTGCTCAGTGCAATCGCGTTTCCCTGCGAAAGTGCGGTTAGGATTTTAGAGAATAAAATAATAAGTTTGCTCGAGGACGAGCAAAAGGTAAGTTTGGAGGTATTTGTTCAGACCATAATATTGCATTTATCATTCCCCTATTCTTATCCTTTTTATAAATAAACAGGTACTCTTGACGCACGTTTGTTGCATATTACAGGATACAGGTTTCTGGAGCAAATACAGTGAAAAAGACACAAAACAACAGAAAAAGAGACTTTTGACCAACAAGTAGACGGATCCTAGTCAAGCCTAGTCGAAGAACAGTGCAAGGTCCAAAAAGTCAAGTGAACGGTTAAAAGATCGCCACAAGTGTTCACTGAAACATCTGGAGAAGAATCAGAAGCCCAAAAGAGAAAATAAGTGAAGAAACAGAAGCCCAAAGAGCCACTGAACCAAGCCCAAAACTTACAGAGCCCAATTCCCTAGTTTGGCCACGGATCCGCGGCCAAACCCAGCCTGGAGCCACGGATCCGCGGCCATACAAGGCCCGTGTCGGTGCATATTTTCTGAGGCGGCGCGTCGGTGCAGATGTTAGGATTTTACGTGGGCAAATCTGTAATTTTGCATGTGCGAGAGTCTGTAGCCCTAGGTTTCCTATTTTCCTATAAATTGTAATTTTAGATCTGTAAAACCCTATGCCTCTTTTCAATCAATAAAATTCAGATTTTCTGAGAGCAAAATTCAGATCTGTTCTTCTTGTTTGGAGGGAGCCGTCAACTAGTAAGTATTTTATTCTTTTAATTATAATGTCTTCTCATCCCCTAATGAGCGAGTAGTCTCCTCGCTTGTTAGGGTTAGCCTTAGGGAAAGGGTTGAGAGATGAGATCTCTCACCCCTTTCAATGCCACTTTAACCTAATGAAATAGAACTCCACGCATATGCGCACAACCGCTCCCTGCGGCATCCTACCCATCGAGGTAACGATGAACCGTAGTATAAAGGGCCGGTTGCGCGCATTTTCCGTGGGGGTTAGGGTGATTATCAACAAAGGAAGGATACGAAACTAGAGGAAGAAACATCTTCCCAAAAGATTCGTATCCACTTTATTGATAATTAACTTAACACCTAATAGATCTAAAAAAAAGATGGTATTGAAAGCGGTGATGAAAAACATTAATCTCCAAAACTTCCCCTAAGCCTAACCCTAGCAAGATTCTTAATTAGATTAATTAGATCCAGTATTTTAGATTGTTATAAACCAACCAAAACGACAAATAGAATCAACTCGTTAAAACACATAAAAGGAATTTACCCGTCTCTGTGGATCGACCCGCACTCACCGGCTAGCTGCGAAGCGACGCCGTTTCTGATTGCGGTAATTACAGTTTTTGACACACCAATCAAGGAGCAGCTTCCAAAGTCCATACTTTGTTGGTGTACATGGATTCCATCTCAGATCGCATTGCATCCAGCCATCTCGCAGAGTCCCCACTCATGATGGCCTGCTCGAAGCTAGTCGGATCATCATCTTCCATGATGCAATCCTCGCTCCCACCATCGATGAGAAAACCGTAGTATCTCTCAGGTGGATGAGGAACCCTACTAGATCGGCGGAGAGGCTGGAGTTCGTTGGGAACTACTGAATCCTCTGGTTCTAGCAAATCTTATGTCGTAGTTTGTATAGCTGGAACCTCTTCCAGTTCTACCTCATTCCCACTAATTTCTTTCATAAGAAAACCCTTTTCTAAAAAGGTGGCATGTCGAGAAACAAACATCTTTTGTTCCTCGGAGTAGTAGAAGATATACCCTCGCGAATGTTTGTGATATCCTATAAACTTGCGAAGAACAGACATTGCGTCGAGTTTGTCCGGATTTTGTGTTTTCACATATGCCGGACAACCCCATATCTGAATAAAATTAATACATGGTCTCTTCCTATTCCATATCTTATATGGAGTGGTAGGCACTGATTTGGATGGAACTCTATTCAATAGGTATGCATTTGTCTCAAGCGCATAACCCCAAAATAGGCAACTCAGCAGTGCTCATCATAGAGCGCACCATATCTAATAGGGGGCGATTCCTCCGCTCCGATACACCGTTGTGCTGTGGTGTATATGGAGGAGTAAGCTGAGAGAGAATCCCGTTCTCTTTTAGATAGTCCAGGAATTCATTGCTCAAGTATTCTCCTCTTCGATCAGATCGAAGGATCTTAATACTTTTACCCGTTTGGTTCTCGACTTCGTTTTTTTATTCTTTGAATTTCTCAAAATCTTCAGACATGTGTTTCAACAGGAACACATGTCCATATCTTGAGAGATCGTCAGTGAATGTAATGAAGTACGAGGAACCACTTCTGGCATGTGTAGACATGGGACCACATACATCACTATGTATCAGTCCCAAGAGTTCCGTAACCCTTTCTCCGTGTCCACTAAACGGAGTTTTGGTCATCTTGCCTTTCAGACATGACTGGCAAGTATCATAAGATGAAAATTCGAACTGATTCAAATATCCATCCTTATGTAACTTAGCTAATCATGTCGCATTGATATGACCTAGTCTACAATGCCACAAGAAGGATTCGTTCATTTCTGAACTCTTCCTCTTGTGTGTGTTCTGTACATTAAGAACCGTGGTTTGATTTAGAACGTATATGCCATTATTTAACGAGCCTGATCCAATCAACTTTTGATTCAGGAAGATGTTCATAACATTATCCTGAACTATAAAATTACATCCTTCTTTACTTAATAAAGAAACTGATATAATATTGCATATCAGGGTCAGAATGTAATAGCATTCGTTCAGAATCAATGTATTACCATTTGGTAATACAAGGTGATATTCGCCAACTGCTTTGGCTGCAACATTTACACCATTCCTTACTCTAATGGAATGATCACCCTCTCGCAGTTCCCTACCTTTCCGTAGCCCATGTAACATATTACATATGTGGGATCCCGATCCGGTATCTAATACCCAGGACGTAGAGTGAACTGAGAAACGGTTCTCGATAACTAACACACCCGAAGAAGATGCATCAACATGCATATTCTTCATTTGGGCGGCGTGGGAATCCGGATATTCCCATATTCCTGTTCTGTCTTATAACAGTTATAAGAAAGAACGAAACCAACGTTCCCCTGCTCAGCATAATAAGCGGGTTCGGTCAATATATCCATATTATTATCTTGATTAAGGCCTGATATGGTCGCTACCTGGAGGGAGGGAGAAGAAAACACTTTAGCGTATGCTCTTGCAAGATTAGATTGGTTATTATCTTATCTAATCAGGATGGCTCCCACTGTTTTCATCAAATCTTCCTTCAAACCCTAAAAGGTAAGACTAGCCGGGATTAATTACACCTTACAAGTTCGCCAATCTTTCGTCCAGGCTAGTGTTGGTACTTTGAGGGAAGTTCCCCGTGCTTTCGCACGGACCTAATTAGAATAAACCTCATTTTCCCATAGGCATAACCCGTTAACACCTTTCTAGACACCTACTTGATCGGCTAATTGTCATGTGTAAAACTCTCCCAGGAGTAACTCTTACTCGCAGTGGGTATCGGGATCCAACTATCTCATAGAAGGTATGCAATCTCATTGCAAATTTCAACATTTGAAATTCCTGATAATACTTTTGCCCCTGGCGTCCTATGACCTTGACGGAAACCAAACTACCCATAGGGCGCTAGTCAAGTTCAACCCGTTCATTTCTTAATTGAATTAGACCCTCCCGCACGACCCTTGACGGGGGCCAAACTACGCCGTACGAATGCCCTAATCCAATCGCATCTCACGCTACTGATAAGTACTAATCAGCTACCATACACTACGCCTTGATGGAGACCAAACTACCGTAGAACGAATACTATATAATACTTATTTGAAATGACGGAGGGCTACGCAGGTTTTTCAGAAAACCATGAGCGTAATGAACTTGATGTCGTTGTAGAAACAAGTGATTTTGAAAAGGAGTGTTTTTCGAGGCTTTTACTAGTTTCGCTAAAGTGGTCACTCCCGGTGAAGGGATCTCGGCTCTTTCCTTATCGAATAAGGTGCAGGATATTTCACAAATACCGCTATGCAAACCAAGAACTATAGAAGCAATCAAAAACAAAACCGAGAGAGTTGTAGCATCTGCTAGTATCGCTAAAGAGGTCACTCCCGGTTAAGAGATCTCGGCTCTTTCCTTATCGAATAAGGTGCTGGATATTCTATAAGGAATACCACTATGCAAAGCAAAAACTAGAGCTACCCTTTTTATAAATTTAATTCTACAACATCTTTTAGGTTTCTTTTTCTTTCATTAACCTCATTAATGAATCCCATCATTTATGCTTCCCTAAGCATCACAGAAGAAACGAAAATACAACGTACGCTTATGCCATCCGCATTCGCCACAGTGTCCCGTTATGCACCGTTAGGTTATTTAACTAACGGCATACCGGGACGGGACTAGCGCGGGTGCAAAATATAAGCAACGTTTATTCTATATCATATATACAATAATAAAGCATTCATCTCACGCATATAAAATGATCACATCACAGTATATCAGCAGCAAAAGATAATATATGAAATATTGGATATACTAGGAGGTCCGTGTTTTATTTTGAGCCTGTATAAAACACGGATTCCACGGTCGCGATAAATAGCCAAACCCACAACTCTAGACCCCTACGAGAGCTGCAAGCAACCCTCCTAATTCTTGGGTTAGGAGACCCGGTCTCGACTCCTCGAGATGGCCTCCCACTGGATCCTAGAACCCGGTTGCTTGTGCTCTCCTCCTTGGGTCTATCCTAATGCGGAAAAGTAAATAATATACAATGGTGACATCATCCTCAACCCGGAAGTGCCCCAAAAAAAGAATATTACATACAATGAATCTTACATGAACGAAAATAAAAACCCTCATCTCATATAAAACTGAAGGGTTACCCTAGCGCCCTGGCCAACTTCCGTGGCTAAATGCGGAACAAAAATTTTATAACGAACAGAACTTTGGCGCTAGAATAAAACTTAATCGGATCTTTACCATAAACCTAGTAAGCTATTTTGAGTTTTATCTACTATGAATAAAGCTATACCAAGAGGCTCGAGTCCTTCGGTCTTCTCTCCTCGTCATGTGCTCCAAGTAGCCTCCTTGAACTTGTCCGATCTCCACTTCCGGCTCCATCGGTCCTCCGGGATCGAGCTTGTTCTCCGGCCTTCCTTTGTCGTAGATGATCCACCC
Organism: Agapanthus africanus; assembly: GCA_030015575.1. Lineage (NCBI taxonomy): Eukaryota > Viridiplantae > Streptophyta > Magnoliopsida > Asparagales > Amaryllidaceae > Agapanthus > Agapanthus africanus. The sequence goes on along the minus strand of JASDDO010000024.1, from coordinate 552,586,427 downwards.
GGGGAATATGATCCATAGCTCTAGCTCCTAATCAAATAGCTATAAGGAGCAACTAGAGAACTTGGGTTGCTAAACCAAGTAGTCTAGGATGTAGTGAGGGTGTCCAAGTGTTTGCTATCTCTTTTCTAACCTCTTCACTTGTTTCTCAACTCATGCGAATGTTAGTGAAGAGGAAGAAGATGAAGGTGGAGGAAAGCAAGAGGAGGGAGGAGCTTGAGAGAAAATTGGAGCTCAAGAAATTATGAAGCATAGCATGAAAGAGAAAATAAACACATAGGTTTTGTGTATGAATTCTTTCATTAACAATTAGCAACCATGCTTCAATAGTAATTCCAAAATGAATATTAAATTCATTTGACAACTATTGAAGCATGGTCACCTCAATTCCTCCCTCACCTCTTACTTTACACCTTATTTCCAAATATCAAATAAAAGGAAAATACATAATTATGTGGCCACCTTCTAAAAGGAAATCTGTAATAAATACGGATTTCAGTCTACAGTACATACATACTAGCAATCAGATAAAAATCCTAACGCCCAAAGAGATAGAATAACACGAAGAACGTAATACTAGTATATATATATATATCGAAATACATATACATAAATTATTAAATAAATACCTGATTTAATAATCCGGCTCAAACCCGAGCTGGCTAGTATTACCAACTGTTCGATCGAAAGTCCGAGTACAAAGTACATCAACCGATCGAACCCTGCACGTATCCAATACGGCTACTACATCATTTCTCCTGGATCAGGGAAACCCTCTATGTGGGACTCTAAAGACTCGACAGTACTCTGGCAGTGTGTTTAACCACAAGCACATCAGCGGCACTAGCTGCACGTAACGGCTACCCAGGTACCTGTCGAAAAGGAAGGACGATGAGCAAACTCGTCCGAACTCCTACTGAGCCTATCCGTGACAATATCCGTATAGTCTGGTCTCTTCGTCATATAGTATCACATACCGGGTCTAGGAGGTTGTGAACGTCAGACCCTAATAACCTGATAAGTAGTGACGATGTGGCTCAGGACCAATCCGGGAAACTACTGATCAAACTATCAGTAAATCCCAACTGCCTTGGCTAAGGTCTTATGGTCCTGAGCAGTCGAATCACAGTGCGATATCGACTCCCTATATTGGGAGAGACGAATCCCTGACAATCGCTCACCGCCTCCATGTGGCTCGGGACTGAACCCAACCAAAACCTGTTTGGACGACTCAGTACAGCCGTGTTAGGGTAGTGATCAATGCTCATTGGGAACTCACACGAGACAAATGCCGAGCTCGGGTCCAAAGACTAACTTGTACATATGTCACCTGAGAACTTCCATCTGACGATAGGTATAGTACCACATGGATGTTCTCGGTGAGTCCGTCCAGTGTACTCAAACCCAATGAGCACCTGTATACGATCTTAGGTGCATCAGACCAATGGCTGCGGGACCAACCATCCCCCGACGGGGCTAGAAAACATATACACCAGTCTACTCTGGAGTATCAGTACCCAGTCTCGATACTCACGCGACTAGGGACCGTTTAAGGATGTGCTTATGGACTACCCTGCTCCCACAAATATGATCGCCATCACAACGCAGGTAGTCAAGCAAGATCCTAGAGGCTTTATCAACATGTAACCGCAATATGTAATAACGAGTATGACATTTGCCATGTTAAGATAAAGGCAAACCACAATAGTATACTACCGTATCGAGTCTTCATCAATATGTGCAAGCTAGATATAACAACAATAGAAATAAATACACATATCCTAACAAAGACAAGTCAAATAATATACTATAAAACCGAGCAAGATTGTTCTGTACATACATATCCCTAGTATCCATATGTATACTTATACAATACTGGCCTCTAGGGCATATACATCCAACAATCTCCCACTTACACTAAAGGCCAGTGATTGGCGTACCGTATACCCAACGTCTACTCTAAGGCCAGCTGCTGGCGTACCGCATACCCAACATCCCAAAAAGTTGCTCGAACTGTGCTTGAGGGAGGGCCTTTGTAAATGGATCCGCCGTGTTATCTTTCGTATCCACTCTCCGTACCTCGATCTCCTGGCGATCTACGATCTCCCTGATCAGGTGATACCGCCTTAAGATGTGCCTGGATTTCTGATGGGACCGTGGTTCCTTCGCTAAAGCTATAGCCCTATTGTTATCACAATACACTGGTATCGGATCAATAATGGACGGAACCACAAGAAGTTTAGCTATGAACTTATTTATCCAGACCGCCTCTTTTGCGGCATCGCTTGCAGCAATGTATTCAGCCTCCATCGTCAAGTCTGCGAAGGTATCCTGTTTGGAACTCTTCCAACATACCGCCCCTCCGTTGAGGGTAAACACAAAACCCGATACAGACTTGCTGTCATCCTTGTCACTCTGGAAGCTTGAGTCGGTAAAAGACTCGACCCTGAAGTCTCTATTACCGTAAACCAGGAACATCTCCTTAGTCCTTCTCAGGTACTTGAGAATGTTTTTTACCGCTGTCCAGTTGTTCTCACCTGGGTCTGAGTGATACCGGCTCACCACGCTTAGCGCGTAAGCTACATCTGGTCTTGTACATAGCGTCACATACATTATAGATCCTACTGCCAAAGCATAGGGTATAGTGCTCATGCGAATCCTCTCCTCGTCAGTCTTACGGGACATCTCCTTGGAGAGGGTTATTCCGTGCAATGCGGGTATGTTACCGCGCTTGGAATCTTCCATACTAAATCTCTTTAGTACGGTCTCTATGTACCTGGACTACGAAAGTCCCAGTAATCTCTTGGATCTATCTCTGTAGATCTTGATCCCCAGAATGAACGAAGCATCACCAAGGTCTTTCATAGAGAACCTTTGTGATAAGAATAGCTTGACCGATTGTAGCATAGGAATGTCATTTCTTATCAAAAGAATGTCATCCACGTACAAGACTAGGAACACGACAGTTCGTCCTACAATCTTCTTATAAATACAAGGTTCATCCTCGTTCTTGATGAAGTCAAAGTCCTTGACTGTCTCATCAAAACAGATGTTCTAGCTCCGCGATACTTGCTTTAATCCATAAATGGATTTAAGTAGCTTGCACACCTTTCCACTGCTCCCACTGTCTACAAAACCTTCTGGCTGATTCATATAAACGCACTCTTCTAAACTTCCGTTTAGAAAATCCATTTTTACATCCATCTACCAGATCTCATAGTCATGGAAGGCAGCAATGGCAAGCAGGATCCTAATGGATTTGAGCATAACCACTGGAGAAAAGGTTTCGTCATAGTCCACTCCTGGTCTTTGACGAAACCTTTTGCAACGAGTCTAGCCTTATAGGTTTCCACCTGCCCATCTACACCAAGTTTCTTCTTGTAGATCCATTTGCATCCAACGGGTTTTACCCCAGGTGGAGCAATTTCCAGGGTCCACACTTTATTGGTGTACATGGACTCCATTCAGATTGCATAGCATCTAGCCACTTATCAGAGTCCCTACTGATAATGGCATTTCTGAAACTAGTAGGATCATCTTCTTCCAAGATGCAATCCTCTCGATCCCCATCTATGAGAAAACCATAGTATCTCTCGGGCGGATGAGAAATCCGATTAGATCTGCGGAGTGGCTGAGGTTCGTCCGGGACTGTTGAATCTTGTAGTTCTACCAAATCTTCAGTTATAGTTTGTCCTTCTGGAATTTCTTCCAATTCTACCGTGCCCCTACTTATTTCTTTTTCAAGAAACAACCTTTCAAGAAAGGTGGCGTGTCGAGAAACAAAACCCTTTTGTTCATCGACATGGTAGAATAGATATCCATTTGAATGCCTGGGATATCCAACAAACTTACATAAAACTGACCGTGCCTCAAGTTTGTCCGGATTCTGGTTTTTCATATAGGCCGGACAACCCCATATCTTAATCCTTTTAAGGCATGGTCTTTTATTACTCCATATTTCATATGGAGTCTTAGGCAAAGATTTAGATGGAACCTGATTCAACAGATACGCTGCTGTTTCAAGCGCAAGCCCCCAGAATGAAAGAGGCAATTCTTCATTACTCGTCATGGAGCGAACCATATCCAATAGGGTACGGTTTCTCCGCTCCGATACACCGTTGTGCTGTGGTGTATACGTAGGAGTAAGCTGAGTGAGAATACCATTCTCTTTCAAAAAGTCCCTGAATTCCGTACTTAAGTACTCCCCCCGTCTATCAGATCAGAGGATCTTAATACTTTTGCCAATCTGGTTCTCTACTTCCTTTCTGAATCTTTGAATTTCTCAAAAGCTTCAAATTTGTGTTTCATAAGATACACATATCCGAATCTAGAGAGATCGTCAGTGAATGTGATGAAGTAGGAAAACCCACCCCTTGCATGTATAGACATCGGACCACACACATCACTGTGTATGAGTCCCAAGAGCTCTACTGCTCTTTCTCCATGTCCGGTGAACAGAGATTTGGTCATTTTTCCTTTGAGACAAGACTGACAAGTTTCATAAGATGAAAATTCAAACGTATTCAAGAGTCCATCTTTATGTAACTTACTCAGTCTTTTCTCTCCGATGTGACCAAGCTACAATGCCACAAGTAGGATTCGTTCGTATCTGAACTCTTCCTCTTGCGTGTGTTTTGTACATTGAGAACTGTATTTTGATTTAGAACATAGATACCATTACACAGTATACCTTCTGCAACCAGTTCCTTATCAAGGTAAATGTTCATGATATTTCTATCAAGAACAAAGTTACATCCATCTTTATCAAGTAAATAAACTGATATGATGTTGCAAAGTATGGAAGGTACATAGTAGCAATTGTTCAAAATCATAGTATTTCCATTTGGCAACACTAGGTGATATTCACCGACGGCCGTAGCATTAACTTGTGCTCCGTTCCTACTCTGAGAGACATATCACCAGGTGCAACTATCCTACTTTTTCTCAGTCCCTGTAATAAATTACAGATATGAGATCCTGATCCGGTATCTAGTACCCAGGAGGTAAGACTGACCGAAAAACAGTTCTCAATAACAAGAACACCTGAAGAAGACGCAACAGTATGTTTCTTCTTCGATGGGTTTATCAAGGAATTCAAACTTTCCTATTTCCCTTGCTCATACTTATGACTGTTGTCGTAAATTAGAGTTGAACCAACGTTCCCCAGCCCCGAATAAGAATTCGGATCGGTCAAGCGATACATTTTATTATCTTGATTAGGGCGTGAAATGGTTGCTACCTGGGGAGAGAGAAAGAAACACTCATCGTGTGCTCTTGCAAGATTATATTGATTTATTAATTTATCTAATCAGGATGGCTCCCACTGTTTTCTCAAATTCTTATTCAAACCCTAAAAAAAGAACTAGTTAGGATTAATCGCACGTCACAATACTTGCTTAACCTTTCATCCAGGCCGGTGTTAGTACTTCGAGGGAGGTTTTCCAATGCTTCCGCGAAGTTCCTTAATTACATAACCTCTTTTCCCTGGAGGCGTAGCCCCACTAACACCTTTCTAGACACCTACTTGGTTTATAGCATTGATTGTTAAGTGTGATAATCTCCCGAGAGTAATCCTACTCATCAGTGGGATTAGTATCCAACTATCATTGTATGATGCACTAGATGGAATCCACTCTAGTTACCATACTCCAAAAGGTATGCTAAATCTGCAAATTTCCTGTATGTTTGAAACTCCCGATGTGGTTTTTGCCCCTAATGACATATGGTCTTGATAGAGACCAACGTACCATAAGTCGCAAGTCAAGTTCAACCCGGCATTGTCCTGGATTAACTTGATAGAGACCAAAGTGGCTATGCGACTGTCCTAATTAATCGCATCCTAAGATGCAACAGATAAGCAACACTTAGCTACCGTACACTATGCCTTGATAGAGACCAACGTACATAGCACAAATACTAACTTCTTTTTATCTGAAATGACGGAGGGCTACGGCTGGGTTTTTGGCAAAAAACCCGTTAACGTAATGAACTTGATATCGTTGAAGGAACCTGAGTAGTTTTGTAAATATAAAGTTGCGAAAACCTTTGCTAAAGAGGTCACTCCCTGTGAAGGGATCTCGGCTCTTTTCTCGTCGAATGAGGTGCAGGAGATTCCAAACTGAATACCACAATGCAAAGCAAAAATAATCGACTAAATTGAAGTTATTATATTGACGCAAACTTTATTCAAGGGGTCACTCCCGGTGAAGAGATCTCGGCCCTTGCCTCGTCCAACGAGGTGCGGGATATTCTAAATCAAATACCACTATGCAAAGCAAAAGAGCACGTCTGTAATGTCATTTTTAAAGCTTGGTTCCAACAACAACGTTTTAGGTTTATTTTCTTGCATTAATCAAAATCATTGCGGTCCCATCAATTTGTAACCTATCACACCAGAAAAGAACGAAAATATGATGTACGTATATGCCATCCGCATTCGCCACTGGGCCCCGTCAACACCCATTAGGTTACTTAACTAACGACAGAGCGGGGTCTGGACTAGCGCGGGTGCAAAACATATACAACATCTACTAGTGTGTATATATATATATATATATATATGAGTATATATAACATTCGTCCCAGGCATGATAATAAGCAATATCACAGAATCTCAGTCAACAATACAGAATGGTGGATAATCTTGGATCCCCGGGTTTCATTTGAGCCGCAAATAAAACCTGACGTTCCCGGTCGTGTGGATATCCTGTGCAATGAAAACCTGTGCCCCCTATGAGTGCGGCGAATAGCCCGCCAGTTCTAGAATGAAGCCCCTTCCGTCTCAGCACCATGAGATGCGGGCTTGTTGCCTTCTAGAACCCGGCTATTCGTGCACTTCCCTGCGTGGTAATCCTAGTACAGAAAAAGAAAATAATATATACAAGTAGTGACATCGACCTCAGCCCGGTCGTGCCCCAAAATAATATACAACTTGGCAAAGACGGCAGTCCACATGTCGGACGCTCGCCCTGCAATAACAAATTTACAAATGAAATTATAAACTGCATTTCTAACATTGCACCACATGCTATCCACCACGACAATCCAACCACAAACACAGCTCAAGCACAAAACATCAACACGAATGTCACATTCGCAAAACCCGTCTAAAAGAACATATAACAATCAGACGAGTTTTACCGATCGAGTGACATTCCCGGTTGCAGATAAAAGTGAATGTACTGTAAACTGTTAAACAGTGTTAAATTTTAACGATTTCGAAACACACCAAATTGCCCCGTACAGAAAACACCATGGAATCAATTTTGGGCAAAAAACAAACAACACCAGAAAACCAAATACCTAGAGATAAGTGCCCAGACCAAAAATCATTGCATTCCTAGCCTAGAAAACAGAGGAGGCCGGAAAATATGGGGTTTTGGCCGGCCACTTTGTGGTGGAAATGCCTCGTTTTTGTTCTGGGTACATCTAATAGTATAAGGATCACTCTGCACTTGTTTAAAAAAATTTTTGAAGACTTTTTAAAAAAAACAGAACGCGCAGTTTTGGTGTTGCTGTTACGTAGTCATTTCAGTTTCATTGTTTTAACATTGTTTAAACTTGCTAGACTAGGGTTTATGGGCTGGCTCTGATACTATGAAGGGTTAACCTAGAGCCCCGGACAACTTCCGTGGCCAAATGCGGAACAAAATTTTTATAACGAACAAAACTTTAGCGATAGAATAAAACTTAACCGGATCTTTACCATAAACCTAGTTAGCTATTTTGAGATTTATCTACTATGAAAGAAGCTATACCAAGAGGCTCGAGTCCTCTGGTCTTCTCTCCTCGTCATGTGCTCCAAGTATCCTCCTTGAAATTGTCTGATCTCCACTTCCGGCTCCATCGGTCCTCCGGGATCGAGCTTGTTCTCCGGCCTTCCTTTGTCGTAGATCATCCACCTGGGGAATATGATCCATGGCTCTAGCTCCTAACCAAATAGCTATAAGGAGCAAATAGAGAACTTAGGTTGCTAAACCAGGTAGTCTAGGATGTAGTGAGGGTGTCTAAGTGTTTTTTATCTCTTTTCTAACCTCTTCACTTGTTTCTCAACTCATGAGAATGTTAGTGAAGAGGAAGAAGATGAAGGTGGAGGAAAGCAAAAGGAGGGGGGAGCTTGAGAGAAAATGGGAGCTCAAGAAATTATGAAGCATAGCATGAAAAAGAAAATAAACACATAGGTTTTGTGTATGAATTCTTTCATTAACAATTAGCAACCATACTTCAATAGTAACTCCAAAATGAATATTAAATTCATTTGACAACTATCGAAGCATGGTCACCTCCATTCCTCCCTCACCTCTTACTTTACACCTTATTTCCAAATATCAAATAAAAGAAAAATACATAATGAGGTGGCCACCTTCTTGAAGGAAATCTGTAATAAATACGGATTTCAGTCTACAGTACATTGTTCACATCATAATATTGCAATTCATACGCCCCATTTTTGTGCAATTTATAAGTAAACAGGTGCTTTTGACGATCGTTTGTTACATGATACAGGATACAGACTTTTGAAGCAAATACAGTGAAAAAGACAAAGATGATACAGGAAATGGACTTTTGACCAACCAGCACACGGATCCTACTCAAGCCGAGACGAACGTCAAGAGAAACGGTCAAAAAGATCCTTACAAGGTTCACTGAGAATCTGGAGAATACTAGAAAGCCCAACAGAGAAAAGAACAGTGAAAACAGAGAGCCCAAGAGAAGATCAACCAAGCACAGAAAGATGGTGGGCCCAGCTCACCAAATGGCCGCGGATCCGCGGCCAAAGGCATGTATTTGCCGCGGAACCGCGGCCATATGATACCCGTGTCGGCACCGACTTCTTGTGTCGGTGTGTCGTTTCATGTGTTGGGATTTTTAGGGGGTAAATCAGTAAATTCATGTCTACGAGAGTCTATAACCCTAGCTTCACTAGTTACTTATAAATTGTAATCTAGATCTGTAAAAAGGTATGCCTCTTTATATTCAATAAAAGTGAGATTTGTTGGAGAAATCAAGAGCATCATCTTCTTCGCGTAAGTCTTTAATTTTATTTAATTCCTGCATTAGTATAATTGTTCTATTTGCCCTAGTAATCATTTAATTGCTAGTTAGCTAATTTTTAATCTGTCGTGAGGTAACTATTTGAAACATAAAACATAAAAATGATTCTTACTCATAATTCCCTAATGTGCGAGTAAAATTCTCGCTCGTTAGGGTTAGGAACAAGGGAGTGAGTGAGAGACGGATGTCTCTCACCTCTTTCAATGTCAACTTATTTTTAAACGAAACCTTCATGCACACATATACGATCCGCCCCCTACGGCACCCTACCTATAAGGTAACGGTGTTCCGTAGTATAAAAGGCCGGACTTATATGATGTCCATGAAGCTCACATCAATGAATAAGAAAAGACGGACAAGGATCTAGAGGAAGAAACTTTGTTTCTTCCCGATCATCCTAATCCCTTTTCCTATTGATTGTTGTGACTTTCCTAAAAGCTTAAATCACGACATTGAAAGAGGTGAACACATTGATCTCAACACACCTACCTTCGACCTAACCCTAATGAGTTCTTTCTCATCACATAAATTTGTCTTAAACTCAATCGATAAAAAACCAACAACGATTTGAATCAACTCGTTATAACACAAAATCAGAAATTAACCATCCCTACGGATTGACCCGTATTCACCGGCTAGCTGCGAAGCGACGCCGTTTCTGATTACGGTAAACTACAAATTTTTGGATTAATCAAATGGCGCCGTTGCCGGGGATGGCGTAATTCTCTCTTTTTGTATGATTTTGGGTTGATATAAACTTTGAAAAATTATAAAAATCAGAAAATACAAAATACAAAAAATTAGCTTTTCATTATTTTTATCTGTTTGAAGGGTTTCTCGGGTGAATCTTGCAGGAACGACAAGAACTTTTGGATCTGGAATTTTACAGAGGGTCAAAACAGAAAAGAGAACATCAAAATAGAGAGGAATTGCAAGCACAGAACAACACAAAATTTTCCAGAGGCTGAACCCACCACAGTGCCGCGCTTCCGCCGCTAAAGTAGGCCATCTGCCGCGGTTCCGCGCTCCTTCTGCCACGTCAGCGCATCATTTTTGCACGGTTTGATCTCTTTCTCTCCCCTCTGAAACCTCCATATCTCCACTGTAAACTTTTCTGCAGGGTTCTTTGCGTAAAAAAGTCTTTCTCCCCCTTCTAAATAACAGATTTCTGCAGGTTTCTTTGCGCCGCGCTAAAAAATTTGATTGCAAGTGAATTGTTGTTTTGCATATTTTAATCGGACTTAAGGGGCTATTTGACCAAATTCAGATTGGGTGGGGATTTCATCACCCTTCCCAGGACCCCAGAAAACACCTAAAGCATTTTGCATCGACCACCTTAATTAAAAAAGATTAGACTCGGACCTAAGGACAGCGAGCTCAATAGGAAAAGGACTAGGGTAGGCATCGGCCGTTTATCCTAACTGACATTACGGTGTCTAGGCTAGTGGTTATTAATTAGGCCCACTGTAGTGGTGGTTCCTTCCCACTTACCTGGCCGTATTTGTCCGTGAAAAGGCGGTTTGAGGTCTATTTCTAGCCCTAGTTAGGAGCTGTCTAGTAGACCTAGGCGACCCTAGATCTAGGCCTGATTGTGCATGTGTGGTTGATACAGTTGTGTCACGAGTCCGTTTTCAAAAAAAAAAAAAACCTTCTTTGCAAAACTCACACACAAATAAAACTTTTCAAAAACTTGCAACTTGTCGCAAAAAGAAAACCTAAAAACTCACTTCCACCACTTCTTCTCACTGACGTTATCTTACCCCCACATTCTGTTTTTCTTTTTTTCTGACTGCACTACCCTTTAGTGTATGTCAGTTTGGACTAGGGATACAGACGCCCGATTAGTCCGCGTTTCGTTGGTACCGACCAGCGAACCCTTCGACACCGAAGTCGAAAATCCGTCCACTTTCTTACCCTCACCTTCAACTTCTTTAACCGAAGGTATGTCGGGTTTCAACCCTAATAATACCTTGCCGACGGGAATGATTCCACCTCCACCAGGTGCGAATAACCCGAACCAACCGCCTGTTGAAGCGCCCGCACGAGTTGCGCTCCAGGACCTATTCTACCCCATCCGCACTTCTTTACCCACTTGTCTTTCATCCCCACCGGCAAATGGGGACAATTTTGAGATTAAACCACATTTCATCAATATGCTGCCGAAATTTCACGGTTTGGAAACTGAAGACGCATATATCTTTATTAATAAATTCCAAAATGTGTGCGCAATGATGAAAACGACCCAATTGAGTGATGACGCTATAAGGCTAAGGGTCATTCCTTTCACCTTATGTGACCTAGCCGAGAAGTGGCTATATAGCACCGCATCACATTCCATAAGAAATTGGGACGAGTTTGTGAAGGCTTTTCTGAAAAAGTTCTATCCTCACCATAAAACTGCCAGAATTCGAAATGAAATAATTCAATTTTCACAACTTCCTTCCGAACCATTCTGGAAGTGCTTCGAGAGATTTAAAGACCTACTAGTTCAATGCCCTCACCATGGGATAGAAAGTTGGCAACTTTGCCAAACATTATATGAAGGATTGAACTCGGCAACGAAGCAGTTGCTAGAAACCATCTGTCAAGGTCATTTTCTCTCTAAGTCTAATGATGAGGCGTGGCAGTTTCTCGAGGATCTTAGTGAGCAGACAATACAGTGGGAGAGCACCAAGACCACATCAACTTCTAGTGGTCAAACTAGGGCGGGCATACATCAAATAGAGATGTCGATTGCTATGAAGGCCGAGATGGCCGCTCTGACGAAAAAGCTAGAAGCGATCGAGAACAAAATCTCGTCGTCTTCTCCTGCCCCTGCTATGCCCCCACGAACTGTCTGTGCTTGTTGTGCGGATCCATCGCACTTAACTGAAGAGTGTCCTTATAATGCATCCACTCAAGGACAGGATCAAGTGAATGCTGCATTTCAGCAACGACAAAGGAACGATCCGTACTCTTCGACGTATAATCCGGGGTGGAGGAGTCACCCAAATTTCGCTTGGAACCAAAATCAACAATTCCAAGGAAATAATAATAATTTTCAAAGACCTCCTCCTCCACAACAACAACAAGAACCCTCGCAAACTCAATATCAACCGCAACAATTTCAACAACAACCTTACCCTAATCAGGTGAACAATTTTGTGCCGAACAATGCTTACCAGCCAAACAATTATGTTCAACCTAATAATGATAAGGTTAGCTCGCTCGAGAGAAGTCTAGATGCATTCCTTAAGCAATCTACACAGTCTACAGCAAGACTTGAGACTTCTATTCAATCTCTAGTGCAAAATAGTGCCGCCCACGATCAGAGTATCAAATCTATTGAGGCACAAATTGCACAACTTAATGCAGCTTTGAGCGAGCGCGAAAAAGGAAAACTCCCGTCTCAACCGTTGCCCAACCCCGGTCACGCACATGCTGCACACAATCAGCAAAATCATAATGTGAATGCGGTGACCACGTTGAGATCGGGAAAAGTGTTGCGGAACAATGTGGGCATTAACAATGATACCCCTGCCGGTGGGTCTTCTTCTTCTTCTTCTTCACCATCTTCTTCTTTAGAGCCTATTCTCCATCCTTCACATGGCTCTACCTCTTCTAGCTTGAACGGACCTAATTCTCACGACACGAACACATCTACACGAGGTACCGTTCCAACTCGACAATCTGATCCACAAAAGTTGGACTCAACCACCTTTCAAAATGTTCCTTTTCCTAATCGGTTGAGATCCAATAAACCAACTCCTCAAATGGAAAAGATTGTCGAGTTGTTCAAACAGGTTAGCATAAACATCCCTCTCTTGGATGCAGTTCAGCAAGTTCCTTCATATGCCAAAATTTTAAAGGACTTATGCACCAAAAAGAGGAAATCGCAAGTGCCAAAGAAAGTTTTTGTGGCTAGTGCTATTAGCGATGCTCTTGTAAATTCCCTTCCCCCAAAACAAAAGGACCCCGGGTGTCCTACCATTTCGATAACAATTGGGGACAAGAACATCAATAGAGCACTATTAGATCTTGGTGCGAGCGTCAATTTGCTACCCTATTCTGTGTACGAGCAATTGGGCGTTGGAGAGCTTAAGCCCACTCACTGTACTCTCCAAATGGCTGACCGGTCGATCACCCATCCTAGGGGAGAGCTGGAGGATGTGTTAATAAGAGTAGGGGATTTCATTTTCCCCGTAGACTTTATAGTGATGGATACACAACCTGTTGCGAACCCCCAGAACCAAATTCCGGTTATATTAGGTCGACCATTTTTGGCTACTTCCAACGCAGTGATCAATTGTCGTAACGGTTCAATGAACTTATCTTTCGGCAATATGACAATTGAGCTCAATATTTTCAAGTTGGGAAGTCAGCCTGCTGAGCCCAATGCTAGCGTACTAGACGTTTGCTCGATCAATGAGATCGCGGAGGAGGACTGTGAGTTCGAGAATTTTTTATTCGACCACAGCAATGTTAACGCCACTAGTGCGTTCCTCCTAGAATCAGACTCAGTTTTTGCGGCGGATAATGATTTTGAATGTTTTACATTCGTCGACGACTTCGAAGACTCATCACCTGATTTGGAGTCTTTTGCTTTTGCGGATGAGTTAGTAGAACCATCCGACACTATTGCATACACTCAGTTCGAACCTTTGATGGAATCATTCGAGTTTGAAACAACTACCCCATTGTTACCATCTATTGTTTCACCCCCTAAACTCGAATTAAAGCTTTTGCCGACACACCTAAAATATGCATATCTAGGTGATAATGAGACCTTACCTGTCATTATATCAACTTCTCTAGCTCTTGAGCAAGAGAAGGCTCTCTTGACGGTCTTACTTAATAATCGGCAAGCTTTCGGCTGGTCTATGGCGGACATTAAGGGGATTAGTCCCCTCATAGTCGAACATCATATACACTTAATGGATGATGCCAGGCCAGCACGAGATCCACAAAGGCGCCTCAACCCCATCATGAAAGAGGCGGTTAAGAAGGAAATTGTCAAATGTCTGGATAGCGGTATCATTTACCATATCTCGGATAGCCAATGGGTTAGCCCAATCCACGTCGTGCCCAAGAAATCGGGCATTACGGTCATTGCAAACGAGGCAAATGAGTTGATTCCCACTCGCACCCAAACTGGGTGGCGAGTCTGCATAGACTATAAGAAACTCAATGCCGCTACAAGGAAAGACCACTTTCCTTTACCTTTCATTGACCAAATGCTCGAGCGATTGGCAGGGCACAAATTCTATTGCTTCCTCGATGGCTATTCCGGTTACAATCAAGTCCCCATCGCCAAAGAGGACCAAGACAAGACAACATTTACTTGTCCCTTTGGCACCTTTGCTTATCGTCGCATGCCCTTCGGGTTATGCAACGCGCCCGGAACATTTCAGCGGTGTATGATGGGGATCTTTTCAGACATGGTCGAAAAGTTCTTGGAGATTTTTATGGACGATTTCTCCATCTTTGGCGACTCCTTCGACGAGTGTTTACGCTATCTTGACGCTGTTCTTACCCGCTGCAGGGATAAGAACCTAACATTAAATTGGGAGAAGTGCCATTTCATGGTACGAGAGGGCATTGTTTTAGGACATGTCATCTCGCAAAACGGCATCGAGGTAGACAGGGCTAAAATCGAAGTTATTTCTAACCTACCTCCCCCAAAATGCGTCAAAGATATTAGAGCCTTCCTTGGCCACGCCGGTTTCTACAGACGATTTATCAAGGACTTTAGCAAGATTGCTAGACCCTTGACCCTCTTACTGGCCAAGGACACGACCTTCGCTTTTGACTCCACATGCACTGAAGCATTTGAGTCTTTAAAACATTCACTCATCACTGCACCCATCCTCTCATCTCCCGACTGGACGCACCCTTTTGAAATCATGTGCGACGCATCAGACTTTGCAATTGGCGCTGTTCTTGGACAGCACATTAATAAGATGCCGCACGTGATTTATTATGCTAGCCGAACACTAAATGAGGCCCAACTTAATTACACAACAACAGAGAAAGAATTTTTAGCTGTTGTGTTTGCACTCGAGAAATTTCGGCCTTATTTAATCGGCTCTCCAGTCGTTGTTTATACTGATCATTCGGCTCTTCGCCACCTCTTTGCGAAGAAGGATGCTAAATCTAGGCTAATACGTTGGATCCTTTTATTGCAAGAATTTGACCTTGTCATTAAGGACAAAAAGGGATGTGAAAACGTAGTAGCTGATCACCTATCACGACTTCCTTCTTCGCCCACGCTCGACCTTCCAATCTCTGACGTTTTTCCCGACGAGCAGCTCTTGACCGTTTCTTGCGAACCATGGTTCGCCGATATTGTAAATTATTTAGCCACCGGCCTGATTCCTAATGATTGGTCGAAACAGGATAAGCTTCGATTTTTGTCCCAAGTAAAGCATTTTTACTGGGATGAACCCTATCTTTTCAAATACTGTTCCGACCAAATCATTCGTCGGTGTGTGCCCGAGAGTGAGGTCAAGAGCGTGCTGTCTTTCTGCCACGATCAAGCATGTGGCGGGCACTTTGGCCCAAAGAAGACAGCCGAAAAAGTTTTGCAGTGTGGTTTCTATTGGTCACGACTCTTCAAGGATGCATTTGAATACTGCAAAACTTGCTCCCGGTGCCAACATTTGGGCCGGATTTCGCGGAGAAACGAAATGCCACTCCAACCCATTTTGGTAGTGGACATTTTTGATGTTTGGGGTATAGATTTTATGGGACCATTTCCTAACTCTTTTGGAAATGTGTATATTCTGTTGGCGGTTGACTACGTTTCTAAGTGGGTCGAGGCTGTGCCCAGTCGAACGAACGATAATAAAGTTGTCGTTCGATTCCTTAAAGAACACATATTTTCTCGATTCGGGCACCCTCGTGCGATTATAAGTGATAATGGTTCTCATTTCTGCAATAGGACTTTTGAGTCCTTGATGCGTAAATATTCTATCACCCACAAATTGTCAACGCCATATCACCCCCAAACATGTGGGCAAGCCGAGGTTTCAAATCGGCAAATAAAGCAAATTTTGGAGAAAACGGTTTCTAAAAACCGTAAGGATTGGTCGCTTAAATTGATAGATGCACTATGGGCTTTCCGTACTGCATATAAGACCGACCTTGGTATGTCTCCATATCGGCTTGTGTATGGGAAGGCCTGCCACCTCCCAGTGGAGATCGAGCACAAAGCTTTCTGGGCTATAAAAGAGCTAAATCTGTCTTTAGGAGATGCGGGCAGCAACAGAAAGCTGCAACTGAATGAGTTGGAGGAGCTAAGGGATGAGGCATATGACAATGCCATAACTGCTAAAAACCGAGCCAAGGTGTTCCACGATAAAAACCTTTTACGAAAAACTTTTGAACCTGGTCAACAGGTTCTACTTTATGACACTCGGTTACACTTGCATCCTGGTAAGCTCAGGTCAAGATGGAGAGGACCTTTTGTAGTCCGCACCATTTATCCGCACGGTGCGGTTGATCTTGAGAACCCTGAAGACGGTACCTTATTTAAGATAAATGGGCATCGAATAAAACCGTTCTTCACTGCGGATCCTTCGGAGGAGCTCCTGTTTTTGCAGGAGCCGCTTTACACTGATTGATCTTCCTCCGCTTTCACCCCCAAACTTTGTTTCCTAGTGACACTATTTCAGATAAGTTTGGGGGTGTGTATATCATTTGTATGTACATTTCCAAAATACCATAAAAATAAAATAATATAAATAAAAAATAATAATAATAATAATATTTTTTGGCCTTAATTGCAAATTTGCAGATTAATAGCTGCATTTACAAATAAAACCCTCACCTTAGAGGGTGTTTTTTGTAAATCATCCCTTTCCCCCTATATAATGGAACCCGAGCCTTCCTGCCCTCATACCCTAAACATTTCCTCCTCATAAAAACCCTAGGCGCCGCCCCTGCCCTCTGCAGAAATCTCGAGACGCGCCGCCACCAGAGCGCCGCGCATCCGCCGCGCCTGCCGTCTCCCACCGCTCTTCCGCCGCCGATCTGCCTCGTCACCCCCTGAAATTTTCAGGGGAGGTAAACCTGAACCCTTACTCTCCTTTTCTGCATAGACTTTCTCTGTAAACTTGTGATGGCCCATAAAATGCAGTACGAGAGAGATTTCTCACCGGTGTTCGCACACGAGATCTATGGATCATACTTCCCACACGAAATTGCACAGAGGGGATGGAATTACCTCCTCTATAACCATGGATCTGCATTTGCTGTCCCTAGCTTAGTTACCCAATTTTATGAGTCAATGGAAGAAAATAGCCTAGACAACCTAGGTTATATTAAACTGATTTGGGGAAATAATGAAATTCGCATTGATAGGGATATGATACACGAGGTGACACTAATACCACGTGTACCGGCACACGAACAACCCCTTCGCTTTGAAGATTATATTCCTTTAATGGGTAATGACTGTGCGCGAGAACCGCGCAAGGGGATCCAAGCATGGACCCTCTTCGCAAATATTTTAACTGTGTGCCGGTGGGCACAAAATAATATTTTTGGAAGTTCTCACAACACAACCTTTTTCACCCCTTCCTTACATGTCGTTCATACTTTAATGACGAAAAACCCTAGATTCGACATGTGCACAGTTTTGCTATATTCCATAGGTTCGGGTAAAAGAGGTAGTGTATATCCATGTCCCATGCTCGTGACCCAACTCTGCCGTTATTTCCTCCCGGCCGAGGAATTTGACTCTTATTTGACAGACGGTACCATAGTTCACCACTTTTAGAGGGCGTCTCGTCGTCTTACTGTAGACTGACGGATATTTGGACACGGACAGAGCCGGGAGAAAACATACCTGCACACACCCCCAGCTCGAGCTCGACTTCGAGCGGGGAAGAGCTAATTCCCCAAGAACATGCGCGATTAATGAGAAGAACAGTGAGGAGATTAGACTCTTTGCGGGATGAGTTTCGGGCATCGGCACGAGAGCACGACCGTCGGTTGACGGAGATTGAGAGAGGGATACAAACACTTCTGGCTAGGGGGGAGAGATCACGTTCACGCTCACGAGCGCGACGTGGGGCCGGGCAGTGAGGGCACTGCTTTGCTCCAGTTTGGGGGTGTTAGAGGGTGATGTACATAGTTATCCTTGCATTGCATATTGTATATATTTTGTTTTCCTTTTTGCATATTTAATTTCTGCATTGCATCTTTATACAAAAATCATAAAAATCTAAAAAATTTGAAAGAAAAAAAATTTTTAGAAAACTATAAAAATCATAAAAATTTGAAAAATTTGAAAATCTATAAAAATTATTGTATTCAATTTTGGTTAATTAATTTGAGTTTGATAAAAGGTTAACTGAGTAGGAAAAACTAGATCCTAGACTTAGCAAATTAAAACCCTAAAAATAACATTCCTTAAAATTTAGCGAGAGAGAGAGTATATGTCTTTGTAGGTTATTTAGAAATAGGCAAATTTTGGGTTCACTTCGTGGGTTAAGCCAAAACGAGGGAAGAGTATTAATGCTCTTATTAAAGTATAAGTTCGAAAGATAGTTCCTAGCTTGAGTTTAGATTCTGAAAACATGTACCCTACAAAATGCACAATCACGCACCTTGAAACTTGGATTAGTAGAAGAGACCTTGAATTACTCTTGTCTAAAGTCCTTAGCACAATGATCATAGAAAAAAAAAGTGTGAATAAAAAAATGGACACTGGTTTTTGTGATTACTTAGGGCGAGAAAATTAATTAGCGAGGGTGCTTCATCACCTAGTGCCTTAGACCAACTGGTTTGGGAGTCACTGCTAAAAGCCTTGGGTGTTGCAAAACTAGGAAATACGCTTTAAAGGCCTAACGTATCTTGTAATCGGCTGTTGGTACCTCAAGAAGTATTAACGGTCGCATGAAGGATGTGTAAGCGAAAGTTAAGTGCTTTGGAAAATGGACGAGAGTACGATTGCTTGATTTGAATTTCCAAGTGTAGGGGTGAAAATTACACACACGTGGGGATATGTGATTAGAGTTTAGATAAGAGAAAGGAATAAAAAATAAAACTTGTATCTTTAATAGAGTTGATAGAAATTCCTAAGTGGAGATGAAACTCTAGAAGGAAAACTTATGAAATGCTGAATTCTAAGTAATTTTATGGAACATGTATAATCTTAAGTTGCATATTAAGGAAGTGTGAAGAATACGGGCGGATAATTTGTGAGGCGACGATAATAGAATTCCTTATTAGAAAACCTGATTGGAAAACAAAATTTGAGAAACCAAATTGATAGGATTTTGTGGGTGTAATCCGCTGAAAACCCTCAGGAGACAACACTCCTCCTACTAGGGACACCTAGAGGTTTAACGGCTTGTTGCACGTGCTCAGTGCAATCGCGTTTCCCTGCGAAAATGTGGCTAGGTTAGAATAAACTAATAAATTTGCTCGAGGACGAGCAAAAGGTAAGTTTGGGGGTATTTGTTCACATCATAATATTGCAATTCATACGCCCCATTTTTGTGCAATTTATAAGTAAACAGGTGCTTTTGACGATCGTTTGTTACATGATACAGGATACAGACTTTTGAAGCAAATACAGTGAAAAAGACAAAGATGATACAGGAAATGGACTTTTGACCAACCAGCACACGGATCCTACTCAAGCCGAGACGAACGTCAAGAGAAACGGTCAAAAAGATCCTTACAAGGTTCACTGAGAATCTGGAGAATACTAGAAAGCCCAACAGAGAAAAGAACAGTGAAAACAGAGAGCCCAAGAGAAGATCAACCAAGCACAGAAAGATGGTGGGCCCAGCTCACCAAATGGCCGCGGATCCGCGGCCAAAGGCATGTATTTGCCGCGGAACCGCGGCCATATGATACCCGTGTCGGCACCGACTTCTTGTGTCGGTGTGTCGTTTCATGTGTTGGGATTTTTAGGGGGTAAATCAGTAAATTCATGTCTACGAGAGTCTGTAACCCTAGCTTCACTAGTTACTTATAAGTTGTAATCTAGATCTGTAAAAAGGTATGCCTCTTTATATTCAATAAAAGTGAGATTTGTTGGAGAAATCAAGAGCATCATCTTCTTCGCGTAAGTCTTTAATTTTATTTAATTCCTGCATTAGTATAATTGTTCTATTTGCCCTAGTAATCATTTAATTGCTAGTTAGCTAATTTTTAATCTGTCGTGAGGTAACTATTTGAAACATAAAACATAAAAATGATTCTTACTCATAATTCCCTAATGTGCGAGTAAAATTCTCGCTCGTTAGGGTTAGGAACAAGGGAGTGAGTGAGAGACGGATGTCTCTCACCTCTTTCAATGTCAACTTATTTTTAAACGAAACCTTCATGCACACATATACGATCCGCCCCCTACGGCACCCTACCTATAAGGTAACGGTGTTCCGTAGTATAAAAGGCCGGACTTATATGATGTCCATGAAGCTCACATCAATGAATAAGAAAAGACGGACAAGGATCTAGAGGAAGAAACTTTGTTTCTTCCCGATCATCCTAATCCCTTTTCCTATTGATTGTTGTGACTTTCCTAAAAGCTTAAATCACGACATTGAAAGAGGTGAACACATTGATCTCAACACACCTACCTTCGACCTAACCCTAATGAGTTCTTTCTCATCACATAAATTCGTCTTAAACTCAATCGATAAAAAACCAACAACGATTTGAATCAACTCGTTATAACACAAAATCAGAAATTAACCATCCCTGCGGATTGACCCGTATTCACCGGCTAGCTGCGAAGCGACGCCGTTTCTGATTACGGTAAACTACAAATTTTTGGATTAATCATACATACATACCGGCAATCAGATAAAAATCCAAACGCCTAAAGAGATAGAATAACATGAAGAACGTAATAATAGAATATATATATCGAAATACATATACATAAATTATTAAATCAAAACCTGATTTAATAATCCGACTCAAACCCGAGCCGGCTAGTATTACCAATTGTTCGATCGAAAGTCCGAGTACAAAGTACATCAACCGATCGAACACTGCACGTATCCAATACGGCTACTACATCATTTCGCCTGGATCAGGGAAACCCTCTGTGTGGGACTCTAAAAACTCGACAGTACTCTGCCAGTGGGTTTAACCACAAGCACGTCAGCGGCACTAGCTGTACGTAACGTCTACCCAGGTACCTGTCGAAAAGGAAGGCCGACGAGCAAACTCGTCCGAACTCCTACTAAGCCTATCCATGACAATATCCGTACAGTCCGGTCTCTTCGTCATAGAGTATCGCATACCGGGTCTAGGGGGTGGTGAACGTCAGACCCTAATAACCTGATAAGTAGTGCCGATGTGGCTCTGGACTAATCCGAGAAACTACTGATCAACCTATCAGTAAATCCCAACTGCCTTAGCCAAGGTCCTATTGTCCTGACCAGTCGAATCACAGTGCGATATCGACTCCCTATACCGGGAGAGATGAATCCCCGACAATCTCTCACTGCCTCCATATGGCTCGGGACTAAACCCAACCAAAACCTGTTTGCACGACTCAGTAGAGCCGTGGTAGAGTAGTGATCAAAGCTCAGTAGGAACTCACATGAGACAAATGCTGATCTTGGGTCCAAAGACTAACCTGTACATATGTCACCTGAGAACTTCTATCTGATGATAGGTATAGTACCACATGGAAGTTCTCGGCGAGTCCGTCCAGTGTATTCACACCCAGTGAGCACCTGCATACGATCTTAGGTGCATCAGACCAATGGCTGCGGGACCAACCATCCCCCGACGGGGCTAGAAAAAATATACACCAGTCTACTCTGGAGTATCAATGCCCAGTCTCGATACTCACGTGACTAGGGACCATTTAAGGATGTGCTTATGGACTATCCTGATCCCCCAAGTATGATCGCCATCACAACACAGGTAGTCAAGCAAGATCTTAGGGGCTTTATCAACAAGTAACCACAATATGTAATAACGAGTATGGCATATGCCATGTTAAGATAAAGGCAAACCACAATAGTATACTACCGTATCGAGTCTCATCAATATGTGCAAGCTAGATATAACAACAATAGGAATAAATACATATATCCTGACAAAGACAAGTCAAATAATATACTATAAAACTGAGCAAGATTGTTCTGTACATACATATCCCTAGTATCCATATGTATACATATACAATACTGGCCTCTAGGGCATATACATCAAACAAAAAAACCTGGCTATTCAAAACACGACGATCCAATATAACATATCACAGCAACACATAACATCACATGTCATCAACGTAAGTAAAATATTTGTATCCCGATTGTCGTCGATGTATAGCAACGAAACCGGTGATACACCACATATTACACTTACGGTCGCAGAAAAGAAAGTGAAAAACTACAACATTTGGAATCCACAATCTCTTTAGACATCGTAAACCCAAAATATCACATATTACGGATTTCAAGCCTAACTATATGAATTCCACATATTGTATCACATTACAGAAAAAGCTAGACGACGTTAAACATTCCGATCGAATCAACAAACACCTAAAAATTCCCAAAAGCTCAACACTTGAGCGTAGTTTAAAAAATACTCAGTACATGCCACAGTACCAATGAACCAGCCGTAGAAGGGCCAACCAATGCCTCACATGTGGCACCGCTGAACTACCACAAACCCTAGGGATTAGTGGCGGTTCTGACGGTCACATAATCGAGTTAAGATTTCGTTCTTCTAGAGGGTCCACCGAATCACTTGCACGATATTTGAATGTTCTTTAACTAAGGAAAAATCCAACACTTGAAAATTTTCCGGCAAGGGTGAAAGTGGGCATTTGATATCCTATCGAACTTTTAACACCGTCTAAAATAACCGAAACAAAACCTAGAATTACGAATAAGAAACACTCCGAATTGCCTTTGCTAAAAGATAACATCACATGCAAAATTATAAAAAAAAAACAACACCTAAAGTAGCAAAACCCAGAGCCTTAAACACTGTAAAAAAATTCAACCCTAAACAGCCCGATCTGGCTGATTTTGGTACTGATGGGCTCGGCCATTTTCCGAGGGAATGGGGTGAATTTTTTACAGTGTTCATTATGTATCATCATTCTGGAATTGTTTAAAAATTTTTTGACATCTAGAAAAAATCGACAGAAACTAGGGTTTCGATTCGGATGTTTTGGAGTTGTTTCGGTTTCGTAATCCTACACTTATCCGTCTAATTCTCTAGCTAGGCTCTGATACCACTGAAGGGTTATTTATCACGACAGCAAGGTTTCGGGAGGCATCGTACATGCCAATTTTAAATTTTATCATGTTTAAACAACCCTAAAACAAGATCGTTAACTAGAGAATGATACATAATCGATAAAGTAAACATCTTTACTACTAAGTGAGAGAGATTAAAACCTTTGTAGTCCGTTCCTTCACTTTTAGAGCTCCGAGTTGAAGTCCCTTCGTTGCGATCATCAAGCTCCCGGACTCTAGAGAGGCTCCATGGGGTGAATGAGGCATCCTTGCTTGTAGTCTTCACAATCCAAGATGATCTACGTCGAAGCAACACAAACCCAAGCTTTCACTTCACTAATGAGGTATTAGTGAAGCAAACACTCTAATCTAAGTGGCTAGAATAGATGAGGATGATGAAGTAGGAATTTTTCTCTTTTTTGTTTTCTATTTCTCATAGACATTCATCACAAAATGAAAAGCTAGAAAGCTTTTGTGAGGAGGAAGAAGAAGATGAAGTTGTGATGAAAGAATGAATTATTGTTGAGATTAGAAATGCAACCTAGGGTTAAGCATGTCATGCTTAACCCTTGTAGAGACTTGACCATGGTTTAGGGTTAGGGTTTGGTAAACAAATATCTTAGCAAAATATTAAGAGAGAAGACTTAGTCAACAAAAACAAATATCATAACAAAAGTCTTTTCTTTTGAATTAACTAAAATAAATATATATATATCAAACCCTAATCTTAGCCATGGTAAGAATCTCATAACCCTAGTTGCAAGTGTAACCCTAACATGTTACAATATCACATATCACATATATATATAATATTTTGTAAGAAAAGAAAAGAATTCATTAAACATATATCACATATATGTTAAATGTATCCAAATGTGAGAAAATGAAATACTTAAGTGAGCAATATATTAGTTAATGTAATTTAATATATCTAATATATAATTCTACATTAAATTATTAAATCAACACTTGATTTAATAATCCGGCTATATTACATATAACCGACTAATATAATATGTATCATTTTATCGAATCAACACTTGATCCGATAATCCGGCTATATCACATATAACCGGCCGATATCAGATATCGCGAAAATAGAATACGGTATCACATATCGTATTAATCTCGGTCCCGCATGTAAGTCGACGTTAGACTCCCCACATGATGCGGGGAGGCGGAATAGGTAAAACAATCATTTTGTTTAAACTAATATCGACTAACTTTACGGATCTTTGCCAAACCCTAACTAACAACAACATAGAAGTGATTAGCTACTATGAAAGATGATTATACCTAATGAATCAAGTCCTTCTTGTTCTCTTTGATCACCTCCTCGTCGGCCTCCTCGATGTGATAAAAGATCCACCCGAGAGCTACTTCTCCAAGCTTTAACCTCACACTTGAGGTAACTAGGTAACTGTGAGTGCTAATTAAAGCAACCTAGAGGATATAGAAGAGGATTAAGGATCTATTAGTCTTGCTAACCCTAGGATCTCAACACATGAGAGGATTAGGGTTAGTTCTTGAAGAGAGAGAGCTTGAGGAGAGAGAAGGTGAGAGTGAGAATCATATGAATAATAATCTCATTTGTGAATATATGAAGCATAATAATTATTAAATGAATAATCAAATGATAATATCAACCATGCTTCATTTAATCACTTTGTGTGAATCACACCATGAGTCATTAAACAATAAATGCTTCATTAACTCCTTTGTAAGAATCACACCATGAGTCATTAATCCATTTAATGCAAATTCCATCTAAGCCTCCAACTCATCAATCTTTTAGAAGCTTCTCGACCAATTACGAGAACGCCCCTCCTATCCGTGAAAACATGGAAATACTGAGACTGTGTAAATCCAATAATCCAATACTAGAATCTGGCTTAAGCCAAAGCCCGCTAGTAAAAACTGTCCGAACATCGTACGTGCATAAAAACACGTATGTGTCTGAACCCTGTCGTAAAACCATACGACCTCTATATCATTTCGCCTGAAGCAGGGAAACTCTCTGTGTGGGACTCTAAATACTCGACTACTATGCTGGCAGTGGGTTTAACCACAGGACGCAAGCGGTACTAGCTGTACGTAACGGTCCTCAGGTAGATGTCGATAACAAGGCCGATGAGGAAACTCATCCGAACTCCTACTGAGCCTGATGTGACAATCTCCG
Source organism: Agapanthus africanus (assembly GCA_030015575.1). Taxonomy (NCBI): domain Eukaryota; kingdom Viridiplantae; phylum Streptophyta; class Magnoliopsida; order Asparagales; family Amaryllidaceae; genus Agapanthus; species Agapanthus africanus. The sequence goes on along the minus strand of JASDDO010000024.1, from coordinate 552,560,987 downwards.
TACAGTCCGGTCTGTTCGTCTAAGACTATCGCATATCGGGCCAAGGGGGCGGCAAGCGTCAGTCCCCTAAAAGCGGTATAAGTCGTGTCGGAGCGAAGCCCATTACACCTTGAGAAGCTACTGGAAATCCTTCCAGTAAATCTCGTTTGCCCTGGTCAGGGACTTTGTGTAATGGCTCTCCAAACACAGCGCGATATCAACTCCCAATACCGGGAAAGACGAATCCTGTCTAATCGCCACTGCCTCCAAGTGCTTCGGGACTGCACCCAACTACTACCTGTTTGCACGACTCCTTTGAGCCGTGGTAGGGTAGCAATCTAAGAACAGTAGGAACACACTCGAGGCGAAGCAGCAGTGTCAAGTCTGAGGACTATGCTGTACTCATGTCACCTGGAAATTGTTAACTGACGACGGGTATAATACCAACCAACAGTTCCCTGCGAGTCCTGTCCAGTGTACCCGCAACCCAACGAGCACCTGTATACTATCTCCAGTACAACGTACTGATGGCTGTGGGACAGACCATCTCCCCAACTAGGATGAGAAGCGTACACACTAGTCTACTCCGGAGTATCGATGTCCTGTCTCGATAATCCTATGACTAGGGACCTGAAAAAGGATGTGCTTGTAGACTACCCAGCCCCCACTAGTGTGACTGCCATCACAACGCTGGTAGTCAAGCAAGATCCTAAGGGCTCTATCAATATGTATTCGCGATATGCTAACATATACACATATTAAGATAGACATAAACCAAGTAGCATACTACCATGTTTAGCAAGACTATTAATATACTGTGAATATCCCAAGCTTCCATTAAGTAATATACAAGCTAGTATGATACAATAATGGCCTCTAGGGCATATACACTAACAATCTCCCACTTGCACTAGGGCCATGTACTGGCGTATCGAAGACCTATCATCTCTGATAGTCTCTCGAACTGCGTCTGAGGTAAGGCCTTTGTGAATGGATCTACAGTGTTCTCCTTTGTAGCAACTCTCCGGACCTCGATCTCCCGGCGATCTATGATCTCCCTGATCAGGTGATACCGCCTTATGATGTGTCTGGACTTCTGATGGGACCTGGGTTCCTTTGCTAAAGCTATAGCTCCTTTGTTGTCACAATACAGAGGTATTAGATCAACAATGGATGGAACCAACTGAAGTTCTGTGAGGAACTTCTTCATCGAGACCACTTCTTTTGCGGCATTGCAAGCAGCGATATACTCCGCTTCCATCGTCGAGTCAGCAATGGTGTCCTGCTTGGAACTCATCCAGCACACCGCCCCTCCATTGAGGGTAAAGACATAACCTGACATGGACTTGGAGTCATCCTTGTCACTCTGGAAGCTGGAATCAGCAAAGGCCTCGATCTTGAGGTCTTTTCCGCCATAAACCAAGAACATCTCCTTAGTCCTTCTCAGGTACTTGAGAATGTTCTTTATTGCTATCCAGTGCTTTTCCCCTGGGTCTGACTGATACCGGCTTACCACGCTCAGTGCGTAAGCTACATCTGGTCTGGTGCACAACATCGCATACATTATAGAGCCTATTGCAGAAGCGTAGGGTATAACTGACATGCGATACCTTTCCAAATCAGTCTTGGGAGACATCTCTTTGGAGAGGGTAATTCCGTGACAAGCCGGTAAACTACCGCGCTTAGAATCTTCCATACTATCTTTTCAGTATAGTGTTGATATATCTGGACTGCGAAGTCCCAACATCCTCTTGGATCTATCACGACAGATCTGGATCCCCAGAATGTAAGAGGCATCACCCAGGTCTTTCATGGAGAACCTGTGTGACAAGAATCCTTTGACAGATTGTAGCATAGGAATGTCATTTCCTATCAAGAGAATGTCATCCACGTACAAGACGAGGAATACGACAGTTCGTGCTACAATTTTACTATATATACATGGTTCATCTGGATTTTTGATAAAGTCATATTCTTTGACCGTTTCATCTAAACAGATGTTCCAACTCCGCGATGCCTGCTTTAGTCCATAAATGGACTTAAGAAACTTGCACACTTTCCCACTGCTCCCACTCTGATTGAAACCTTCTGATTGATCCATATAGACGCATTCTTCTAAATTACCATTTAGAAAAGCCGTCTTTACGTCCATTTGCCAGATCTCATAATCATGGAAGGCAGCAATGACAAGAAGGATCCGAATGGATTTGAGCATAGCCACTGGAAAAAAAGTTTCGTCATAGTTCAAACCAGGTCTTTGACGAAAACCCTTTGCAACAAGTCTAGCCTTATAGGTTTCCACCTGTCCATCTACACCAATCTTTTTCTTGAAGATCCACTTGCATCGTATGGGTTTTACCCCATCTGGAGAAAAGTCCAAAGTCCATACATTGTTGGTGTACATGGACTCCATTTCGGTCCGCATTGCATCCAGCCATCTTACTGAGTCGCTGCTCTGGATGGCCTGTTAGAAGCTAATAGGTTCATCATTATCAATGACGCAATCCTCTCTATCCCTGTCTATGAGAAAACCGTAGTATCTCTCAGGTGAATGAGACGGCCTACTACTCCTGCGGAGGGGTGCGGGAATGTCCTGTTCTTCTTGAACTACTGGTTCTACCAAACTTTCAGTAGTAGTTAGTGGTTCTGGAATTTCTTCCAGTTCTATTGCACTCCCGCTTGTTTCCTTTTCTAAAAAATTTTGTTCTATAAAATGGGCATTATGAGAAACAAATACCTTTTGTTCCTCTGCGTAATAGAAGAAATATCCCTTTGAGTTCTTTGGATATCCCACAAACTTACACTACACTGATCGTGCCTGGAGTTTGTCCGCATGCTGCTTTTTAACAAAAGCTGGACATCCCCATATCTTCAGATACTGAAGATAGGGTTTCTTCCCACTCCACATCTGATATGGTGTGGTAGGCACAGCCTTGGTAGGAGCCTTGTTCAAAAGATTTGCAGCTGATTCTAGCGCATAACCCCAGAAAGATCGCGGTAATCAACATTACTCATCATGGAACGTACTATATCCAATAGGGTTCGATTCCGTCTCTCCGATACACCGTTGTGCTGTGGAGTGTATGGAGGAGTAAGCTGAGAGGGAATTCCTTTCTCTTTTAGGTAACCTAGGAACTCGGCACTTAAGTATTCACCACCTCGATCAGATCTCAGTGTCTTGATACTTTTGCCGGTTTGGTTTTCTACCTCATTCTTATATTCTTGGAATTTCTCAAAAGCCTCGGATTTATGTTTCATCAAAAAAATGAATACGTACCTAGAGTAATCATCCGTAAAAGTAATGAAATATGAAAAACCACTCTTGCATGTGTAGACATTGGACCACATACATCGCTATGTATGAGTCCTAAGAGCGAGCTCGCTCTTACTCCATGTCCAGTGAATGGAGTCTTTGTCATCTTTCCTTTGAGACATGATTGACAAGTGGCATAAGATTGATATTCGAACGGGTCCAAATATCCTTCTCTATGTAACTTAGTTAACCTTGTCTCATTGATGTGACCTAGTCTACAATGCCATAAGAAAGCCTTATTTATATCTGGAGACTTTCTTTTTAGTGTGTTTTGGACATTGAAAATCTATAATTGGTTTAACACATATATACCGTAATCTAGTGTACCGGACCCAATCAAACCATGATTAAGGTGTATGTTAACAACATCGCTTACAAACATGAAATCATAACCTTCTTTTGTTAACAACGATACTGATATGATATTACACGTTAAACTGGGTACACAAAAACAGTTATGCAAAACCAAAATATGTCCACTCGTCATTCCAAGGTGATAATCCCCTACGGACACAGCACCCACGCTAGCTCCGTTAGCAACCTGGAGGGTCATATCACCAACCTTCAGCACTCTACGGTTTCTCAGTGCCTTCAATGAATTGCATATATGAGATCCTGATCCGGTATCCAATACCCAGGAAGTAGAGTTGATTAACAGACAATTTTCAATTACAAACACACCTGAAGTCGAAGCCACAGCTTGCTTCGGTTCCTGGTTCTTGGCAATCCAAGCTTTGCAATTTTTCTTCCAATGGTCTTTCCTACGACAGTGGAAGCACTCGTCCTTTTCCACTACTGGCACCGCAACCTTTTCCTTTCCCTTAGCTCCCACCTTATTAACACCTCCTCTTGGTTTGGTAGCGGCCTTCTTCTTCCTTCCTTTGGCCCTTGCCTTGGACCCGGAAGAGGAAGCACCGTGAACAAACATAGTGGATGTTTCCCTTGCCTTCTGCAAGGTGCCCTCTGCACTCCTCAACATGTTAAGGAGTTCTGGAAGTTCGACTTCTTTTCCTTGAATGTTGAAATTCAGAATAAACTGGGCGTAGGTGGAAGGAAGGGACTGAAGAACCAAGTCTGTATACAGCTCGTTCTCTAAAGTCGTCCCGAGATCCGCGAGCTCTTCTATATAGCCAATCATCTTTATGACATGTTCTCCTACAGATGATCCGACGGCTAGCCTTGACTGAAACACGTTCTTCGAGGTCTCGTGTCTAGCTATATGAGATTGCTCTCCATACAGTTCCTTGGTGTGGAGAAATATGGACTCAAGATCCATATTCTCGTGCCTCCTCTGATGTTCATTATTCATAGAGGCAAGCACGATGCATTTGGCCTTCGCGCAATCTAACTCCCAGGTCTTGTGGATTTCCTTATCCGCAATACTGGATTCTGGACCAGGGACAGCAGGTGCCTTAGCAGTAAGGACATACCACAATTTTTCATAAGTCAAAGCCATCTTGACATTCCAGAACCAATCTTTATAGTTTGGCCCAGTCAAAATATTTTTATCTAATAGTAACTTAAGGCCTGTCATGTTCTGGGTCGCTGCAATTGAGAGAGAGAGGGAACACTTTAGCATGACGCTCTTGCAAGTTTAGAGTGGTTTTTAGTTTATCTAAACTGGATGGCTCCCACTGTTTCTCGAATCCCTCCTCAAACCAAAAAGGAAGAACTAGTCAGGACTATTCTCACCGTACAATACTTGCTTAACCGTTCAGCCAGGCCGGTGTCGGTACTTCGAGGGAGGTTTTATGACGCTTTCGCGAAATTCCTTAATTAAATAACCTGTTTTCTCTGAGGGCGTAACCCCGCTGACACCTTTCTCGACACCTACTTAGTTTATAGCATTGATCGTTAAATGACGAATCTCCTGATGAGTAGCGGATACTCACAGTAGGATCGGGATCCAAATATCATCGTGTGATAAAGCTGAAGGAATCATACCAAAATTATCACACTCCAAATGGTATGCAACTCTTTGCAAATTTTAGTTTCTTTAGAAATTCCCGATATAAATTTCTGCCCCATGCTCTTATGACCTTGGCGTTTGTCAAAATGTCATAAGTCACATGTCAAGTTCTACCCATCATTATCTTGTTAATTTGAACCCAACCGTACATACCCCTGACGTTGGCCAAATGATAATACGACTGTCCCAAACTAACTTATCTATCTATGCAACAAATGAATACCCAGCAGCTACCAAACACTATGCCTTAGCGTTGGTCAAAATGCATAGCTTGAATACTACTGAACACCCAAATGAAATGACGGAGGGCTACGGATGGTTTTGGCGAAACCGTGAACGTAGTGAACTTGATATGATCGAAGGAACCTGATAGATTTTAAAAGGAGTGGTTAAAGCTCCACAATTTTAAAAAATATCTTCTGTTTTAAAATAACCGAGTGGTTTCTTTTAAACTGTTCCAACGATTCAACTTTGGTTTATTTTCTTTGTATTAATATAATGCGTCCCATCATTAACCTATCATTGCAGAAAACAACGAAAATACAACGTCCTCTTATGCCATCCGCATTCGCCACTGGGCCCCGTCATTCACCCGTTAGGTTACTTAACTAACGACAGCGGGGGCTGGGCTAGCGCGGGTGCAAAACATAAGTGACGTCTAATAGCTATCATATATAGATATTGTTCATTCGTCAGACGCAATAATAGGCATTCCAGATCACAGATGAACATATTGGATTTTCTACGAATCCGCATTCCATTTGAGCCTGCAAAGAAAGAAGGATTACACAGTCACGATGAATAGCCAAAACGCCACCTAGACCCCTACGGGTACGGCAAACTACCCGTCAAGTACCCGAAGTGAAGCGGTCTCCCTCAACAACGTGAGTAGGCCACTAAACACTTCAAAGTACTCGGTAGTTTGTGCACCCTACCTTGGGTCTATCCTAGGAGCAGAAAACAGTAAATGAAATAATACAACGGTGGCTACAACCTCAACCCGGAAGTGCCCCGCAAAAGAATATTACAACAATTTACAAATTACATTTGGATGAAAGAAACACTCGTCTCACATCCCCGGCTATCCATTCACGACAATCCAACAAGTCCACAAACACAAACCAGTAAAAACCATTACAGAAATGAGCAACCCCCTGCTAACCGACATACTAGCAGTTAGGGAAGGTTTACGAACACATTAAACAAAACACAGATATAATCAAGTTAGCTAAACATCTTAGAATTTCGATCAAGCAAACACAAATGATTCTACTCCAAATAATTCTCTGTTGATTGAATGAATTCTCGGTTTGTATGTAGAAAATGTATAGAAATCACAACCAAAAATATTTTGACCGCAATCAATAACGGTGTCGATTGTAGCGCGTTAGCGAGTGCGGATCGTCCACAGGGAAAGTGAGATCCGTTCGTAATTGAATTAGATGAATTGAAAATTAAAGAAAAGAAAAGAAAAGACAATTGAATTCAAGATTTATAAAATTGAAGTTCAAGAATTATCTAGATCTAAATCTAAAATCAAGAAAACATTTAAAATCAAGAATTAAGAATTGATGATATCCAATCCAATAATCAAGAATCGAAGTGAGGCTCGTAGGAATCGATCGAATCTATAGACGTGATGAAATCTATTGATTACGTATTCTTATCCATCGATGATTTGATACTAGATCGATGATGATCAACGAGAATTAGGGATTTCTTGCGAAACTAGGGTTTCATCTTCTATCCCTTGTCCTTTCCTTGATTTCATTCACATTCTAACCTCTAGTAAATTCAAGAATCGATCGTGGATCCCTAATTTCGAGCGAACACAATCAAGAAAACATCGCATCGAAACTAGGTCGTCGATTCTTCAATTTGCTAGGGTTTACAAACTCATAGGACTTAAGAATCGTTTCAAGATTTGTCACATCATCATCTATTGATCGTCTCGACTCCTTCACGAGCTGAGTTTTACTCAAACATCATAACAAGAACCACAATCACAAATTGAGATCAAATCATGATGCTTGAATTAAAAGATAAGCAAGATATAGAAATTTCACCTTTATTTATCAAAAATTTAGTTACAACTCTCAAGATCTACAAGAGGAAGGAACATGATCGTTGATTTCGGCTTCGCTCGGCTCCTTGAGTCGCGGATCTCCTTGGATCACTTGCTCCGATGAAGTCCGGCGTCGCTTTCTAGAGGATCGACGGCTACAAGCTTGATTTGGTACTCGGAATTCTTGGTCTTGGCTTTGGAATTGGAATTAAGGTATGGGTTTTGAGGCACAAGTTGTATCACTCAACTTGTGGGTGGAAGATGAAGAAAATTCTTGAACAACCACAACCCTAGATCTAGGTTCCATTTTATAAGCCTCATAACCCTAGATCTAGAATTCAAAATTCAAATTTCCCTCCAAAAGTTTGTTAGAGAGAGGCTTCTAGAAATGTTTGTTGGAGGGATGCTTCTAGAACTAGGTTGTTAGGCTGAGCCTTCTAGATGAAGCCACGTGGAGTTTCTGGAGAGTTCTGGAAGCTTGGACATTATAAATAAGCATATGGGAAAATTTTGCTTCTCTGATGATGTCATAATGTCGCGGATCCGCGGCAAGTGCCTGCTCTCGCCGCGGATCCGCGGTCACGTGATGGCTTTAGTGCTTCATACTTCCAGTGCTGCTTCCTGCTGAATTCTTGGTATTTTCCTGATATGTTGATTCTCACAATTCCTTCTAGATTACTACCAGCTCTCAAGTCTTTGAGTTGGCGTATTTTTAACAGCACTTTTCATTGATTTGGCTTTTCTCCTGGAATTTCCTGCACTGATTCTCGAAACAAGTGTTGCGCTATACAAGGATGATGCGATGCCATGATAAACACTCAATTTCCCTTGAAATGTCGGTTTAAGTATACAACACAGGTAATCTGGTATTTTAAAGCTGTTTTGCTAATATGTGCAATATGAATACCGAACACTTCTAGATGAGTGCAAATGATAGGGAAATTGACGTGTTAAAAATGCAGTATTTTCGACTGATCAAATTCCCCCAAACTTATTTTCGGTCGTCTCGAGCGAACTGTTTTATTAAAAAGAGAAGGAGAAAATAAAGAAATAGAAAAACTAACTAGCACACTTTCGTAGGCAACACGATTGCACTGAGCACGTGCAACAAGCCTTTAAATCTCTAGGTGTCCCTAGTAGGAGGAGTGTTGTCTCCTGAGGGTTTTCAGCGGATTGCACCCACAAAATCCAATAATAAAAGGAAGATCGTGAATATTACATTTAAAGATAAGAATTGTAAAAGAAAGACTTTGAAAATTAGGGTTTCCAACTAAACTAGCTTTTCGGTTGTCATGAGCCCTATCTTAATAGTTATGAAAAGATGTCAGAAATCACATCATCTCTCAATAAAACATCGTCTTTATTCTTCATTCCTATCTTTCTTCCAAACATCGATCATATAACCCTACATGTGTGTAATATACATCCCTACACCCGGAGAATTCAATTCAAGCTATTATACTCTTGTCCATCTGCCTCAGTACTTTTTAATTAATGAATATTTAGATGAATTTGCTCACATACTTTCATGCGACCGTTAATACTTCTTAAGGTACTAACCGACCGATTACTCATGTGCTTGCTTATTTGGTGTTTTTCTTCATCTTGAACCACCTAAGGCTTAACAGTGACTCCCAGACCAGTTGGCCTTAGGGCACTAGGTGAAGAGGCACCCTCGCTATATTTTTTTATTGCTGCCTTGGCGATAACAAAACCAGTGTTCATTTTTCTCACCATTTTATATTTTATTCATTTTTTTCCTTCATACATCGGCCTTTAGACAAGAACATTTCAAGGTATCCTCTACTATCCCGAGTTTCAAGACGTATGTAAGTGCGAATAGTAGGGTATCAACGTTCAAAATGTTTGGCTTCCAGAACAGGAACTATTTTTCAAAATTATTTTTATCCTCAGATTAGTTACTTCCTTCATCTTACTAACCCTTGGGACAACGGCTCATAACTACTTATTAATAGTTCGTATAAGAAAACTTCTAATTTTCGTGGTTTTCTTAAATTTTTCTAATCTTATGGATGTAATTTTTTACTATCTAATCTTTTATTATCTTATTTATATACAAAATTTTTTATTTTTTATTTATTTATTTTTTTTGAAAATTTTTAAATTTTTATAGGCTTTTTAAAAATGTTTTGTGCTTATGCAAAATATGATGCAAATGATGCGAAAATAAGCACAAACCTCCCCCAAACTTGTTTTCAACAATGTCCTCACTGTTGCCATCTGCTAAATCTCGAAAAACCTGTAAGTTTGGGAGGAAATTTATTAATGGGGGCAAAATATTTAAGTGAAAATCCTCCCCCAAACTTATTCTTGGCTTATCTTTTTGTGTAAAAATTTTCTTTTCAAGAGCCAAATTATACCCCCCCCCCCCAAACTTGAGTTAAGCCATGTTAATCTTTGAAAATCACATGAGGGGGTCAAAAATCATTGGTCGATACCAAACTTTGCAAAGACCGAACGTCAACACCAACCATTCGAAAATTTTATCAATGCAGTGCTCAGGTTGGTGGAAGAAGAAGTAGGGAAAAGGTAAGTGTTGGAATAGAATGTGTGTGCGTCTCATTTTGGAGAGATGATGCAGTGAATGTGATGAATTACTCGCATCCTTTTTACAGTTCAGAAGAAGGGGTGGAGGTTCAATTTCATTGATTGGGAGATAATTCATCTCAACACCCGTATCATTCAAAAATGCGAGTTCATCAGTGAAGATCTCCTCAAAAGTTCCATCAATACCCCGAAGAATAATGTCATCAAAAAGCACGGGGTGATCTTCAGACTCCAACAACAGTTCATAATCAGTGTTAGTTGTTGACTCGGACATCTCGGTGGAAGAGTTCGTATATGTATGATACATAATTGGGTCAAACAACAACATATGAAAAGAGTCTAGATCAGTATCATGAGGATCATCAACTTCGCTGCTGTCGACATCCATTAAGTCGACAGAACAGACCTGAGTAGTAGGTTCGTAGGGTACACTTCCCCACTTGTAAATATTCAGCTCAATTGACCTATTCCCGAAAGATAGGGTCATAGAGCCATTACGACAGTTGATGATAGCATTGGAAGTGGCCAAAAAGGGGCGACCTAAAATCACCGGAATTTGATTCCGTGGGTTCGCTACAGGCCGTGTATCAAGTACAATAAAATCCACAGGGAATACAAATTCCATGATTTTTATTAACACATTCTCCAGTTCACCCCTAGGTTTGGTGATTGATCGGTCAGCCATCTGGAGAGTGCAAGGAGCTGGTTTCAACTCTCGGATCCCTAACTGCTCGTATACCGAGAAAGGAAGCAGGTTAACACTTGCGCCAAGGTCTAGTAGAGCACGGTTGATGTGTTTTCCCCCGATAGAAATTGATATCCTAGGACATCCTGGGTCCTTACGTTTCTTTGGTAGCTGTGCGATAAAAGCAGTGCTAATATTATTAGACATGAAGACCTTCTTAGGCACTTGAGTCTTCCTCTTCCTAGTGCACAAGTCTTTAAGAATTTTCGGATAAGCGGGGACTTGTTGAATCGCATCTAGGAGAGTGATGTTGATGTTAACCTGTTTGAACATTTCCATAATTTTCTCCATATGTGGACTCGATTTGTTACCCCTTAACCGATTAGGATAAGGAGGTTTAGCGATAAGCGCTGGGTCCATCATACGAGAAGGTGGTGTGAGTAGATGTGATCCCAGAAGAGGAGTGGGGATCGTCTGTGGAGGACTAGAAGAGGTGGGCTGAGGTGTCGAGCGTAGAGGGAAACGGAGAATAGGCTCGTGAGAAGGCGGTAGGGTAGAAGAACAAGGATCAGAAGTAGAAGTGTGTGTGAGGAAAGGTCTCAGCCGGGGTGTTATTGATAGATTGATCAGTATCATCAAACTCTTCCCCAACGTGATTATTCAGCACTCTTCCTGATCTCAACGTTGTGATGGCATTTACATTGTAATGCCCAGGATTCGGTAGGGGTTGAGACGGAAGTTTCCTTTTTTCTCTCGCACTCATTTCGGCTTTTAGTCGTGCAATTTCTGCTTCCATCGTTCTGATACTCTCAGCTTGGGACGCTGAGTTTTTCTTTATCTCACTGACGGAAGACCTAACCTCAGCCGACACTTCCATGAAATTTGGCAAGAGTGATTTCATGGTTTGTGTGAATGCAGAGAACTCGTCAGAACAGGTCAACTGCATAGGAGTAAACGGTGCAGGAGGGTTGACCTGGTTTTGAAAATTTTGTGACTGGTAGGGGTGCTGAGTGAGTTGAAGTGGTTGCTGTTGTGGTGGAAGAGCCCTTTGAAAATTGTTTTCGTTTGGAACCGTGTTTTGATTTTGTTGTTGGTTCCAAGCAAAGTTAGGGTGATTCCTCCACCCCTGATTATATGTGGAAGAATATGGATCGTTTCTAGGTCTTTGTTGGAAAGCTGCATTGGTATGCTCTTGACTTTGAAACGGACAATTCAATGGACATTCTTCCGTCAAATGAGAAGGATCAGAACAGCATCCACATACAGTTTTGGGGAGCGACATCGGATTTAGGGAGGCTGCTAAAAGTATATGTTCCATAGCCTCGAGCTTCTTTTGCATGGCTGCCATTTCAGCTCGAGCACCTATGGAAACATCAATTTGGTGTACGCCACCCCTAGACAATGACTGGTTTCCACTCTCCCACTGTAAGGATTTTTCAGCGAACTCTTCTAAAAATTTCCAAGCTTCCCCATCATCCTTGGTCATAAAATTTCCTTGACACATAGCTTCAAGGTTCTGTTTAGTGGTAGGGTTAATGCCCTCATAAATGATTCGGCACAGATCCCATCTCGGGATTCCGTGATGAGGAAATTGAACCAATAAATCCTTGAAGCGTTCAAAGCACTTCGAGAACGGTTCATTCGGAAGCTGGGTGAATTGATTTAGTTCGCTACGGACTCGAGCTGTCTTTTGAATGGGTAGAATTTCTTAAGGAATGCCGCGACGAATTCTTCCCAATTCGTAATGGAATGTGCGGTAGTGTTATACAGCCACTTCTCGGCTATATCGCGCAAGGTAAATAGGAGAAGACGAAGACACATAGCATCCACAGAAAGCTGTGAAGTACCCATCATAGCGCATACATTTTCAAATTTTGTAATAAAGACGTATGCGTCTTCAGACTCGAGACCGTGGAATTTGGGTAGAAGGTTGATGTATTGGGGTTTAATCTCAAAATTATCCCCGTTAGCTGGTGGAATGGATAAGCAGGTCGAAAGAGGACCCCGTGTAGGATAGCACCTCTCTTGGAGAGAGATGCGGGGTGGATTCTACGCACCTGCGGACGGCGGCAGAGTAGTGGTAAAGAAGTTCGATGGAGAACCGTCCATCGAAGTGGGTGTGGTGGTGGGTAAAGAAGAGGTAAATGTAGAAATACCGACTTTGGGGTCGATAGGGGAAAACGCGGACTAGACGGGCACTACAATCCCGTGTCCAGCCTATCTTGCACTAAAGGGTTTAGCACAAGTGGCAGCGTTGATATAATTAGGGGAAATGAATGAATGTGGTGTTTGGTTTGAAAAATATACGGATTTTTGAAAAAATGATGCGATCACAACAAATGCAACAAGCAATCCTAAAATCTAGTGGTCACCTAGGTCAAAGCTCTAGACCGCTCCTAACTGCCAAAAGACAAGTCACAGGATCAATCCTCCACTGCCTCTTTATCTCCCCTGTGGCCAGGTAAGTGCCAGGTAAGTGGGAAGGTACTCCACTACGTAAGTAGTGGGCCTAATCAATAACCACTAGCCTTAGACACACTTGCCTTAGACACCACAAAAGAAACGCGGATAAGCAATAGATTACCCACGGCCTTCTTCTGTCCTAAGTGAGCGCGACGGTCCTTAGAGTCATGTCTAGATCTTTTTTAGTTAATGAGGGTAATGCGGATGCAAGTTTATGATTTTTGGGTCTTAGGAAGGGTAATGAACTCCCCACCTAATCTGAATTTGGCCGTGCCCCTTAAATTCCGTATTAATATGCAAACAACTAAGAATCAAAACACGCACAATTTTTATTGCTTTTTGCGGCGCTGCGAATTTTTGCAAAGAAACCTGCACAAAATTGTTATTGGAGCAGACAGAGAAGGAGATAAGAAAGTGAAGGAGTCACTTGAGAAATTTAGAACAGCAAACAGCTATTCCTACCGCGGTTCTGCCGCGGGAAGCTCCTTATGCCGCGGATCCGCCACGTGTATGATGAGTCACTGCACAAAAATTTTTGCAGAAGCTTCTGTTCACACCCTCAGCTCTCTGGAATATTCAGAAAATTTTTCCACAAGCTCCACAGATTCCAGATTTTCTCGCAACAAATCACAACGAATCGTTTAGTGTTTGCATGAATTTCGATCTAAAACTATAGATGGAATAAATTTTTCAACCCAAATTTCAAAAACAAACGAATTAGCGCACGATCCCCGGCAACGACGCCATTTGATTGAATGAATTCTTGGTGTGTATGTAGAAAATGTATAGAAATCACAACCAAAATTATTTTGACCGCAATCAATAACGGTGTCGATTGTAGCGCGTCAGCGAGTGCGGATCGTCCACAGGGAAAGTGAGATCCGTTCGTAATTGAATTAGATGAATTGAAAATTAAAGAAAAGAAAAGAAAAGACAATTCAATTCAAGATTTATAAAATTGAAGTTCAAGAATTATCTAGATCTAAATCTAAAATCTAGAAAACATTTAAAATCAAGAATTAAGAATTGATGATATCCAATCCAATAATCAAGAATCGAAGTGAGGCTCGTAGGAATTGATCGAATCTATAGACGTGATGAAATCTATTGATTACGTATTCTTATCCATAGATGATTTGATACTAGATCGATGATGATCAACAAGAATTAGGGATTTTTTGCGAAACTAGGGTTTCATCTTCTATCCCTTGTCCTTTCGTTGATTTCATTCACATTCTAGCCTCTAGTAAATTCAAGAATTGATCGTGGATCCCTAATTTCGAGTGAACACAATCAAGAAAGCATCGCATCGAAACTAGGTCGTCGATTCTTCAATTTGCTAGGGTTTACAAACTCATAGGACTTAAGAATCGTTTCAAGATTTGTCACATCATCATCTATTGATCGTCTCGACTCCTTCACGAGCGGAGTTTTACTCAAACATCATAACAAGAACCACAATCACAAATTGAGATCGAATCATGATGCTTGAATTAAAAGATAAGCAAGATATAGAAATTTCACCTTTATTTATCAACAATTTAGTTACAACTCTCAAGATCTATAAGAGGAAGGAACATGATCATTGATTTCGGCTTCGCTCGGCTCCTTGAGTCGCGGATCTCCTTGGATCACTTGCTTCGATGAAGTCTGGCGTCGCTTTCTAAAGGATCGAAGGCTTCAAGCTTGATTTGGTACTCGGAATTCTTGATCTTGGCTTTGGAATTGGAATTAGGGTTAGGGTTTTGAGGCACAAGTTGTGTCACTCAACTTGTGGGTGGAAGATGAAGAAAATTCTTGAACAATCACAACCCTAGATCTAGGTTCCCTTTTATAAGCCTCTGTTTCGCCCAATCAGAGCAAAGCTCTGTTCAAATTCAAAATTCAAAATTTTTAAGCAACGCTTCAAGTCTCGGGCGCAACGCGCCATGTGTCAGGCGCTAATACGTCAGCGCAGCGCCCAAGAAGGCGCTCCCAATCAGAGCAAAGCTCTGTTTAAATGAAGCAACGCATCAGTTGCGCTGCGCTCTGCGCTGCGCGACACGCGTCAGCGCAGATGCGCTAGCGCAGTTGCGCTGCGCTCTGCGCTGCGCGACACGCGTCAGCGCAGATGCGCTAGAGCAGTTGCGCTGCGCTCTGCGCTGCGCGACACGCGTCAGCGCAGATGCGCTAGAGCAGTTGCGCTGCGCTCTGCGCTGCGCGACACACGTCAACGCAGATGCGCTAACACAGTTGCGCTGCGCTCTGCGCTGCGTGACACGTGTCACGAGTTGGGGCATCTGCGCCAAACAGAATTAAATTTCCAAGAAATCTTCTCTGTTCTTGTTAAAACAAGAAGATTTTCTTCTGCAAAGCAGAAGCCCTTGGATCAAAGATCCAACGGTGGAGAAAATTCCCCAAATCACTCAGAGAAAGATCTCTTTAACAAATTCAACAAACTTATGGGCACTATAAAAAGGACCCTAGGCCTCAATTCAAAGGCATGAACATTTTTCTTGAAAAATCAAGAGCTTCAAACAGAGAGAACTCTGAGAAAAATTTCAAGAAGAGGTAAAAAACCTTTAGAAGGGAGAAGAAATTCTCTCTAATAGATCATTAATCTAAAAACAAGATCAATGATTTTCATATAATAAATAGTACTTTGCACTTCTTATGAACCACTGGTTCTTTAAAACAGAAAAAAATAAATAAATAAATAAAAAATAGTGCTTTGCACTTTTATGAACCTCTGGTTCTTGAAATGAAAGAAAAATTTATTTTTTTCTTTGATTCTAATTTGATCAAAGATAAAAAAAATAGTGCTTTACACTTCCAAACTGCGCTGTTGCGCTCTTGAGAGAGCGCCACATGTCAGCTGTAGAACAACTTGTGCTACGCGCTCTTAAGATAGAGCTTTGCTCTCTGGAATTGGCGCAACTCGCTGAGAGCGCGCCACATGTCAGCAGCGCAACAGCGCAGCGCACTAGTGCAGCGCACTGCGCTGTTGCGCTTGCGCTCACCAGAGCATGACACGTGTCCTCACCACAAGCGCTTGCGCTCAGTAATTGGCGCAAAGCGCCTGACAAATGCAATGCATATCCTTCCTGAAGGGCCAAGCCCAATTAAAAGACTAAACAGGCCTAATTAAATTGATGCTCTGCATCATTTATAAATGGGCAGAGCCCAAACGAAATAATAAAAATGCTATGCATTTATAAAGGGGGGCAAAGCCCAGACAAAACAGATGCCTTGCATCATTTATAAATGAGCAGAGCCCAGGATAACTTGTGTAGGGTTCCTAGGCACACTAATGAGGTCTCACAAGGCATCAACCATGCCAATTTCAAATTTTACAAGTACCGAGAAACCCTAATACGGATCGTTAACTAGAATTTTAGGCGAAACATGCAACTAGTTAACAACTTAACTAAAAGAACGGAAATACAACCTTTGTAGATCCGGTCCTCCACCTCCATAGCTCCATGATGAAGTCCCTCCGCTGTCCAAATCGGATCCCGGACTCTAGCGTCGGCTTCGTCGGAGAAAAGGGCGGGCTAGGTCGTCGATGTCAATGCCGAAGATGATCTACGTCGAGGCATCACTAGATCAAGCTCCCACTTCACCAAGTCATAAAACTTGTGAAGAAAACACCCTATACTACTTGGCAAGAGGTAGAGGATGAAGAAATAGGAAGTGGGTTCACTTTAGAATTGGATTTCTCACTTGTTTTCTCAAGTTGCCATTGTAGTAGTAAGCTTTCTTCATGTGATGAAGAAGAAGAAGAAGAAAGAATTAATATGATAAGTTAATTCCAAATAGAAAATAAATTGAATACTTATCATGTGGCAACCATGGTCAAGTGTAGAGAATAAATCATGGTCAAATGGAATGGTTAGGGTTAAGCATGAAGACAAAATGGTCACTTAGTCAAAGCTTCATGAACTTTCAATGTAAAACAAAACTAGCAACCATTTTCTTTTCTTTTGCCATTTCTTTTCCAAAATAAAATAAATGAAATAAATAAATAAATGAAAATGAAAACCCTAACCATTACACAACCATGGTTTAATCTTTACACAAACCCTAGAGAGCATGTATCATCAAATATGATACAATCAAGTGCACAAAAAGTATATCACATATACAATGTGCACATCCGAGCGAGAAAATCCATTTAAAGTGAACCGATACTAGTTAATTCAAAGTAATATATCAAATATATAATTATGCATTAAATTATTAAATCAACACTTGATTTAATGATCGGGTCATATCGCATATAACCGACTAATATCTACAGTAACAACTTATCGAATCAACACTTGATCCGATAACCCGGCTATATCGCATATAACCGATCAATGTCACAAATCACGAGAATCGAATACAGTATCACATACTGGTATCATTCTCGGTCCCGCACATATCTCATATGCGCTCCTATTTCGTTTCGCTTGAGCCAGGAAACCTCTGTGTAGGACTCTAAAGACTCGTCAATACGCCGGCAGCAGATGATGATCATATCAAACACCCACAAGCCGCAAGCGGTCTGCTAAACGTAACGGCCACTCGGGTATTGAGCGATCAGAAGATCGACGAGCAAGCCCGCTCACACTCCAGTGAATCCAACCAGTAACACTACCGTACAGTCCGGTCTGATCGTCTGATATGTCGCATATCTCGCCTAGGGGTGGTAAACGTCAGACCCCAATAGCTCGATAAGTCGTGTCGATATGAGATCTATAACAATTCGAGAAACTACTGGTAACACTTACCAGTAAATCTCAGCAACCCTGGCCAGGGATTTCCGGTTATAGCCAATCGAACACAGCGCAACATCAACTCCCTATAACGGGAGAGACGAATCCCCTCCTATCGCTCATTGCCTCCATGTGATTCGGGACTGTACCCAAAAACCACCGTTTTGCACGCCCTCTTGGACGTGGTAAGATGGAAATCAAAGCACAGTGGGAACCACACAAGACTCTATGACGATCTCGGGTCAACAGACTACTCTATACCAGTGTCACCAGAGAACTGCCATCTGACGTAAGGTATAATACCATCTGGGAGTTCTCGGCGAGTCCGTCCAGTGTACCCAGTCTCTACTGAGCACCCGTATATCATCTCTGATGTCAAACACCAATGGATATGGGATCATCCATCACCCATCTGTATGGGTCGAGAAGGTATACGCTAGTCTACTCTGGTATATCGATGCCCCGTCTCGATATACCCACGACTAGGGACTTTGAAGGATGTACTTATGGACTACCATGTCCCCACTAGTATGATCCGCATCACAGTCCAGGTAGTCAAGTACACATCCTAAGGGCTTTACCAATATGTAACAGAGAGACATTCAGTATACACGTTAAGGTAAAGAGTAACCAGATAGCATACTATCATGTCGAGCAAGAAAGTCCTCCCTATATATGTCCTAGCATCCACTACAATATACATCCTATGTACAGTAATGGCCTCTAGGGCATACATATAACTAACAATCTCCCACTTGCACTAGGGACATCTATAGCAGTGGTTGTAGTATCTCATACTCAACCATCCCATAAAAATCTCTCTCTGGGAACAGGCCTTTGTGAGTGGATCCGCTGTGTTGTCCTCTGAGTCTACTCTCCTAACCTCGATCCCTTGGAGATCAAGCATCTCCATGATCAGGTGACACTGCCTTAGAATATGTCTGGATCACTGATGGGACCTGCGTTCCTCGGCACAAGCCATAACTCCATTGTCATACAATGGGAGGAACAAAGTTCATCTCATGAACTAATATACACCCAGACTGCCTCTTTGGTAGCATCTTAAGTAGCGATGTATCCAGCCTTTATCGTCTAGTATGCCACGGTATCTAGCTTGGAACTCTTCCAACATACCGTCCCTTTACTGAGGGTAAAGACAATGCCTGTGACTGACATTCAGTCGTCCTTATCACCCTGGAACCCTTCCAGTGATTCTCCCCAGGATCGGTTGATACCATCTCACTATAACTAGTGAGAATCCTAACATCCAATTAGATCTATCTCATAGATCCAAAAGACAGGATTTAGGAGGTATCACTTTGATCCTATATGGAGAATCGTTGTGATAAGCGGAGATTGACCGAGCGTAGCATACGAAACTCCTTTCTTATCAAGAGTATGTCATCCACGTACTCTACGAGGATCACCACCATACTCCCTACTACCTTTTTGTATATACAAGGTTCATCTACCATTTTGATGATGTCAAACTCTTTGACTAATCCATCAAAACAGATGTTCCAACTCCGCGATGCCTGCTTTATCACATAAACCATCTTGCACACGTTTCCGCTGCTCCCACTGTCTAAGAAGCCCTCTGGCTGTGTACTTATAGACACACTCTTCTAAAACATCATTTAGAAAAGCAGTCATGGCACCCAACCGCCAGATATCGTAGTCATGGTATGTAGCAATGGAAAGTAGGATCTGTATGGACTTAAGCATAGCCACTTGAAAAGGTTTCATCATTATCCATGCCTGGTCGATGACGAAAAGCTTTAACAAGTCTAGCTTTGAAAGTCTCAACTTTTCCATCTACACCAAGTAATCTTCTCAAGATATACTTGCTCCTGATGGGGATTTAACTCTTCAGATATAGCAACCAAAGTCCATACTTTGTTGGTGTATAAGGATTCCATCTCAGATCACTAAGCATCCAGCCATTCTTACAGAGTCTTACTCCTGATAGCCAGCTCGAAGCTAGTTGGGTCATCATCTCATGATGCAATCCTGGCTCCCACTGTCATAGAGAAACCGAAGTATCTCTCAGGTGGGTGAGGAACCCTACTAGATCGGCGGAGAGGCTGAGGTTCGTTGGTTTCTATTGAATCCTTCGGTTCTACCAAATCATCTGCTGTAGTTTGCATAGCTGGACCCTTTCCAGTTCTACATTACAGACCTTGCCTCGAGCTTGTCCGGATTTTTCTTTTCAGACATAGGTTGGACAACCCCAAATCTTAACCATCTTAAGACATGGGCTCTTCCCTTTCCATATCACATATGAAGTGGTAGGCAACTGATTTGATTTGAACCCTATTCAATAGGTATGCAACTTCATAAGTGCATAACTCCCAAAAGGAAAAAGGTAACTCAACAGTACTCATCATAGAGCACACCATATCAGATAGGGTGTATCTGCTCCGCCCCGATATACCATCGTGCTATGGTGTATACGGAGGAGTAATGCTGAGAGAGAATCTTATTCTCCTTTAGAATAATCCAGGAATTCCGTGCTCAAGTATTCTCCTCCTCGATCACATCAAAGGACAATACCCGCATTTTGGTTCTCTACTTCTAACTTATATTCTGTGAATATCTCAAAAGGTTCGGACTTGTGTTTCAACAGGAACATATGTCTGAATCTTGAGAGATTATCAGAGAATGTAATGAAGTACAAAGAACCGGTCCTGGCATGTGTAGACATGGGACCTTACATACATCAACATGTATCAATCCCAAGAGTTCACTAACTCTTTCTCTGTTTCCATTAAACAGAGCTCTGGTCATCTTATCTTTGTGATATGACTGGCAAGTTTCACAAGATGTAAATTCAAACTAATTTAAATATGCATCTTTATGTAACTTCAGCTAGTCGGGTCGCATTGATATGACCTAGTCTACAATGCCTCAAGAAGGATTCGTTCATTTCTGAACTATTCCTCTTGTGTGTGTTCCGTATACTAAAGAACTGTAGTTTGATTTAGAACATCAATGCTTTTAGATAACGTGCCTGAACCGATCAACTTTTGATATAGGAAATGTTCAAAACATTATCCAACAATACAAAATTTTATCATTTCTTTGCTGATAAAGAGACTGATATGATTTTGTAGATCAGGTTCGGTATCTAATAACATTCGTTCAGAATCAATGTATTGGTAATACAGGGTGACAGTGACCAACAGACTTGGCTGCAACACTTGTCCCGTTTTCTGCCTCATGAAACTTATCACCCGTTCTCAGTTCTCTACCTTTCTGTAGCCCTATGTAACAGATTACATATCTGGGATCCTGATCTGGTATCACATACCCAGGACATAAAGGATACTGAGAAACAGTTCTCTGTAATGAACACACCCGAAGATGATGCATCATCATGCACTCTCCTCGTTTGGGCGGCACGGGAATTCTGGTAATCCCCAATTTCCTGCTCTGTCTTATAACAATTATAAGTTGGAGCTGGACCAACGTTCCCCAGCTCAGTATAATAAGCGGGTTCAGTCAATAATCCGTATTATTATCTTGATTAAGGTGTGATATGGTCGCTACCTGGAGAGAGAGAGAAGAAAACACTCAGCGTGCGCTCTTGCAAGAATAGATTGGTTATTATTTTATCTAATCAGGATGGCTCCCACTGCTTTTTATCAAATCTTCCTTCAAACCCAAAAAGGAAAGACTAGCCGGGATTAATTACACACTACAAGTTCGCCAATCTTTCAGCCAGGCCAGTGTTGGTACTTTGAGGGAGGTCCCCCGTGCTTTCGCACGAACCTAATTAATGTAAACCTCGTTTTCCCAGAGGCGTAACCCCATTGACACCTTTCTAGACACCTACTTGATCGGCTAATTGTAATGTGTTAAACTCTCCCAGGAGTAACAATTACTCGCAGCGGGTATCGGGATCCAACTATCTCATAGAAGGTATGCAATCTCATTGCAAATTTCAACACTTGAAATCCCCGATAATATTTTGCCCCTAACGTGCTATGACCTTGACGAAAGCCAACAAACCATAGCCTGCTAGTCAAGTTCAACCCGTACATTTCTTGATCGAATTAAACCCACCCGCACGACCCTTGACGAAAGCCAACAAAGCCGCACGACTACCCTAATCCAATCGCATCGTATGCAGCAGATAAGCAGCATATAGCTACCGCACACTACACCTTGACGAAAGCCAACAAATGTAGCACGAATACTATATACAACTTATCTGAAATGACGGAGGGCTACGACAGGTTTTTCTGAAAACCTATTGCGTAATGAACTTGATATCGTTGTAGAATCAAATGATTTTAAAAATGGAGTGCTTTTGAGGCTTTTCTAGTTTTGCTAAAGGAGTCACTCCCGGTGAAGAGATCGTCGGTCCTTTCCTCGTCGAATGAGGTGCGGGATATATCATATATATCACTGTGCAAAGCAAAACTCTTAAAAGCAGTCAAAAGACAAACCGAGGGTTGTAGCATCTGCCAGTTATTGCTAAAGGAGTCACTCCCGGTGAAGGGATCTCGGTCCTTTCCTTATCGAATAAGGTGCAGGATATATCATATATACCGCTGTGCAAAGCAAAACTCTTAAAAGCAGTCAAAAGACAAACCGAGGGTTGTAGCATCTGCCAGTTATTGCTAAAGGAGTCACTCCCGGTGAAGGGATCTCGGTCCTTTCCTTATCGAATAAGGTGCAGGATATATCATATATACCGCTGTGCAAAGCAAGAACTGTAGCTACCTGTTTTATTTTTGAAATTCGATTCTACAACATCTTTAGGTTTCTTTTCATTCATTAATCACATTAATGAAGTCCCATCATTTAAGTACCTAAACATCACAGATAAATACGACGTACACTTATGCCATCCGCATTCGCCTCGATGTCCCCTCGTGCACCGTTATGTTATGTAACTAACGGCAGAGCGGGGCAGGGCTAGCGCGGGTGTAAAACATAAGTAACGTCTATATAATATATCATATATACTATATACAGTATCCATCACAGAACATATCACATGATCACATCACAGATATCGCAGCAGAAGAAACATATGAAATATTGGATATACTAGGACGTCCGTGTTTTCAATACGAGCCAGTATAAAACACGGATTCCACGGTCGTGATGAATAGCCAAACCCACACCCCTAGACCCCTACGAGAGCGGCAAGCAACCCTACCAATTCTAGAGTTAGGAGACCCGGACTCGACTCCTCGAGTTGGTCTCCCACTGGACTCCAGAACCCGGTTACTTGTGCTCCCCTCCTTGGGTCTATCCTAGTGCGGAAAAGTAAATAATATACAAAAGGTGACATCTTCCGCAACCTGGAAGCGCCCCAATAAAAGAATATTACATACAAGTTTTTACATGAATGAAAATGAAAAACACTCATCTCACATAAAAACCCCCGGCTATTCAAACACGACGATCCAATATAACATATCCAGCAACACATAACATCACATGTCATCAACGTAAGTAAATATGCGCATCCCAATTGTCGTTGGCATATAGCAATGAAACCGGCGATATCACATATTACACTTACGGTCACAGAAAAGAAAGTGTAAAACTACAACAGTTGGAATCCGCAACCACCTCAGACATCGCATGCCTGACCAAATGAATTACTTAGACATCGCATGCCTAACAATTATAAACCCCGCATTTTAGTCTCAAAATCGAAAACTCTTTTCAATATCAAGTCGGGCAATTCAACAAGATTCCCGACATTTTGATTGAATGCTCGTCGCAAACTTCAGTAGACGGCCGCACCCCCGATACCGTCGACGAAGTGCACCAAGGCGGAACACCGCTACCGCGAGCACCCGAACGGATGCTTTCGGCGACGGGGTTCTCCTACAGTCACTTGGTCGGGGCTATGGGGCGAGGCTGTCTATTAAGTTTACCCGGCGAGTATCCGCGTACGCTACGTGATTGCGACGGAGTTTTGATCACATCAAAATTCCGTGGCAACCGATCAAGTGAGACTAAAGTGCTATGTTTATAACATTCATTCAGTTATCTCATAACTGCTTGTGAATTCCAATTATTGTATCCCATTCCAGATAAATAGAAAATGTTAAACTTTCCGATCGAACATTCGAACACCCAAGTTTTCCCGAAACAGCTCAACACATGAAATAAATCTAAAAACATTCAGTTCATGCCTCAGTACCAACGGTCCAGCCGTAGAAGGGTCAAGCCAACGCCTCACATGTGGCACGCCGTACTGCCCCAAACCCTAAGGTTCAAAGGGCAGTTCGAGACGGTCACATAATCGAGTTAAGGTTTTTTATCTTCTAGAGGGACCATCGCGTTACTTGCACTACTTAGAACGTCTTTAAACCACGGAAAAATCCAACACTTGGAAATTTTCCGGCAGGAGAAAAGTTGGGTATTTATATCCGGTCGAACTTTTTAATATATTCTAAAATATCCGGAAAGCCACATAGACAAAGTCTGACAATACGATCGAAACACCGAGTCCCCAATACAACCCAGAAAACTCAACTCTTGAGTTCAGAAAAAAAAAATATCCCAGGAAAACCAGCACTGCAAAATAGGAATTATTGTGCAAAATTCAATGGGAGATAAGACAAAATGGCCGCGGAACAGCCGCATTAGCACTCTAATGCCGCGGTTCCGCCGCACTTTAGAAAGATCATTAGGTAATTTTTGCATCGTAATTCTTAGAATTTCCTGCTGAAATTTCTGCATATTTTTAATTCTCAAAAATCCACAATTTTCAAAAAGGGACAGAGAGCAATTTGGAGTTAGGGATTTCGATCGATCGGACTTCAAACTCCGTCTAGACATCGCCTAAGGCTCTAACTAGGCTCTGATACCACTGTAGAGTTCCTAGGCATACTAATGAGGTCTCACAAGGCATCAACCATGCCAATTTCAAATTTTACAAGTGCCAAGAAACCCTAATACGGATCGTTAACTAGAATTTTAGGCGAAACATGCAACTAGTTAACAACTTAACTAAAAGAAAGGAAATACAACCTTTGTAGATCCGGTCCTCCACCTCCATAGCTCCATGATGAAGTCCCTCCGCTGTCCAAATCGGATCCCGGACTCTAGCGTCGGCTTCGTTGGAGAAAAGGGCGGGCTAGGTCGTCGATGTCAATGCCGAAGATGATCTACGTCGAGGCATCACTAGATCAAGCTCCCACTTCACCAAGTCATAAAACTTGTGAAGAAAACACCCTATACTACTTGGCAAGAGGTAGAGGATGAAGAAATAGGAAGTGGGTTCACTTTAGAATTGGATTTCTCACTTGTTTTCTCAAGTTGCCATTGTAGTAGCAAGCTTTCTTCATGTGATGAAGAAGAAGAAAAAGAAAGAATTAACATGATAAGTTAATTCCAAATAGAAAATAAATTGAATACTTAACATGTGGCAACCATGGTCAAGTGTAGAGAATAAATCATGGTTAAATGGAATGGTTAGGGTTAAGCATGAAGACAAAATGGTCACTTAGTCAAAGCTTCATGAACTTTCAATGTAAAACAAAACTAGCAACCATTTTTTTTTCTTTTGCCATTTCTTTTCCAAAATAAAATAAATGAAATAAATAAATAAATGAAAAAGAAAACCCTAACCATTACACAACCATGGTTTAATCTTTACACAAACCCTAGAGAGCATGTATCATCAAACATGATACAATCAAGTGCACAAAAAGTATATCACATATACAATGTGCACATCCGAGCGAGAAAATCCATTTAAAGTGAACCGATACTAGTTAATGCAAAGTAATATATAAAATATATAATTATGCATTAAATCATTAAATCAACACTTGATTTAATGATCGGGTCATATCGCATATAACCGACTAATATCTACAGTAACAACTTATCGAATCAACACTTGATCCGATAACCCGGCTATATCGCATATAACCGATCAATGTCACAAATCGCGAGAATCGAATACAGTATCACATACTGGTATCATTCTCGGTCCCGCACATATCTCATATGCGCTCCTATTTCGTTTCGCTTGAGCCAGGAAACCTCTGTGTAGGACTCTAAAGACTCGTCAATACGCCGGCAGTAGATGATGATCATATCAAACACCCACAAGCCGCAAGCGGTCTGCTAAACGTAACGACCACTAGGGTATTGAGCGATCAGAAGATCGACGAGCAAGCCCGCTCACACTCCAGTGAATCCAACCAGTAACACTACCGTACAGTCCGGTCTGATCGTCTGATATGTCGCATATCTCGCCTAGGGGTGGTAAACGTCAGACCCCAATAGCTCGATAAGTCGTGTCGATATGAGGTCTATAACAATTCGAGAAACTACTGGTAACACTTACCAGTAAATCTCAGCAACCCTGGCCAGGGATTTCCGGTTATAGCCAATCGAACACAGTGCAACATCAACTCCCTATACCGGGAGAGACGAATCCCCTCCTATCGCTCATTGCCTCCATGTGATTCGGGACTGTACCCAAAAACCACCGTTTTGCATGCCCTCTTGGACGTGGTAAGATGGAAATCAAAGCACAGTGGGAACCACACAAGACTCTATGACGATCTCGGGTCAACAGACTACTCTGTACTAGTTCACCAGAGAACTGCCATCTGACGTAAGGTATAATACCATCTGGGAGTTCTCGGCGAGTCCGTCCAGTGTACCCAGTCTCTACTGAGCACCCGTATATCATCTCTGATGTCAAACACCAATGGATATGGGATCATCCATCGCCCATCTGTATGGGTCGAGAAGGTATACGCTAGTCTACTCTGGTATATCGATGCCCCGTCTCGATATACCCACGACTAGGGACTTTGAAGGATGTACTTATGGACTACCATGTCCCCACTAGTATGATCCGCATCACAGTCCAGGTAGTCAAGTACACATCCTAAGGGCTTTACCAATATGTAACAGAGAGACATTCAGTATACACGTTAAGGTAAAGAGTAACCAGATAGCATACTATCATGTCGAGCAAGAAAGTCCTCCCTATATATGTCCCAGCATCCACTACAATATACATCCTATGTACAGTAATGGCCTCTAGGGCATACATATAACTAACAACTTGATGCTCTGCATTTTTACGGGCAAAGCCCAAACAAAAAAATGGAAGAAAAGCAATGCATAAAAATGTAGAACGTTTTCAACTGGACTTAGCCCAATTTTGGCCGTAAGTCCTTAATTTAAATTGACTGAGCACAAATGCTCTTTTAAATTAATTTATATCCGGTTCGAGGGTACATCTCCGAGCTCCTCTGACACTTATCGTTGTAATCCTTCAACGACGTCAGAGAGGTGACGGGTCCCGACGACCACATATGTGAATATGGACTGCGGGGTCCTTAAACTCGTGGACCGAGACGTCCCTAAACTAATATTGGACCGAAACGTCCCTAAACTAATATTGGACCGAGACGTCCCTAAACTAATGATGGACCACCACGTCCCTAAAACTGGCGATGGACCACCACGTCTCTAAACTGGAACAATAGAGCCAATTGCTCTTCTTTCGGATCTAAACGATCCCGTTCAAGTCGATCTTAGTCCAAAATAGGACTAACGTATACTTGGCGAACGTTTAAGTTGATCTTAGCCGCAACGCGACTAAAGCATCCTTAAACTAAAAAACACCAAACCCAAATCTAAATTAAATACGGTTTTGGACTAATCCACGTCCTACGGGCGACGGCATTACTCAGTCTCCGTATACAATCCACGGGCAACCACAAACAAAACAAACACCCACGACACGAAGTGAAATTCTGGAGAAGGAGAAAGTTGTTACCGCGAAGCGGTAGCGTAATTAACTGCAGGGGTTTGCGCCTGCAGGGAAGAGCGTCCCCACAATCAAAAACCCCTCTAGCGAGGGGGAATCTGAAAAAGTCTGCTACATCGGCCGCATCCGTCTAAACCTTCGATACACGGTGCCATAAATCAACTTGGCATCTTCGGAGAGGTGGACGGATAAAACCAAATAGCATCTGCCCTGAATCTCAGCGTCAGGCCATCGCGGTCCTGTGCGCCGTCTTTCGGAGGGGAACAGATTCTGGCACGCCCGGTGGGACCTCTTCCTCTTTCCACTCCACACTTCGTGTGTCGTCCTCGCGAACCAATCGCGGTTTGTTAAATGGTTGCCTTCGGATTTCAAGTTACTAAGATTTGGTCTTGTGCCTGGCAGAGAAACTCAAGATTCAATGGCCTCCAATTGCATCAACTGCTCGAAGTGCCACTGCAACGGACGCTCCACCTCACCGGGAGGTGTAGCATATGGGCCCCAAGCGGCTTCCTTCCTCACTCTGCCGGTAGATCAGGTGGCCCAAGCCACCACTGGTCTGTTCTTTGGGACCATGATCCCACCTACAAGCTTCCCTATGCCGATACCTGCACCGGAGGCGAACAAGAAGTCGGTCTTCGACCGGCTCACTGCTACGACGGCCCCTATCAACGGGTTTCCCGTGACCAAACCAACAGCCTTCGTTTTCGCCAGACTGGATCAGAATCGTAGAGTGGCCGTCCCAAAGAGGGCAACGGCCGCTGCTCAGGAAGTTGTTAAAGCGGCTTCTCCCATCAGAGAGTCGGTCTTCGCAAGATTGACGATTCCCATTCCTGCCCTTGCTGGTCAAAAGGCATCAGTCTTCGATAGGCTGACATCAGCAGTCACCCCACACTCAAACAGGGGGCAAAAAGAAACTATCTCAAATTCCGAACCAATCCCGATGGCTCGTCGTGCTCGACGTCGCCATTGGCAACGAGTGAGGAAGGCAGGAGGCAACACTCCCTCGGGGCTAACTCCACCTGCTCCGATGGTGGAAGTCAACGCTGCTGTTCCAACTGGGAACAGCTTTGAGCTGCTGAGAAGGGTACGGAAGAACTCTCCAACCGCTACATTGAAGAGATCTCCTCCACCTGCGGAGAAAGCTCCAGAAGCGAAGCAAGAACATCCCCCTCAACGGCTGTCCTCGAAAATATACAAGGTTTGGCGTAGAGTTCAAGACTCCGTGATTGACCCGGACCACTTCATCGCCAGAAAAAGGCAAAGGTGGAAAAAGACAAAAACCGCCCCATTAAACAACAGGGGGCAACAATTGCTAGGATGCCCACTTCAACGTTCCACAAAAGAAGGAGGCCAGAGAAAGCTCCCGTGACAATAGCAAAGTCTAAAAGCGGTAAACCTAAACGCCCTAAGTCAGGGGGCATAACAGTTCATACGGTTTATATGGCTTCTGGAAAGGAGGAAAGCCGCACTTCTACGGGTCACCAACCGCTCACCCGATCAGTGACCAAGGCTCAGGAGCAGCAAAAAAAGCTCCAGGAGATGATGAATGCTATGGCCGTGCTTACAGAGCCAAAAGAAAACCCTGAAGCGTCCTTAGATAAGCGCCGAGACGAAGAGACCGACGCCGAGTTCCTTCGCCGAATATTGGAAAAGAAGGACAAAGAGGCTGCTGAACAAGCGGCCAACATACAGCGTATGGGCCTCCTCTTCCAGGACATGATAGGGATGATGATACAACAAGATCCCCCGAATGAAAAACCTCCGATCGTCCTTGGAGACGATAGGGGAGAGACTTCGAATCCTCAGCCCATTCTATCAACGGCTAAAGAGGATACAATCTCTAAAACTGATCTGGACGAATACATAGCCCAGCAAATAAGGGTTCATCATGCGGCCGAAGCAGCCGGCCACGTTGTAAAAACGGGGCGGCCATATCCAGGCTGGTATGACCAAATCAAGTACCCGCCGGGTTACACAATTCCCAAGTTCCATGTCTACAAGGGGACCGGCAATCCCCATCAGCATGTTGCCCAGTTCAGGGCACTTTGCGGTAACACCGGCGGCGATGACAAGCTTTTGCTCCGCCAGTTCGTTGGAAGTCTATCAGATACGGCGTTCGAGTGGTACTCTGAACTCCCTAATGATTCTATTAAAACCTTCGCGGAAATGGAGCTGCTGTTTACCCAACGCTTTGTAAGTGCCAGTGAACATACCCCGATGACGGCACTGATTAACGCTAGGGTAAAACCCGGCGAGACATGGGTTCAGTACGCTATACGGTGGCGTAATCTATGGTCGAAGTGTGAGCAGCGCATAGAAGAAGCCCCTGCGGTG
Source organism: Agapanthus africanus (assembly GCA_030015575.1). Lineage (NCBI taxonomy): Eukaryota > Viridiplantae > Streptophyta > Magnoliopsida > Asparagales > Amaryllidaceae > Agapanthus > Agapanthus africanus. The sequence continues at coordinate 552,531,100 of JASDDO010000024.1, read as the reverse complement.
GGAATGTTTGTTGGAACCCTTGATCCACAAGCAACCATCTCACAGTTTATGATGTTCTTCAAGCCAACTACCTTCCAGGCTTTGATTGACAAACTAGCGCAGATGGACCAGATGGGCCATAAACCCCCTCTCCCAAAGCCGGACTCCCGAAATGACAAAGGAAAGGGAAAAGCGATCGTTGTCGCTAATACTCAACAACAACCGAGCGACTCGAAGCCGGTTGCTTGTCCAAACAATACGCGCCCGTATGTACCCCTTGAGGATAGGATGGGACGTCCTTATTCCTTCCCCCGTGATAAAACAAGGAGGTTATTCGAGCTGGCGTTGCGCAACAGACTCATAAATCTGCCGGATCCAAAACGTCCGTTGCAACCAAGTGACGTCAACGAGCCCAACTACTGTCCTTATCATCGAGTACTAAGCCACCCGATCGAAGATTGCTACGTTTTCAAGAATTGGCTTGAAAACCAATACCGACAGGGCAAGTTCGCGTTATCTGACAAATGGAAGGTGAATCCCCCGCAGCCCCACACCTCTAAAGGGATGAATACGCCGGGGGCAACATGCTCCGTCATTGAAGAAGCTCCTTGGGAGGTTGTATTATCAGCCAAGACAAAGAGGATGCTAAACGATCTTCAGACATGTCCAGCAATCAAGTGGAAGAACCCGTTGGAACCGCAGGTCATTGAAGGGATGTTGAAGCCAAGTCCAACTCCAAAGACCGATGGTGGTGGCTCAAACACTTGCAGCCAACCGTCAAAATCTTCGAAAAAGAAGAAGAAGAAATCTAAGAAGCCCGTGAAGCCTGGCGACAAGCGCACGGACTTACAAAAGCAAATTGACGCGCTGGAGGAATACAATCAGAAGGCACGAACCCCCATTACATTCCAAGAGTTCCTCAGCCATGTCTTTCAAGAGGAGGATGAAAGAGAAAGTTCATCAGATGAATCCGAGGAATATGTGGCGAGATGTCATATGATTTCCCATTCGATCACGAACGATGAGGAGACTCCTTGCACCGAAAAGCTGGGGGCAGATCCTGAACCAAAAGTTCTGGGACCATCAGATGAAGTAATTGACGCACTCCTTAATGAAGCTCGGCTGAAAAGTAAAGCTGATCGGGAGCACGAGGCGGCTATATTTGAAAGGGCCAAGCGCCAACGACTTGATGAAGGAGCTGAGACGATCCCGCTGGAGCAAAACACCTCCACTGCCGACAAAAGCCAACTCAGGATGAGGAAAAAGTTCGCTAAAGCAATATCAATGGGCATGAAGCTACCATCCTCTGAAGGAAACATCGCCGGTGAAGTGGAAACGCACCCCTCATTTTGCTTATATCATCAGAGGATTTCTCACCCCACTCAAGAGTGCAAAGCTTTCGATAGATGGTGGCAAGGATACGTTGCTCATCGACAACGCTTTAAGCGGGAAAAACGTAAAACTCGTCGGGAGCAGAGAAATACGACCGAAGGGCTTAAAAGTACTGCTGGCTATTGTCGCATGGTTAACACCGGTGGATCACAAGTGCCTACATTCGGGAGTGATTCTGATGAAGAGCTAGAACTTGCCCCTCTCTTTAAAGAGTCCGCTTCAGGAAAAGAAGAAGAACCGAAGGTCTGCGAAAATATCCGGCTGCGGAATCGGACACTGCCTGAAAAGAACCTCGGACCCTTGAACAGAAAAGATAAAGGGGAAAAAAAGGTCTCTGAGGATATTACTCTCGATGACCAAGTTGCGGAAGAGTTAACCGCTAAGAACCCACCAAAGAAGAATAAGGTGGATTACAACGTCTTAGCACATCTGAGGAAGCTGCCCTCACAGCTCAGCATTCTTGACGCCCTTTTACTATCAAAAGAGGCGAGAGATTCGTTGATTAAGGCACTCCAAGATCCGGAACAATTCCAAGCATGCCTGGCCGAGAAAAGATGAAGGATGAATTGGAGGAAGTGCACACGGCCGATGTCACTTTCGGCGACGAGGACCTTCTCCTTGGGACTTGCGAACACAATCGCCCCCTCTATATCTCAGGATTCTGCCACGATATAAAGATAAGCAAAATTCTGATCGATAACGGGTCGTCTGTTAACCTACTAAACGTGCAGGTGTTGAAGGAAATCTGCATGAGCGTCCAGCACCTTGCTCGGGACAAGATCACCATATCCGGGTTCGACTCCCAATCGTCAAAGACTCTTGGATCTGTGATACTGACGCTACGCTTCGGACTACTCGTCACGGACATTAAGTTCCACGTCATAGATGCCAAGACATGCTACAACGCTTTGCTCGGCCGACCATGGTTACACGAGTACAACATCATCCCTTCTACACAACATCAGTGTATGAAGTATTTTAAGGATGGTTTCGAGTATACCGTGACGGGAGAACTGAACCCGTTCTCTATGAACGAGGTCCACAAATACGAAGATGCCAAATACTTCTTGCCGGATTTCGAAGACACGGAGAAGTGTCACAAGCCGGAAAATAAAACTAACGCCACCATTCCTGTCTTCGGCAGTGATACCGAGGAAGAAGAGGAGATCGTTTATTCGGGTCCGCCCCAATATAACAAGCCAGGACCGTCCGCTCCAACATTGGTCTTTGGTAATGACTCGGAGGATGAGGTCCATGTCGTATTCTCTGCTCGACCTTCAATACAAGCTTCCGCTGACGAAGAGCAAAGTCTGTAAGTCGCCATAGTGCCGCCTAAACATCATAAAGAACTGGACGCACTTAATATCTACAGTATAGAAGAGCTGCGGACATTCTACATCGCTCCCAGGCAAGAAACCGAGAAAGCAATTTTGTTCTACCGCTCTGAAGAAACCAAGGTGGAAAAAGAAATCTGGCATGGCGCGGATCCTGTGCTCGACAGGCTTCAGCCTATCCGTCTTCCCAGATATTATACAGAGGGTTTGAAGAAGCTGCTGAAACGCCAGGGGATATCCTTCAAACAGACCGTTAGAGAGGCCAAATTCTATGACAGGGTCTGGAATGTTCCCGGGACTCAACGCAAACTGCCTAATGGGAGAATGGAAACGAGAGGGCTTGGATACATCCGGTCAAAGAAACGAGAGTTACTACCCGGCTGCTACGTCGTGTATGACCTTGATGAAGAAGCGGATGCTCAATGGGAGGACGCTAATCCTAAGCCAGTGAAGGTTCCAGATGCAAGAGAGCCCAGTCCGTCGTTCGAGGAACAAATGGACAGACTTATAAAGAAAGCTGGTCAAAAAGTCCGAAATGATCACAACCGTGAGACGGCCATCTACGAGAAAGCCAAGACGCAACGCCTTCTCCAACAGGCCGTAAAGGATGAAAATGCCGCTCCTTGTCAACCTGATATAAAGAAGGCTCGACGCAAAAACAGAAATAAGCCGAAAGGCCAAAAAGGCGCTCAACAACAGTAAAGCAGGGCTAAGAAGCCACGCAAACGGGAATTGAGCGTTATTGACCTATCCCTCATGAAGAAAATGAGTCGAGCATACTCTTTTCCTCGGGATAAGACAAGGAGGATATTTGAGCTTGCTCTAAAACATCAGATGCTCGCGCTGCCGGAGTCTAAACACCCTGAACAAGCAGGCGAAGCCTCACACCCGGACTATTGCTCTTACCATCGAGTAGTAGGTCATCCTCTTGAAGATTGCTTCACCTTCAAGAATTGGGTCGAAGATCAATATCAGCTTGGTAAATTCGCTCTGTCCAACAACTGGAGGGTAGCACCACCACAAAAGCACGAACCTAAGGCCACGAAAGAAAGACCAGTTCCACATTGGGATTGGAAGCGAATTCGTACCTGTCACATGATAACGATACTACAAGAAGAATCCGAGAACATGGACAGCCTTCCCTGGTGCCTCGAAAACAGCAATGATGAGGTGATCTCAGAATTTCCCCCAGCTCCGAAAGAACTGGAGGACGGCATACATACCACTGCAGATAACCTCAAGAAAATTGAGTTGGGGACGATAGACGATCCGCGACCGACATTCGTCAGCGAGCTGCTGTCTGAAGAAAAGGTGGCTGCGTTAAAGGACGTCCTTGTACAGCATAAAGATTGCTTCGCATGGAACTATTCCGAGATGCCGGGACTTGACCAGAAGTTGCTGTACATAGACTGGCAATATCCCCGAGTGTCAAGCCAGTCAAACAAGCGCCGAGAAGAATGCGGCTTGAGCTCGAGATGAGCATCAACGCTGAAGTCAAAAAGCTGATAGACTCCGGCTTTATCCAGGAGGTTCAATACTCTGAATGGATTACTAATATCATCCCGGTGATGAAAAAAATGGTACGGTGCGCATATGCGTGGACTTTTGGGATCTCAACAAAGCCTGCCCGAAGGATGATTTCCCAGTACCAGTCACCGAACTGATGATAGACAATACGTCCACGCATGAGATTTTCTCATTCATGGACGGCTCGTCAGGATATAATCAAATAAAAATGCATCCTGAAGACCAGAAACATACGGCTTTTCGGACTCCTTTGGGAATATTCTGTTACAAGGTGATGCCCTTCGGTTTAAAGAACACCGGTGCAACATACTAAAGGGCCATGACGAAGATTTTCGATGACCATATACACGAAATCGTTGAATGCTATATCGACGACCTCGTTGTTAAAAGCAAATCATATGAGGAACATCTCGAGCATCTGAAGACCGTATTTCAACGTCTTCGACAATACAACTTGAAGATGAACCCTCTGAAGTGTGCATTCGGGGTTTCCTCGGGCAAATTCCTGGGATTCATCGTTCGACACCGAGGTATCGAGATAGATCCGTCCAAGATCAAGGCAATCATGGGAATGCCTCCGCCGAGGACTCTCAAACAGTTGCGGTCTCTCCAAGGGAAACTCGCGTACATACGGCGATTTATAGCCAATCTCTCAGGAAAATGCCGTCCTTACAGACACCTGATGAAGAAGGGAACCCCATTCATCTGGGATCAAAAGTGCCAAAGCGCACTGGATGAGATCAAACAGTATTTGCAAAACCCTCCAGTGTTGGTTGCTCCAGTGAAGGGAAAGCCTCTCATTCTTTACACGGCCGCCCTTGAAGGCTCTTTGGGCGCATTATGGGCATAAGAGAATGACCAGGGGAAAGAAAGAGCACTTTACTACTTAAGTCGAGTGCTGCGGGGGGCAGAAAGAAATTACTCCCCCACTGAAAAACACTGCCTGGCGTTGATCTTCGCAATAACAAAGCTTAGACATTACGCATTAGCGCATGAAGTCCATCTCATTTCAAAGGTGGACCCTCTCAAATATCTAATGTCAAAGGCCATATTGACGGGACGACTCGCTAAATGGGCCCTGCTCTTAATGGAGTTCTCGATAGCATATCGACCACTCAAAGCAGTAAAAGGCCAGGCCATCGCCGACGTCCTTGCTGAGCACCCGATACCGGCCGACTCTCCTTTAAACTGTGATCTTCCAGACGAACATGCGTTTGATGCGATCGATGGTGATAATACCCGATGGGAGATTTATTTTGACGGAGCATCTTCCGTGAAGAAGCGCAAACAAAGTACCCCTATAATCAAATCGGGGGTAGGACTCATCTTTATAACTCCACAAGGGGGGATAATGCGCTACGCGTTCTCCCTGACGGAACCGAGGACAAACAACGAAGCCGAATACGAAGCTCTGATAGCAGGCCTCGAGATCGCCATTGACATGGGAATTGAAAACCTCCTCATATACGGAGATTCGCAACTGGTCGTTAGTCAAGTAAACGGCAATTACCAAACATGCAAACCGGAATTGGTAAAATACGGTGAAAAGGTGCAACAACTGCTAACCCAAATTCCCTCCTATACTTTGGAGAGCATACCACGCGCGGATAACAGCAAAGCCGACGCGTTGGCCAAACTTGCTAAAGAAATGGCTGACGAGAACCTCGATGACGTTAGAATCATGGTACAAAGTCGTTGGGTGCTTGCCCCCGCAGAAATACCTTCGGGATCGCCCGAAGAAAAGGGAGTGACTGAACAAGCAACCTTGCAAATAAAAGATCATGAGAAGGTTGAGGATTGGAGGGAAGTCTTTATAGACTACTTCAAGTCCCACCAAATGCCCGAAGATGCGTCCGCAAGACATCAACTCATAAAACGAGCTCTGTCTTTCGCCTTCGTCAATGATACTCTATACAAGAGGTCATTCGATTCTCTGTGGCTGAGATGCTTAGGACCAGATGAATCGGAAAGAGTCGTTCAGGAGGTTCATGACGGAATCTGCGGTTCTCACCAAGCAGGTCCAAAGATGAAGTTGAAGATCAAACGGATGGGCTATTACTGGCCCACGATGATTCAAGACTGCATCGAATATGCGAAGCAATGTCACTCATGCCAGATTCATGGGGACTTCATCCACCAGCACCCAAATCCGTTGCATCCAACGGTAGCTAGCTGGCCATTCGAAATGTGGGGGACTGATATAGTCGGCCCCATCGAACCAGCATCGTCTAAAGGACATCGTTTCATCCTAGCGACGAATGACTACTTCTCTAAGTGGGCAGAAGCAGTACCATTGAGAGAAGTGAAGACGGAGAATATCCTCCATTTCTTCAAAACGCACGTCATATATCGGTTTGGAACTCTGAGGCGGATCATCTCCGATAACGGGCCAGCCTACCGAAGTCATAAAATCAGCCGCTTCGCACAGCAGCATAACATAGACTGGAGATATTCCTCGGTTTATAATCCGCGAGCTAATGGTCTAGCTGAATCCTTCAACAAGACCTTGATGAAAATTATAAAGAAAACAGTGTCCCGAAATAAGAAAGACTGGCATGAGAGACTGCAAAAAGCTCTTTGGGCGTATCGAACCACGTTCAAGATAGCCACAAACACAACGCCATACGCGTTGGTGTTCGGTACGGAAGCAGTACTCCCTCTCGAGATAGAGTTACCCTCTCTACGAGTGGCAATTCACCACGAGCTAACGGACGAAGAAAATGCTCACCTTCGGCTTGAGGAGCTTGACGCCCTTGATGAAACTAGGCTCATAACGCAACAAAATCTGGAAGCTTATAAAGCAAAGATGATGCGCTCATACGAAAGATTGACCCGACCGAGGACATTCCACCAAGGCGAACTCGTGCTAGTGGTCAAAAGGCCTATGATCCCCAATCGCGCCAAGCGGGGAAAATTCGAGCCGAACTATGAAGGCCCGTACATCATAGATAAAGTTTACCAGGGTGGGGCCTATCTACTCATGGACATGCACGGTGAAAGGCCTTTCAGACCAATAAACGGTCGCTTCCTAAAGAAATACTACGCTTAATGAGCCACAGCCTAGGTCAACGATAGATGACGACGACTATGTCCGCTCGCTATCTTCCTAAGCTCAAACTTTATAAGCAGTAGCCAGCTTCTCAATAGCGGACCGAAATGTCCCTAAACTAACAGCGGAACGAAATGTCCTTAAACTAACAGCGGACCGAAATGTCCTTAAACTAACAGCGGACCGAAATGTCTTTAAACTAATAGCAGACCGAAACGTCTTTAAACTACTACCGCAGCATCTTTAGACTGACGAGATATAAAAAAAACATATAAAAATAAAAACGGTATGTCCATAAGCAAAAAGGGGCACGGATGAAAACCCGAAAGGGCTCCGTGAGTAAAAACAGCAGGGCTGCTGGCGAGTGTTCGTGAAAACCCGAAAGGGCGCGACCTCGTAAAAAAAAGAGGGAAAAAGAAAATAAAAAAAAAGAGAAAATAAAAGCGGTACGTCCATAAGCAAAATGGGCACGGATGAAAACCCGAAAGGGCTCCGTGAGTAAAAACAGCAGGACTACAGGCGAGTGTTTGTGAAAACCCGAAAGGGCGCAACCTCGTTAAGAAACACTTATAGGGTCCTCTCGACCCTATAAGGAGAAACCACCCGCGTGAGATCCTTACGATTCACAAGGGAACAACACACTTAGGAGTCCCCACGATTCCTAAGGAGAAAATACACTTGCGAGATCCTCACGACTCGTAAGGAGAACGCTCTTATGGGACCCTCACGGCTCGTAAGATTTGAAAGTCTTAAGTTACAGAGATCTAAACCTGTGCTTAAGCAACCCCCACAACTTTCGATATTGCCCTACAAGTGGCTCAATACTGACCCTTGTATACAATCCACGGGCGCGAATAAACATTTCCCTAACCAAGGTCCATCCGTGACGGGGGATATGTTCGCTTAACCCTTGTAAATCCTCTCGATTTACAAAGAGAAAACCCTCCTGTAGGATCCTTACGACTTACAGAGGAACAAAACACTTAGGAACCTTCACGATTCCTAAGGAGAAAATACACCTATAAGATCCTCACGACTTGTAGGGAGAAATAGCTTTGTGAGACCCTTACGGCTCATAAAGTCAAAAGCCTTAGTCGACAGGACCCTAACCCTGGTCGCTAAGCCTCCTTTGTTCGACAACGACAGAGGCAAATGATGATTCGCTCCTGGCAATATCCCAGTTGTAGCGGTGCTGATGCCGAAATTGGTGTCCAATTTCAGGTCTATGGCGAAAAGCCGGTAGGCCACACATGCATACGAAATAGCCGAAATGATGGGGCAACTTGCAATAATAAAAAGCAGCAAGTAAAATGTATGCATGCGAAATAGCCGAAATGATTGGGCAACTCGCAATAAAAAGCAGCGAGTAAAAATAAAATAAACAGCCGAAATGATTGGGCATCGCGAAAAAAATAGCCGAAATGATTGGGCAATCGCGACCTTCGCGATATAAAAGCTGAAATGATAGAGCATCGCGGAAAGCATAAAAAAAATGAAAGAATGAAACTTTTTTCCCTACAGTTAAGATCACATCGATCCCTGTATACAGTCCAAGGGCATAAACAAAGAGGGAACCATACCCTCCCAACAAATTCCTCGACTCACGGATACAAACACTCCTTGACGAGAGCCTCCTGATCCGCGTCGATCCGCAGAGCCACTAGCGCCTCCGTGGAAATCCTCGACTCGTTTCAAACCCCAAGGAAACAAATAATCCTTGGCGCTTGGGAAACAAATAATCCCTAGCAAACTCCTCGACTCACGGATACAAACACTCCTTGACGAGAGCCTCCTGATCCGCGTCGATCCGCAGAGCCACTAGCGCCTCCGTGGAAATCCTCGACTCGTTTCAAACCCCAAGGAAACAAATAATCCTTGGCGCTTGGGAAACAAATAATCCCTAGCAAACTCCTCGACTCACGGATACAAACACTCCTTGAGGAGAGCCTCCTGATCCGCGTCGATCCGCAGAGCCACCAGCGCCTCCGTGAAATCCTTGACTCGTTTCAAACCCCAAGGAAACAAATAATCCTTGGCACTTGGGAAATAAACAATCCCTAGCAAACTCCTCGACTCACGGATACAAACACTCCTTGACGAGAGCCTCCTGATCCGCGTCGACTCGCAGAGCCACCAGAGCCTCTATGGGAACCCTCGACTCGTTTCAAACCCCAAGGAAACAAATAATCCTTGGCGCTTGGGAAACAAATAATCCTTGGCAAACTCCTCGACTCACGGATACAAACACTCCTTGACGAGAGCCTCCTGATCCGCGTCGACCCGCAGAGCCACCAGTGCCCCCGTGGGAACTCTCGACTCGTTTCAAACCCCAAGGAAACAAATAATCCTTGGCGCTTGGGAAACAAATAATCCCTAGCAAACTCCTCGACTCACGGATACAAACACTCCATGACGAGAGCTTCTTAACTCATGTCAACTCGTAGAGCCACCACCCTCTCCGCAAGCAAATCCCCGATTCGTCTCAATTTGTAAGAAGAAGTCTCAGACAGCAAAGATTGAAAAGCTTGCTTTTTGAGCAATAGGGCCCTGCAAGTCAATCCAAACTGGTCTCTTGCATACTATTCACGGGTCTCACTCTCCGAAGTCGAATTTCGACGAGGAGGGAAACAACCGCTTACGAATCCTCTCGACTCGTAAGAGGGAAAATTCTCTTATAGGATCCTTACGACTTATAAGAGAAAACCAAACTTAGGAATCCTCACGATTCCTAAGGAGAAAATCCGCCTATGAGATCCTCTCGATCCGTAGGAAGAAAAGGCTCTATGAGACCCTCACGGCTCATAGAGTTGAAAAATCTTAGGCAGCAGACCAGAACCTGCGGCCTAAGCCATCGCTATTTCCTAAGGAAGTCGGAATACTCGTTTTGGACATTCATCGACCATGGTTATTAAGACAGCCTGCTGACAATAAAAAAAAAGAGAAAGATGACAGAAAGAATATCCGGTCTACATTTGATCTGGCGTACGTGACGCATTCATTTATGCATGGGCAGAAGACTCAGGACGAGAAATAAGACAAGCTGAAATAGAAAAGGGAAGGGTTTCCATTCATACTGCTAAAAAAAAAATTCTTTTACAAGCATAAGAAACATTATTCAAATTATTACAACGGTATAACCTCAGATCCGGGGCACGGATTGAGGAAATCAAAAGTAAGGCCATCCAGAGTTCTTCTGGCCTTTCTAATTATTCTTATGCGCAGTCTTTCTCGCTCCTCTGTATCGAGATCATCGGCGAGCCCTCCTGGCCTTTGATAAGCAGCAACTATCGTCGTCTGCTGGAAGACTTGGTGTAGGATGTCAATAAAGCTTTTCCGTCGTTTCTTTGAAATCAGCCCTGTCAGGTACACTGAATGCACCTTGTCTTCGGCATCATCCAGCGCGTTGAGCGGTAAGGCCTCATGAAGACCCGGAAGTGCTCTCCATATGGCTCCCAACACGACTTTCAAAAGGGCCGAACGACGAGGCAACAGCCAACCACCGCTTGCGTTCAGACGACCCATGACTTCTGCACATTCAGCGTCTGTAAATTCCTGGTTTTGTTGACGACCCTGAGCGCGGATATCGTCGTAGGTAATAAACTCGTGCAAACTGTATAGATGCACCGCCGCCATTATGCCTGGAGGAAATATTACAGGAAGATCAGCAATAAAAAAGCAATAATATACATAGAGGACTAAATTCCTAGAGAGCGAAACTATGTTCAAGGATAAAATCCCCTGGATGAAAGCTCTACTGGTTAAGATTAATCTAAGAATCGATTTTACCTAAAGTTTTCCTAAAAACTTTGAGAAAAAAAAGGGAGGAGCAAGGCACCGGAATTCTTGAAGGCAAGAACAAAGCTCTGAGGTCTTCGAAAATAGAAATTTGAAAGATGATAAATATCTGGGGGGGACGAAAGGTCCTATTTATAGGCATCAAGTGCCTCTTCGACTTCCAAGAGTTGTCACGGCAGTTTACCCTAATCGGAGCGAACTTCTGTTCAAATTCCGAGGCGGGAGATGAAGCAACGCTTCGTCTTCCCCCAATCAGAGCAAAGCTCTGTCTTGAAAATTAATTTAATGAAGCAACGCTTCAGATTATTTGCGCTGCATAATACGCCACGTGTCTGACGCAGACGCATCAGCGCAACGCCCAAAACAGCGCACCCAATCAAAGCAAAGCTCTATTTCAAGAAAAACTAAAGGAAGCAACGCTTCAGCGGCGTATGCGCCGTGCGCTGCGTGACACGCGTCGGCGCAGATGCGCTAGCGCAGTTGCGCTGCACTGTGCGCTGTGCGACACGCGTCATACCCTGGAGCATTTACGCTAATCAAAAATTAAGGTTCTGAAGAAAACTTTTCTGTTATTGTTAAAACAAGAAGATTATCTTCTGTAAAACAGAAGCCCTTGGATCAAAGATCCGACGGTGGGGGAAATCCCGCCAAATCTTTCAGAAAAGGGATTTCTTCAACAAATTGAACTTACTTCTTAATTTGCAAGATGAGGTCTCAGGAAGTAAGGATTGAAAAGCTTGCTTCTTGAGCAATGGGGCCCTGCAAGTCAATCCAAAATGGTCTCTTGCATACTATTCACGGGTCTCACTCTCCGAAGTCGATTTTCGACAAGGAAGGAAACAACCGCTTACGAATCCTCTCGACTCGTAAGAGGGAAAATTCTCTTATAGGATCCTTACGACTTATAAGAGAAAACCACACTTAGGAATCCTCACGATTCCTAAGGAGAAAATCCACCTATGAGATCCTCTGATCCATAGGGAGAAAAATCTCTATGAGACCCTCACGACTCATAGAATTGAAAAGTCTTAGGCGGCAGATCTGAACCTGCGGCCTAAGCCATCGCTATCTCTTGGAAAAATTAAGTTGTCTGCCAATCAGGTTCATCGACAACATCATGATGTAAAGGCAGAAAACAAAAGAGCATACAAGATATTGCAAAAGAAAGTGTGTATCTTTATTCATTGACCTCAATCAAATACATGGTGAACCATACAAAAGAGCAAAGAACGGATACATGTTACTCAGAAAAGAAAATTTTACAAATACATTGATACAAAGGCAGCTATCGGGAAGGAAGCGTCTTAAGTAGCTCTATCAGTTGTTCGCACACTTCCTTCCATGCCTTTTCCCGATTGGATACCACTGCCAACTCCGCCTCCACCTGGGCCCGTTGCTGTGCGACGGATGCAAGCTGATCCCTGACGGCTTGATGTGAAGCTTCACGGCCGGGAGTGTCATGCTCGGCGACATCAAGTGCCCGCTTTAGTCTCAGCCCATTCGATATGCGCTCCAGAAGACCCTCGAAGACGGTCTTTACCTCAGCAGCGTTCGCCTCAACTTCGGCACGCAAGCGAGCAGTTCTGCTTGAAGAATCTTGGCACTCCTTCAGCCTCAAAGCCACTTCTTGTTCCAGATGACGGAAATGAGAAGCGCTTTGCTCGAGCCATGCTCCCCGTTGAGTGCTCAAGGCCAAAGTCTCAGGGGACAGGCGCATTGACTCCAGCTGATGAAGGCGAGCCTCGATCTCCCGACAATAGTTAACCCAAGAGGTGACAATGCCCTCGTCATGGAAGGTGGCAAATATCGCCAACATCGGGTTAACCGTCGTGGTGAAGTCCTCAGCAGATACAGGAGCCTCGATGTCGAGTTCCTCGATGTAGTCGCTCAACATGCGCAAACTATTCGCGGCACCTTTTGAGGACGGACGTCGCTGGGAAGGGCCGCCCGGTATTGTAATGCGAGACTCGAAAGGCACCGAGACGGGAACGACAGCTGGAAAAAGACGAAATGCGATTAGATGATGATTCAATAGATATGAAGGAAGTCATTGATAAGATAGTTTACTGTACCGGTGGAGACAGGTGGCAAGGCTGGAAGGGCTGGTGGCGCAGCCGATCTTCCTGCTCCCTCCTCGATTTGCAGCACTGCAGTCAGAACAAGAGAGAGTTAGAAATAATTCTACCACTGAAAAGACAAAGCTACCAATCGGGAACAGTACTCACCAGCGCCACCAGAGGGAGAGGCGAATTCAGATGGGAAGGAGAAGTGTGGGAGCAACACTTGATAGAGATGATCAAAAAGCACTCCTGGAAGATACAACAATGTGACTTTACTATACAAATTATACATCTGGAAGATAAGATTAATAAATCGCAAACACATACCTTCCAACATCTTCGAGGGTATGAGAGAGGGTTGAGAGGTGACCACCGCCAAGGCAGTCGTTGAAGGCGTTCCCTCGAGCAGTGGGGCATCAGCACTGACTGCACCTGCGTTACGAAAAGGTGAACTTGTCAGAAAAGATAGTAAAGTAAAGAAAAGCAGCAACTCGGGGTTTACCTGAGGAGCTCCCGGCTGAAACAGAGGCGACTCCCTCCTCTATCGACATGAGACCACCGCCCGTGACCTCATCGCCCGACTCGATGGGGACCGTTGCGGTGCTCGCGAGACCTGGAGACGGCGGAGAACCATAGATGGGGAGGGCTATGACTGAAGTATTGCCAGATTCCAGAGAAGGAGCGGTTGGCTCGTCCTCGGGAATCATGGCCGCCTCACCCACCACTTTCTCAGGTTCAGTAGTGGCGGTTGTATCGTCCACCGTCGCTGGGGGATCGCCGGCCTCGAGCGCTTCATTCGCCGCCACCCTGGACTCATTTATAATGATCATATCATCTGCCACCACGTCAGGTTCAGCATCAATGACCTTCTCGGCGGCAGGCCCCTCGACCTCCGCCTCAGGCTCCAAAGCCACAACGATGTTGCCCACCGTCGGCTCGAGTTCGGCAGGTACCGCCTCCTCTGCTTCTTTGGGATCAACGGTTTCCGCCTCCCCCTCGATCGGACTCGGCCCTGCAAGATGAGGGATATAAGGACTAATGACATTAAAAACCCTTATAATAAAAACTCTGAGAGAAATATTACCTGAAGCGGATTTACCGTTTGCGCTCCGAACTGCGCGCGCCACCTCTCTGTGGGCAGTGGATAGGGCGACAGGGGCCTCTTCGGATGGAGTATCAGCGCGAGGGACGATGCTGGGGCCCGCTCCCGCAGCCAAGGCAGCCCGGCGCGCCTTCGCCTCACGCCTTTGCCGCTTCCTCTCTTCCCGAGCTGTCGCGATGGACCTTAGTGACGCCTCCTTCAAGGCGTCGTCATCCTCGTTCAGGGATGCCTCAAGAGCCTTTAAGGCATCCTTCATCGGCTCTTCAAGACGAACTTCCTGCGGTGGCCCAGAGGAAGCGGGAACATCGGCAGCTGGTAAAACATCTGCGTCGCTTGGTGGGAACGGCATTGAGGTTTCTGCAATAAAAAGAGAAAGGTTAGATCAACCATAACACAAGGGAGATGGAAACTTGATGGATTAAAACTTACTAAGGCCCATAGACGCTCTAAGACGTTCCTCCTCCTGGAAAGTCTTCAAAGAAGCGGCGATGGCTTCTTCATCAGTGATGCCTGTCGCAAGGAAAGAAAGAAAAGCGTCAGTCAAAGACAATGAAGAGGATATGTTGCAATAAATAAAAGGCGACTAATAGTTACCTGATTGCGCAAGCTTGGCCAGCCACGCGTCACGCTTTGCCAACCACGCCGAAGTTTCGAGAGCGGCTTCAAAGTCTGTATCGTCCGGCGGCGGCATCACTAGTCCTTCGTTCGTCCCATATTCGATCAGGCCCTCGGCATAGGGAGCATGGGGTTCCTGACCGAACACGACGTCCGCAGCGAAGAGCGACTTCTTTTTCTTTTGCCCTCCAACCCTAGGCTCACGGGGGATCGACTTCCATTTAGCAGCCACTTTGGGACGACGGGTCCCGATGTCCGCACCCACGCCAGACTCCGGCGAGGGTACAACCACTGTATCCGCCAGAGCACGGGGCGCTACAGATGCATCTGCGACATCAGGGAGCGACGAGTCACGTGGAGGGCTTCGTGCACGCGATGGTCCGGTTCTAACCTCTTTTAAAGGGGCAACTACTGGAGTCCTTGGGACCAAAGGAGCGTTGCGATCGGTACTTGGAGGCACACCCTTACGATCGACCAACAGCCGCCTTTCTTCCTTTATAACTGCTCCTGTCGCATGATTGTACCAGTCTTTGTACACATTGAGGAGTCTCGGAGCATAAGCCGGTGCATTGATAAAGAAATGAGAGCTCGTATTCAGGCGCATGAAATGGTGCAGTGCGTTCTCTATCCCTTCCTCAGTGGCAGTGGGTTCCAGCAAGAAGGCTTCCAAGGGGACCCCTTGATCGTAGCCCAGTTGTTGGGCAAAACGATGCGGGTTATACCTCATAAAAATTGCCACACCATTCTGCCTAAAGACTAAGAAACCCGGTCTAATGGAATATAAGTGAAGGGTCTCCCGAGCCGTCAAAACTGAGGCTCCATCTTTAAAGACATCTTGTAATGGCCGCGTCACAGTGGTAGACACCTTTCCAATGGTCAATACCTTATCGACAAAGGACATACCGGCTCCAACGGTGTGAGGGCGAAGGAGTAAGCCCCTGGCGTTCCGCGGTGATGGGGTTACAATTGATGCGCCGATCAGCTGTATAATGCGGGGAAAACCGCACTTGTCAAAGAACGAGGGCCTTTTATGCATGCCAAAGACACCCGCTGTGTGTAGCTCGAGCCACGATGCAAAGTAATGCATCGGGAAGACCACATGCAGTACCCCGGGCTCATTAGCATCCGCTGCTCGACTGAGGCCATGGTATAAGTGCGCCAAGCCAGCAATCCCAACAGCTACCTTTACCCCGATGACCATCCGGTGGGCTGGGTAAAAGACAGAGGGTCGCATCCGATAAGAGTGCATTGGGATTGCGAACCAGCTCAGCCACAATCCAAGAAATCCCAAGAAAAAGGCCTCCTCATCCATTCCAGGGGCCGCAATTTCTGCAAATGACATAGTAGGGAAGTCCGGAAGAAAAAAACCCTTTTGATCTATATCCTTCTCCGGTAGGTTTTCCACACCTAGACCGAAAGGGTCATCCAGGGTGGCGAACTTGGCAGCCTCCGATGAAATGACGCTTGGACGAAGGAAACGAGCAATGAAGTCCTCAAAGTTAACTCCCCGACCCCCATGTTCGACGAAGAGGGACTCATATATGTTCAACACTTTAATCAAGCTTGGAATTGATGTTGAACGGCATTCTCTGGTGTGACCCCCCTTACCATCGGCCTAGCACCAAAGACGTACACATCTGTCGGGAGCAGCTCCTCATAATGTTCCCCCATCACTGGTAAGCCAGATACCTCCGCAAACTCCTCCAAGGAGATTGACACTTCCCGATCCATGGCAAGGAAAGTGTGGGTAGGAATATTCCATTGCTCCAAGAAAGCTTTGAACCACCAGGTGGGGAGCGTGGGATACTGGAAAAGAGAGACGTAGACCGCGGTGTACAGTCCTAATCTTATCAACTGCGACTTCTTCCTCGACAGGATGTACCGGGCCCACGGCAGATAGCCAATCGGGTGGCGGGGGATCAGACCAAGGTTATAAGATTGCCCCCAAGGTCGTGCTTCACCCTGACAGATACGGCGTCCTAGGATGTCCAAAACCATAGGACGCTGAACCGGTATCGCATCTATAGCGGGATGTAGAAAACCCTTCGATGTCCAATCCACCAACTCCACGGCATACTGCACCGAGGGTGGGGTAGCATAGTGAATCGCCGTGATGGGCTCAGACGGCACTACGCATGTGAAGCTGCGTCGACCCATGATAATTTGGTTATACCAAGACCCCCAAAGGTGGAGTTTCTTGTACTCCGGGTCATATTCTCTGATCATGGTCAGGACTTCACGGTCCAAGGGTGCCTCAGGAAATCCCCCCTCCGAGCGGACGAACGGGAATGAAGTGTCTAGAGACATGATCGCTGCAAAAAGAACAATTTAGCCATTAGTATTGTAATTCCAACGTTTGGCGTCTAAAAAAAAAAGAAAATGCATTAATTAAATTAATTAATTACACCGCACTACAGTGCAGTGAGTAGGAGACCAAAGAGGGACCCACAAAATCTAAATGACAATACGTCAGTTAATAAGACAATCTCATCATTGGATGAGATTGTAAGTTGGCCCCCAGGAAAACATTCCCATTTTAAAAAAGGGGGGGAAGAATCCCTAGAGGCAAGGAGAAAATCTCCTCTTTCAGAGCAAAGCTCTGTCACAGAATGACACTTGTCAAATTCTGGTCTCAAAGGAATAAAATTCCTTAAAAAGAGCATAGCTCTGTGATAATAATGGAAAAGATCTATCAGAAAATCTTAATACTTAAATTTTTTTTTTGGGGCCTTGAAAAACCCATGAAAACTTATAATAAGTTCTTCACTTGGCAGATCTAAAAGATCCACACTTGATCTATGAGCAAAGCTCTGTTCATGGGTTAAAACCCATGAATAAGATCCCTGCAGATCTATAAGTTTTGAAAGCAAAACTCTGTTTATGAAACCCCAATGGGGATCTTTTTAGATCAAAAGATCTGTAAGAGCAAAGCTCTATTAGTTAATTAAAATATTTAATTTAAGATTAATTTTACCTAAAATTTTCTAACTTGGAAAATGAGAGCAGAGCTCTAAAGTTCTGGAAACGAGAGCAAAGCTCTGGAGTTCTAAGCAAGAGCAAAGCTCTGGAAATCAAAATCTAGAAAATGGTGAGATTTTTCTAAGGGTCAGAGGCCCTATTTATAAGGCGCTTGCGCCCCTTGAGCTCGCCTCTTGATCCAACGGTAAAGGGCTTGCCACCGCTGCACTCACGTGTGCGCCACGTGAGCGCAACGGTGGGGGGGCATTTGTTTCGCCCAATCAGAGCAAAGCTCTGTTCAAATTCAAAATTCAAAATTTTTAAGCAACGCTTCAAGTCTCGGGCTCAACGCGCCACGTGTCAGGTGCTAATACGTCAGCGCAGCGCCCAAAAAGGCGCGCCCAATCAGAGCAAAGCTCTGTTTAAATGAAGCAACGCTTCAGTTGCGCTGCGCTCTGCGCTGCGCGACACGCGTCAGCGCAGATGCGCTAGCGCAGTTGCGCTGCGCTCTGCGCTGCGCGACACGTGTCACGCGCTGGGGCATCTGCGCCAAACAGAATTAAATTTCCAAGAAATCTTCTCTGTTCTTGTTAAAACAAGAAGATTTTCTTCTGCAAAGCAGAAGCCCTTGGATCAAAGATCCAACGGTGGAGAAAATTCCCCAAATCACTCAGAGAAAGATCTCTTTAACAAATTCAACAAACTTATGGGCACTATAAAAAGGACCCTAGGCCTCAATTCAAAGGCATGAACATTTTTCTTGAAAAATCAAGAGCTTCAAACAGAGAGAACTCTGAGAAAAATTTCAAGAAGAGGTAAAAAACCTTTAGAAGGGAGAAGAAATTCCCTCTAATAGATCATTAATCTAAAAACAAGATCAATGATCTTCATATAATAAATAGTGCTTAGCACTTCTTATGAACCACTGGTTCTTTAAAACAGAAAAAAATAAATAAATAAATAAAAAATAGTGCTTTGCACTTTTATGAACTTCTGGTTCTTGAAATGAAAGAAAAATTTATTTTTTTCTTTGATTCTAATTTGATCAAAGATAAAAAAATAGTGCTTTGCACTTCCAAACTGCGCTGTTGCGCTCTTGAGAGAGCGCCACGTGTCAGCTGTAGAACAACTTGTGCTACGCGCTCTTAAGATAGAGCTTTGCTCTCTGGAATTGGCGCAACTCGCTGAGAGCGCGCCACGTGTCAGCAGCGCAACAGCGCAGCGCACTAGTGCAGCGCACTGCGCTGTTGCGCTTGCGCTCATCAGAGCATGACACGTGTCCTCACCACAAGCGCTTGCGCTCAGTAATTGGCGCAAAGCGCCTGACAAATGCAATGCATATCCTTCCTGAAGGGCCAAGCCCAATTAAAAGACTAAACATGCCTAATTAAATTGATGCTCTGCATCATTTATAAATGGGCAGAGCCCAAACGAAATAATAAAAATGCTATGCATTTATAAAGGGGGGCAAAGCCCAGACAAAACAGATGCCTTGCATCATTTATAAATGAGCAGAGCCCAGGATAACTTGATGCTCTGCATTTTTATGGGCAAAGCCCAAACAAAAAAATGGAAGAAATGCAATGCATAAAAATGTAGAACGTTTTCAACTGGACTTAGCCCAATTTTGGCCGTAAGTCCTTAAATTAAATTGACTGAGCACAAATGCTCTTTTAAATTAATTTATATCCGGTTCGAGGGTACATCTCCGAGCTCCTCTGACACTTATCGTTGTAATCCTTCAACGACGTCAGAGAGGTGACGGGTCCCGACGACCACATATGTGAATATGGACTGCGGGGTCCTTAAACTCGTGGACCGAGACGTCCCTAAACTAATATTGGACCGAGACGTCCTTAAACTAATGATGGACCACCACGTCCCTAAAACTGGCGATGGACCACCACATCTCTAAACTGGAACAATAGAGCCAATTGCTCTTCTTTCGGATCTAAACGATCCCGTTCAAGTCGATCTTAGTCCAAAATTGGACTAACGTATCCTTGGCGAACGTTTAAGTTGATCTTAGCCGCAACGCGACTAAAGCATCCTTAAACTAAAAAACACCAAACCCAAATCTAAATTAAATACGGATTTGGACTAATCCACGTCCTACGGGCGACGGCATTACTCAGTCTCCGTATACAATCCACGGGAAACCACAAACAAAACAAACACCCACGACACGAAGTGAAATTCTGGAGAAGGAGAAAGTTGTTACCGCGAAGCGGTAGCGTAATTAACTGCAGGGGCTTGCGCCTGCAGGGAAGAGCGTCCCCACAATCAAAAACCCCTCTAGCGAGGGGGAATCTGACAAAGTCTGCTACATCGGCCGCATCCGTCTAAACCTTCGATACATGGTGCCATAAATCAACTTGGCATCTTCGGAGAGGTGGACGGATAAAACCAAATAGCATCTGCCCCGAATCTCAGCGTCAGGCCATCGCGGTCCTGTGCGCCGTCTTTCGGAGGGGAACAGCCTCATAACCCTAGATCTAGAATTCAAAATTCAAATTTCCCTCCAAAAATTTGTTAGAGAGAGGATTCTAGAAATAGTTTGTTGGAGGGATGCTTCTAGAACTAGGTTGTTAGGCCGAGCCTTCTAGATGAAGCCACGTGGTGTTTCTGGAGAGTTCTGGAAGCTTGGCCGTTATAAATAAGCACATGGGAAAAATTTGCTTCTCTGATGACGTCATAATGCCGCGGATCAGCGGCACGTGCCTGCTCCCGCCGTGGATCCGCGGTCACGTGATGGCTTTAGTGCTTCATATTTCCAGTGCTGCTTCCTGCTGAATACTTGGTATTTTCCTGATATGTTGATTCTCACAATTCCTTCTAGATTACTACCAGCTCTCAAGTCTTTGAGTTGGCGTATTTTTAACAGCACTTTTCATTGATTTGGCTTTTCTCCTGGAATTTCCTGCACAGATTCTCGAAACAAGTGTTGCGCTATACAAGGATGATGCGATGCCATGATAAACACTCAATTTCCCTTGAAATGTCGGTTTAAGTATACAACACAGGTAATCTGGTATTTTACAACTGTTTTTCTAATATGTGCAATATAAATACCGAACACTTCTAGATGAGCGCAAATGATAGGGAAATTGACGTGTTAAAAATGCAGTATTTTCGACTGGTCATCTGTGCACCTGAAACCTGAGCAGAAACAAAACATCCCAGAAAATACAAAATCAACACAGAAGAGTTACTAGGCAAATTTGGGCTGACTCGACTTTAACTCGGCGGCGGATCCAAGGCGGATCGCTTGGATCGGCAGTGGATCCGCGGCGGTTTGGCCGAGTCATGATCCCAAATTTCTCCAGTAATCTTATAATTCCCTGCTTGTATTTTTAAAGGTCCCTGAAAAATTTTTAGACCCCGTTTTAAAATCGGCAGAAACATGGTGAAAATGATGTTTTTTCAGATTAGTTTTGCGATCGAATTTCTAACGACTTTGCTAACAAGTTAGTTATGGTTTAGCGAGGCTCTGATACCACTGTAAGTCGACGTTAGACACCCCCACATGATGCGGGGAGGTGGAATAGGTAAAACAATCATTTTGTTTAAACTAACATCGACTAACTTTACGGATCTTTGCCAAACCCTAACTAACAACAACATAGAAGTGATTAGCTACTATGAAAGATGATTATACCTAATGAATCAAGTCCTTCTTGTTCTCTTTGATCACCTCCTCGTCGGCCTCCTGGATGTGATAGAAGATCTACCCGAGAGCTACTTCTCCAAGCTTTAACCTCACACTTGAGGTAACTAGATAACTATGAGTGCTAATCAAAGCAACCTAGAGGATGTAGAAGAGGATTAGGGATCTATTAGGCTTGCTAACCCTAGGGTCTCAACACATGAGAGGATTAGGGTTAGTTCTTTAAGAGAGAGAGCTTGAGGAGAGAGAAAGTGAGAGTGAGAATCATATGAATAATAATCTCATTCGTGAATATATGAAGCATAATAATTATTAAATGAATAATCAAATGATAATATCAACCATGCTTCATTTAATCACTTTGTGTGAATCACACCATGAGTCATTAAGCAATAAATACTTCATTAACTCCTTTGTATGAATCACACTATAAGTCATTAATCCATTTAATGCAAATTCCACCAAAGCCTCCAACTCATCAATCTTCTAGAAGCTTCTCGACCAATTACGAGAACGCCCCTTCTATCCGTGAAAACACGGAAATACTGAGACTGTGTAAATCCAATAATCCAATACTAGAATCTGGCTTAAACCAAAGCCCGCTAGTAAAAACTGTCCGAACATCGTACGTGCGTAAAAACACGTATGTGTCCGAACCCTGTCGTAAAACCATACGACATCTATATCGTTTCGCCTGAAGCAGGGAAACTCTCTATGTGGGACTCTAAAAACTCAACTACTACGCTGGCAGTGGGTTTAACCACAGGCCGCAAGCGGTACTAGCTGTACGTAACGGTCCCCAGGTAGATGTCGATAAGAAGGCCGATGAGGAAACTCATCCGAACTCCTACTGAGCCTGATGTGACAATCTCCATACAGTCCGGTCTGTTCGTATAGGACTATCGCATATCGGGCCTAGGGGGCGGCAATCGTCAGTCCCCTAAAAGCGGTATAAGTCGTGTCGGAGCGAAGCCCATTACACCTTGAGAAGCTACTGGAAATCCTACCAGTAAATCTCGTTTGCCCAGGCCAGGGACTTTGCGTAACGGCTCTCCAAACACAGCACGATATCAACTCCTAATACCGGGAGAGACGAATCCTGTCAAATCGCCACTGCCTCTAAGTGCTTCGGGACTGCACCCAACTGCTACCTGTTTGCACGACTCCTTTGAGCCGTGGTAGGGTAGCAATCTAAGAACAGTGGGAACACACTCGAGGCGAAGCAGCAGTGTCAAGTCTGCGGACTATGCTGTACTTATGTCACCTGGGAACTGTTAACTGACGACGGGTATAATACCAACCAACAGTTCCCTGCGAGTCCTGTCCGGTGTACCCATAACCCAACAAGCACCTGTATACTATCTCCAGTACAATGTACTGATGGCTGTGGGACAGACCATCTCCCCAACTGGGATGAGAAGCGTACACACTAGTCTACTCCGGAGTATCGATGCCTTGTCTCGATAACCCTACGACTAGGGACCTGAAAAAGGATGTGCTTGTAGACTACCCAGCCCCCACTAGTGTGACTGCCATCACAACGCTGGTAGTCAAGCAAGATCCTAAGGGCTCTATCAATATGTATTCGCGATATGCTAACATATACACATATTAGGATAGACATAAACCAAGTAGCATACTACCATGTTTAGCAAGACTGTTAGTATAATTGTGAATATCCCAAGCTTCCATTAAGTAATATACAAGCTAGTATGATACAATAATAGCCCCTAGGGCATATACACTAACACCGCACATATCATATATGTGCTCCTACTCCGTTTCGCTTGAGCCAGGAAACTTCTGTGTAGGACTCTAAAGACTCGTCAATAAGCCGGCAGTAGGTGATGATCATATCAAACACCCACAAGCTGCAAGCGGTCAGCTAAACGTAATAGCCACCCGGGTATTGAGCGATCAAAAGATCAACAAGCAAACCTGTACATACTCCTGTGAATCCAATCAGTAACACTCCCGTATAGTCCGGTCTCTTTGTCTGATATGTCGCATATCCAGTTTAGGGGTGGTAAACGTCAGACCCCAGTAACCGATAAGTCGTGTCGATGTGAGGCTTATAACGGGTCGAGAAACTACTGATAACACTTACCAGTAGTTCTCCATATCATCCCTGGCCAAGGACTTCCAAATATAGCCAATCGAACACAGCGCAACATCAACCCCCAATACTAGGAGAAACGAAACCCCTCCTATCGCTCATTGCCTCCATGTGATTCGGGACTGTACCCAAAAGCCACCGTTTTGCACGTTCTCATGAACGTGGTAAGGTGGAATTCAAAGCACAGTGGAATCACACAAGACTTTATGACGATCTCGGGTCTACAGACTAACCTATACCAGTGTCACCAGAGAATTGCTATCTGACGATAGGTATAATACCATCTAGGAGTTCTCGGCGAGTCCGTTCAGTGTACCTAGTCTACACTGAGCACCCGTACACCATATTTGATGTCAAACACCAATGGATATGGGATCATCCATCGCCAATCATATAGGTCAAGATGCATATAAGCTAGTCTACTCAGGAGTATCGATGCCCTGTCTCGATACACCCTCGACTAGGAACAGTTATAGGATGTACTCTTGGACTACCCAGGCCCCACTAGTATGATCTGCATCATAGTCCTAGTAGTCAAGTACATATCCTAAGGGCTTTATCAACATGTGAGAGTAAGACAGCAAACCAATACAGGTCAACATGTTAAGACAAAGTGAAACCAGATAGCATACTATCATATCGAGCAAGAAAGTCCTCTCTATATATATCCAAGCATCCATTATAATATACATCATATGTACAAAAATGTCCTCTAGGGCATATATATAACTAACACAGGGTAGTCCGTAAGTACATTCTTTAATTGTTCCTAGTCGTGGGAGTATCGAGACGGGGCATCGATATTCCAGAATAGACTAGCGTATACGTTTCTTGACCCATATGATGGGCGATGGATGATCCCATATCCATTGGTGTTTGATATCAAAGATTGTATACGGGTGGCTCAGTGGTGACTGTGTACACTGAACATGACTCGCCGAGAACTCCTAAATGGTATTATACCGCACGTCAGATAGCAGTTCTCTGGTGACACTGGTACAGGTTAGTCTGTAGACCCGAGATCGTCATAGAGTCTAGTGTGATTCCCACTGTGCTTTGATTTCCACCTTACCACGTTCAAGAGAATGTGAAAAACAGTGGTTTTTGGGTACAATCCCGAGTCACATGGAGGCAATGAGCGATGGGAGGGGATTTTGTCTCTCCCGGTATTGGGGATTGATGTTGCGCTGTGCTCGATTGGCTATAGCAGGAAGTCCCTGGCCAGGGCTGATTATAAGATTTACTGGTAAGTGTTATCAGTAGTTTCTTGACCCGTTATGAGTATCATATCGGCATGACTTATCAATCTATTGGGGTCTGACGTTTACCACCCACAGGCTGGATATGCGACATATCAGATGAAGAGATCGGACTGTACGGTAGTGTTACTTATTGGATTAACAGGAATATGAGAAGGTATGCTTGTTGATCTTTTGATCGTTCAATACCCGGGTGGCCGTTACATGCAGCTAGTACCGCTGACGGTTAGTGGGTGACTGATATGATCATCACCTACTGCCGGCGTATTGACGAGTCTTTAGGGTCCTACACAGAGGTTTCCTGGCTCAGGCGAAATGAAGTAGGAGCACATATGTGATATGTGCGGGACCGAGATTAATACGTGTATGTGATATCGTATTCTAATCTCGCAATATGTGATATCGGTCGGTTATATGTGATATAGCCGGGTTATCGAATCAAATGTTAATTCGATAAATTGATACAAATGATATTAGTCGGTTATATGTGATATAGCCGGATTATTAAATCAAGTGTTGATTTAATAATTTAATGTATAATTATATATTTGATATATTAATTTACATTAACTAATATTAGCTCACTTAAGAATTTCTTTATCTCACCTGTACACATTTAATATATATGTGATATATATTATTGTATCATGCTTGTTGCTACATGCTACATAGGTATATGAGACTCACACCATTCCTAAGATAATGTAATGTTTTATTTATTTAAAGTAAAACAAAATTAGGTGGAAATTAATCATGGTTGATGCTTAGTGGAAGCTTGTAGAAACCATTGACTTAGTCCACTAATTTTGTCTTACTTAAGATATTTATTAACCCAACCATTATCTTTAGCCATGGTTAAGTCTTTACAAGAGTTAGTATGAGATATTATCTCTCCCATAGTTGCTATTCTCACTCATGAGATTCTCCAGTTCATCTTCTTCTTCATCTCCAAGAGCTCTCTAGGTTTTTAGGAGGTGAAGAATATTAGTGAGAAAAATAATTCTAAAGTGAGCAAAAATCCTACTTCATCAACCTACACTAGACTAGCCATTTAGTTTCGGTTGTTTGCTTCACTAATTCTCAATTAGTGAAGAGGTATCTTGAGTTGGTGTCTCCTCGACGTAGATCATCTTCGGCCTCGAAGACTTCAAGCAACTTGTTCCTTTCATCTTGTGGAGTCCAACTAGAGTCCGGAAGACCACTACTTGGAGCGAAGGGACTACTACATGGAGCTATTGAAGTGAAGGACCGGTCTACAAAGATTGTATTCCCATTCACTTTAGTGTAATGTTTGATTACATGCATGATAACCCTAATTCTCTAGTTAAGATCTTGGTGTTGGGTTCTTTAGCACGCTGAAAATTTTGAAAACGGCATGGATGATGCATCTCCGAACCCCGTAGTCGTGCTAGGGAACTCTACAGTGGTATCAGAGCCAAGTTAGAGCATTAGGCGTTGTCTAGGAGAAGTTAGAAGTTCGAACAAACTCCGGATACCCGAAAAACACCCCTCTCTGGAAATTTTTCCAAAAGTTGGAATTTTTCATATTAAAAATATTCAAAAAATCATGCAGGTAATTCTATGGACTCTCTAGAAGAACGATACCCAATATTGATTACATGACCGCGGAACTACGGCCAAATAGGCTTATTTATGGCGGTTCCGTGTCACCATGTGTGAGACATGGGTCGGCCCTTCTACGGTTAGTCCGTCGGTACTGTGGCATGTTCTGGGTATTTTTAACACTGCTCAAGTGTTGAGCTCTCTGGGAAATTTTGGGTATTTGTTAATTTGATCGAAATGTTTAACATCGCCTAGCTATCTATGAAATGTTATACAATATTTGGAATCCACAATTATCGGTTTTGTGAAAACTGGTTTGAATTTTATAAATCTAGCAATTTAGTCTCATTTGATCGGTTGCCGCGGGATTTTGATTCGGATCAAAACTTCGTCGCAATCACGTAGTATACGTAAATATTCGCCAGATAATGTTACTAGATAGCCACGCCCCATAGCCCTGACCAAGTAACTATAGGAGAACCCCGTTGCCAAAAGCATCCGTCCGGGTGCTCGCGGTCGCGGTGTTCCGCCTGAGTACACTTTGTCGACGGCATCGGGGGTGCGGCCGTCTACTAAAGTTTTCGACGAGCATTCGATCAAGTTGTCGGGAATCTTGTTGAATTGCCCGACTTGTTATTGGAAAGTGTTTTCAATAACGAGACTAAAATGCGGGGTTTATAATTGTTAGGCATGAAATTCGGAATATGAGATATTCCGGGTTTATAATGTCTAAGGAATTCTTTGGGTTAGGCATGAAATCCGAAGTATGTGATATTTCGGGTTTATGATGTCTAAGGATGTTGCTGATTCCAATTGTTGTAGTTTTTAACTTTCTTTTCTGCGACCGTAAGTGTAATATGTAGGGTATCGCCGGTTTCGTTTCTATACGACAACGACAATTGGGATACACATATTTGCTTACGTTGATGACATGTGATGTTATGTGTTGCTGTGATATGTTATATTGGATTGTCGTGTTTGAATAGCCGGAGGTTTATGTAAGATGAGAGTTTTTCATTTTTATTCATGTAAAAACTTGTATGTAATAATCTTTTATTGGGGCACTTTCGGGTTGAGGATGATGCCACCATTGATGTATATTATTTACTTTTCCGCATTAGGATAGACCTAAGGTGGGGATTATAAGTAACCGGGTTCTAGGGTCCAGTAGGAGACCATCTCGAGGAGTCGAGTCCGGGTCTCCTAACTCTAGAATTGGTAGGCTTGCTTGCCACTCTCGTAGGGGTCTAGGGATGTGGGTTTGGCTGTTCATCACGACCGTGAAAGCCGTGTTTTCTACTGGCTTAATTTAAAATGCGGAAATCCTAGTATATCCAATACTTCATATGTTGACTTCTGTTGCTGATATTCTGTGATGTGACCACTTTATATTCTGAGACGAATGGGTTATTATATATATGATATATAATAAACATTGCTTATGTTTTGCATCCGTGCTAATCCCGCCCCGCTATGTCGTTAATTAAGTAACCTAATGGTGCATAACGAGACACTGTGGGAAATGCGGATGGCATAAGCGTACGTTCTATTTTCGTTTCATTATCCGTGATGCTTAGGAAGCATAAATGATGGGACTTCATTAATGAGATTAATGAAAAGAAAGAAACCTAGTGATGTTGTGGTATCAAATTTTCAAAAAGGGTAGCTCTAGTTATTGCTTTGCATAGTGGTATTCCTTGTAGAATATCCAGCACCTTATTCGATAAGAAAAGAGCCGAGATCCTTTCACCGGGAGTGACCTCTTTAGCGAAACTAGCAAATGCTACAACCAACTCGGTTTTGTTTTTGATTGCTTTTTTAGTTCTTGCTTTGCATGGTGGTATTCCTTGTAGAATATCTAGCACCTCATTCGATGAAGAAAGAGCTGGGATCCCTTCACCGGGAGTGACCTCTTTAGCGAAACAAGTAAAAGCCTCAAAAACACTCCTTTTCAAAATCACTCGATTCTGCAACGATATCAAGTTCATTACGCAAAAGGTTTTCTTAAAAACCTATCGTAGCCCTCCGTCATTTCAGATAAGGACTACATAGTATTCATGCTACGTTTGTTGGCCTCCGTCAAGGCGTAGTGTGCAGTAGCTAATTAGTGCTTATCTGCTAAAGCATGTGATGCGATTGGATTAGGGTAGTCGTGCGACTTTGTTGGCCTCCGTCAAGGGTCATGCGGGTGGGTTTAATTTAATCATGAAATGTACGGGTTGAACTTGACTAGTAGCCTATGGTTTGTTGGCCTCCGTCAAGGTCATAAGAAGCTAGGGGCAAAATATTATCGGGAATTTCAAGTGTTGAAATTTGCAATGAGATTGCATACCTTCCATGAGATAGTTGGATCCCGATACCCACTGCGAGTAAGTGTTACTCCTTGGAGAGTTTTGCACTTTACAATTAACTAACCCATTAGGTATCTAAAAAGGTGTCAACGAGGTTATGCCTCTGGGAAAATGAGCTTTACTTTAATTAGGTCCGTGCGAAAGCACGGGGAACCTCCCTCAAAGTACCGACACTGGCCTGGCTGAACGGTTACCTAATTCGTAGGGTGTAATTAATCCCGGCTAGTCTTTCTTTTTAGGGTTTGAAGGAAGATTTGATAAAAACAGTAGGAGCCATCCTGATTAGATAAAATAATAACCAATCTGATCTTGCAAGAGCATACGCAGAGTGTTTTCTTCTCTCTCTTTCTCCTAATAGCGACCATGACATGCCTTAATCAAGATAATAATATGGATGTATTGACCAAACCTGCTTATTATACTGAGCTGGGGAACGTTGGTACCGCTCTTCCTTATAACTGTTATAAGCCTGAATAAGAAATATGGGAACGCCGGGATTCCCATGCCAACCGATCGAAGAAAGTGCATGTTGATGCATCTTCTTCAGGTGTGTTCATTTCTGAGAACTGTTTCTAAGTATACTCTACGTCCTGGGTATTTGATACCGGATCAGGATCCCACATATGTAATCTGTTACATGGGCTTAGAGAGGTAGAGAACTGGGATTGGGTGATAGTGCAATTGTTGCAACCAAGTCAATTGGCAAATATCACCTTGTATTATCAAATATATTGATTCTGAACGAATGTTATTACATATCGAACCTGATATACAACATTACATCATTTTCTTTATCAAGATAAAGAAGGATATAATTTTGTATTGCAGGATAATGTTGTGAACATTGTCCTGAATCAAGAGTTGATTAGATCAGGCACGTTATGAAATAGTATATACATTCTAAATCAAACCACGGTTCTAAATATACGGAACACACACATAAGAGGAAGAGTTCAGAAATGAATGAATCCTTCTTGTGGTATTGTAGACTAGGTCATATCAATACGACACGACAAGCTAAGGCACATAAGGATGAATATTTTGAATCCGTTCGAACTTTCATCTTATGAAACTTGCGAGTCATGTCTCAAAGGTAAAATGACCAAAACTCCGTTTACTGGAAACGGAGAAATAGTTACTGAACTCTTTGGACTGATACATGGTGATGTATGCGGTCCCATGTCTACACATACCAGGGATGGTTCCTCGTACTTTATTATATTCACTGACCATCTCTCAAGATTCAGACGTGTGTTCCTGTTGAAACATAAGTCTGAAGCTTTTGAGAAATTCATAGAATATAAGCATAAAGTTGAGAACCAGACGGGTAAAAGTATTAAATCTTTTGATATGATCGGGGAGAAGAATACTTGAGCATGGAGTTCCTGGACTATCCAAAAGAGAATAAAATTCTCTCTCGGCTTACTCCTCCGTATACACCACAGCAAAATGGTGTATCGAGGCGGAGGTATTGCACCCTATTAGATATAGTGTGCTCTATGATGAGTACTGCTTAATTGCATGTTTCCTTTTGGAGTTATGCACTTGAGAAACTGCATACCTATTGAATAGGGTTCCCACCAAATCGGTGCCTACCACTCTATATGAGATATGGTATGGGAAGAGACCATGTCTTAAACGAGTTAAGATATGGGGTTATCCGGCCTATGTTGAAAAGCAAAATCCGGACAAACTCGAGGCAAACTCAGTTCTGTTAGTTTGTTGCATATCCCAAACATTCGCGAGGGAACATCTTCTACCAAACCGAGGAACAAAAGTGTTTTGTTTCTCAACATGCCACCATTTTAGAAAAAGGAATTTCTTGAAAAACAAATTTGTGGTTATGAGGTAGAACTGGAAGGAGTTTCAGCTATACAAACTACGACTGATGATTTAGTGGAACTGGAGGATTCGATAGTCTCTAACGAACCTCAGCCTCTCTGCGGATCTGGTAGGGTTCCTCATCCACCTGAGAGATACTACGGTTCTCTCGGTGACGGTGGGAGCAAGGATTGCATCATGGTTGATGATGACCTAACTAGATTCAGGCAGGCCTTCACGAATGGGGACTCTGTGAAAATGGCTGGTTGCAATACGATCTGAGATGGAATCCATGTACACCAACAAAGTATGGACTTTGCGTGTTGCTCCTAAAGGGGTAAAACCCAACGGGAGCAAGTGGATCTTTGATAAAGATACTTGGTGTAGATGGAAAAGTTGAGACTTTCAAAACTAGACTTGTAGCAAAAGGTTCTCGTCATACAACCAGGTGCGGATTATGATGAAACCTTTTCTCCAGTGGCTATGCTTAAGTCCATCCGGATCCTACTTGCCATCGCTGCATGCCATGACTACGAAATCTGGCAGTTGCATGTCATGACCGCTTTTCTAAATGGTGATTTAGAAGGGAGCATGTGCATGACAGGAAGAGTGCTACGTGGACAGTAGGAGCAGCAGAAAGGTGTGCAAGCTGCTTAGTTGAAGCATGCATCGCAGAGTTGGAACATCTATTTTGATAGCAGTCAAAGAGTTTGACTTCATCAAAAAGGTAGATGAACCTTGTATATACAAGAAGGTAGTAGATAGTAAGATTGTCTTCTTCGTATTGTACGTGGATGACATACTCTTGATAGGAAATGGGTTTCCTATGCTACACTCGGTCAAGCTCCTCTTATCACGAAGATTCTCCATCAAAGATCTGGGTGATACCTTCTACATCTTGGGGATTGATATCAATAGAGATAGATCTATACGAATTTGGGAGTGTCCTAAATCCAGGTACACTAACACCATACTAAAGGGGTTTAGTATGGAAGATTCTGAGCATGGTGGTTCACCCACTTACTCAGTGATCACTCTCTCCAAAAAGATATCTCCCAAGACTGATTTGGAGAGAGCTCGTGTACAAGAGTTATCCTATGCTTCGGCAGTAGGCTCTACCAGATCAGATGTAGCAAACTCACTAGGTGTAGTGATCAGGAATCTATCGGGTCTTGGGAGAATCGCTCAACAGCTGAGAAGGACATTTATAAGTACTTGAGAAGCACTAAAGAAATGATTTTGGTATTTGGTAACGGTGAACTCCAGTGGGAGTCCTTTACCAATTCGAGCTACAGAGTGATAAGGTCGACTGAAAGTCAGTCTCAGGCTTTTTCTTTACCCTCGGTGGAGGGACGGTATGTTGGAAGAGTTCCAAGCTAGATACCGTGGCAAACTAAACGATAAAGGATGAATACATCGCTACCAACGAAGCTGCCAAAGAGGTTGTCAAGATATTTCTTGTTCATGAGATGAACTTGGTTCCTACCATTGTGGTGACAATGGAGTTGTGGCTTTGGCCTAGGAACCCCGGTCCCATCAGCGATCCAGACATATTCTGAGGGAGTATCACCTGATCAGGAAGATGGTTGATCTCCAGGGGATCGAAGTCAGGAGAGTTGATGCGAAGGATAACACGGCGGATCCACTCACCAAGACCTTTCCCAAGAGAGACTTTTATGGGACGTTGTGTATGAGATACTACAACAACTGTCTTTAGTGCAAGTGGAAGATTGTTAGTTGTATGTATGCCCTAGAGGCCATTATTGTACATAATTGTATATTATAGTGGATGCTGGGACATATATAGGCAGGACTTTCTTGCGCGACATGATAGTATGCTATCTGGTTACTCTTTATCTTAACATGTACACTTACCGTCTCTCTATTATATGTTGATAAAGCCCTTAGGATGTGTACTTGACTAGCGGGACTATGATGCAGATCATACTAGTGGGGCCAGGGTAGTCCGTAAGTACATCCATTAATTGTTGCTAGTCGTGGGAGTATCGAGACGGGGCATCGATATTCCAGAGTAGACTAGCGTATACGTTTCTTAACCCATATGATGGGCGATGGATGATCCCACATCCATTGGTGTTTGACATCAAAGATTGTATACGGGTGCTCAGTGGAGACTAGGTACACTGAACATGACTCGCCGAGAACTCCTAGATGGTATTATACCTCACGTCAGATAGCAGTTCTCTGGTGACACCGGTACAGGTTAGTCTATAGACCCAAGATCGCCATAGAGTCTTGTGTGATTCCCACTGTGCTTTGATTTCCACCTTACCAGATTCAAGAGAACGTGCAAAACAGTGGTTTTTGGGTACAGTCCCGAGTCACATGGAGGCAATGAGCGATAGGAGGGGATTTCGTCTCTCCCGGTATTGGGGGTTGATGTTGCGTTGTGCTTGATTAGCTATAACAGGAAGTCCTTGGACAGGGATGATTATGAGATTTACTGGTAAGTGTTATCAGTAGTTTTTCGACCTGTTATAAGCCACATATCGGCATCACTTATCAAGCTATTGCGTTCTGACGTTTACCACCCCCAGGCTGGATATGCGACATATCAGACGAAGAGACCGGACTGTACAGTAGTGTTACTTATTAGATTCACAGGAGTATGAGCAGGCATGCTTGTTGATCTTCTGATCCCTCAATACACGGGTGGCCGTTACGTGCAGATAGTACCGCTGATGGCTTGTGGGTGACTGATATGATCATCACCTACTGCCGGCGTATTGACGAGTCTTTAGAGTCCTACACAGAGGTTTCCTGGCTTAGACGAAACAAAGTAGGAGCACATATGTGATATGTGATTAATACGTGTATGTGATACCGTATTCTAATCTCGTGATATATGATATCGGTCGGTTATATGTGATATAGCCGGGTTATCGAATCAAGTGTTGATTCGATAAGTTGATACAAATGATATTAGTCGGTTATATGTGATATAGCCGGATTATTAAATCAAATGTTGATTTAATAATTTAATGTATAATTATATATTTGATATATTAATTTACATTAACTAATATCAGCCCACTTAAGAATTTCTTTATCTCACCTGTACACATTTAATATATATGTGGTATATATTATTGTGTCTTGCTTATTGCTACATGCTATATGGGTGTATGAGACTCACACCATTCATAAGATAATGTAAGGTTTTTTTTATTTAAAGTAAATCAAAATTAGGTAGAAATTAGTCATGGTTAATGCTTAGTGGAAGCTTATAGAAACCATTGACTTAGTCCACTAATTTTGTCTTACTTAAGATATTTATTAACCCAATCATTATCTTTAGGCATGGTTAAGTCTTTAAAAGAATTAGTATGAGATATTATCTCACCCATGGTTGCTATTCTCACTCATGAGATTCTCTACTTCATCTTCTTCTTCATCTCCAAGAGCTCTCTACGTTTTTAGGAGGTGAAGAATATTAGTGAGAAAAATAATTCTAAAATGAGCAAAAATCATACTTCATCAACCTACACTAGACTAGCCATTTAGTTTAGGAAGTTTACTTCACTAATTCTCAATTAGTGAAGAGCTAGCTTGAGTTGGTGTCTCCTCGACGTAGATCATCTTCGGCCTCGAAGACTTCAAGCAACTTGTTCCTTTCATCTTGTGGAGTCCAACTAGAGTCCGGAAGACCACTACTTGGAGTGAAGGGACTACTACACGGACCTATTGAAGTGAAGGACCAGTCTACAAAGGTTGTATTCCCATTCACTTTAGTGTAATGTTTGATTACATGCATGATAACCCTAATTCTCTAGTTAAGATCTTAGTGTCGGGTTCTTTAGTGCGCTGAAAATTTTGAAAACGGCATGGATGATGCCTTCCGGAACCCCGTAGTCGTGCTAAGGAACCCTACATATAATAAGTAGGTTCGTTCAATACATCCATATTATTATCTTGATTAAGGCATTTCATTGGTCGCTACCAGGAGAGAGAAGGATAATCACTTTGAATGCTCTCTTTGCAAGATCAGATTGGTTTTTATCTAATCAGGATGGTTCCCACTGTTTTTTTCAAATCTTCTTTCAAATCCTAAAAGGTAAGATTAGCCGGGATTAATTACATTCTGCAAGTTCGCTAATCGGTCAGCAGGCAAGTGTCGGTACACCGAAGGAAGTTCCCCATACTTTCGCATAGACCTAATTAAAATAAATCTCGTTTCCCTAGAGACATAACACTGTTGACACCTTTCTAGAAACCTGCTGGATTAGCTAATTGTAAAGTGCAAAACTCTCCCAGGAGTAACTCTTACTCGTAATGGATATCTGGATTCAACTATCATATAGAAGGTATGCAATCTCATTGCAAATTTCAACACTTGAAATTCCTGATAATGGTTTTTACCCCTAGCTTTCTATGACCTTGACGGAGGTCAACAAACCATAGGCCGCTAGTCATGTTCAACCCGTTCATTTCTTGATTGAATTAAACCCACCCGCACGACCCTTGACGGAGGTCAAAAAGGTCATACGACTACCCTATTCCTGTAGGGTTCCTAGGCACTCCCAAGAGGTCTCACAAGGCATCAACCATGCCAATTTCAAATTTTACGGGTGCTGAGAAAACCTAATACGGATCGTTGACTAGAGTTTAGGCGAAATACGAAACTAGTTAACAACTTAACTAAAGGAGAGAGGCTACAACCTTTGTAGATCCGTTTCTCCACTTCCTTAGCTCCACGTAGGCATCCTCTCGCTGTCCATCTCGAATCCCGGACTCAATCGTCGGCTTGATCGGAGAAATGGGCGGGCTAGGTCGTCGGCTTCGTGCCGATGATGATCTACGTCGAGGCATCACAAGTTCAAGCTCCAACTTCACCAAGTTGTGAAACTTGTGAAGAAAACACCCTATACTACTTGGCAAGAGGTAGAGGATGAAGAAATAGGAGGTGGGTTCACTTTAGAATTGGATTTCTCACTCTTTTTCTCAAGGTGCCATTGATGAAGGCAAGGTTTTCTTCATGAAGATGAAGAAGAAGAAGAAGATAGAATATGATAAGTCTTGTTAAAAGAATAATAAAAATCAATACTTATCATCTTCCAACCTTGGTTAAGTGTAGAGAATAGACCATGGTCAAGTGAGAATGGTTAGGGTTAAGCATGAAGACAAAATGGTCACTTTAGTCAAAGCTTCATGAAGCTTCATCAAGCTTCATGAAAGAAAGAAACCATTTTGTTTTCTTCTATTTATTTATCAAGAAAGAATAGATAAATAAATAAGTAAATAAATCAAAACCCTAACTATTATCATAACCATGGTTTAAGTCTTAACACAAAATCAATTTACATGCATCATCAAACATGACACATTGTAGTGCACAAAAGTATATCACATATACAACTTGTGAACTACAAGTGAGAAAATCCTTTTAAAGTGAACCAATACTAGTTAATGCAAAGTAATATATCAAATATATAATTATACATTAAATCATTAAATCAAAACTTGATTCAATGATCCGGTCATGTCGCACATAACCGACTAGTATCCAATGTATCGATTTATCGAATCAATGATTCGATAACTAGGTCATATCGTATACAACCAATCGAAACATTCATCGCGAGAATGAAATCCGGTATCACATACACGCATTATTCTCAGTCCCGCACATATCTCATATGCGCTCCTATTTCGTTTCGCTTGAGCCAGGAAACCTCTGTGTAGGACTCTAAAGACTCGTCAATACGCCGGTAGCAGATGATGATCATATCAAGCACCCACAAGCCGCAAGCGGTCTGCTAAACGTAACGGCCACCCGGGTATTGAGCGATCGGAAGATCGACGAGCTAGCCCGCTCACACTCCTGTGAATCCAACCAGTAACACTTACCGTACAGCCCGGTCTGTTCGTCTGATATGTCACATATCAAGTCTAGGGGTGGTAAACGTCAGACCCCAATAACCGATAAGTCGTGCCGATGTGAGGCTCATAACGGGTCGAGAAACTACTGGTAACACTTACCAGCAAATCTCTGATCAGCCCTGGCCAGGGACTTCCCTGTTACGGCCAATCAAGCACAGCGCAACATCAACCCCCAATACCGGGAGAGACGAAACCCCTCCTATCGCTCATTGCCTCCATGTGACTCGGGACTGTACCTAAAGACCACCGTTTTGCACGCCCTCATGGACGTGGTAAGGTGGAGATCAAAGCACAGTGGGAATCACACAAGACTCTATGACGATCCCGGGTCTACAGACTAACCTGTACAAGTGTCACCTGAGAACTGCCATCTGACGTGAGGTATAATACCATCTGGGAGTTCTCGGCGAGTCCGTCCAGTGTACCCAGTCTCCACTGAGCACCCGTATACGATCTCTGATGTCAAACACCAATGGATATGGGATCATCCATCGCCCATCTCATGGGTCGAGAAGCGTATACGCTAGTCTACTCTGGTATATCGATGCCCCGTCTCGATACACCTACGACTAGGGACCTTGAAGGATGTACCTATGGACTACCATGCCCCCACTAGTATGATCTTTATCATAGTCCAGGTAGTCAAGTACACATCCTAAGGGCTTTACCAACATGTAACTATAAGACAGTTTAAAGAGACAAGTGTACATGTTAAGATAAAGAGCAACCAGATAGCATACTATCATATCGAGCAAGAAAGTCATCTCTATATATGTCCAAGCATCCAATATAATATACATCATCTGTACAATACTGGCCTCTAGGGCATACATACAACTAACAATTCCAATCG
Source organism: Agapanthus africanus (assembly GCA_030015575.1). NCBI lineage: Eukaryota > Viridiplantae > Streptophyta > Magnoliopsida > Asparagales > Amaryllidaceae > Agapanthus > Agapanthus africanus. The sequence goes on along the minus strand of JASDDO010000024.1, from coordinate 552,493,758 downwards.
CATCACATACAGGCAGATAAGTACTAATCAGCTACTGCAGACTACGCCTTGACGGAGGTCAACAAACGCAGCACAAATACTAAATAGTACTTATCTGAAATGACGGAGGACTACAAAGGTTTTTAAGAAACCATGAGCGTAATGAACTTGATATCATTGTAGAATTTAATGTTTTTGAAAATGAGTGTTTTTGAGTCTATTGCTAGTTTCGCTAAAGAGGTCACTCCCGGTGAAGGGATCTCGGCTCTTTCCTCATCGAATGTGGTGCTGGATATTCATGAATACCACAATGCAAAGCAAGAACAAGAGAAGCTTTCAAAAACAAAACCGGGTGAGTTATGGCATTTGCTAGTTTCGCTAAACATGTCACTCCCGGTGAAGAGATCTCGGCTCTTTCCTCATCAAATGAGGTGCTGGATATTCATGAATACCACTATGCAAAGCAAGAACTAGAGAAGCTTTCAAAAACAAAATCAAGTGAGTTATAGTATTTGCTAGTTTCGCTAAAGAGGTCACTCCCGGTGAAGGGACCTCAGCTCTTTCCTCATCGAATGAGGTGCTGGATACTCATTAAGAAATACCACTATGCAAAGCAAAAACTAGAGCTACCCTTTTTGAAAATTTGATTCTACAACATCTTTAGGTTTCTTTCTTTTCATTAATCTCATTAATGAATTCCCATCATTTAATGTTTCCTAAATATTACAGAAAAACGAAACGAAAATAGAACGTACGCTTATGCCATCCGCATTCGCCACGGGACCCCGTCATACACCGTTAGGTTACTTATCTACCGACAGAGCGGGGGCTGGACTAGCGCGGGTGCAAAACATAAGCAATGTTTAGTATATATCATATATATAATATAACATTCGTCTCATGCAGTTATATGATCAACATCATAGAACCAAGCAGCAGAATCAACATATGAAATATTGGATATACTGGGATTTCCGTGTTTTAAATTTAGCTAGTAATGTAAAACACGGATTCCACGGTCGTGAAGAATAGCCAAACCCACATCCCTAAACCCCTACGAGAGCGGCAAGTAACCCTACCAATTCTAGAATTAGGAGACCCAGTCTCAACTCCTTGAGATGGTCTCCCACTGGACTCTAGAACCCGGTTACTTATGCTCCCCGCCTTGGGTCTATCCTAATATGAAAAATAAATAATATACATCAATGGTGACATCATCCTCAAACCGGAAGTGCCCCAATAAAAGAATATTACATACATATTTTACATGAATGAAAATAAAAACTCTCATCACACATAAAAGCCCCGGCTATTCTTACACGATGATCCAATAAATCATATCAACTGCAACACATAACATCTCATGTCTTCAACGTAAGTAAATATGCGTATCCCGAAAACTCATTGACATATAGCAATGAGATCGGGATACCACACATATTACACTTACTGTCACGACCCGAAAGTACGGAACGTGACCGGCACTTAGATTACGAAGCATCTAGAGGCGCAACGTAACCTAAGTAAGCCGAAGCCCAGAAATCTAAACCATAAAAGAAGAAGAAGAAGTAAAGGAAAACATGAAGAAAACAAGTTTAAAAACATCATCCAATTTTCTCAAAAATTTCGGTAGAGTCTCCTTTGTAAAAACTGGCCCCAAACGGGTACAAACAAGTATAATATATACCAACAATAAAAAGCATCCCCAAACGGGAGCTAGCTCTACGCCAAAAGGCGGAAACAACCACACCAATGCACAATAGTATACAACGCCAAAGGGCGAGGCTCAAAACTCAAAAGAAAACAAAACCACCAGATATCATAATAATACAAGCGCGACTCTAAGGTCGAAATAAACAACTGGTCCAGTAAACTATCAAATAATACAAGTTTGGTTAATGGAGCTTTCTAGATACAAATGAAATAATAAAAATACAACGGCGGTCCAGATACAAATGAACCAACCTACCGTACAAATCACCCGGAATGAAATGATATGCCAGCAAACAGCCAAGGAACCCTGTACATCAACCTGTAATAAAATTTGGCACAACGGGGGTGAGTTGCCAACTCGTGAGTAGAAGATATCTGCAAAAAAAAATCGAATGTACGACGCTATCCTAGGTCATAATAATACACTACTATATCCCAATCATCTAGTAATAGCAGGGTAATACTACGTGTAAATACAAATACTCCGTGCTCGTGTCAGTGCCTCAAGTAATAATATGTCGTGTGAACGAATATGCATGCACTATGAATGTAAATCAATCAATCCTGAAATCTAGATATATCTGTATAAAGAAAATCTTTAACTTTTATCATGGTAAATTTGTATAGAAATCTTAAATATCATCGATGAAATCCATGGAAATCCGTGTCAAGCATCGACACAAAACATGTAAATCTCAAGTCTCAATATCTCGGGCTTCGTCAGTCCGGATCGGCCCATATCATCAAATCTCACGACAACGGTCGGTATCCTCCGGATATCCGCCGCGCCAGACATCACCGGTAGGTAGTCCTTCCCCTGCAAGGCTTATCGTCTACAACTCGATCTTCTTGCCCCGAGGTACCATACCGGGCCCACCATGTACCCGAGATGGTTCATCCACTCCTCGAATCGGGTCTCGAAATCCAGCAGAAAACATGAAATCTCATGGTGGACGACACAAACATCACGAGAAAACCGCATCTTATGTTTTAAAAAGAGAGGAGGAGAGAGAGAGAAGTTTTTATATATTCTTGCGGTTTTCCCCAAAAATCCAGAAATCTCATAGAAATCCAAAATCCTAAAATCATGAGTAAGTATATGATAAGTGTCGGCATATGCCTCATAATACTGCATGATAACATGAAAATGCGAATGCATGAAATGTCTAAGTAATAAATACCATGTCTATACTAACACCAGAGAGTAATCACAATATTATATCGATCTAGCTGTTAGCTGATTCTATCAATAAAAGATAATATGTTTTAAAGTGTACGTGACATAGCAATTACCGATGATGATGTGTGTGAGCCGGCAAATAAGTGTGCGTGGAATATGCGCATCATCGGTAATGGTGCTGGTGTCCTAACAGGCAGAGTTTTATACTGATTATACAAACATATGAATGAGCATGCACCATGATGATAACAGTCTGAAAGTAAAGACAGATGTGTATTATCCACTCATTTGATATACAAGTATAACTACAACTATATGTCTCGAGCCTAAACTAGTGTCCATTTAACCTCCTAAGGAACTAAACCTAAGAAACTAATCGATAAGAAATAAGAGTACACCTAAAGTCTGAGTCCATATCTCCAATAGTCGGCGATCCAGCCTCAATAGCGCCACGTATGTAGTACGGCTTTCTCGAATAAGAGTGCAGATCAATCATCATATCTATGCCTCGTACGGTAAAATCCATCGTACGGCATCCCAATATCGGGGTACGGGTCAAGTATCACCTACGTGTCCCATCATTCGTATAATATCATCATCAACACATGTCAAGATCAAGGTGCTATACTGTAATCGCATACATCAATCATATATCATTGTCAGCATAAATATACATCGTTAATTTATCCTCAAAAATATCATGTCATATGTATCATATTGTGATTAAGTCATACTTAGATCATATCGTAATCAAGTCACACCTATATGATATTGTAATCAAGTTACACATATATCATATCGAAATCAAGTCACACCTATATGATGTCGTAATCAAGTCACACATATATCATATCAGAATTTCAGGCACAGGTTACGGTCCGGGTTCTATTTTAGAGTCTCATATACTTCAATATCATCACCATCCTTTATTATTGTTCATGTATACAAATCCATTATCTCGTTTTCTAATGATCCGCTAACATCATAACACGACTGTATAGCCAAGAATCACGGCATCAGCCCAGTTATATTGTTTCATCCCCGTGTATCATATCATATCCTTGTATCACATATACGTATTGTGTGTGTGTATATATATATAAATATACCTACACCTAGTCCTACATATATATATATACATACACGTATACACCACGTCGAGTCTCAGTGTGTGCGTGTGTGTGTATCTACCTGAAACCTACGAATCTCTTCCAAGGTATTCATCCTCTGGTAAGGTCTTTCTAAATCAATCTAGTCCAACCTAGGGTCATTACTAGGGTCCTACTCACCGAAATTCTAAGGTCACGTCAGGCTTCCTAATGACAATAAGTACTATTCCTATTCTACGTTCGCGGGGGTGCTAAACGCCATCCACACGACTTCCCCCCCGTAGATATACATCTACTCACCTGGTCCTTGTCTGTCGAAGACGATGTCGCCTTTCTCTTCTTCCTCGTCCGAAGTCCACGCGAGGGGTACCTATACGCAAACACATATAATATCGTAAACTGAATCACAGACAAAGCCAAAACGACGTACGAAACGCGCATAGGTTAAAACCTATGTCCCGCTCATGCAAAAGAACCAAATATCGCTCGATATCGGCGTACAAACGCCGATTGATCGAGATAAACATCAACAAACAACTTGTAGTTTAAAAACTCGTTACTTATAATATAAAACATGATTTAATCCATCAAAACCCTAAAAATCAATCAAATCGTCCGATTTCGAAAAACCCGAAAACGCTAAATTACCGTTTTACTTCAAAACTTGACATTTAAATGAAACTAATGGTCATAAAACTCATTAAATAGCATAATTAGACTATATAAACCATCACTATATTTTTAACACCCTAATTTATATTAGTTTGAAAATTCTAGTTTGCAAACTTGCCCGATTTCGATACTTTTAAGCAAAATTTCACAATATCACAACTAAACATGATTTTAAATGAATTAACTTACTAAACTACAATTCATGATAATAATAACATAATGAAAGCATAAATTAGATTTTAAACCTCATTTATTTAAGAATTTCCAAATTCTAGTTAGCAAAAAATAGCATTTTTATTACTATTTTTCAATTATCAATAGAAACTAGTAACTAATTTAAGTTTTTCATTCCACTAACAAGTTAATATCCTCTTTAAAACCACAATCTAGTGTTACAAACATAAATTGGAATTTTATCTCATCAATATATACAACTTATAGAAATCTAGTTTGCAAAAATACTTAATTTAAACCAATTGGAATGAACAAATTATAATTCAACAACCATGCAAGATTTTCGACTTCTAAAAATGTTAAACTAGTTATTATAACCCTAATTAATTAATAAAAATCATAACTTAATTTTACAACCCTAACTTGAATTTTTAAAACTTGAAGATAGAAATTATTTATTAAATCTAATTATGCTTAAATGAAACATCTAATAACAATAATTCAAAAGAAGAAGATTTATACCTCCACAATATGAAATCCAAACATGAAAATAAGCCTCCAAAATGAATGCTTTCCATCTCCAAAATCCATATAAAGATGAGCAAAGAATAGAGGGTAGGAATTAATTTGGATTTTGTGGATTTTTATTTGGATTTTTGATGAATTTTGATGATTTTTAATACAAAAATGATGGGGGGAAAATTTTGGGGCTGCCCATGGTGGTGAGGCCGGCCATGAGGTGAGGAAAAGAGAGGAGAGTGAGAAAAGGTGAAGAAAAGTGTAGAAGGTTTCACAAAAATATCACACAATTAAGTCTTTTCATGAATTTATTTAAAAATTCTTTATTTTCTTCACTCCATTTGACCTAGAATGGTCTAGAACCATTGTAAAATTTTGAAAATAAATTTTGCATGAAACACACTTTATTCTAATATGTAATGGTTCACTTTTTCTAATTAAACCCATTCAAATTTGTAATTTACACTAATTTAGTGTAAAAATAAAACTTATGTTAATATTTAAAATAATTAATTTAAGAAAAATATTTAATTAAACTAAAAATTTATAAGTGGCTAAATAAACACCATTTACTAGTAATAACATAACTAAAATAGGTATTTTTAAATTTATAGTGAAAAATAATTACGGTTTAGTTTTATGAAAACTACGTTTTACTTTACCGAAAATTATAAAATTCACTTAAAAGATTTTATTTATTTAATTAATTATTTAATTATTTTTAAAATGTTACACTTACGGTCACAGAAAAGAAAATGAAAAACAATAATTAGAATCCGTATATCCTTAGACATCATAAACCCGGGATATCTCATATTCCGGATTTCATGCCTAACCTATAAACCTTGTATTTTAGTCTTATATTGAAAAAACACTTTTCAATTACTTTATTCGGGTAATTCAACAAGATTCTCGACTACATTATCGAACACTCGTTGGAAACTTTAGCAGATGGCCGCACCCCCAATACCGTTGACGAGTGAACTACGGCGGAACACCGTGGCCGCAAGCACCCGAGTGGGTGCTATTGGCTACGGGGTTCTCCTACAGTCACTTGGTCGCGGCTATAGGGCGTGGCTATCTACTAGAGTTACCCGGCGAGTGTTCGCGTACAATATGCGATCGCGACAGAGTTTTGATCCGAATCAAAACTCCGTAGCAACCGATTTACCGAGACTAATACACTGGGTTTATAATATACTAACTAGTTTTCAAAAAACTATTTAATCCGGATTCTAACAATTGTATCACATATCATCAAGATCTATACAACGTTAAACTTTCAATCGATTTAACAAACACCCACAAAATCCAGATAGCTCAACAACTTGAGAATAACTAAAAATATCCAGAGAGTGCAAAATATAGAAATGGAGCAGCACAGAGATAACGAGCACCAAACTCCTCAAAAGTGCAGCGGAACCGCGGCCAAACAGGAGTTTGGGCCGCGGTTCCGCGATCGTTTGAGTGAGTTAGGGTCACAAATTTTCTGTGGCTCCATAAAATACGCTGCACGATTTTGGATATTTTTAATTTCAAAATTCCAACGTTTGACAAATTCGACAGAAACTTCAAGAAATTGCGGGTTTCGAAACCGATCGAGCACTTTAACGTCGTAATGACCTACCCAAATGTTCTAACTTGGCTATGATATTATGAAAGTCTACCCTAGCACCACCATGAGGTTCTAGCGGCATCAAGCATGCCGAATTTTAATTTTTAGTAGGTGCTAAGTTAGACTATACAAGATCGTTGCTAGAATTTTAGGGTTTAACCTATGATGATATGTAAACTAGAGAGAAGTGAAGATGGCTATACTCTCGTAGATCGAGTCCTTCACTTCACATGCTCCGTGTAGTAGTCCACGCGACTCCACTATACTCCACTTGAGGGTTTAGACGAGCTACCTCCGATGACCTTCGTGCCGAAGATGATCCACGCGAAGCCCACTAGCTCAAGTTACCTCTACACCAATCTCCTATTAGTGAAGTAAACAGCCACACCAAAGTGCTAGTTTGGTGTGGGATGGTGAAGTAGGGGATTTGAGGCTCACTAATATGTGTTCAAACTTCATGATTCACATCACATGTGAGGGTTGAAGGGTGAACCATGATGAGGTAAAAGATGAAGAGAACAAGAGAGCAACCTCTCAAAAATGGTTAAGTGTTGGAATGAGAGAGGATTGGCTCACCCAAATACCATTCACTCATTGAAGCATGAATATTTTCAAAAAGAAAATATGCACCATGCTTCAATAGTGAAGCCAAACCAATAAAATATATTATGTGCCATACCTCACACCATTCCACAAATATCTCTCCATTTTACACCTCATTTTCTATTTTTCTCAAAAATAGAAAATACACCATGCTTCATATATATATATATCACATATATTTATATATATATATATATTAATATATGTGATATATATATATATCACATATATTTATATATATATTAATATATGTGATATATATATATATATATATCACATATATTAATATATATATATATATATATATTATGAAGGATAGTTAGTGAGCTAATGATATTAGTTAAGATATAATTATATCATATATAATATATATCACATTATTAAATCAACACTTGATTTAATTATCCGGTTTTATCATATATAACTGACTAATATCATTTATCTGTGTATCACATTATCAAATCAATAATTGATTCGATAATCTGGTTATATCACATATAACCTGACTGATAACAGATAACTGCCAGATTACAATACGGTATCACATACACGTATTTAATCAGGCCGATGCACATACCACATATGTGTCCTACTTCATTTCTCTTGAACCAGGAAACTTCTGTGTGGGACTCTAAAGACTCGTCAATACGCCAGCAGTAGGTGATGATCACATCAGTCACCTACAAGCCGTCAGCGGTTCTAGCTGGACGTAATGGCTATCCGGGTATTGAGCGATATGAAGATCAACAAGCAAGCTTGTCCATACTCTCCATGAAGCCTATCAGTAACACTACCGTACAGTCCGGTCTCTTCGTCTGATATATCGCATATCATGTTTAGGGGTGGTAAACGTCAGACCCCTGTAACGTGATAAGTCATGCCGATGTCTGGCCTATAACGGTTCGAGAAACTACTGATAACTCTTATCAGTAAATCTCAGCAGCAGCCCTGGCCAGGGACTTCCAGTTATAGCCAATCGAGCAAAGCGCAACATCAACCCCCAATACTGGGAGAGAAGAAACCCCTCCTATCGCTCATTGCCTCCTTCGACTCGGGACAGTACCCAAAATCCACCTATTTGCATGACTCCTTTGAGTCGTGGTAGGGAGGAAATCAAAGCACAATGGAGCCACACAAGACTCTATGACTATCTCGGGTTTACAAACTAACCTGTACCGGTGTTACCAGAGGACTGCTATCTGACGATAGGTATACTGCCAACTAGGAGTCCTCGACGAATCTGTTCGGTGTACGCATTCTCTAATGAGTACCTGTGTACAATCTTTGATTTCACACACCAATGGTTGTGGGATCAGCCATCACCCTTTAAGGGACAAGAAACGTACACACTAGTCTACACTAGAATATCGATGCCTTTATCTCGATATCCTCTCGACTAGGAACTGTTAAAGGATGTACTTTTGAACCACCCTGGCCCCACTAGTATGATCTCATCATAGTCCTGGTAGTCAAGTATATATCCTAAGGGGTTTATCAACATGTAAGAGATAGACAATATAAAAATACCAGTCTACATGTTAAGATAAAGGTAACCAGATAGCATACTATCATGTCGAGCAAGAAATTCCTTTATATATATGTCCAAGCATCCACTATATCAACAATAATGGCCTCTAGGGCATACATATTCCTAACAGGCCATCCCTCAGACACATTTCAAGCGGCTAATCGAGATGATAGGTCTGCGATATGCCAATACATGGCCTTAGTGCATGTGGGAGATTGTTAGTGATATATGACCTAGATGCTATTATTGTATCATACTGGATTGTATATTTCATATTGGAAGCTTGGGATATTCATAGTTATAATAACAGTCTTGCTCGAAATGGTAGTATACTACCTGTTTTGATTCTACCTCAATATGTGCATGTGTTTCTTTTAGCATATCGCTTATACATATTGGTAGAGCTCTTAGGATCTTTGCTTGACTACCAGCATTGTGATGGCAGTCACACTAGTGGAGGCTGGGTAGTCTATAAGCACATCCTTATACAGGTCTCTAGTCGCAGGATTATCGAGACGAAGAATCAATATTCAAGAGTAGACTAGTGTATACACTTCTCATCCCAGCAGCGGATATGGTCTGTCACACAGCCATTAGTACATTGTACTGGAGATAGTATACAGGTGATCATTAGGTTATGAGTAACACTGGACAAGACTCGTCGGGAACTGCTGGTTGGTATTATACCTATCGTCAGGTAGCAGTTCGCAGGTGGCATGAATACAGCTTAGTCCGTTGACTTGCCATTGCTACTTCATCTCGAGTGTGTTCCTACTGCACTTAGATTACTACCCTACCATGGCTTAAAGGAGTCATGCAAATAGGTAGTAGTTAGGTGCGGTCCCCAAGCACTTGGAGATAGTAGCGATTAGATAGGATTCGTCTCTCTCGGTATTGGGGGTTGATATCGCACAGTGTTCGGAAAGCCGTTTCACAAAGTCCCTGGCCAAGGCAGTTGAGAAATACTGGTAGGTACTCTAGTAGTTTCTCAGAGTGTATTGGGCTCTTCTCTGGCATGACTTATCACGCTGTTAGGGGTCTGACGTTTAAAATCCCTCTAGGCCTGATATGCGAGTATCTCAGACGAACATACCAGACCGTACAAAGATTGTCACAGATAGGCTAAGAGTTTGGATGAGTTTGCTCATCGGCCTTCTTATCGACAGAAACCTGGGCAGCCGTTACATGCAGCTAGTACCGCTGACGTGCTTGTGGATAAACCCACTGCCAGCGTACTGTCGAGTCTTTAGAGTCCCACACAGAGGGTTTCCCTACTTCGGGCAATAGATGTAGAGGTTGTATGGTTTTACAGCAGGGCTTCGATCACATACGTGTAATTGTACACGGATGCTGATCGGGCGGACAATACTAGTGGGCTTTGGTTTAAGCCACATCCTAGTATTGTATTATTGGATTGTTATCGTCTCGGTGTACTAGTATTTTTATGAATACGGATACGGGTATGTATATACGGTGAGGGGCATTCATGTAATTTGGCAAGACATGCTTCTAGAAGGAGCCACCCCATTACTTTTATTATCCATTTTTGATAAATGGATTAATGAGGAGGAAATGAGAAAATGGGAGAGATATTTGTGGCAAGGTGAGAAGCATGGCTCATAGTATTTTTATGTTCATCTTGACTCACTATTGAGGCATGCGTGCTTTATTATATGGATTTTTATTCCATGGCTCAATAAGTGAGATAAGGAGATATATGAGCCAATCTCCATGTAAGGCTACGGCAGCGCCCCGGCCATCAATCCGTGGCCAAACGCGGAACAAAAACTTTAAAAAACCCGGCGCTAACGTAACCCGATTCCCGGATCGTACCATTAACCCTATACTAGTCCTATATAAAGGAGTTTAAGAGATTATACCGATCGATTTGTGTCCTTCAGTCTTCAATCTCTGTCCTTAGCTCGTCGCGGCTGCCTCGAACACGTTCGTTCTTCGGTCTCCCTCGTCGAAGACGATCCACATCGAGGATTAGTAATACGGGCTCCCGCCTCAAAACCGAAGCAACTCGGGCATCCAGTTTGCTAGCCTAGATACCCAAGAAGAAGTAGAGATAGTGTGTGAATATTTTGTCTCAATACACCCATGGATTCTCAACTCATGAGAGGGTATGGGTGGAGGTGAAGAAGAATCCATGTGAAGAGAGAAGTGTGAGCTCAAGACTTGGCTAAAAGAAAAGGCAAGCCAAGAAAGTATCTGTTGTATTTGGCTTGAGATGAGTTGTGAGGTATTTGAGTGGTGCAACTAAAGAAAAACCTAGCACTAGAAAAGATCTGCCTCTACACAAATATCTCACAACTAAAACTAATAAAGAATCAAGCATGGCACAAGGAAATACACCATGAGTCACCAAATTGCACATGCCACATTCAATGCTCAAGGCCAAGACTTGAACTCACACTGTCTATCACAACAAATATTAAACATTTAAACTAAAATGCTTAATCCAAATGAAAAGAAATGGCAACCCTAAAGTAAACTCGTAACGAATTACAAGAATACCCCTCATCCGTATATACATACCCGCATCTGTATTCCGTCTGAATACGAATACTACGAGACGAAAATAATACGATAATATAATACTAGGATCCGGCTTAAACCAAAGCCCAATAGTATTATCCGTCCGATTATGATCCATGCACAAGTGCACGTATATGATCGAACCCTTCCATAAAACCATACGGCCTCCACAACGTTTCGCCCGAACCAGGGAAACCATCTGTGTGGGACTCTGAAGACTCGTCAATACGTTGGCAGTGGGTTTCACCACAAGAACGTCAGTGGCACTAGCTGTACGTAATGGCTACCCAGGTATTGAGCGAAAGGGAGGCCGACGAGTGAACTCATCCTGAAACCCTACTAAGCCTGACAGTGACAATATTCGTACAGTCTGGTCCGTTCATCTATGAGTATCGCATATCGAGTCTAGGGGGTGGATAAAGTCAGACCCCTAATAACTTGATATTTAGTGTCGGCATGAAGCCCATCACCACCTGAGAAACTACTGATCCGAATCAGTAATTCTCGTCTACCCCGGCTGAGGATTTCTAGTGATGGCCACCCGTGCACACCGCGACATCAACCCCCAATATACCGGGAGAGATGAATCCCTTGACGATCCGCTCACTGCCTCCATGTGGCTCGGGATTGTACCCAACTAAAACCTATTTGTACGACTCCTTTGAGCCGTAGTAGGGTAGTAATCAAAGCACAGTGGGAACCCACATGAGACAAATGACGATCTTAGGTCGATAGACTAACCTGTACACATATCACCAGGGAACTGCTATCTGACAATAGGTATAATACCAACTAGCATGTTCCCGGTGAGTCCGTCCGGTGTACTCATAACCCAATGAGCACATGTATACATCTTAGGTGAATCAACTGACACCAATGGCTTGTGACACCGGCCATCGCCCCTCGTCGTGGTCTCGATCCATATACATTAGTCTACTCTTGGAGTATCGATGCCCAGTCTCGAAACTCCCACGATTAAGGACACTTTAAGGATGCGCTTATAGACCACCCAACTTTCACGTATATGATCGCCATCATACTGCTGGTAGTCAAGCATGAATCCTAAGGGCTCTATCAATATATAATAGTGATTTGTAATGTCACATAAAGCATGTACACGATGATAAAGACAAACCAGATATCATACTATCATCTTGAGTAAGATTGTTCTACCGGTATAGGTCCTCATTCAATCATTGCAATCACGTGCCTGTGATCCAATAATTGACTTGAGAGCACTATAGCCAACAATCTCCCACTTGCACTTAAGGCTAATTTTTGCGATGTCGCATACTCACAGCCCGTGTGATACCGAACACCCAATTTCCCTACTAATCGGTTTTATAAAGCTCGTTTGTAAAACTATTGCGTTCGAGAAATAGCCTCAGTGGGTGGATCCTCTCTAATGTTTCTTTCTATGTCTCTCTTTATCTCAAGTTCGCGGAGAAAGCCATCTCCCGAAATGAGCAATACCTGTCTTAGAATATGCCTGGATATCTGATGGGACCCAGTTCACAAATGAACTCCAAATCCAGTAAACTTCTTAGACTGTATCGTCAACTGAATTTAATCAATATCCTGCGCCATGCCTCCCTCAGTATCCTCTTGGACCACCTGTCCAAACTACTGCCCCTCAAAAGAGGGAAAACTATAACTTTGACAGTCACTCTGTCATCCAGGTTACCTTGGAAGCTGGAATGATAACCGTCTCCTGAAGGAGGCTGTCGTTACCAAATCCCTAGAACATTCACTTATGTTCATAAACTGCTTCCGAACGTTTCTCCAGGATTGGATTAGTATAAACTTATTGTATCTAGTGCAAAAACAATATCTGTTGTGGTACTTAACATCTCATGATTGACTCAATTACCTAAGCAAGTGATATGCCAATCATGCACATCCCTCTCCCATTTTGTCTGTAAGACACCTTTAGAGATGGTGACTCCATCACTTGCAGGTACACTACCATGCCAGGAGTCGTCCATTCTAAAATACCTTTAGAATAGTGTCTAAGTATCCTGATTGGGAAACTACCCAAATCTAGATCTAAAACCATAGATCTAGTAACCAGAATGTCTTATATAATATCCATATCCTATGTAAAGAAACCACTGCATGACAACTACAGTATAACCGATCGTAGTATAAAAATTTCACTTCCTACAAAGTGCATGTCATCCAAATACCAGGATATCACACCCTACTACCTACTTAACAGACCCATCTCCTATTCTGATGAAATCAAAGCCTATGACTGTCACATCAAAAAGAGATGATTTATCTCTGCTATATCCCCTTTAGTCTATAAATAGACATAAGCAACTTATCCACTATGCTTCCGCTGCTCCCACTGAATACAACAACCCTCTAGTAGAGTCATATACACGTGCACTTCTAAAGCTAGTTTAGAACGACGCTATACTCATCCTCATGCCGGGTCTCATAGTCTAGAACAGCAGTAATGGCAAGTCTGGGTAAACAAGAACCTCCATGTCACTGTCTTTGAGGATACCGAAGTACCTCTCGGGCGCTTGAGGTTACACACCATATGTGCGGAGTGGCTAATGGAATGTCAAACTTGATTGAATCTATAGGTTCTATTAAATTTTCAGTAATCGTTTGTGGTTCTAGAATCACTTCCAGTTCTACCATACTCCCACTACTCTTTTCTGAAAACATTCATTTTACTAAAACTGTGGCTAGTCAAGAACAATATCACTATTGATCTTTCAGATGGTAGAAAGTTACCCTCATCATAGCCCGGGTTAACCCACAAACTGCCATTACAGAAACATGCCTTGAGTTATCAAGAGTCTGGTTTAAACATAAGCCGGACAACTCTATATATCTTAACATCGTTAAGATATGAACCATTCTATATACAATATAGAAACATAGGCACTGATTTAATTGGAACCAGATTCAAATCATGCAGTTGTCTCCAGTGCATGTCAACTAAATAGAAGGAGGACGATCAGCATTACTCAACTAGGAGTGCATCCAAATATGAGTAACCTGAAAGAAAAGAAAGTTCTCAAAACCATTACTATCAACTGAATACCAAACACAAGTATCTACATCTTCGATCACCTTGAAGAATCCTGATACTTGCATCACATGGTTCTCTACTTTATTCTTATACCTATAACTTCTCAAAATTTGGACATTGTATTTCTACGAAATACTTGTCTAAAACTGGAGAAGTCACAAGTAATAAGAATATAGTATGAGCAGCATCCCCTCTGTCCTAATGGACACTGGACAACGTAAAATACTTCGTATAAGTCCCCTGAGTTGAACAACTCAAAACCTGTGCGTCGTAGGTTGAAAACTGTACTATGGTTAAGAAGAATTACACCGCTGTTGAATGCTTCTTACTTAACCATCAGGTAAATGTCATGGACATAATTTCAAAAAGTTATATCTCACTTTATGAAATAAACGTACAGATATATCAGTTTGAAATTGGTGCATAACAACGGATATTCAAAACCAAATATCTGTCATCAGGCAAAACCCCAGGCGATTTCCTCAAATATCACCAATTACAACAAATTCCGATTTAATGAGAATATAATCACCTAATTCCAGATAACTTACTCCCACTCATCATCTGTAAAACCATACAGATGTGAGAATCAGACCTAGTAAATACATACTCTGGAGTAAGGATCTAATTGGGAAATCAGTTTTCAATTAATAATGTATAGTAAAACTGAAACATAAAAATGTTTCGAAGGGATATCCAGGTATTCCTAGTATTGTCTCTTCTACTATCAAGTTCATGACTGTAACCGTATATTTCTTTTGCCATCTCTCCAAATCCCTTTATTTGTCTTTACTCATAACCTTCTGTACACCACACTTAGGCTAATTGGTTTTCTTTCTTCCCTACCGTTCGGTACCAGCCTATGGTTTGGAAGAAGACCATCCAATAAGCGTAGTAGGTGTACCCTCCTAATTCAAGGAGCCCTCGCAACCTGAGAGAAGGTAAAGGTAAAAGACAACTGAATAATCCTTATTCTATTTCTCCTGAACCGGAGAAATGCAAAGGTAAAGTAGGAGCGGCGATGAAATACGTGGTTTGGTCGTGAATGATAGCAATCTCAATTTTCTTTGCCCTCTTTCTAATCCCTTTATTTGTCTTTACTTATTACCTTCTGTGCACCACACTCTAGCTAATTGGTTTTCTTCATTCCCTACCTTTCGGCACCTGCCTATGGTTTGGAAGAAGACTATCCAATAAGCGCAATAGGTGTACCCTCTCCTAATCCTAGGATCCCTCACAACCTGAGAGAAGGTAAAAGGAAAAGACAACTGAATAGTCCTATTCATTTTCTCCAGAACCGGAAACCTTTCTCGAACTGGAATAAGTTCCTTCGAGTTCATATGTAATTATACGATGGTCATATCCAATAAATGTGGATCTTCGTAGTGATACGGAATATTCCGAAGAAAACCAAAGGGTAAAAGTAGGAGTGGCAATGAGGTATGCAACTCAGACAATCCAAAAGTCAGTGTTTTAAGAAGGTTCGGTTAACTTGGTTCATGAGTTCTAGTCTAGGGTCGGTCCATGGTCGCTGCCAAAGAGAGAGAGAAAGAAACACTCAGCGTGCACTCTAACCTAGATCAGAATGGTTAATCACTTTTGTTAGTTGTATGTATGCCCTAGAGGCCAGTATTGTACAGATGATGTATATTATATTGGATGCTTGGACATATATAGAGAATAATTTCTTGCTCGACATGATAGTATGATATCTGGTTTCTCTTTATCTTAACATGTATACTTGTCTCTTGATACTGTCTTATGGTTACATGTTGGTAAAGCCCTTAGGATGTGTACTTGACTACCATGACTATGATGTAGATCATACTAGTGGGGCCATGGTAGTCCATAAGTTCATCCTTTAATATTCCTAGTCGTAGGTGTATCGAGACAAGGCATCGATATACCAGAGTAGACTAGCGTATACGCTTCCTGACCCATGAGATGGGCGATGGATGATCCCATATCCATTGGTGTTTGACATCAGAGATGGTATACGGGTGCTCATTGGAGACTGGGTACACTGGACGGACTCGCCGAGAACTCCCAGATGGTATTATACCTCATGTCAGATGGCAGTTCTCTGGTGACACTTGTACAGGTTAGTCTGTAGACCCGAGATCGTCATAGAGTCTTGTGTGATTCCTACTGTGCTTTGATTTACAACTTACCACGTCCAAGAGGGCATGCAAAATGGTGATTTTTGGGTACAGTCTCGAGTCATATGGAGGCAATGAGCGATAGGAGGGGTTTCGTCTCTCCTGGTATTGGGGGTTGATGTTGCGCTGTGCTCGATTGGCCATAACAGGGAAGTCCCTGGACAGGGCTGTTTTAGAGATTTACTGGTAAGTGTTACCAATAGTTTCTCGACCCATTATGAGCCTCACATCGGCATGACTTATCGGTTATTGGGGTCTGACGTTTACCACCCCTAGACTTGATATGTGACATATCAGACGAGGAGACCGGACTGTACGGCAAGTGTTACCATCAAGCTTTTGTAGGAGTTGGAGCGGGATTGCTTGCTGATCTTCTGATCGCTCAATACCCTGGTAGCCGTTACGTCCAGCTAGTACCGCTGACGGCTTGTGGGTGCTTGATGTGATCATCACCTACTGCCGGCATATTGTCAAGTCTTTAGAGTCCTACATAGAGGTTTTACTGGCTCAGGCAAAACGAAATAGGAGCACATATGTGATATGTGCGTGACCGAGAATAATGCGTGTATAAGATACCGTATTCTATTCTCGCGACTTTTTGTATCGGTCGGTTATATGTGATATAGCCGGCTTATCGAATCAAGGTTGATTCGATAAGTCGATACATTGGATGTTAGTCGGTTATATGAGATATAGCCGGATTATTAAGTCAAGTGTTGATTTGATAATTTAGTGTATAATTGTATATATGATATACTAATTTACATTAACTAACATTGGTTCACTTAAGCATTTGTTTTTCTCACTTGTACACAACTTAATATATATATGTGATATATATTAAAATGTGTTCTCATTTTGTATCATGGTTGTTGATACATCAAACATGGGTGTGTAAGACATACACCATTCTATTTGTGATAATAGGTTTTATTATTTAAAGTGAAAACAAAATTAGTGGAATATTAGCTGAAAGCATGAAGCTAGTAGAAGCTTGTGGATGCTTTGACTAAGTCCATTAGTTTTGTTTTACTTAAGATATTTAGTAACCTAACCATCACAATTAGCCATGGTTTTGTCTCTACATGAGTTAGTATATGATACTCACTCACCATGGTTCACTCTCTCACTTGATCATTATTCTCATTTTCATTTGTTCATCTTCTTCTTCCTTGAGCAAAAGAAAAGCTTGCTAGGGATTTCAAAAGAGAGTGAAATATTGTGAGAAAAGAAATTCTAAAGTGAGCCCACTTCCTTTTTCTTCATCCTCTACTAGACTAGCACTTTAGTTTAGGGTGTTTGCTTCACTAATTCTCAAGTTAGTGAAGTAGAAGCTTGAGCTAGCATTCTCTCGACGTAGATCATCTTCGGCCTCGAAGACTTCAAGCAAGGGCGCTCCTTTCGCCTCGTGAAGCCATGCAACAGTCCGGGAGAACCACGATCGCAATGAAGGGACTATTACAAGGAGCTTATGAAGTGAAGGACCGATCTACAAAGGTTGTATTTCCTTTTTCACTTAGTTAGTAAATGGTTTACTATGTTTCTGTATTGTATTCTAGCCAACGATTCTAGTTTAGAGTTCCCTTTTAACGGCAAAATTTTAAAAATGGCATGGACGATGCCTCCCGAAACCTTGCTTCCATCGATAGGAACCCTACAGTGGTATCAGAGCCTAGCTAGGAAATTATACGCATAATGTTAGATTATGAACACGAAACAAACTCCGAACTTGAAACCCTAAAAATCATGTTTCTGTCGAATTTAAAACGAGCCCAAAAAATTTTGTAAACATGTACAGAGTCATATATATGTGATAACATGAACACTGGTGAAATTTGGTGTCATTTGGACACTTTTTGGCCGGCGACACCCCCCTCTCACCGGTCCAATCCGAGCCCCCCTTCCAAATTTTTCCCGTGTTCTGTTACATGGGTTTTGGTGCTTCAGGTATTGTTTATTTTTGCTAAATTGTCATGTGATGTTGATTTACCATAATGACAAATCGGAGTGTTTCGTAGTCATAATTTTAACTATTTTCGGGTAACTTTAGACGACGTTAAAAAGTTCAATCGGATGTCAAATACCCGCTTTAACCCTTGCCGGGAAAATTTCCAAGTGTTGGATTTTTCCCGTAGTTAAAAAGCTTTCAAAGATCATGCAAGTTATGCGATGGACCCTCTAGAAGAACAAGACCTTAACTCGATTATGTGACCGTCAGAACCGCCACTGAACCCTCGGGTTTGTGGTGGTTCTGCGGTGCCACATGTGAGGCGTTGGTTTGGCCCTTCTACGGCTGGTTTATTGGTGCTGTGGCGTATGCTGAATTACTTTACACTACGCTCAAGTGTTGAGTTTTCTGGGTAATCTTGGGTGTTCGATGATTCGATTGGAATATTTACCATCGTCTAGTTTTTCTGTGCTGTGATGACATGCGATGTTATGTACTGTTGGATATGTTATATTGGATCGTCGCGTTTTGAATAGCCGAGGGTTTTATGTGAGATGAGAGTTTTTATTTTCATTCATGTAAAATTAAATGTATGTAATATTCTTTTAGTGGGACACTTCCGGGTTGAGGTTGATGTCACCATTGATGTATATTATTTACTTTTCCGTATTAGGATAGACCCAAGGAGGAGAGCACAAGTAACCGGGTTCTAGGGTCCAGTGGGAGACCAACTCGAGGAGTCAAGTCCGGGTCTCCTAACTCTAGAATTGGTAGGGTTGCTTGCCGCTCTCGTAAGGGTCTAGAGGTGTGGGTTTGGCTATTCATCGCAGCCGTGGAATCCGTGTTTTATAGAGGCTCAAAATAAAACACGGACCTCCTAGTATATCCATTATTTTATATGTTTCTTCTGCTGCGATATCTGTGATATGATCATTTGATATGTTGTGATAGATACTGTATATAGTATATATGATATATTATATAGACGTTACTTATGTTTTACTCCCGCGCTAGCCCTGCCCCGCTCTGCTGTTAGTTACCTAACCTAACGGTGCATGACGGGGCATCGAGGCGAATGCGGATGGCATAAGTGTACGTTGTATTTATCTGTGATGTTTAGGTGACTTAAATGATGGGACTTTATTAATGTGATTAATGAAAGAAAAGAAACCTAAAAGATGTTGTAGAATCAAATTTTCAAAAAAAGGATAGCTACAGTTTTGCTTTGTATAACGATATATATGATATATCCTGCACCTTATTCGATGAGGAAAGAGCCGAGATCCCTTCACCGGGAGTGACCTCTTTAGCAAAAATAGCAGATGCTACAACACTCGTTTTGTCTTTTGATTGCTTTTGGAGTTTTCGCTTTGCATAGTGATATATGTGATATATCCCGCACCTTATTCGATGAGGAAAGAGCCGAGATCCCTTCACCGGGAGTGACCTCTTTAGCGAACTAGGAAAAGCCTCAAAAACACTCTTTTTCAAAAGTCACTTATTTCTACAACAATATCAAGTTCATTACGCAATAGGTTTTCTGAAAAACCTGTTGTAGCCCTCCGTCATTTCAGATAAGTCCTACTTAGTATTCGTACTGTGTTTGTTGGCCTGCGTCAAGGCGTAGTGTACGGTGGCTGACTAGTATTTATCTTCTTATTCATATGATGCAGATTGGATTAGGGTAGTCGTACGACTTTGTTGGCCTGCGTCAAGGGTCGTGCGGGTGGGTTTAATTCAATCAAGAAATGACGGGCTGAACTTAACTAGCGATCTATGGTTTGTTGGCCTGCGTCAAGGTCATGGGACGCTAGGGGCAAAATATTATCGGGAATTTCAAGTGTTGAAATTTGCAATGAGATTGCTTACCTTCTATGAGATAGTTGGATCCCGATACCCACTGTGAGTAATTGTTACTCCTGGGAGAGTTTTACACAGGACAATTAGCCGATCAAGTAGGTGTCTAGAAAGGTGTCAACGGGGTTACGCCACTGGGAAAACGAGGTTTATTTTAATTAGGTCCGTGCGAAAGCACGGGGAACCTCCCTCAAAATACCGACACTGGCCTGGCTGAAAGATTGGCGAAATTGTAGGGTGTAATTAATCTCGACTAGCCTTTCCTTTTAGGGTTTGAAGGATGATTTGACAAAAACAGTGGGAGCCATCCTGATTAGATAAAATAATAACAAATCTGATCTTGCAAGAGCATACGCTAAAGTGTTTTCTTCTCTCTCTCTCCAGGTAGCGACCATATCATGCCTTAATCAAGATAATAATATGGATGTATTGACCGAACCCGCATGTTATACTGTGCTGGGGAACGTTGGTTCCGTTCTTTCTTATAAGAGTTATAAGACAGAACATGATATAGGGGAATGCCAGGATTCCCATGCCACCCGAATGAAGAAAGTACATGATGATGCATTTTCTTCGGGTGTGTTCGTTATAGAGAACTGTTTCTCCATTTGCTCTACGTCCTGGGTATTAGATACCGGGTCAGGATCCCATATATGTAATCAGTTACATGGGCTTAGGAAAGTGTCACGACCCGAAAGCACGGAACATGACCGGCACTTAAACTACGAACGTCTCGAGGCGTACGTAGTCTAAGTAAGCCGAAAACCCAGAAAAGTAGTAGAGTGAAGGAAAACCAATTTAAAATCAAGTAGTTTTAATAGCATAAGCCGAGTTATGCGGTTTTAAAAACATCAAGTATTTCCTAAAAATTTCGGCAGAGTCTCCTTTGTAAATACTGGCTCCCAAACGGGATACAATATGAATAGTATACGAAATCAATAAAAAGGCATCCCCAAGCGGGAGCTAGCTCTTCGTCAATTGACGGTCACCACCACACAAGCAATATAATATACAACGCCAAGGGCGAGGTTCAAAACTCAAAAGGAAACTCAAAACAGCAAGAAATCCATAGAAATACAACGCGCGACTCTAAGGTCGAAAGAATAAACATCACTGGTCTCTATCTGAGATAAATACAAGTTTGGTTGATGGAACTTCTAGATACAACTGAATAATAATATACAATGTATAATGATGGGTACGATACAAATAAACCAACCTACTAGCAAGTCACCCGAACGAAACTGTACCCGCAAAGCCGTAAAGAAACCTGTACGGCGAAACCTGCAAGAAACTGGGGCACAACGGGGGTGAGTTGCCAACTCGTGAATAGAAAAACATCTACGAATAGAAATCGCATGTATGACGCAATCCTAGGTCATACGATCAATATATAAAATTCTCAAATAAAACCAGCAGTCTATAACAAAGACTAGGGTAAATATCTAACCCGAGTATAATCTCATGTGCCCGTGTCAGTGCCTCAGGTAGCAATATATCATGAATGAGGTATGAATGCATGAAAACAGATTACATGTAAATGAAGAAATTGTTTTCATAATTTAGTGAGATTTCCTTTGTATTTTTAAAATGAGGTATCATAAATGAAATCAGCATCAACAGTGTCTAGCATCGACACAAAACATAAATCTCAAAGTCTCGAAACCTCAGGCTCCGGCTATCCGGACTGGCCTGTATCATCAAATCTCAGTACCTCAATATCTCGAAATCTCAATGTCTCAATCTCAATATCTAGGGCGCCGTCAGTCCAGACCGGCCCCTACCATCCATCTCAAGACCACGACGGTACCCTCCGGATATCCGACGCGTCGGGTAATATCAACGGTCGGTAGTGCTCCCCTGCCAGGCTCAACGTTAACAACACGGCCTTCTCGCCCCGGAGTACCGCATCGGGCCCACCATGTACCCGAAACGGTTCATCCAACTCCTCGAATCGGGTCTCGAAATCCATCAGCAAACTCATGGTGGACGACTCATACATCATGGGAAAACCGCATTTTTATTTAAAAAGAGAGAAAGCAGTTTATATATGTTTTGCGGTTTTCCCCCAAATCCAGAAAATATCATGGAAATCCGAATCATCAATAGCATGTAAAACCATGAATATAAGCATGAGAATGAATAACAGTATGCATGAAGCGACAAGTAATAACTAAAATATCTAAGCTGGCATATAAGGTATGTACACTAATATTATGTCAAACTACTGGCTATCAAGCTAAGTTAAGCAATAATATTTTCTAAGGTGTACGTGACATGGCAATTACCGATGAAGATGTGTATGAGCCGGCAAGTAGGTGTATGTGGTACATACGCATCATCGGTAATGGTGCTGGTGTCCTAACAGCATAATGTCAACAATGCAATATGAAATAACAATGTAAATATGCGATGCGGAGCGAGCAACCAAAATGAGCGGGAGCTAAATATTAAACAATGGTGCCATTTGAAATAACACGAATCGCGGGGTTTTGAAAATAAGGGCTACGGTGGTTTTTAAGAAAGGATACGTCTTTTGAAATATCCGTAGATCCCTTAACCTATCTTTTAAAATATCCACGATCCGCTAGTTTTGAAATAGGTAGGAGTCTAATCTAATCTAACAACTACACTAAACTATACGGCTGAACTAACAACCTGAACTACAGGTAAGGAAGCCGCCTATCATGTGAGTCGATATATATACATACCTGTATATATACAGTCGGTGATCCCGCCTCAATAATATCATATCCGATACCATATCTATAAGCAGGCATCCCAAGTCAAGAGTGCGGATCAATCATCAATATAGCTCATACGTAAATCCGTCGTACGGCATCCCAAATCTGGGTACGGGTCAATATCACATTCATCATACTATTCACCTGGTATCCTCTTTATCAAATATCATGATCGGGGTACTGATCTATGCCTAGTACAATACTGATACCGCCTAAGTATGCATGCACGTGTGTGAAACACTACGTCAAGGACCCGCTACAACGTCATGTCGTATCTCAAATATGAACCCTGCTATATCACCGATCTCACGGCCTCAAATCAAATCTCATCGGCTCATCTTAAATCCCAAGTACTATCCTTATTATCCATGCATGTGTATATGAATGTACATATGCATAGTCCCATACCCACGCATATATACATATATACACATCCCAATCGGCGCACAAGAAAGTAATGTATGCAAGTCTGTGTATGCGTATGTAGGTATAACTGTAGGGTTCCTAGGCACACCCAAGAGGTCTCATAAGGCATCAACCATGCCAATTTACAATTTTAACGGTGCCGAGAAACCCTAACAAGATCGTTGGCTAGAATTTTAGGCGACAAAGCAAACTAGTTAACACTTAACTACTAGAATACGGAAATACAACCTTTGTAGATCCGGTGCTCCACCTCCATAGCTCCGCAATGAAGTCTACTCGCTGTCCAAGTCGAACGCCGGGCTCTAGCGTCGGCTTTATCGGAGAATAGGCGAGCTAGGTCGTCGATGTCCACGCCGAAGATGATCTACGTCGAGGCATCGCTAGATCAAGCTCCACCTTCACCAAGCCATGAAAACTTGTGAAGGAAACACCCTATACTACTTGGCAAGAGGTAGAGGATGAAGAAATAGGAGTTGGGTTCACTTTAGAATTGGATTTCTCACTCATTTTCACATTCCACCATTGTTGGTAGAAAGCTTTCTTCAAGGTTGAAGATGAAGAAGAAGAAGAAAGTCTTATGATAAGTTATGATAAGAATAATCAAAATAGAAAAGAAAATGAATTCTTATCATAACTTTAACCATGGTAAAGTGTAGAGAAATGACTAAGGTTAAAAGAATGGTTAGGGTTAAGCTTGAAGACAAAATGGTCATATGGTCAAAGCTTCATGAAGCTTCATGAAAGAAAGAAAGAATGATAACCATTTTGTTTTCTTTTGTCATTTCATTTTAATCCAAATAAAAAGATAAATGAATGGACAAATAAATAGAAACCTTAACCATTTACTTAACCTAGCTTTAATTCTTTACACTAACCAATGTTGCATGCATCATCAAACATGATACAATCAAGTGCACAAAAATATATCGCATATACAATGCGCACATCCGAGTGAGAAAATCCATCTTAAGTGAACCGATACTAGTTAATGCAAAGTAATATATGAAATATATAATTATGCATTAAATCATTAAATCAACACTTGATTTAATGATCCGGTCATATCGCATATAACCGACTAATATCAACAGTAACAACTTATCGAATCAACACTTGATCCGATAACCCGGCTATATCGCATATAACCGATCAATGTCACATATCGCGAGAATCGAATACAGTATCACATACTGGTATCATTCTCGGTCCCGCACATATCTCATATGCACTCCTATTTCGTTTCGCTTGAGCCAGGAAACCTCTGTGTAGGACTCTAAAGACTCGTCAATACGCCGGCAGCAGGTGATGATCATATCAAACACCCACAAGCCGCAAGCGGTCTGCTAAACGTAACGGCCACCCGGGTATTGAGCGATCTGAAGATCGACGAGCAAGCCCGCTCACACTCCAGTGAATCCAACCAGTAACACTACCGTACAGTCCGGTCTGATCGTCTGATATGTCGCATATCTCGCCTAGGGGTGGTAAACGTCAGACCCCAATAGCTCGATAAGTCGTGTCGATATGAGGTCTATAACAACTCGAGAAACTACTAGTAACACTTACCAGTAAATCTCAGCAACCCTGGCCAGGGATTTCCTGTTATAGCCAATCGAACACAGCGCAACATCAACTCCCTATACCGGGAGAGACGAATCCCCTCCTATCGCTCATTGCCTCCATGTGATTCGGGACTGTACCCAAAAACCACCGTTTTGCAGCCCTCTTGGACGTGGTAAGATGGAAATCAAAGCACAGTGGGAACCACACAAGACTCTATGACGATCTCGGGTCAACAGACTACTCTGTACAAGTGTCACCAGAGAACTGCCATCTGACGTAAGGTATAATACCATCTGGGAGTTCTCGGCGAGTCCGTCCAGTGTACCCAGTCTCCACTGAGCACCCGTATATCATCTCTGATGTCAAACACCAATGGATATGGGATCATCCATCGCCCATCTGTATGGGTCGAGAAGGTATACGCTAGTCTACTCTGGTATATCGATGCCCCGTCTCGATATACCCACGACTAGGGACTTTGAAGGATGTACTTATGGACTACCATGTCCCCACTAGTATGATCCGCATCATAGTCCAAGTAGTCAAGTACACATCCTAAGGGCTTTACCAACATGTAACAGAGAGACAATCAGTGTACACGTTAAGGCAAAGAGTGTAGGGTTCCTAGGCACACTAATGAGGTCTCACAAGGCATCAACCATGCCAATTTCAAATTTTACGGGTGCCGAGAAACCCCAATACGGATCGTTAACTAGATATATAGGCGAAACAAAGAAACTAGTTTACAACTAAACTAAAAGAACGGAAATACAACCTTTGTAGATCCGGTCCTCCACCTCCATAGCTCCGCAATGAAGTCTCCTCGCTGTCCAAATGGAAACCCGGGCTCTAGCGTCGGCTTCATCGGAGAAATGGGCGGGCAAGGTCGTCGGCTTCGTGCCGAAGATGATCTACGTCGAGGCATCACAAGATCAAGCTCCCACTTCACCAAGTCATGAAACTTGTGAAGAGAACACCCTATACTACTTGGCAAGAGGTAGAGGATGAAGAAATAGGAGGTGGGTTCACTTTAGAATTGGATTTCTCACTCTTTTCATCAAGTTGCCATTGATGAGGCAAGCTTTTTCTTCAAGAAGAAGATGAAGAAGAAGATGATATTATGATAAGTTATTCTTTAAAATAGAAAATCATAGAATACTTATCATAAACCAACCATGGTTATGTGTAGAGAGCAAACTATAGTTAGGTGAATGGTTAGGTTAGGCATAAAACAAAAATGGTGGACTTTTTCAAAGCTTCATGAAACTTCAACAAAGAAACAAAATTAGCCACCATTTTCCTTTTGCCAAAATGAAATAAACAAATCAATAAATGAATAAATAAATTAAACAAAACCCTAACCATTTACTTAACCAAGGTTAAACTTTACACAAACACAAGCAAGCATGTATCATCAAACATGATACAATCAAGTGCACAAAAGTATATCACATATACAACTTGTGAACTTCAAGTGAGAAAATCCATTTAAAGTGAACCAATACTAGTTAATGCAAAGTAATATATCAAATATATAATTATGCATTAAATCAATAAATCAACACTTGATTCAATGATCCGGTCATGTCGCACACAACCGACTAGTATACAATGTATCGGCTTATCGAATCAATCCTCGATTCGATAACTAGGTTATATCGCATACAACCATTCGATACAATCATCGCGAGAATAGAATACGGTATCACATACACGCATTATTCTCGGTCCCGCACATATCTCATATGCGCTCCTATTTCGTTTCGCTTGAGCCAGGAAACCTCTGTGTAGGACTCTAAAGACTCGTCAATACGCCGGCAGCAGGTGATGATCATATCAAACACCCACAAGCCGCAAGCGGTCTGCTAAACGTAACGGCCACCCGGGTATTGAGCGATCAGAAGATCGACGAGCAAGCCCGCTCACACTCCTGTGAATCCAACCAGTAACACTTACCGTACAGTCCGGTCTGATCGTCTGATATGTCGCATATCTCGCCTAGGGGTGGTAAACGTCAGACCCCAATAGCTCGATAAGTCGTGTCGATCTGAGGTCTATAACAATTCGAGAAACTACTGGTAACACATACCAGTAAATCTCAGCAACCCTGGCCAGGGATTTCCGGTTATAGCCAATCGAACACAACGCAACATCAACTCCCTATACCGGGAGAGACGAATCCCCTCCTATCGCTCATTGCCTCCATGTGATTCGGGACTGTACCCAAAAACCACCGTTTTGCACGCCCTCTTGGACGTGGTAAGATGGAAATCAAAGCACAGTGGGAACCACACAAGACTCTATGACGATCTCGGGTCTACAGACTAACCTGTACCAGTGTCACCAGAGAACTGCCATCTGACGTAAGGTATAATACCATCTGGGAGTTCTCGGCGAGTCCGTCCAGTGTACCCAGTCTCTACTGAGCACCCGTATATCATCTCCGATGTCAAACACCAATGGATATGGGATCATCCATCGCCCATCTGTATGGGTCGAGAAGGTATACGCTAGTCTACTCTGGTATATCGATGCCCCATCTCGATATACCCACGACTAGGGACCTTGAAGGATGTACTTATGGACTACCATGTCCCCACTAGTATGATCTGCATCATAGTCCAGGTAGTCAAGTACATATCCTAAGGGCTTTACCAACATGTAACAGAGAGACAATCAGTATACACGTTAAGGTAAAGAGTAACCAGATAGCATACTATCATGTCGAGCAAGAAAGTCCTCCCTATATATGTCCAAGCATCCACTACAATATACATCCCATGTATAGTAATGGCCTCTAGGGCATACATATAACTAACAATCTCACACTTGCGCTAGGGCCATCTGATAGCAGTGGTTGTAGTATCTCATACTCAACCATCCCATAAAAGTCTCTCTCTGGGAAAAGGCCTTTGTGAGTGGATCCGCCGTGTTGTCCTCTGAGTCTGCTCTCCTAACCTTGATCCCCTGGAGATCAACCATCTCCACGATCAGGAGACACTACCTTAGAATATGTCTGGATCACTGATGGGACCGTCGTTCCTTGGCATAAGCCACAACTCCATTGTCTCACAATGGTAGGAACGTAGTTCATCTCATGAACCAATATACACCCAAACAGCCTCTTTGGTAGCATCTTAAGTAGCGATGTATCCTGCCTTTATCGTCTAGTATGTCACGGTATCTAGCTTGGAACTCTTCCAACATACCGTCCCTTTACTGAGGGTAAAGACAATGTCTGTGACTGACATTCAGTCGTCTTTATCATCCTGGAACCATTCCAGTGATTCTCCCCAGGGTCGATTGATACCTTCTCACTACAACTAGTGAGAATCCTAACATCCATTTAGATCTATCTCATAGATCCAAAACCCAGGATTTAGGAGGTATCACTTTGATCCTATATGGAGAATCATTGTGATAAGCGAAGATTGACCGAGCGTAGCATAGGAAACTCCTTCCCTATCAAGAGCATGACATCCACGTACTCTACGAGGATCACCACCATACTCCCTACTACCTTTTTGTTTATACAAGGTTCATCTACCATTTTGATGATGTCAAACTCTTTGACTTATCCATCAAAACAGATGTTCCAACTCCGCAATGCCTGCTTTATCCTATAAAACATCTTGCACACGTTTCCGCTGCTCCCACTGTCTACGAAGCCCTCTGGCTGTGTACTTATAGACGCTCTCTTCCAAATCATCATTTAGAAAAGCAGTCAAGACACCCAACCACCAGAGATCGTAGTCATGGTATGTAGCCGTGGCAAGTAGGATCTGGATGAACTTAAGCATAGCTCCTTAGAAAAAGGTTTCCTCATGATCCACACCTGGTCAATGATGCAAACCTTTAACAAGTCTAGCTTTGAAAGTCTTAACTTTTCCATCTACACCTAGTAATCTTCTCAAGATATACTTGCTCCTGATGGGGATTTAACCCTTCAGATATAGCAACCAAAGTCCATACTTTGTTGGTGTATATGGATTCCATCTCAGATCACTAAGCATCCAGCCATTCTTACAGAGTCTTACTCCTGATGGCCAGCTCGAAACTAGTTGGGTCATCATCTCATGATACAATCCTCGCTCCCACTGTCATAGAGAAACAGAAGTATCTCTCAGGTGGGTGAGGAACCCTACTAGATCGGCGGAGAGGCTGAGGTTCGTTGGTAACTATTGAATCCTTTGGTTCTTTCAAATCATCAGCTGCATTTTGTATAGCTGGAACATTTCCAGTTCTGCATAACAGATCTTGCCTCGAGCTTGTCCGGATTTTGCTTTTCAGACATAGGCCGGACAACCCCAAATCTTAACTAACTTAAGATATGGGCTCTTTCCTTTCCATATCACATATGAAGCGGTAGGCAATTGATTTGATTTGAACCCTATTCAATAGGTATGCAGCTTCTCAAGTGCATAACTCCCAAAAAGGAAATAGGAAACTCAGTATTACTCATCATAGAGCACACCTTATCATATAGGGTGAGATTGCTCCGCCCCGATATACCATCATGCTATGGTGTATACGGAGGAGTAATGCTGAGAGAGAATCTCATTCTCCTTTAGAAAAGTCCAGGAATTCCATGCATAAGTATTCTCCTCCCTGATCGCATCAAAGGACATAATACTTATACCCTCAATTTGGTTCTCTACTTCTAACTTATATTCCGTGAATATCTCAAAAGGTTCGGACTTGTGTTTCAACAGGAACATATGTCTGAATCTTGAGAGATCATCAGAGAATGTAATGAAGTACAAAGAACCGGTCTTGGCATGTGTAGACAGGGGACCTTTATACATCAACATGTATCATCCCAAGAGTTTACTAACTCTTTCTCTGTTTCCAATAAACAGAGCTGTGGTCATCTAATCTTTGTGACATGACTGGCAAGTTTCACAAGATGTAAATTCAAACTGATTTAAATATGCATCTAAATGTAACTTCAGCCAGTCGGGTCGCATTGATATGACCTAGTCTACAATGCCTCAAGAAGGATCCGTTCATTTCTGAACTCTTCCTCTTGTGTGTGTTCCGTATACTAAAGAACTGTAGTTTGATTTAGAGCATTAATGCTTTTAGATAACGTGCCTGAACCGATCAACTTTTGATATAGGAAATGTTCAAAACATTATCCAACAATACAAAATTATATCCTTTCTTTACTAATAAAGAGACTGATATGATTTTGTATATCAGGTTAGGTATCTAATAACATTCGTTCAGAACCAATGTATTGGTAATACAGGGTGACAGTGACCAACAGACTTGGCTGCAACTCTTGCCCCGTTTTCTGCCTCATGAAACTTATCACCCGTTCTCAGTACTCTACCTTTCTGTAGCCCTATGTAACAGATTACATATCTGGGATCCTGATCTGGTATCACATACCCAGGACGTAAAGGATACTGAGAAACAGTTCTCTGTAATGAACACACCCGAAGATGATGCATCAACATGCACTCTCTTCGTTTGGGCGGCATGGGAATTCTGGTAATCCCCAATTTCCTGCTCTGTCTTATAACAATTATAAGTTGGAGCGGGACCAACGTTCGCCAGCTCAGTATAACAAGCGGGTTCGATCAATAATCCGTATTATTATCTTGATTAAGGCGTGATATGGTCGCTACCTGGAAAGAGAGAGAAGAAAACACTCAGCGTGCGCTCTTACAAGAATAGATTGGTTATTATTTTATCTAATCAGGATGGATCCCACTGCTTTTTATCAAATCTTCCTTCAAACCCTAAAAGGAAAGACTAGCCGGGATTAATTACGCACTACAAGTTCGCCAATCTTTCAGCCAGGCCAGTATCGGTACTTTGAGGGAGGTCCCCCGTGCTTTCGCACGAACCTAATTAATGTAAACCTCGTTTTCCCAGAGGCGTAACCCCGTTGACACCTTTCTAGACACCTACTTGATCGGCTAATTGTAATGTGTAAAACTCTCCCAGGAGTAACAATTACTCGCAGCGGGTATCGGGATCCAAATATCTCATAGAAGGTATGCAATCTCATTGCAAATTTCAACACTTGAAATTCCCGATAATATTTTTCCCCAAGCAGCTATATGACCTTAACATAGTCAACAAATCATAAGTGCTAGTCAAGTTCAACCCGTCATTTCCCGATTGAATTAAACCCACCCGCACGACCCTTAACATAGTCAACAAAGTCGCACGACTACCCTAATCCAATCGCATCATATGCTTATGCAGATAAGCACTAATTAGCTACCGCACACTACGCCTTAACATAGTCAACAAACGTAGCACGAATACTAACTACTACTTATCTGAAATGACGGAAGG
Source organism: Agapanthus africanus (assembly GCA_030015575.1). Classification (NCBI taxonomy): domain Eukaryota; kingdom Viridiplantae; phylum Streptophyta; class Magnoliopsida; order Asparagales; family Amaryllidaceae; genus Agapanthus; species Agapanthus africanus. The sequence continues at coordinate 552,462,067 of JASDDO010000024.1, read as the reverse complement.
CTACGATAGGTTTTTCTGAAAACCTATTGCGTAATGAACTTGATATCGTCGTAGGATCGAATGAATTTTGAAATGGAGTGTTTTTGAGGCTTTTCTAGTTTTGCTAAAGGAGTCACTCCCGGTGAAGGGATCGTCGGTCCTTTCCTCGTCGAATGAGGTGCGGGATATATCACATATATCACTGTGCAAAGCAAAAACTCTTAAAAACAATCAAAAGACAAACCGAGTGTGTAGCATCTGCCAGTTATTGCTAAAGGAGTCACTCCCGGTGAAGGGATCTCGGTCCTTTCCTTATCGAATAAGGTGCAGGATATATCACATATACCTCTGTGCAAAGCAAGAACTGTAGCTACCTGTTTTATTTTGAAATTCGATTCTACAACATCTTAGGTTTCTTTTTATTTCATTAATCTCATTAATGAAGTCCCATCATTTAAGTACCTAAACATCACAGATAAATACGACTTACACTTATGCCATCCGCATTCGCCTCGATGTCCCCTCGTGCACCGTTAGGTTAGGTAACTAACGGCAGAGCGGGGCAGGGCTATTGCGGGTGTAAAACATAAGTAACGTCTATATAATATATCATATATACTATATGCTGTATCTATCACAGAACATCACATGATCACATCACAGATATCGCAGCAGAAGAATCATATGAAATATTGGATATACTAGGACGTCCGTGTTTTCAATACGAGCCAGTATAAAACACGGATTCCACGGTCGTGATGAATAGCCAAACCCACACCCCTAGACCCCTACGAGAGCGGCAAGAAACCCTACCAATTCTAGAGTTAGGAGACCCGGACTCGACTCCTCGAGTTGGTCTCCCACTGGACTCCAGGACTCGGTTACTTGTGCTCCCCTCCTTGGGTCTATCCTAGTGCGGAAAAGTAAATAATATACAAAGGGTGACATCTTCCACAACCTGGAAGTGCCCCAATAAAAGAATATTACATACAAGTTTTTACATGAATGAAAATGAAAAACACTCATCTCACATAAAAACCGCCGGCTATTCAAACCACGACGATCCAATATAATATATCCAGCAACACATAACATCACATGTCATCAACGTAAGTAAATACGCGTATCCCAATTGTCGTTGACATATAGCAACGAAACCGGCAATATCACATATTACACTTACGGTCACAGAAAATAAAGTGTAAAACTACAACAGTTGGAATCCGCAACCTCCTCAGACATCGCATGCCTGACCAAATGAATTCCTTAGACATCGCATGCCTAACAATTATAAACGCCGCATTTTAGTCTCATTATCGAAAACACTTTTCAATGTCAAGTCGGGTAATTCAACAAGATTCCCGACATCCTGATCGAATGCTCGTCGCAAACTTCAGTAGACGGCTGCACCCCCGATACCGTCGACGAAGTACACCAAGGCGGAACACCGCTACCGCGAGCACCCGGACGGATGCTTTCGGCGACGGGGTTCTCCTACAGTCACTTGGTCGGGGCTATGGAGTGAGGCTGTCTATTAAGTTTACCCGGCGAGTATCCGCGTACGCTACGTGATTGCGACGGACTTTTGATCACATCAAAATTCCGTGGCAACCGATCAAGTGAGACTAAACTGATATGTTTATAACATTCATTCAGTTATCTCATAACTACTTGTGAATTCCAATTATTGTATCCCATTCCAGATAAATAGAAAATGTCAAACTTTCCGATCGAACAATTGAACACCCAAGTTTTCCCGATACAGATCAACACATGAAACAAGTCTAAAAACATTCAGTTCGTGCCTCAGTACCAACGGTCCAGCCGTAGAAGGGTCAAGCCAACGCCTCACATGTGGCACGCCGTACTGCCCCAAACCCGAAGGTTCAAAGGGCAGTTCAAGACGGTCACATAATCGAGTTAAGGTTTGTTGTCTTCTAGAGGGTCCATTGCATTACTTGCACTACTTAGAACGTCATTAAACTACGGAAAGATCCAACACTTGGAAATTTCCCGACAGGGGAAAAGTTGGGTATTTATATCCGGTCGAACGTTTTAACATATTCTAAAATTTATCCGGAAAGCCACTTAGACAAAATCTGATACTCCGATCGAAACACCGAATCCCCAAAACAATCCCAGAAAATTCAACTCTTGAATAAATATTAAAAATTCCCAGAAAATCCAACTCCAGAAAATAGGAATTACTGTGCAAACAAGGGAAGCTGACGTCATCAATCGGCCGCGGAACCGCCGCAGAAGCTAGGCTTCTGCCGCGGTTCCGCCGCAGTTTGGACTGTTCATGAGAAAATTTTTGCGCCGTAATTCTTATATTTCCCTGCTGAATTTTTTAGCAATTTTTAATTTGGAAAAATCCCAGTTTTTGAAAAAAGGACAGAGAGCTATTTTGGGTTCTAAATTTCGGTTCGATCGGACTTCAAATTGCGTCTAGACTTCGCCTAAGGCTCTAGCTAGGCTCTGATACCACTGTAGGGTTCCTAGGCACACTAATGAGGTCTCACAAGGCATCAACCATGCCAATTTCAAATTTTACGGGTGCCGAGAAACCCCAATACGGATCGTTAACTAGATATATAGGCGAAACAAAGAAACTAGTTTACAACTAAACTAAAAGAACGGAAATACAACTTTTGTAGATCCGGTCCTCCACCTCCATAGCTCCGCAATGAAGTCTCCTCGCTGTCCAAATGGAAACCCGGGCTCTAGCGTCGGCTTCATCGGAGAAATGGGCGGGCAAGGTCGTCGGCTTCGTGCCGAAGATGATCTACGTCGAGGCATCACAAGATCAAGCTCCCACTTCACCAAGTCATGAAACTTGTGAAGAGAACACCCTATATTACTTGGCAAGAGATAGAGGATGAAAAAATAGGAGGTGGGTTCACTTTAGAATTGGATTTCTCACTCTTTTCATCAAGTTGCCATTGATGAGGCAAGCTTTTTCTTCAAGAAGAAGATGATATTATGATAAGTTATTCTTTAAAATAGAAAATCATAGAATACTTATCATAAACCAACCATGGTTATGTGTAGAGAGCAAACTATAGTTAGGTGAATGGTTAGGTTAGGCATAAAACAAAAATGGTGGACTTTTTCAAAGCTTCATGAAACTTCAACAAAGAAACAAAATTAGCCACCATTTTCCTTTTGCCAAAATGAAATAAACAAATCAATAAATGAATAAATAAATTAAACAAAACCCTAACCATTTACTTAACCAAGGTTAAACTTTACACAAACACAAGTAAGCATGTATCATCAAACATGATACAATCAAGTGCACAAAAGTATATCACATATACAACTTGTGAACTTCAAGTGAGAAAATCCATTTAAAGTGAACCAATACTAGTTAATGCAAAGTAATATATCAAATATATAATTATGCATTAAATCAATAAATCAACACTTGATTCAATGATCCGGTCATGTCGCACACAACCGACTAGTATACAATGTATCGGCTTATCGAATCAATCCTCGATTTGATAACTAGGTTATATCGCATACAACCATTCGATACAATCATCGCGAGAATAGAATACGGTATCACATACACGCATTATTCTCGGTCCCGCACATATCTCATATGCGCTCCTATTTCGTTTCGCTCGAGCCAGGAAACCTCTGTGTAGGACTCTAAAGACTCGTCAATACGCCGGCAGCAGGTGATGATCATATCAAACACCCACAAGCCGCAAGCGGTCTGCTAAACGTAACGGCCACCCGGGTATTGAGCGATCAGAAGATCGACGAGCAAGCCCGCTCACACTCCTGTGAATCCAACCAGTAACACTTACCGTACAGTCCGGTCTGATCGTCTGATATGTCGCATATCTCGCCTAGGGGTGGTAAACGTCAGACCCCAATAGCTCGATAAGTCGTGTCGATCTGAGATCTATAACAATTCGAGAAACTACTGGTAACACATACCAGTAAATCTCAGCAACCCTGGCCAGGGATTTCCGGTTATAGCCAATCGAACACAGCGCAACATCAACTCCCTATACCGGGAGAGACGAATCCCCTCCTATCGCTCATTGCCTCCATGTGATTCGGGACTGTACCCAAAAACCACCATTTTGCACGCCCTCTTGGACGTGGTAAGATGGAAATCAAAGCACAGTGGGAACTACACAAGACTCTATGACGATCTCGGGTCTACAGACTAACCTGTACCAGTGTCACCAGAGAACTGCCATCTGACGTAAGGTATAATACCATCTGGGAGTTCTCGGCGAGTCCGTCCAGTGTACCCAGTCTCTACTGAGCACCCGTATATCATCTCCGATGTCAAACACCAATGGATATGGGATCATCCATCGCCCATCTGTATGGGTCGAGAAGGTATACGCTAGTCTACTCTGGTATATCGATGCCCCATCTCGATATACCCACGACTAGGGACCTTGAAGGATGTACTTATGGACTACCATGTCCCCACTAGTATGATCTGCATCATAGTCCAGGTAGTCAAGTACATATCCTAAGGGCTTTACCAACATGTAACAGAGAGACAATCAGTATACACGTTAAGGTAAAGAGTAACCAGATAGCATACTATCATGTCGAGCAAGAAAGTCCTCCCTATATATGTCCAAGCATCCACTACAATATACATCCCATGTATAGTAAAGGCCTCTAGGGCATACATATAACTAACAAAGAGTAACCAGATAGCATACTATCATGTCGAGCAAGAAAGTCCTCCCTATATATGTCCCAGCATCCACTACAATATATATCCTATGTACAGTAATGGCCTCTAGGGCATACATATAACTAACAATCTTCCACTTGCACTAGGGCCATCTGTAGCAGTGGTTGTAGTATCTCATACTCAACCATCCCATAAAAGTCTCTCTCTGGGAAAAGGCCTTCGTGAGTGGATCCGCCGTGTTGTCCTCTGAGTCTCGTCTCCTTACCTCGATCCACCTGGAGATCAACCATCTCCATGATCAGGTGACACTGCCTTAGAATATGTCTGGATCACTGTGTTGGAGATAGTGCCCTCAGAGTCAATTATTAGGTCACAGGTACGTGATTGTAATGGTTGAGGGAGGACCTATCCCGGTAGGACAGTCTTACTCGAGATGATAGTATGCTATCTGGTTTACCTTTATCATCGTGTACTGTTTTAGGTGACCTGACATGTCGCTATTACACGTTGATAGAGCCCCTAGGATTCTTGCTTGACCACCAGCAGTATGAGGGCGATCATATAAGTGGGAGCTGGGGGTCTACAAGCATATCCTTAAAAGGTCCCTAGTCGTGGGAGTTTCGAGACCGGGCATCGATACTCCATTAGTAGACTAGTGTATACAGTCGAGACCCCGACGAGGGGCGGTGGCCGGTCTCACAAGCCACTGGTGTCAGTTGGATCACCTAAGATGTATACAGGTGCTCATTGGGTTATGAGTACACCGGACAGGACTCGCCGGGAACATGCTAGTTGGTCATATACCAGACGTCAGATGGCAGTTCCCTGGTGACATGTGTGCAGGTTAGTTCATCGACCTGGGGATCGTCATTTGTCTCGTGTGAGTTCCCACTGTACTTTGATTACTACCCTACCACGGCTCAAAGGAGTCGTGCAAACAGGTTTTAGTTGGGTACAGTCCCGAGCCACATGGAGGCAGTGAGCGTATCTTCAGGGGTTCGTCTCTCCCGGTATTGGGGGTGAGGTCGTGCTGTGTCTAGGAGAGCCATTACACAAAGTCCTTGGCCAAGGCAAGGAGATTTACTGGTAGGTATTCCAGTAGTATCTCAGGGTGTTCTGGGCTACACTCCGACACGACTTGTACCGCTTTTGGGGGTCTGACTTTTACCAACCCCCTAGGCCCGCCATGCGATACTCATAGACGAACGGACCGGACTGCACGGATATTGTCACTGACAGGCTCAGTAGGGTGTCAGGATGAGTTCGCTCATCGACGTCCCTTTTAGTCAATAGCTGGTGGCCCGTTACGTATTGGCTTATACCTCTGACGTGCTAGTGGTTAAATCCACAGCCATAGTATTGACGAGTCTTTAGAGTCCACCACACTTTCAGTTACTCAGCTTTCGGGCGAAACGCTGTAGAGGCCGTATGGAGATATGGCAGGGTCCGATCAGATACGTGCGGTATTGCACGGATCAGGATCGGACGGTTTGTACTAGTAGCCGTATAGGTTTATGGCAGGGTTCGATCATATACGTGCGGTATTGCACGGATCAGGATTGAACGGATAATACTAGCCGGCTTTGGTTTAAGCCGGTCCTAGTTTAGTACAGTGTAGATTTTGTCTCTTTGCATTTGTATCCGGACGGAATACAGATGCGGGTGTGTATGCACAGTATCGGGGTTTTCCTGTAATTTATTATGGGACCAGTTTTCTGGGGTTGCCATTTTGCATTCCGTTCCGGCCGGTTTTCTCTTTTTCCTTCCCGGCCGGACTTTTCCGATGGAGGGGGTAATTTGCAGTTTTGCAAATTACATTTGTGGAGGGGTTTTCTTGCATAAAGATCTATTATGATAGCTTTCTTTTCTTGCACCATGACTTTCTTTATTTGTGATTTGATAAGGGTATGGGTTTGATGTGAGTTGAAGCATGCTTGCATGTTTCTTTGTCTTGGTTGTGGTCACCCCTTCTTCACTCCTACACTCACCTCCCTTCATCATATATATCCATTCTTTCCTCCACCAATTTCCTTGATGATTTTGGCCGGCCACTTCATGGTGGAGAAGAAAAATGAGAGATTGATTTATGTGCTTCATTTGTTCATCTCATTTGGCTTGCAAAATTGGTAGCTTCATTTCCCTCCAAAGTTCAATCTTCATTCCTCCATCCAAAGGCAACAAACCCCAAAGTGAGACATCCACTCTACACTACACTTCCTACAGCATATCTTGAGCATGTCGAGTTGCCGGCTTCATGCCCGAGTTGCCTCGGTATTGAGGCGGGAGCCCGTAAAAGACGAAGGCGATGTGGTGCCCTTTCCGAAGAGGAGGAGACGGACGGAGATCCCGCGAGGAGATCGGAGTGGAGATGAAGACCGGAGGACTCGGATCAGTCGGTATATCTCTAACCCGTATTCTAGTTAGCTTAGACTTGTTAATGGTTACGATCCGGAGTTTAGTGCGCGGTGGTGCCGGTTTGCAAAGTCCGCAAAAATTTAAGTTATTCACCGCTTCCGCGTTTGGCCGTCGGATTGACGGCCGGGGCGCCGCCGTGCACTTACAGTGGTATCAGAGCCTCGCCATTAACTTAGTCTAGCTTTGTGTAATGTGTTTGCATTTCCGATCGATCAAAAAGTTCCAAAACTGCATTTTACCCACGACAGTTTCTGTTGAATTTTTTCAGTCTCGAAAAATTTTTCAGGTTGTAAAATATTGATGCACTGGAAAATCTAAGAGTTCTGTAAAAATTTAACGAAGTAACTCCACAGTTGGAGCGCGGAACCGCCGCGAAAACCACATTTGTGCGGCCCTTCCGCCGCGCACTATTCACATCACTTCACCATTTTTTTACAGAGGCCTTCTGGGCTTAAAATATGGGCTTTGGAATATTAAAGTTGGGCCAATTGTTTCTGTGAGTGCTACAGTTTTCTTTGGGGCCCACTTGTTAATTGTTTGATCAATCGGAAATTTTTTAAACACATTTTTCACAGTATTTACATTATATCTGCGACCGTGAATGTCACTCGATCGGTAAATCCGGTCTAACTGCTATAGCCCGGTTAGACGGATTTGCGAACGTGACTTTCACGTTGATGTTCTATGTATTTGCTGTGATGTTGCGGATCGGTCGTGGGGGATAGCCTGGATGCAATGCTAGTACAGTTTTGTTGTAATATGTACATTTGATATTGCGGGGCGAGCGTCCGACATGTGGACTGCCGTCACTGCCTGACTGTATTATTATTTTGGGGCACGACCTGGTTGCGGTCGATGTACCCGGTGTATGTATATTTTACTTTCTGTACTAGGATTGCCCCGCGGAGGGGTGCACGGATAGCCGGGTTCTGGAGGGCAACAAGCCCGCATCTCATGGCATTGAGACGGAGGGGGCTTCACTCTAGGATTGGCGGGCTATTCGCCGCACTCGTAGGGGGTACAGGTTGACCCAGGAGGGGTGCCCAAGTTGCCGGATTCCGTGAAGTGCTGGGTGGTCCATTCACGGCGCTGAAGGGGGCTGCCTCGCTTCAGGTTTTGGCGGGTGACTTGCCGCGCCCGTAGGGGTCTAGGATTTCATTGCACAGGCTATCCACACGACCAGGGGAACGTCGGGTTTCAGTAGTGGCTCTGTGAAACCCGGGGATCCCAGATATCTGTATTGTTCTGTGATGCTGTACATTTCTGTGATGTTGCATTTTATTCACGCCTTGAGCGAAATACTATATATTGGTATATATATTAGTAGATGTTGTATATGTTTTTCATCCGCGCTAGTCCAGTCCCCGCTCTGCCGTTAGTTAGCTAACCTAACGGGTGATGACGGGACCCAGTGGCGAATGCGGATGGCATATACGTACGTCAGTATATTTTCGTTCTTTGTGGTGTGATCAATTGATGGGACTGCATTGATTCGGATCAATGCAAGTTAAACAAACCTAATCTGATGTTGTTGGAACACTTTTCAAAAAGCTGTTATTGCAAGGACGTTTACTTTTGTTTTGCATCGTGGTATTCATTGGAATATCCTGCTCCTCAGTCGACGAGGCAAGGGCCGAGATCCCTTCACCGGGAGTGACCCCTTGGACAAAAAGTTTGCGTCAGGGCATTAACTTCACTATAGCCGATTACTTTTGCTTTGCACCGTGGTATTCATTTGGAATATCCTGCACCCCATTCTACGGGGAAAGAGCCGAGATCCCTTCACCGGGAGTGACCTCTTTAGCGGAAGTTGTCGTCACTATATTTCTTAAAAGCTATCCGTTCCTTCGACGATATCAAGTTCTTTACGTTAAAGGTTTTCGCCAGAAGCCATTCGTAGCCCTCCGTCGTTTCATATGGGTGGTCAATAGTATTCAAGCTGTGTATGTTGGCCAAAGTCAAGGCACAGTGATTGGTAGCTATTGGGGTATTCATATGCAGCATAGATAGATGCGTTGGTTTGGGACAGTCGTGCTGCCATTTTGGCCAAAGTCAAGGGTATGTACGGGTGGATTCAAATTAACCTGGAGAATGACGGGTAGAACTTGACATGTGACTTATGATATGTTGGCCAAAGTCAAGGTCATAAGAGCATGGGGCAGAAATCACATCGGGAGTTTCAAAAGTACTGAAACTTGCCAGATATGCGCATACCTTCTGGAGTGTGATGACATGAGCGGATTACGTCATGTTATCATGCGATGATAGTTGGATCCCGATTCCCACTGATGAGTTAGTTTACTCCTCGGGTGACCCCGACTAATTCTTCTTTCAGGTTTGGAGGAGAGTTTGAGGTACAGTGGGAGGTTTCCAGATTAGATAAATTGGTAACCATTCTGATCTAGGTTAGAGTGCACGCTGAGTGTTTCTTTTCTCTCTCTCTCTGGCAGCGACCATTGACCCGACCCTAAGACTTTGACTCAGTGACCAAGTTGACCGAACCTTCTTAACACTGGCTTTTGGATTGTCAGAGTTGCAGACCTCATTGCCACTCCTACTTTTACCCTTTTCTCCAGGACACCCCGTATTACTACGAACGTCCACTTCCATTGGACAAAACCATCGTATGGTTAGATACGAACTCGAAGGAATTCGAGGATGGTTTCCGGTTCTGGAGAAAACGAATAGGATTATTCAGTTGTCTTTTCTTTTCACCTTCTCTCAGGTTGCGAGTACTCCTTGGTTTAGGAGTAGTACACCTATTACGCAAATTGGATAGTCTTCTTCCAAACCATAGGCTGGTGCCGACCGGTAGGGAATGAAGAAAACCAGTTAGCCTAAACGGTGTACAGAAGGTATTAAGTTCAGACAAAACAAGGGATTAGTAAGAGGGCAAAGTAAATTGCGACTGCTATTCACGACCGAACCAAGTATTTCTTCGCCAATCCTAAATCACCTTTGTATTTCTCCAGGACACTCCGTATCACTACGAAGATCCCATTTTATTGGATAATCCATCGTATGGTTATATACGAACTCGAAAGGAACTTGTTCCAGTTCGGGGATGGATCCTGGTTCAGGAGAAATAGGAATAAAGTACATTCAGGTGTCTTTTATCTTCACCTTCTCTCGCATTGCGAGTGCTCCTAGGACTAGGACAGTACACCCATTATGCTTATTGGATAGTCTTCTTCCAAACCATAGGCTGGTGCCGAACGGTAGGGAAGGAAGAAAACCATTTGGCCCAAAGGGGTGTACAGAAGGTAATGACTAAAGACATATGAAGGGATTTGGAGAGGTGGCAAAGAATTATACGGTTATAGTTGTGAATCTGGATAATGGTAGAGGCATTACTAGGAATACCAGGATACCCCATCGAAACATTTCAATGTTTCAGGTTCAACTGTGTACTGTTAAAAGAAAACTGATTTCCCGATTGGACACTTGCTCCAGGGTATGTATTTACCAAGTTTGATTCTCACATCTGTATAGTTTTACAGATGATGAGTGGGAGTAAGTTATTGGGAATTGGGTGATCATCCTCATTATATCGGGATTCGTTGTAATCGGTGATATTTGAGGAGATCGTCTGGGCTGTTTGCCGGTCGGCAAATATTTGGTTTTGAATATCCGCTGTTATGCACCAATTTCAAATTGATATATCTGTACGTCTATTTCCATAGAGTGAGATATACCTTTTGATATTATGTCGATGACATTTACCTATATCAGTGGATGGTTAGGTAAGGAGCATTAAACAGCGGTGTAACTCTTCTTAACCATAAGTACAGTTTTCAACCTACGACACACAGTGAAAGAGTTGTCAGACTCAAGGGACTTATACAGAGTATTGTATGTTGTCCAGTGTCCATATAGACAGAGGGGTTGGTCCTCATACTATATTCTGTTTACTTTTAACTTCTCTAGTTCTTAGACATGTGTTTCGTAGAAACACAGGGTCTAAGTTTTGAGGAGTTATAGGTATTTGAATAGAGTAGAGAACCAGGTGTAGCAAGTATCGGGATTCTTCAAGGTGATCGAAGATGTAGATACTTGTGTATGGTATTCAGTTGATAGTAATGATTAAGAGAACTTGCTTCTCTTTCAGGTTACTCATAATTGGAAATGCTTCCTAAGTTGAGTAACGCTGATCGGCCTCCTTCCATTTAGTTGACATGCGCTGGGGACAGCTGCATGATTTGAATCTGGTTCAATTATATCAGTGCCTCTGTTTCTATATTGGATATAGAACAGTTCATATCTTAACGATGTTAAGGTACGGGGAGTTGTCCGGTTCATGATTAAAACCTGACACTGGACAACTCAAGGCACGTTTCTGTAATGGCTGTTTGTGGGTTGACCCAGGCTATGACGAGGGTTGATTTTCTACCATCTGGATGAACAATAGCGATATTGTTCTAGACTCGCCACAGTTTTATTAAAAATGGATTTTTTCAGAAAACAGTAGTGGGAGTATGGTAGAACTGGAAGTGATTCCAGAACCACAAACGATTACTGAAGATTTGATAAGGAACCTAAAGATTCAATCTGGATTGACATTCCATTGGCCACTCCGCAGATAAGGTGGGTAACTTCAGGCACCCGAGAGGTACTACAGTAGCCTCAAGGACGGTTACAGGGAAGTTCTTGTTTACCCACAATTACCATTGCTATTGTTCCAGGCTGCGAGACCAGGCGGGAGGATGAGTATAGCGTCGTTCTAAACTAGTTTTCGAAGTGTACGTTTATATGACTCTGCCAGAGGGTTGTCGTAGTCAGTGGGAGCAGCGGAAGCATTGGTGGACAGGTTGCTTCTGTCTGTTTATAGACTAGAGCAGATGTAGCGGAGATAGATCATCTATTTCTGACGTGACAGTCATGGGTTTGACTTCATCAGAATAGGGGATGGATCTGTTAAGAAGGTAGTAGGGTGTGATATCCTGGTATTTGGAAGATATACACAGAGTAGGAAAAGAAACTCCTACACTACGATCGGTCATACTTTGGTCGTCACACAGTAGTTTCTCCACATAGGAATTGGGTATTATATCTGACATACTGGTTACTGGATCTATGGTTTTAGATCTAGATTTGGGTGGTTTCCCAATCAGGGTACTTGACAGCATTCTAAGAGTATTTAGGATGGACGACTCCTGGCACGATAGTGTACCTGCAGGTAATGGAGTCACCCTCTCCAAAGGTGTCTTACAGACTAAAGGGGAGAGGGACGGGCATGATTGGCAGATCACTTGCTCAGGCAATTGAGTCAATCGTGAGATGTCAAGTACCATACCAGATGTTGTTCTTGCACAAGATGCAATAAGTTGACATTAATCCAATCCTGGAGAAACAGTTGGAAGCAGTTTTGGAACATAAGTGGATGTTCTAGGGATATGATAACGACAGCCTCATTCAGGAGGCGGTTATCATTCCAGGCTTCCAAGGTGACATGGACGACAAGGAGGTTGTCAGAGTTATAGTTTTCCCTCTGACGAGGGGCAGTATTTTGGACAGGTGATCCAAGGCAATACTGAGGGAGGCATGGCGCGCAGGATACTGATTAAGTTCAGTTGACGATACAGTCTAAGAAGTTTGGATTTGGAGTTCATTTATGAGCTATGTCCCATCAGACATCCAGACACATTCTAAGACAGGTATTGCTCATTTCGGGAGATGGGTTTCTCCGCGAACATGAGATATAGAGAGACATAGAAAGAAACGTCAAGGCGGATCCACTCACTAAGGCTATTCCTCGAACGCAATAGTTCCGCAAACGAGCTTTGTGAGACTGACTAGTAGAGGAGTTGGATGTTCGGTATCACACGGGCTGTGAGTATGCGACATCGCAATAATTAGCCTTGAGTGCAAGTGGGAGATTGTTGGAGATAGTGCCCTCAGAGTCAATTATTAGGTCACAGGTACGTGATTGTAATGGTTGAGGGAGGACCTATCCCGGTAGGACAGTCTTACTCGAGATGATAGTATGCTATCTGGTTTACCTTTATCATCGTGTACTGTTTTAGGTGACCTGACATGTCGCTATTACACGTTGATAGAGCCCCTAGGATTCTTGCTTGACCACCAGCAGTATGAGGGCGATCATATAGGTGGGAGCTGGGGGTCTACAAGCATATCCTTAAAAGGTCCCTAGTCGTGGGAGTTTCGAGACCGGGCATCGATACTCCATTAGTAGACTAGTGTATACAGTCGAGACCCCGACGAGGGGCGGTGGCCGGTCTCACAAGCCACTGGTGTCAGTTGGATCACCTAAGATGTATACAGGTGCTCATTGGGTTATGAGTACACCGGACAGGACTCGCCGGGAACATGCTAGTTGGTCATATACCAGACGTCAGATGGCAGTTCCCTGGTGACATGTGTGCAGGTTAGTTCATCGACCTGGGGATCGTCATTTGTCTCGTGTGAGTTCCCACTGTACTTTGATTACTACCCTACCACGGCTCAAAGGAGTCGTGCAAACAGGTTTTAGTTGGGTACAGTCCCGAGCCACATGGAGGCAGTGAGCGTATCTTCAGGGGTTCGTCTCTCCCGGTATTGGGGGTGAGGTCGTGCTGTGTCTAGGAGAGCCATTACACAAAGTCCTTGGCCAAGGCAAGGAGATTTACTGGTAGGTATTCCAGTAGTATCTCAGGGTGTTCTGGGCTACACTCCGACACGACTTGTACCGCTTTTGGGGGTCTGACTTTTACCAACCCCCTAGGCCCGCCATGCGATACTCATAGACGAACGGACCGGACTGCACGGATATTGTCACTGACAGGCTCAGTAGGGTGTCAGGATGAGTTCGCTCATCGACGTCCCTTTTAGTCAATAGCTGGTGGCCCGTTACGTATTGGCTTATACCTCTGACGTGCTAGTGGTTAAATCCACAGCCATAGTATTGACGAGTCTTTAGAGTCCACCACACTTTCAGTTACTCAGCTTTCGGGCGAAACGCTGTAGAGGCCGTATGGAGATATGGCAGGGTCCGATCAGATACGTGCGGTATTGCACGGATCAGGATCGGACGGTTTGTACTAGTAGCCGTATAGGTTTATGGCAGGGTTCGATCATATACGTGCGGTATTGCACGGATCAGGATTGAACGGATAATACTAGCCGGCTTTGGTTTAAGCCGGTCCTAGTTTAGTACAGTGTAGATTTTGTCTCTTTGCATTTGTATCCGGACGGAATACAGATGCGGGTGTGTATGCACAGTATCGGGGTTTTCCTGTAATTTATTATGGGACCAATTTTCTGGGGTTGCCATTTTGCATTCCGTTCCGGCCGGTTTTCTCTTTTTCCTTCCCGGCCGGACTTTTCCGATGGAGGGGGTAATTTGCAGTTTTGCAAATTACATTTGTGGAGGGGTTTTCTTGCATAAAGATCTATTATGATAGCTTTCTTTTCTTGCACCATGACTTTCTTTATTTGTGATTTGATAAGGGTATGGGTTTGATGTGAGTTGAAGCATGCTTGCATGTTTCTTTGTCTTGGTTGTGGTCACCCCTTCTTCACTCCTACACTCACCTCCCTTCATCATATATATCCATTCTTTCCTCCACCAATTTCCTTGATGATTTTGGCCGGCCACTTCATGGTGGAGAAGAAAAATGAGAGATTGATTTATGTGCTTCATTTGTTCATCTCATTTGGCTTGCAAAATTGGTAGCTTCATTTCCCTCCAAAGTTCAATCTTCATTCCTCCATCCAAAGGCAACAAACCCCAAAGTGAGACATCCACTCTACACTACACTTCCTACAGCATATCTTGAGCATGTCGAGTTGCCGGCTTCATGCCCGAGTTGCCTCGGTATTGAGGCGGGAGCCCGTTAAAGACGAAGGCGATGTGGTGCCCTTTCCGACGAGGAGGAGACGGACGGAGATCCCGCGAGGAGATCGGAGTGGAGATGAAGACCGGAGGACTCGGATCAGTCGGTATATCTCTAACCCGTATTCTAGTTAGCTTAGACTTGTTAATGGTTACGATCCGGAGTTTAGTGCGCGGTGGTGCCGGTTTGCAAAGTCCGCAAAAATTTAAGTTATTCACCGCTTCCGCGTTTGGCCGTCGGATTGACGGCCGGGGCGCCGCCGTGCACTTACACACTGATGGGACCGGCGTTCCTTGGCATAAGCCACAACTCCATTGTCTCACAATGGTTGGAACGTAGTTCATCTCATGAACCAATATACACCCAGACTGCCTCTTTGGTAGCATCTTAAGTAGCGATGTATCCAGCCTTTATCGTCTAGTATGCCACGGTATCTAGCTTGGAACTCTTCCAACATACCGTCCCTTTACTGAGGGTAAAGACAATGCCTGCGACTGACATTCAGTCGTCTTTATCATCCTGGAACCCTTATAGTGATTCTCCCCAGGATCTATTGATACCATCTCACTACATCTAGTGAGAATCCTAACATCCAATAAGATCTATCTCATAGATCCATAACCCAGGATTTAGGAGGTATCAATTTGATCCTATATGGAGAATCATTGTGATAAGCGGAGATTGACCGAGCGTAGCATAGGAAACTCCTTTCTTATCAAGAGTATGTCATCCACGTACTCTACGAGGATCATCACCATACTCCCTACTACCTTTTTGTTTATATAAGGTTCATCTACCATTTTGATGATGTCAAACTCTTTGACTAATCACATCAAAACAGATGTTCCAACTCCGCGATACCTGCTTTATCCTATAAAACAGCTTGTACACGTTTCCGCTGCTCCCACTATCTACGAAGCCCTCTGGCTGTGTACTTATAGACGTTCTCTTCTAAATCATTATTTAGAAAAGCAGTCATGGCACCCAATCGCCAGATATCGTAGTCATGGTATGTAGCCGTGGCAAGTAGGATCTGGATGGACTTAAGCATAGCCACTTGAAAAGGTTTCATCATAATCCACGCCTGGTCTATGACGAAAAACTTTAACAAGTCTAGCTTTGAAAGTCTCAACTTTTCCATCTACACCAAGTAATCTTCTCAAGATATACTTGCTCCTGATGGGGATTTAACCCTTCAGATATAGCAGCCAAAGTCCATACTTTGTTGGTGTACATGGATTCCATCTCAGATCGCTAAGCATCCAGCCATTCTTACAGAGTCACACTCCTGATGGCCAGCTCGAAACTAGTTGGGTCATCATCTTATGATTCAATCCTCGCTCCTACTGTCATAGAGAAACCGAAGTATCTCTCAGGTGGGTGAGGAACCCTACTAGATCGGCGGAGAGGCTGAGGTTCGTTGGTAACTATTGAATCCTTTGGTTCTATCAAATCATCTTCTGTAGTTTGCATAGCTGGAACCTTTCCAGTTCTACATAACTAACCTTGCCTCGAGTTTGTCCGGATTTTGCTTTTAGACATAGGCCAGACAACCCCAAATCTTAACCAACTTAAGATATGGGCTCTTCCCTTATCATATCACATATGAAATGGTAGGCAACTGATTTGACTGGAACCCTATTCAATAGGTATGCAACTTCATAAGTGCATAACTCCCCAAAAGGAAATAGGTAACTCAGTAGTACTCATCATAGAGCACACCATATCATATAGGGTGTGATTGCTCCGCCCCGATACACCATCGTGCTATGGTGTATTCGGAGGAGTAATGCCGAGAGATAATCTCATTCTCCTTTAGAATAGTCCAGGAATTCCGTGCTCAAGTATTCTCCTCCTTGATCTCTGTTAGTTATATGTATGCCCTAGAGGCCATTACTATACATAGGATGTATATTGTAGTGGATGCTTGGACATATATAGGGAGGACTTTCTTGCTCGACATGATAGTATGCTATCTGGTTGAACTTTACCTTAACGTGTACACTGATTGTCTCTCTGTTACATGTTGGTAAAGCCCTTAGGATGTGTACGTGACTACCTGGACTATGATGCAGATCATACTAGTGGGGACATGGTAGTCCACAAGTACATCCTTCAAAGTCCCTAGTCGTGGGTGTATCGAGATGGGGCATCGATATACCAGAGTAGACTAGCGTATACCTTCTCGACCCATACAGATGGGCGATGGATGATCCCATATCCATTGGTGTTTGACATCAGAGATGATATACGGGTGCTCAGTGGAGACTGGGTACACTGGACGGACTCGCCGAGAACTCCCAGATGGTATTATACCTCACGTCAGATGGCAGTTCTCTGGTGACACTGGTACAGAGTAGTCTGTTGACCCGAGATCGTCATAGAGTCTTGTGTGGTTCCCACTGTGCTTTGATTTCCATCTTACCACGTCCAAGAGGGCGTGCAAAACGGTGGTTTTTGGGTACAGTCCCGAGTCACATGGAGGCAATGAGCGATAGGAGGGGATTCGTCTCTCCCGGTATAGGGGGTTGATGTTGTGCTGTGTTCGATTGGCTATAACAGGAAATCCCTGGCCAGGGTTGCTGAGAATTACTGGTAAGTGTTACCAGTAGTTTCTCAAATTGTTATAGACCTCATATCGACACGACTTATCGAGCTATTGGGGTCTGACGTTTACCACCCCTAGGCGAGATATGCGACAGATCAGACGATCAGACCGGACTGTACGGTAGTGTTACTGGTTGGATTCACAGGAGTGTGAGCGGGCTTGCTCGTCGATCTTCTGATCGCTCAATACCCGGGTGGCCGTTACGTTTAGCAGACCGCTTGCGGCTTGTGGGTGTTTGATATGATCATCACCTGCTGCCGGCGTATTGACGAGTCTTTAGAGTCCTACACAGAGGTTTCCTGGCTCAAGCGAAATGAAATAGGAGCGCATATGAGATATGTGCGGGACCGAGAATAATGCGTGTATGTGATACCGTATTCTATTCTCGCGATGAATGTATTGATATGGTTGTATGCGATATAACCTAGTTATCGAATCAAGTATTGATTCGATAAGCCGATACATTGAATACTAGTCGGTTGTGTGCGACATGACCGGATCATTGAATCAAGTGTTGATTTAATAATTTAATGCATATTTATATATTTGATATATTACTTTGCATCAACTAGTATCGGTTTACTTAAGATGGATTTTCTCACTCGGATGTGCGCATTGCATATGCGATATGATTTTGTGCACTTGCTTGTATCATGTTTGATGATACATGCCTTTTGGTTAAGTGTAAAGAATTAAACCTTGGTTAATGAAATGATTAGGGTTTACTATTTCCTTATTCATTTATTCAATTATTTATTCTTTTGGAAATAGAAAAGCAAAAGAGAAAAATGGTTGCTTTCTTTGTTCTTTCTTGAAGCTTCATGAGGACTTTGACCAAGTGACCATTTTGTCTCATGCTTAACCCTAACCATCCCACTAACCATGATTTATTCTCTACACTTGACCATGGTTTGGTTATGATAAGTATTCTTTTATTTTTCTTTTTGGAATTAACTTATCATATCATAATTCTTTCTTCTTCTTCTTCATCTTCTTCCATGAAGAAAACCTTTCTTCAACAATGGTGGAATGTGAAAATGAGTGAGAAATCCAAAACTAAAGTCTACCCACTTCCTATTTCTTCATCCTCTACCTCTTGCCAAGTAGTAGAGTGTGTTTACTTCACAAGTTTCTTGACTTGGTGAAGTCGGAGCTTGATTTAGCGATGCCTCGACGTAGATCATCTTCGGCACGTCGTCGATGACCTAGCCCGCTTCTTCTCCGTTGAAGCCGACGCAAGAGCCCGGATTTCGGATTTGTACAGCGGAGATGACTTCTTCATGGAGCTATGGAGGTGGACAAACGGATCTACAAAGGTTGTATATCCGTATCCCTTAGTTAAGTGTTAACTAGTTTGCTTTTTCGCCTAAATATCTAGCAAACGATCCGTAGTCGGGTCTCTCGGCACCTAGATTTTTTGAAATTGGCATGTTCGATGCCTTGTGAGACCTCACTAGAGTGCCTAGGAACCCTACAGTGGTATCAGAGCCTAGCTAGAGCCTTAGGCGATGCGTAGACGGAGTTAGAAGTCCGATCGACCCGAAACCCCGACTTTAAAATGCTCTTTGGACTTTTTTGTAAAATGTGGATTTTTGCAAATTAAAAATATGCAGAAAAATAAGCAGGTAAATCTAAGAATTACGATGCAAAAATTACCTAATGATCTTTCTAAAGTGCGGCGGAACCGCGGCATTAGCGTGCTAATACGGCCCTTCCGCGGCCCTTTTGTCTTATCTGCCATTGAATTTTGCACAGTAACTCCTATTTTTCAGTGCTGGTTTTCCTGGAAATTTTAAATCTGAAATCAAGAGTTGAGTATTTTGGGTTGTATTGGGAGTTCATACATTCGATCGGATTGTCAAACTTTGTCTATGTGTCGTTCCGGATAATTTTTTTTAAATATGTTAAAAAGTTCGACCGGATATAAATACCCAATTTTTCCCCTGTCGGGAAATTTCCAAGTGTTGGATTTTTCCGTAGTTTAATGACGTTCTAAGTAGTGCAAGTAACGTGATGGTCCCTCTAGAAGACAACAAACCTTAACTCGATTATGTGACCGTCTTGAACTGCCCTTTGAACCTTCGGGTTTGGGGCAGTACGGCGTGCCACATGTGAGGCGTTGGCTTGACCCTTCTACGGCTGGACCGTTGGTACTGAGGCACGAACTGAATGTTGTTAGACTCATTTCATGTGTTGATCTGTATCGGGAAAACTTGGGTGTTCGAATATTCAATCGGAAAGTTTAACATTTTCTGTTTATCTGGAATGGGATACAATAATTGGAATTCACAAAAGGTTATGAGATAACTGAATGAATGTTATAAACATAGCAGTTTAGTCTCACTTGATCGGTTGCCACGGAATTTTGATGTGATTAAAAGTCCGTTGCAATCACGTAGCGTACGCGGATACTCGCCGGGTAAACTTAATAGACAGCCTCACCCCATAGCCCCGACCAAGTGACTGTAGGAGAACCCTGTCGCCGAAAGCATCCGTTCGGGTGCTTGCGGCAGCGGTGTTCCGCCTTGGTGCACTTCGTCGACGGTATCGGGGGTGAGGCCGTCTACTGAAGTTTGCGACGAGCATTCGATCAGGATGTCGGGAATCTTGTTGAATTACCCGACTTGACATTGAAAAGTGTTTTCGATAATGAGACTAAAATGCGGGGTTTATAATTGTTAGGCATGTGATGTCTAAGGAATTCATTTGGTCAGGCATGCGATGGCTGAGGTGGTTGCGGATTCCAACTGTTGTAGTTTTACACTTTCTTTTCTGTGACCGTAAGTGTAATATGTGATATCGCAGGTTTCGTTGCTATATGTCAACGACAATTGGGATGCGCATATTTACTTACGTTGATGACATGTGATGCTATGTGTTGCTGGATATGTTATATTGGATCGTCGTGTTTGAATAGCCGGGGGTTTTTATGTGAGATGAGTGTTTTTCATTTTCATTCATGTAAAAACTTGTATGTAATATTCTTTTATTGGGGCGCTTCCAGGTTGCGGAAGTTGTCACCCTTGTATATTATTTACTTTTCCGCACTAGGATAGACCCAAGGAGGGGAGCACAAGTAACCGGGTTCTGGAGTCCAGTGGGAGACCAACTCGAGGAGTCGAGTCTGGGTCTCCTAACTCTAGAATTGGTAGGGTTGCTTGCCGCTCTCGTAGGGGTCTAGGGGTGTGGGTTTGGCTATTCATCGCGACCGTGGAATCCGTGTTTTATACTGGCTCGTATTGAAAACACGGACGTCCTAGTATATCCAATATTTCATATGATTCTTCTGCTGCGATATCTGTGATGTGATCATGTGATGTTCTGTGATAGATACAGTATATAGTATATATGATATATTATATAGATGTTACTTATGTTTTACACCCGCGCTAGCCCTGCCCTGCTCTGCCGTTAGTTACCTAACCTAACGGTGCACGAGGGGACATCGAGGCGAATGCGGATGGCATAAGTGTACGTCGTATTTATCTGTGATGTTTAGGTACTTAAATGATGGGACTTCATTAATGTGATTAATGAAATAAAAGAAACCTAAGATGTTGTAGAATTGAATTTCAAAATAAACAGGTAGCTACAGTTCTTGCTTTGCACAGAGGTATATGTGATATATCCTGCACCTTATTCGATAAGGAAAGGACCGAGATCCCTTCACCGGGAGTGACTCCTTTAGCAATAACTGGCAGATGCTACACACTCGGTTTGATTTTTGATTGCTTTTAAGAGTTTTTGCTTTGCACAGTGATATATATGATATATCCCGCACCTCATTCGACGAGGAATGGACCGACGATCCCTTCACCGGGAGTGACTCCTTTAGCAAAACTAGAAAAGCCTCAAAAGCACTCCATTTCAAAATTCATTCGATCCTACAACGATATCAAGTTCATTACGCAATAGGTTTTCAGAAAAACCTGTCGTAGCCCTCCGTCATTTCAGATAAGTGGTAGTTAGTATTCGTGCTACGTTTGTTGGCCTGCGTCAAGGCGTAGTGTGCGGTAGCTAACTAGTATTTATCTGCTTATTCATATGATGCAGATTGGATTAGGGTAGTCGTGCGACTTTGTTGGCCTGCGTCAAGGGTCGTGCGGGTGGGTTTAATTCAATCAGGAAATGACGGGTTGAACTTGACTAGCGCACTATGGTTTGTTGGCCTGCGTCAAGGTCATAGGACGCTTGGGGCAAAATATTATCGGGAATTTCAAGTGTTGAAATTTGCAATGAGATTGTATACCTTCTATGAGATAGTTGGATCCCGATACCCGCTGCGAGTAAGTGTTACTCCTGGGAGAGTTTTATACATTACAATTAGCCGATCAAGTAGGTGTCTAGAAAGGTGTTAACGAGGTTACGCCTCTGGGAAAACGAGGTTTACATTAATTAGGTTCGTGCGAAAGCACGGGGGACCTCCCTCAAAGTACCGACACTGGCCTGGCTGAAAGATTGGCGAACTTGTAGTGTGTAATCAATCCCGGCTAGTCTTTCCTTTTAGGGTTTGAAGGAAGATTTGATAAAAAGCAGTGGGAGCCATCCTGATTAGATAAAATAATAACCAATCTATTCTTGCAAGAGCGCACGCTGAGTGTTTTCTTCTCTCTCTCTCCAGGTAGCGACCATATCACGCCTTAATCAAGATAATAATACGGATTATTGACCGAACCCGCTTGTTATACTGAGCTGGGGAACGTTGGTCCCGCTCCACCTTATAATTGTTATAAGACAGAGCAGGAAATTGGGGAATACCAGATTTCCCATGCCGCCCAAACGAAGAGAGTGCATGCAGATGCATCATCTTCGGGTGTGTTCATTACAAAGAACTGTTTCTCTATATCCTCTACGTCCTGGGTATGTGATACCAGATCAGGATCCCAGATATGTAATCTGTTACATAGGGATACAGATAGGTAGAGAACTGAGAACGGGTGATAAGTTTCATGAGGCAGAAAACGGGGCAAGTGTTGCAGCCAAGTCTGTTGGTCACTGTCACCCTGTATTACCAATACATTGATTCTGAACGAATGTTATTAGATACCGAACCTGATATACAAAATCATATCACTCTCTTTATTAGTAAAGAAATGATAAAATTTTGTATTGTTGGATAATGTTTTGAACATTTCCTATATCAAAAGTTGATCGGTTCAGGCACGTTATCTAAAAGTATTAATGTTCTAAATCAAACTACAGTTCTTAGTATACTGAACACACACAAGAGGAAGAGTTCAGAAATGAACGAATCCTTCTTGAGGTATTGTAGACTAGGTCAGATCAATGTGACCCGACTAGCTAGAGTTACATAAAGATGCATATTTAAATTAGTTTGAATTTACATCTTGTGAAACTCGCCAGTCATGTCACAAAGATATAATGACACCAGCTCTGTTTATTGGAAACAGAGAAAGAGTTAGTAAACTCTTGGGATGATACATGTTATGTATGTAGGTCCCCTGTCTACACATGCCAAGACCGGTTCTTTATACTTCATTACATTCTCTGATAATCTCTCAAGATTCAGACATATGTTCCTGTTGAGACACAAGTCCGAACCTTTTGAGATATTCACAGAATATAAGTTAGAAGTAGAGAACCAAAACACGGGTATAAGTATTATGTCCTTTGATGAGATCAAGGAGGAGAATACTTGAGCACGGAATTCCTGGTCTATTCTAAAGGAGAATGAGATTCTCTCTCAGCATTACTCCTCCGTATACACCATAGCACGATGGTATATCGGGGTGGAGCAATAACACCCTATGTGATATGGTGTGCTCTATGATGAGTACTACTGAGTTACCTATTTCCTTTTTTGGGAGTTATGCACTTGAGAAGCTGCATACCTATTGAATAGGGTTCAAACCAAATCAGTTGCCTACCACTTCATATGTGATATGGAATAGGAAGAGCCCATATCTTAAGATGGTTAAGATTTAGGGTTGTCCGGGCTATGTCTAAAAGCAAAATCCGGACAAACTCGAGGCAAGGTCTGTAATGTACGACTGGAAATGTTCCAGCTATACAAACTGCAGCTGATGATTTGATAGAACCAAAGGATTCAGTAGAAACCAACGAACCTCAGCCTCTCCGCCGATCTAGTAGGGTTCCTCACCCACCTGAGAGATACTTCAGTTTCTCTATGACAGTGGGAGCGAGGATTGCATCATGGGATGATGACCCAACTAGTTTCGAGCTGGCCATCAGGGGTGAGACTCTGTAAGAATGGCTGGATGTTTAGCGATCTGAGATGGAATCCATGTACACCAGCAAAGTATGGACTTTGGCTGCTATATCTGAAGGGTTAAATCCCCATCAGGAGCAAGTATATCTTGAGAAGATTACTTGGTGTAAATGGAAAAGTTGAGACTTTCAAAGCTAGACTTGTTAAAGGTTTTCGTCATTGACCAGGCGTGGATAATGATGAAACCTTTCCAGTACCTATGCTTAAGTCCATCCAGATACTACTTGCCACGGCTACATACCATGACTACGATATCTGGCGGTTGGGTGTCATGACTGCTTTTCTAAATGATGTTTTAGAAGAGTGCGTCTATAAGTACACAGCCAGAGGGCCTCGTAGACAGTGGGAGCAGCGGAAACGTGTGCAAGATGCTTTATAGGATAAAGCAGGCATCGCGGAGTTGGAACGTCTGTTTTGATGTGTTAGTCGAAGAGTTTGACATCATCAAAATGGTAGATGAACCTTGTATATACAAAAAGGTAGTAGGGAGTATGGTGGTGATCCTCGCAGAGTACGTGGATGACATACTCTTGATAGGGAAGGAGTTTCCTATGCTACGCTCGATCAATCTCCGCTTATCACTAGGATTCTCCATATAGGATCAAAGTGATACCTACTAAATCCTGGATTTTGGATCTATGAGATAGATCTAATTGGATGTTAGGATACTCACTAGCTGTAGTGAGATGGTATCAATCAATCCTGGGGAGAATCACTGGAAGGGTTCCAGGGTGATAAAGACGACTGAATGTCAGTCACAGGCATTGTCTTTTCCCTCAGTAAAGGGACGGTATGTTGGAAGAGTTCCAAGCAAGATACCGTGGCATACTAGACGATAAAGGCAGGATACATCGCTACTAAAGATGCTACCAAAGAGGCTGTTTGGGTGTATATTGGTTCATGAGATGAACTACGTTCCTACCATTGTGAGACAATGGAGTTGTGGCTTATGCCAAGGAACGCAGGTCCCATCAGTGATCCAGACATATTCTAAGGCAGTGTCACCTGATCATGGAGATGGATGATCTCCAGGGTGATCGAGGTTTAGAGAGTAGACTCAGAGGACAACACAGCGGATCCACTCACAAAGGCCTGTTCCCAGAGAGAGACACTTTTATGGGATGGTTGAGTATGAGATACTGCAACCACTGCTACAGATGGCCCTAGTGCAAGTGGGAGATTGTTAGTTATATGTATGCCCTAGAGGCCATTACTATACATAGGATGTATATTGTAGTGGATGCTTGGACATATATAGGGAGGACTTTCTTGCTCGACATGATAGTATGCTATCTGGTTGAACTTTACCTTAACGTGTACACTGATTGTCTCTCTGTTACATGTTGGTAAATCCCTTAGGATGTGTACGTGACTACCTGGACTATGATGCAGATCATACTAGTGGGGACATGGTAGTCCATAAGTACATCCTTCAAAGTCCCTAGTCGTGGGTGTATCGAGACGGGGCATCGATATACCAGAGTAGACTAGCGTATACCTTCTCGACCCATACAGATGGGCGATGGATGATCCCATATCCATTGGTGTTTGACATCAGAGATGATATACGGGTGCTCAGTGGAGACTGGGTACACTGGATGGACTCGCCGAGAACTCCCAGATGGTATTATACCTCACGTCAGATGGCAGTTCTCTGGTGACACTGGTACAGAGTAGTCTGTTGACCCGAGATCGTCATAGAGTCTTGTGTGGTTCCCACTGTGCTTTGATTTCCATCTTACCACGTCCAAGAGGGTGTGCAAAATGGTGGTTTTTGGGTACAGTCCCGAGTCACATGGAGGCAATGAGCGATAGGAGGGGATTCGTCTCTCCCGGTATAGGGGGTTGATGTTGTGCTGTGTTCGATTGGCTATAACAGGAAATCCCTGGCCAGGGTTGCTGAGAATTACTGGTAAGTGTTACCAGTAGTTTCTCAAATTGTTATAGACCTCATATCGACACGACTTATCGAGCTATTGGGGTCTGACGTTTACCACCCCTAGGAGAGATATGCGACAGATCAGACGATCAGACCGGACTGTACGGTAGTGTTACTGGTTGGATTCACAGGAGTGTGAGCGGGCTTGCTCGTCGATCTTCTGATCGCTCAATACCCGGGTGGCCGTTACGTTTAGCAGACCGCTTGCGGCTTGTGGGTGTTTGATATGATCATCACCTGCTGCCGGCGTATTGACGAGTCTTTAGAGTCCTACACAGAGGTTTCCTGGCTCAAGCGAAATGAAATAGGAGCGCATATGAGATATGTGCGGGACCGAGAATAATGCGTGTATGTGATACCGTATTCTATTCTCGCGATGAATGTATTGATATGGTTGTATGCGATATAACCTAGTTATCGAATCAAGTATTGATTCGATAAGCCGATACATTGAATACTAGTCGGTTGTGTGCGACATGACCGGATCATTGAATCAAGTGTTGATTTAATGATTTAATGCATATTTATATATTTGATATATTACTTTGCATCAACTAGTATCGGTTTACTTAAGATGGATTTTCTCACTCGGATGTGCGCATTGCATATGCGATATGATTTTGTGCACTTGCTTGTATCATGTTTGATGATACATGCCTTTTGGTTAAGTGTAAAGAATTAAACCTTGGTTAATGAAATGATTAGGGTTTACTATTTCCTTATTCATTTATTCATTTATTTATTCTTTTGGAAATAGAAAAGCAAAAGAGAAAAATGGTTGCTTTCTTTGTTCTTTCTTGAAGCTTCATGAAGACTTTGACCAAGTGACCATTTTGTCTCATGCTTAACCCTAACCATCCCACTAACCATGATTTATTCTCTACACTTGACCATGGTTTGGTTATGATAAGTATTCTTTTATTTTTCTTTTTGGAATTAACTTATCATATCATAATTCTTTCTTCTTCTTCTTCATCTTCTTCCATGAAGAAAACCTTTCTTCAACAATGGTGGAATGTGAAAATGAGTGAGAAATCCAAAACTAAAGTCTACCCACTTCCTATTTCTTCATCCTCTACCTCTTGCCAAGTAGTAGAGTGTATTTACTTCACAAGTTTCTTGACTTGGTGAAGTCGGAGCTTGATTTAGCGATGCCTCGACGTAGATCATCTTCGGCACGTCGTCGATGACCTAGCCCGCTTCTTCTCCGATGAAGCCGACGCAAGAGCCCGGATTTCGGATTTGTACAGCAGAGATGACTTCTTCATGGAGCTATGGAGGTGGACAAACGGATCTACAAAGGTTGTATATCCGTATCCCTTAGTTAAGTGTTAACTAGTTTGCTTTTTCGCCTAAATATCTAGCAAACGATCCGTAGTCGGGTCTCTCGGCACCTAGATTTTTTGAAATTGGCATGTTCGATGCCTTGTGAGACCTCACTAGAGTGCCTAGGAACCCTACAATCTCATCATAGGACATAATACTTATACCCGTATTTTGGTTCTCTACTTCTAACTTATATTCTGTGAATATCTCAAAAGGTTCGGACTTGTGTTTCAACATGAACATATGTCTGAATCTTGAGAGATTATCAGAGAATGTAACGAAGTACAAAGAACCAGTCCTGGCATATGTAGACAGGGGACCTGACATACATCAACATGTATCATCCCAAGAGTTTACTAACTCTTTCTCTGTTTCCAATAAACGGAGCTATGGTCATTTTATCGTTGTGACATGACTGGCGAGTTTCACAAGATGTAAATTCAAACTAATTTAAATATGCATCTTTATGTAACTCTAGCTAGTCGGGTCACATTGATCTGACCTAGTCTACAATACCTCAAGAAGGAATCGTTCAATTCTGAACTCTTCCTCTTGTGTGTGTTCTGTATACTAAGAACTGTAGTTTGATTTAGAACATCAATGCTTTTAGATAACGTGCCTGAACCGATCAACTTTTGATATAGGAAATGTTCAAAACATTATCCAACAATACAAAATTTTATCATTTCTTTACTAATAAAGAGACTGATATGATTTTGTATATCAGGTTCGGTATCTAATAACATTCATTCAGAATCAATGTATTGGTAATACAGGGTGACAGTGACCAACAGACTTGGCTGCAACACTTGCCCCGTTTTCTGCCTCATGAAACTTATCACCCGTTCTCAGTTCTCTACCTTTCTGTAGCCCTATGTAACAGATTACATATCTGGGATCCTGATCTGGTGTCACATACTCAGGACGTAAAGGATACTGAGAAACAGTTCTCTGTAACGAACACACCCGAAGATGATGCATCAGCATGCACTCTCTTCGTTTGGGCGGCACGGGAATTCTGGTAATCCCCAATTTCCTGCTCGGTCTTATAACAATTATAAGTTGGAGCGGGACCAACGTTCCCCAGCTCTGTATAACAAGCGGGTTCGGTCAATATCCGTATTATTATCTTGATTAAGGCGTGACATGGTCCCTACCTGGAGAGAGAGAGAAGAAAACACTCAGCGTGCGCTCTTGCAAGAATAGATTGGTTTTTTATTTTATCTAATCAGGATGGCTCCCACTGCTTTTTATCAAATCTTCCTTCAAACCCTAAAAGGAAAGACTAGCCGGGATTAATTACACACTACAAGTTCGCCAATCTTTCAGCCAGGCCAGTGCCGGTACTTTGAGGGAGGTCCCCCGTGCTTTCGCACGAACCTAATTAATGTAAACCTCGTTTTCCCAGAGACGTAACCTCGTTAACACCTTTCTAGACACCTACTTGATCGGCTAATTGTAATGTGTAAAACTCTCCCAGGAGTAACACTTACTCGCAGCGGGTATCGGGATCCAACTATCTCATAGAAGGTATGCAATCTCATTGCAAATTTCAACACTTGAAATTCCCGATAATATTTTGCCCCTAACCTCCTATGACCTTGACAAAGGCCAACAAACCATAGGATGCTAGTCAAGTTCAACCCGTCATTTCTTGATCGAAATAAACCCACCCGCACGGCCCTTGACAAAGGCCAACAAGGTCGCACGACTACCCTAATCCAATCTGCATCATATGCATAAGCAGATAAGCACCAGTTAGCTACCGCACACTGCGCCTTGACAAAGGCCAACAAACGCAGCACGAATACTAATTACTACTTATCTGAAATGACGGAGGGCTACGACAGGTTTTTCTGAAAACCCATTGCGTAATGAACTTGATATCGTTGTAGAATCAAATGATTTTGAAATGGAGTGTTTTTGAGGCTTTTCTAGTTTTGCTAAAAGAGTCACTCCCGGTGAAGGGATCGTCGGTCCTTTCCTCGTCGAATGAGGTGCGGGATATATCATATATATCACTGTGCAAAGCAAAAACACTTAAAAGCAATCAAAAGACAAACCGAGAGTGTAGCATCTGCCAGTTATTGCTAAAGGAGTCACTCCCGGTGAAGGGATCTCGGTCCTTTCCTCATCGAATAAGGTGCAGGATATATCACATATACCGCTGTGCAAAGTAAGAACTGTAGCTACCTGTTTTATTTTGAAATTCGATTCAACAACATCTTTAGGTTTCTTTTATTTCATTAATCACATTAATGAAGTCCCATCATTTAAGTACCTAAACATCACAGATAAATACGACGTACACTTATGCCATCCGCATTCGCCTCGATGTCCCCTCGTGCACCGTTAGGTTAGGTAACTAACGACAGAGCGGGGCAGGGCTAGCGCGGGTGTAAAACATAAGTAACATCTATATAATATATCATATATACTATATAAAGTATCTATCACTGAACATCACATGATCACATCACAGATATCACAGCAGAAGAAACATATGAAATATTGGATATACTAGGACGTCCGTGTTTTCAATACGGGCCAGTATAAAACACGGATTCCACGGTCGCGATGAATAGCCAAACCCACACCCCTAGACCCCTACGAGAGCGGCAAGCAACCCTACCAATTCTAGAGTTAGGAGACCCGGACTCGACTCCTCGAGTTGGTCTCCCACTGGACTCCAGAACCCGGTTACTTGTGCTCCCCTCCTTGGGTCTATCCTAGTGCGGAAAAGTAAATAATATACAAAAGGTGACATCTTCCGCAACCTGGAAGTGCCCTAATAAAAGAATATTACATACAAGTTTTTACATGAATGAAAATGAAAAACACTCATCTCACATAAAAACCCCGGCTATTCAAACACGACGATCCAATATAACATATCTAGCAACACATAACATCACATATCATCAACGTAAGTAAATATGCGCATCCCAATTGTCGTTGACATATAGCAACGAAACCGGCGATATCACATATTACACTTACGGTCACAGAAAAGAAAGTGTAAAACTACAACAGTTGGAATCCGCAACCTCCTCAGACATCGCATGCCTGACCAAATGAATTACTTAGACATCGCATGCCTAACAATTATAAACCCCGCATTTTAGTCTCATCATTGAAAACTGTAACGTCTTCAAAATAATAAAATATGATTTTTGGGAAATTTTATAATTTAATATTATTTTAATGAATATTTTAATATTATGGTATAATTAAATACAGATAAATGGGGAAAAATTATGGAAAATTCTAAAATAAGGTATTTTAAGGAATTGCCTCGTTTTCTGTGCATGCCCCCATTTCCTCTAGTTTTGACCCTGAGTATGTCTAGTTTTGACTGATTCCATCTAGGGTGAAATCTGGGTTGATTTTCCTATGTTGGTGTATAATTTGGGACTTGTTTTAGCATGGATTTTGGTATTTGGTGATTCATTCCTGTCGGGTGGCGTTTGGACGTCAACGACAAGTGGATTTTGATTGTGTTTACATGCGAGTCGATAGGTTTTTACCTATGCGGGTAGCGTGTGCTATTTTGGTTTCCGATGTGATTTTCATGTGCTTTAGCATTGTGATATACTTGTAGGTACCCCGCGTGATGTTGAGGCAAAGGAGGTGAAGATAGCGACATCGGCTTTGGCACACGAGAAGCAATGTGAGTAGATTTATATCTACGGGGAGAAGTCGGGTGGATGGCGTATAGCACCCCCGCAGTCCGTGGTGATGTATACGAATACGTATACACACGAATATTTATTATGTGTTGTTTAGGGTTATTGATGGTAATAATGATATTTTGATGATAAGAATATATTGGTTTAGTATAGTGCGAACCCTAGAGTAGTGGTTGCACTCACACATACATTTACACACATACTTGCATTCATTCTTTCATTTATTAGAGTGCATATGATGGTGCGTATATCTACACATGGGTATGGGACTATGTGTTTATATACGGGATTTGAGGATGATACGTGGTTTGAGATGATACTTGATGTGAGGCCGTGAGATCGGCGATGTGACATAGCTTGTCTTCGAGGTGCGATATGATAGTTTTAGCGGGCCTTTGGACATGTGCTTTACCCGCATTCATATTTTTATAGATGGTATCGATTTGTACTAGACTTAGAGTAGTACCCCAGATTATGCGATCTGATGATAGTGATACCTGATATGTGATGAGGTACTGTAATATTGACCCCTACCCAGCTATTGGGATGCCGTACGACGATCTACCGTACGAGCCGATATTGATGATAGATCCGCACTCATGACTCGAGGATATCTTACGATATGTTATTGAGGCGGGATCACCGACTATCATATCTATATATATTGACTCAGATTAGGTGGTTTCTTACCCCTCCTGTCTAGATTACTTAGTAGACATTAGACTGGACTGAGTCATACCTATTTCAAACTAACGAATCGGGGATATTTTAAAGATAGGCAGAAGGGTCATACGGATATTTTCAAATGATGTATCTTTTCTTAAAACACCGTAGCCCTTGTTTTTCCAAAAGCCCTGATTCGTCTTATTTCAAATGGCACCCCTGCATGACTTGTACAGATTGGTGTAGATTCTTTACTTTTGCGTTGATTATTCGATTCCGCATATTCATGCTATTTGCATTGCATCGCTTGTACTGTGGTTATATTTCAGTCATGCTGCTAGGACACCAGCACCATTATCGATGATGCATATGTTCCACGTACACTTGTTGCCGGCTCATACACTCATCATCGATAATTGCCATGTCACTACACTGTAGTACTATTGCATTCAGTATATGATCCTTGCATGACATGATGATATGCATACCTTCCTTTACATGTCGCATACTTCATGCTTTTGATTATACGCATTGAGATATGTTGTTTCTATGATATTTCTGGATTTGGGAACCGAGAGTGTTTCAAAAGAGAATATGTCATTGCTTTAAAAACCCGGTTACCCTTGATATGATATTTCAGTGCGTCCACCATGTGTTTTCTCGGTGCTGAGAGCGACATGTGAAACCCGAATCGAGGAGTGGATGAGCCGATTGCGGGTACATGGTGGACCCGGTATGGTTCCCCTCGGCAAGATGATCGATGAGCTTTGCCGATTGAGCCTGGAGGCGGGCGAGTACCTACCGGTGATTGGTTGGACCTGGCGGTTATCCGGAGGATACTGACCAGAGTCGATGGATAGATTTGGGCGTCCTGCCGGGGCCGAGGGCCGATACCGCAGACAGAGCCCGCGGGCCGATCCGGACTGACGGAGCCCGATATATGAGGATTTATGTGCCGATGCTGGGCACAGTTTTCATGATGTTTTCGAGTGCCGATGCTGGGCACTCCGGTTCTATGATTTTGACGTGTCGCGAGGGACACGGGTGGGTTATATCCTCATATTTCCATGCACAGGTTTCATGATATTTACTTGCATGATGGTTATTGTCATTGGGTGACGAGTGGACGGGATCCACATGTGTGCAGATTTGATTACATTGATCATACCTCATATTCATGACATCCTATTACCTGAGGCACTAGCACGAGCACTTGGCATTACACTCATGTAGAGATTACATTGCCAGTTTAGCATGCTTCAGCTTTATTCATATTGAGGTTTATTTATATCTGATCGTATTGACCTAGGATGGGTCATGCATTCGATCTCTGCTTGTAGATATCTTTCTATTCACGAGTTGGCAACTCACCCCCGTTGTGCCCCAGTTCTTGCAGGTTTGCCGTACAGTTCCATAGCGGCATTTCTGGCACACTGCTTCCTATGGGTGACTTGCTTGGTTAGGTGGGTTCTTTTGTATCAGAACCGCTATTGTATTTGTATTATTCATTGTATCTAGAATTTCCATCAACAAAAACTTGTATATTCTTTCAGACTTAGACTTCAGTGTTGTATTATTTCGACCCTAGAGTCGCGCTTGTAGTATCACGATTTTCTGGCTGTTTTTGAGTTTCTTTTCAGTTTAGATCCTCGCCCTTTGGCGTTGTATATTGTTATTGCTTATGTGGTTGTGACCGTCGTTTGACGAAGAGCTAGCTTCCGCTTGGGGATGCCTTTTATCATTGCATATTTATGTTATTCTTGTTGTACCCCGTTCGGGGCCAGTTTTTACAAAGGAAACTCTGCCGAAATTTTCAGGAAAGGTTACACATTTTAAAAAATGCATATTCGGCTTAGTTATTTAAAAACCTTGATTTTCAAAACACATTTCCTTCACTTCTTTAAACCAGTTTTCTTTACTTACTCTTAAAATGGTTTTAGATTTCTGGGCTTTTGGCTTACTTGGATCAGATGGAGTCCTATAGACTTCATATGGTTCAAGGGCCAGTCACGTGCTCTTTCGGGTCGTGACAAAGTTGGTATCAGAGCGCTAGGTTGACCTTGGTTCGAGTCTGAGTTTGACTATGTGGAGCCTAGGGAGTTATTTATATACGGAACTTAGGCTTGACCTTACGGAACTTAGACTTGGTCGAGGGGGTATTAGACCCGAACTTTCTTCGCGTAGGATGACCCTTGGTTGATGGAATAGGTGACTAAAGTAGAGTGACGTACCGTTGGTATGTTCCGCGGCATACTTACGACACGCCACTCTGCTTAAGAAACCTTAGGATGTACATACTTTCGAGATTAGTGATTCTCTTCATATCCATGATTATACATCCATTTGAGATCCCCGATTCTATTAGTTTCATGATCATACCTTTATTGATGCCGTTCCTTCTTATGATCATGTATCCACTTTGGATCTGTTGTTCTCTTTCTTGCCATTGACCTGCTCTCTTCGATACTCGATTGAGGTTCCTGTCGCCATGGTTGAGCGCAGTTTGGGCTGCTGCTAGGGTTACGGTCAGGGCGAGCTCGTCCGGTACGAGGGCCGACCATTGTGTTTTCTGGTGACATGGGAACGTCTCGAGTTGGTATTGATGAGTGTGACCTCTAGTGGAGGCGGGTGCTTGGTCTTGCACCGGATGATCGGGTCATTGTTAGAGCTGCCACTTGAGAGAGGACTGTTGATGTACAGCGTACCTCAGAGATTATGATGTCGCCTACCGTGCAGACAGATGGACCAGCTGTTGCTGAGATTGACAGGATGTTGCTTTCGGAGCTTACGAGCTGAGATTGCCGGAGCTTTCAGGCAGATATGCGACAGATGATAGCTAGTCTACCCGATTTGAGAGACGAAGGTGATTCGTCCGATTTTTGCACCGGAGCGGGCCCAGCTGAGTTGAAGATCTCCAGTGTGGAGAGTCTTGCTCAGATCTAGGGCAGACCGATTCAGAGATGACCGCTTATGTATCGCCTTTTCTGGAGGATTGAGGCGCTGTTTAGCGTATATACGACGGAGCCAGTTGTTGCTGCTAATGATGAGATATCGCCAGATGATTGGAGCTACTGCAGCATGGGCATGTTCTTGGAGATATGATAGTGAGTCGCTAGTCACCGAGGATGAATGACTAGGACATGTGGTGAGTTCGCTTACCCCGATGCGAGGTCATCAGTAGATTGTTTCCAGCTAGAGGCGACTTCACGCAGATTCGTTGAGAGTCGATTGAGACGATCGAATGTTAGGAACCTATTTTCCAAGTTTAAAGTATACGGAAAGACATGCAGGTGATTCTATGGACCCTCTAGAAGAATGAAACCCTAACTCGACTTAATGACCGTGTGAAAGCCTTCGAACCTTAGGGTTTGCGGCGGTTCCACGGCGCCATTAGTGAGGCTTGGGTTTGCCCTTCTACGGCTGGACCACCGACGCTGTGGCATGTACTCGATACTATTAAACTGTACCCGAGATGTGAGCTCTTGGGGGATTATGAGGTTCTGACGAGTCGATCGGATGGTTCGACATCTTTCGGATATTGTGATGGGACACTGCTTGGGAGACTCCAGATGCGAGCATAGCCGTCGGAGCGCAGTCCGTGTAGCCACGATGAGATGAGTCCGAATCAGTCGACATTGGAGCAAGGTGGAGTAAAGAGTTCGCACGAGATTTCGACGAGATGACGTTCCACTTCGCTGACATCAGAGATGTGACGTGCACGCTGAGGACGTGGTCGGCTAGATATCTCCTACTGAGTCAGGAAGATACCGAGTTCGTGATTTCGAGTCCGCATAAGGGACTTCGGATGGACCGTAGCCGAAGGCATTGCAGTGCGCAGATAGACACGCGATGTTGAAATGGACGATGATACAGACAAGCGGGACAAGAAGTTCGTGCGAGAGGCAGACGAGCTGTTACTACACCCCGTTAAGATTAAAGGCCGGACATGCATACAGAGGCGCAGAGATGCGACCAGCTTCCGAGGAGATGTTGTACTAAGGACGCAGAGGTCCAGAGAGCGAGAAAAGATTACGCCAGAGTACCAGCCTCCTTACAGTTTGGCTTAGGCAAGATCAGAAGAGACCTTGAGTAGGATTCCTTCCAGTACACTGCTGCAATAAGAGTTGCACCCAGGATCGGATGTGTGATATGCATTCAGGGGACCCGAGGTCGGCGCCAGAGATGTGCTGCTTTATGAGCGGTCGTGAGGATTGACCGAGAGATGACCAGGGAAGTGCAAGAACGGAATCGTTCCTGTCAGCACACCTGACCGGGCCGATGAGCCGATGGATTGCGAGTTGGTAATTTACAGGAAAGATCAGGAACCAGAGGCAGAGGACGCCAGCCGCGAGCAAGAGGCAAGTAGATATCTTGCGCCGCTAGCATCGGATGTACCGGTACCTTCTCGACCCTGAAGGAGGGTATACCGACGACGGTAATTATGATTTGTGATTTTGTGATTTGATTATCACGTATCCGTTGCTTTGGATTTCGGTATTTTGGGCGATCTATTCGCATGATTTAGTCTTGATGACTGAGTTTCATGATAATTGATTTTGTGCACCATGGTTGCACCTACTGGGTATTTATACCTTGTACATAGTTATTACTCTTGAGCTGTTGATTGCGATTTCATGCCTATTTTATGCTGGTGATTTGATTTACGCTTCCAGCAGAGTTTCATGTAATTTTAGTGTTTGATTTTGCACTCGGTATAGCTTATATGTGCTTGTAGTGTATCGATATGTGTTTTGTGCCCGCAGCTGCACACGTTTATGATTTTCTTCATATCTGGATACACTTGGTGTTGCTGCTTACGTATTTGAGTTATTGCTTGGTATTTGTACATGGGATGCACCAGTTCTATACTTCGTGCATTTGTCGCACCAGTTTCATGTTTCTTGCGTTTATCGCATCAGATTTATATTTCGTGCCTTTGTTGCACCGGATTTATATTTTGTGCATTACGATTGCACCTGACTTCGATTTGATGCCTTTCGGTATGTCGATTTTGATTGTGATATTGATGTGGATTCTTGCACTCCGTGCTTTTGACTGGACTTACGCATATTCGACGTTGCTATTGGATTTTGTGATTCCGTGCATATTGAGTGCGCAGGGTCTAGATTTTCATTCGTGCATGATGGATGCACCGATTTGGATTTTCGCGCCTGTTGGGCGCATGTTTTGAGATACGATTTTGGGGCACACCAGATGCACTAAATCGAGATTCTTCGTGCATGTCAGATGCACCTGTTTTGGCTGTCAGGCACACATGTTGCCTATGACAGATGCTTCGTGCACACCCGTTGCACCTAGATGTTGTTTTGTGCACATGTTTAGCGCATATATGGATTTTGATTTCCGTGCGCGTCAGACGCACAGGGTGGTGTTATGTGCATTTTTGGAATTTATTCCTTTTGGAGCAGTACATTTTTATGATGTGGGATATTTGCTTTCATACTGAGCAGGACTAGTCAGTGGACAGTGCCTGGATATATTTTGCATGCATCGATAGTTATCGAAGGGATTTCCGAAAAGCGAGCTATAGTCTCAGTATATACCTACGTGTCCGATATGACACAAAACGTTTTAAAAACAAGGAAACCCTTCTGATTATTTTCAAAATGGTGGAACGTGCTTATTAAACAAAGGATATATATACAGATATATAGTTATTTTCTTATGAGAAACGTCCGCCACTGTGCAGTGTTACGCGCATCGCACAGCGACTTAAAAAAGATTTGGCATACAGTTGCATCAGCTAATTACATGTATAGATTGGGTGTCTACATGTATAGTCTTGGTCCATATCATATCGGTTTTGTATTGGATTTGACATTGTGTTTTTACCTTGACTCCGATGATTGCGGATGCTTGATGGAGCGTTGTTTTTGAGTTATCTGCTCAGTACCCATGCGCATGCATTGCGCTATGATGTTTTATGTATAGATGATTTCGGAGCCCCGATGACTTGGAATTTGTATTGAAATATTTTAGTATTTGGGGGTTTAAATTTAAATTCGGGGACCGAATTTCTTTAAGGGGGGTAGATTGTAACGTCTTCAAAATAATAAAATATGATTTTTGGGAAATTTTATAATTTAATATTATTTTAATGAATATTTTAATATTCTGGTATAATTAAATACAGATAAATGGGGAAAATTATGGAAAATTCTAAAATAAGGTATTTTAACGAATTGCCTCGTTTTCTGTGCATGCCCCCATTTCCTCTAGTTTTGACCCTGAGTATGTCTAGTTTTGACTGATTCCATCTAGGGTGAAATCTGGGTTGATTTTCCTATGTTGGTGTATAATTTGGGACTTGTTTTAGCATGGATTTTGGTATTTGGTGATTCATTCCTGTCGGGTGGCGTTTGGACGTCAACGACAAGTGGATTTTGATTGTGTTTACATGCGAGTCGATAGGTTTTTACCTATGCGGGTAGCGTATGCTATTTTGGTTTCCGATGTGATTTTCATGTGCTTTAGCATTGTGATATACTTGTAGGTACCCCGCGTGATGTTGAGGCAAAGGAGGTGAAGATAGCGACATCGGCTTTGGCACACGAGAAGCAATGTGAGTAGATTTATATCTACGGGGAGAAGTCGGGTGGATGGCGTATAGCACCCCCGCAGTCCGTGGTGATGTATACGAATACGTATACACACGAATATTTATTATGTGTTGTTTAGGGTTATTGATGGTAATAATGATATTTTGATGATAAGAATATATTGGTTTAGTATAGTGCGAACCCTAGAGTAGTGGTTGCACTCACACATACATTTACACACATACTTGCATTCATTCTTTCATTTATTAGAGTGCATATGATGGTGCGTATATCTACACATGGGTATGGGACTATGTGTTTATATACGGGATTTGAGGATGATATGTGGTTTGAGATGATACTTGATGTGAGGCCGTGAGATCGGCGATGTGACATAGCTTGTCTTCGAGGTGCGATATGATAGTTTTAGCGGGCCTTTGGACATGTGCTTTACCCGCATTCATATTTTTATAGATGGTATCGATTTGTACTAGACTTAGAGTAGTACCCCAGATTATGCGATCTGATGATAGTGATACCTGATATGTGATGAGGTACTGTAATATTGACCCCTACCCAGCTATTGGGATGCCGTACGACGATCTACCGTACGAGCCGATATTGATGATAGATCCGCACTCATGACTCGAGGATATCTTACGATATGTTATAGAGGCGGGATCACCGACTATCATATCTATATATATTGACTCAGATTAGGTGGTTTCTTACCCCTCCTGTCTAGATTACTTAGTAGACATTAGACTGGACTGAGTCATACCTATTTCAAACTAACGAATCGGGGATATTTTAAAGATAGGCAGAAGGGTCATACGGATATTTTCAAATGATGTATCTTTTCTTAAAACACCGTAGCCCTTGTTTTTCCAAAAGCCCTGATTCGTCTTATTTCAAATGGCACCCCTGCATGACTTGTACAGATTGGTGTAGATTCTTTACTTTTGCGTTGATTATTCGATTCCGCATATTCATGCTATTTGCATTGCATCGCTTGTACTGTGGTTATATTTCAGTCATGCTGCTAGGACACCAGCACCATTATCGATGATGCATATGTTCCACGTACACTTGTTGCCGGCTCACACACTCATCATCGATAATTGCCATGTCACTACACTGTAGTACTATTGCATTCAGTATATGATCCTTGCATGACATGATGATATGCATACCTTCCTTTACATGTCGCATACTTCATGCTTTTGATTATACGCATTGAGATATGTTGTTTCTATGATATTTCTGGATTTGGGAACCGAGAGTGTTTCAAAAGAGAATATGTCATTGCTTTAAAAACCCGGTTACCCTTGATATGATATTTCAGTGCGTCCACCATGTGTTTTCTCGGTGCTGAGAGCGACATGTGAAACCCGAATCGAGGAGTGGATGAGCCGATTGCAGGTACATGGTGGACCCGGTATGGTTCCCCTCGGCAAGATGATCGATGAGCTTTGCCGATTGAGCCTGGAGGCGGGCGAGTACCTACCGGTGATTGGTTGGACCTGGCGGTTATCCGGAGGATACTGACCAGAGTCGATGGATAGATTTGGGCGTCCTGCCGGGGCCGAGGGCCGATACCGCAGACAGAGCCCGCGGGCCGATCCGGACTGACGGAGCCCGATATATGAGGATTTATGTGCCGATGCTGGGCACAGTTTTCATGATGTTTTCGAGTGCCGATGCTGGGCACTCCGGTTCCATGATTTTGACGTGTCGCGAGGGACACGGGTGGGTTATATCCTCATATTTCCATGCACAGGTTTCATGATATTTACTTGCATGATGGTTATTGTCATTGGGTGACGAGTGGACGGGATCCACGTGTGTGCAGATTTGATTACATTGATCATACCTCATATTCATGACATGCTATTACCTGAGGCACTAGCACGAGCACTTGGCATTACACTCTTGTAGAGATTACATTGCCAGTTTAGCATGCTTCAGCTTTATTCATATTGAGGTTTATTTATATCTGATCGTATTGACCTAGAATGGGTCATGCATTCGATCTCTGCTTGTAGATATCTTTCTATTCACGAGTTGGCAACTCACCCCCGTTGTGCCCCAGTTCTTGCAGGTTTGCCGTACAGTTCCATAGCGGCATTTCTGGCACACTGCTTCCTATGGGTGACTTGCTTGGTTAGGTGGGTTCTTTTGTATCAGAACCGCTATTGTATTTGTATTATTCATTGTATCTAGAATTTCCATCAACAAAAACTTGTATATTCTTTCAGACTTAGACTTCAGTGTTGTATTATTTCGACCCTAGAGTCGCGCTTGTAGTATCACGATTTTCTGGCTGTTTTTGAGTTTCTTTTCAGTTTAGATCCTCGCCCTTTGGCGTTGTATATTGTTATTGCTTATGTGGTTGTGACCGTCGTTTGACGAAGAGCTAGCTCCCGCTTGGGGATGCCTTTTATCATTGCATATTTATGTTATTCTTGTTGTACCCCGTTCGGGGCCAGTTTTTACAAAGGAAACTCTGCCGAAATTTTCAGGAAAGGTTACACATTTTAAAAAATGCATATTCGGCTTAGTTATTTAAAAACCTTGATTTTCAAAACACATTTCCTTCACTTCTTTAAACCAGTTTTCTTTACTTACTCTTAAAATGGTTTTAGATTTCTGGGCTTTTGGCTTACTTGGATCAGACGGAGTCCTATAGACTTCATATGGTTCAAGGGCCAGTCACGTGCTCTTTCGGGTCGTGACAAAAACACTTTTCAATGTTAAGTCGGGTAATTCAACAAGATTCCCAACATCCTGATCGAATGCTCGTCGCAAACTTCAATAGACGGCTGCACCCCCGATACCGTCGACGAAGTGCACCAAAGCGGAACACTGCTACCGCGAGCACCCGAACGGATGCTTTCGGCGACGGGGTTCTCCTACAGTCACTTGGTCGGGGCTATGGAGTGAGGCTGTCTATTAAGTTTATCCTGCGAGTATCCGCGTACGCTACGTGATTGCGACGGACTTTTGATCACATCAAAATTCCGTGGCAACCGATCAAGTGAGACTAAACTGCTATGTTTATAACATTCATTCAGTTATCTCATAACTTCTTATGAATTCCAATTATTGTATCCCATTCCAGATAATTAGAAAATGTTAAACTTTCCGATTGAACATTCGAACACCCAAGTTTTCCCGATACAGATCAACACATGAAACAAGTCTAAAAACATTCAGTTCGTGCCTCAGTACCAACGGTCCAGCCGTAGAAGGGTCAAGCCAACGCCTCACATGTGGCACGCCGTACTGCCCCAAACCCGAAGGTTCAAAGGGCAGTTCAAGACGGCCACATAATCGAGTTAAGGTTTGTTGTCTTCTAGAGGGTCCATCGAGTTACTTGCACTACTTAGAACGTCTTTAAACTACGGAAAAATCCAACACTTGGAAATTTCCCGACAGGGGAAAAAGTGGGTATTTATATCCGGTCGAACTTTTTAACATATTCTAAAATTTATCCGGAAAGGCAAATAGACAAAATCTGATAAACCCGATCGAATCATCGAAGCTCCAAAACATCCCAGATTATTCAACTCTTGAATAAATATTAAAAATACCCAGAGAACTCATCACTGTTAAATAGGAATTACTGTGCAAAAGTCAACGCAAGAGGAGACCATGAGGCCGCGGAACCGCCGCACATGCCAAGCTCGTGCCGCGGTTCCGCGGTGGTTTAATTGAATTAGGCCCCCGTATTTCACAGTAATTCATATAAAACCCTGATTAATTTTCTGCATATTTTTAATGTTGAAAAATGCACAGTTTTGAAAAAAGGACAGAGAGCATGGGAAAAATGGGGTTTCGGGTTCGATCGGGATTCAAACGTCGTCTAGACTTCGCCTAAGGCTCTAGCTAGGCTCTGATACCACTGTAGGGTTCCTAGGCACACCCAAGAGGTCTCATAAGGCATCAACCATGCTAATTTACAATTTTAACGGTGCCGAGAAACCCTAACAAGATCGTTGGCTAGAATTTTAGGCGACAAAGCAAACTAGTTAACACTTAACTACTAGAATACGGAAATACAACCTTTGTAGATCCGGTACTCCACCTCCATAGCTCCGCAATGAAGTCTCCTCGCTGTCCAAGTCGAACGCCGGGCTCTAGCGTCGGCTTCATCGGAGAATAGGCGAGCTAGGTCGTCGATGTCCATGCCGAAGATGATCTACGTCGAGGCATCGCTAGATCAAGCTCCACCTTCACCAAGCCATGAAAACTTGTGAAGGAAACACCCTATACTACTTGGCAAGAGGTAGAGGATGAAGAAATAGGAGTTGGGTTCACTTTAGAATTGGATTTCTCACTCATTTTCACATTCCACCATTGTTGGTAGAAAGCTTTCTTCAAGGTTGAAGATGAAGAAGAAGAAGAAAGTCTTATGATAAGTTATGATAAGAATAATCAAAATAGAAAAGAAAATGAATTCTTATCATAACTTTAACCATGGTAAAGTGTAGAGAAATGACTAAGGTTAAAAGAATGGTTAGGGTTAAACTTGAAGACAAAATGGTCATATGGTCAAAGCTTCATGAAGCTTCATCAAGCTTCATGAAAGAAAGAAAGAATGATAACCATTTTGTTTTCTTTTGTCATTTCATTTTAATCCAAATAAAAAGATAAATGAATGGACAAATAAATAGAAACCTTAACCATTTACTTAACCTAAGTTTAATTCGTTACACTAACCAATGTTGCATGCATCATCAAACATGATACAATCAAGTGCACAAAAATATATCGCATATACAATGCGCACATCCGAGTGAGAAAATCCATCTTAAGTGAACCGATACTAGTTAATGCAAAGTAATATATCAAATATATAATTATGCATTAAATCATTAAATCAACACTTGATTTAATGATCCGGTCATATCGCATATAACCGACTAATATCAACAGTAACAACTTATCGAATCAACACTTGATCCGATAACCCGGCTATATCGCATATAACCGATCAATGTCACATATCGCGAGAATCGAATACAGTATCACATACTGGTATCATTCTCGGTCCCGCACATATCTCATATGCACTCCTATTTCGTTTCGCTTGAGCCAGGAAACCTCTGTGTAGGACTCTAAAGACTCGTCAATACGCCGGCAGCAGGTGATGATCATATCAAACACCCACAAGCCGCAAGCGGTCTGCTAAACGTAACGGCCACCCGGGTATTGAGCGATCTGAAGATCGATGAGCAAGCCCGCTCACACTCCTGTGAATCCAACCAGTAACACTACCGTACAGTCCGGTCTGATCGTCTGATATGTCGCATATCTCGCCTAGGGGTGGTAAACGTCAGACCCCAATAGCTCGATAAGTCGTGTCGATATGAGGTCTATAACAACTCGAGAAACTACTAGTAACACTTACCAGTAAATCTCAGCAACCCTGGCCAGCGATTTCCTGTTATAGCCAATCGAACACAACGCAACATCAACCCCCTATACCGGGAGAGACGAATCCCCTCCTATCGCTCATTGCCTCCATGTGATTCGGGACTGTACCCAAAAACCACCGTTTTGCACGCCCTCTTGGACGTGGTAAGATGGAAATCAAAGCACAGTGGGAACCACACAAGACTCTATGACGATCTCGGGTCAACAGACTACTCTGTACCAGTGTCACCAGAGAACTGCCATCTGACGTAAGGTATAATACCATCTGGGAGTTCTCGGCGAGTCCGTCCAGTGTACCCAGTCTCCACTGAGCACCCGTATATCATCTCTGATGTCAAACACTAATGGATATGGGATCATCCATCGTC
Organism: Agapanthus africanus; assembly: GCA_030015575.1. Taxonomy (NCBI): domain Eukaryota; kingdom Viridiplantae; phylum Streptophyta; class Magnoliopsida; order Asparagales; family Amaryllidaceae; genus Agapanthus; species Agapanthus africanus. Next base: position 552,418,321 of record JASDDO010000024.1, on the reverse strand, counting down.
CATCTGTATGGGTCGAGAAGGTATACGCTAGTCTACTCTGGTATATCGATGCCCCGTCTCGATATACCCATGACTAGGGACTTTGAAGGATGTACTTATGAACTACCATGTCCCCACTAGTATGATCCGCATCATAGTCCAAGTAGTCAAGTACACATCCTAAGGGCTTTACCAACATGTAACAGAGAGACAATCAGTGTACACGTTAAGGCAAAGAGTAACCAGATAGCATTCTATCATGTCGAGCAAGAAAGTCCTCCCTATATATGTCCCAGCATCCACTACAATATACATCCTATGTACAGTAATGGCCTCTAGGGCATACATTTAACTAACAATAACAACTACTCTAGGGTTTCGCAACTAACCCAAAGCTAATCAATGAACACCTAATCATAACATGAATAAACATTCTCGTATCATAAAACACCTATATAAACATATATATAAGCTACACTACGGACTGCGGGGGTGCTATACGCCATCCACCCGACTTCTTCCCGTAGATATAAATTTACTCACCTGGTCCTCGCTAGCCGGTGCCGACGTCACCACGCGCTTGTTGTCGTCTCGAAGTCCACATGGGGGTACCTATATGTCACAACGTATCGTTCCGCATAAAAATCCAATTTAAAACCAAAACGATACCTGAATCTCACGTAGGTCAAAGCCTACGGTTATTCTCACAAATCAACCCAAAAACCCTCGACGTCGGCGTACAAACGCCAAACCATCGAGAAAACCCCAAACGCACCAATCGTGGTTTCAAAACTCACTAATTATATAAGAAATAGGTTTTAATTCATCAAAACCATAAAAGTAAACAATTCGTTTTATTTCCCAAATACCTAGTTAGAACAATTTCCCATTTCGGTTCAAAACATGATGTTTTACCCAAACTAAATATTTTAACGATTCTACTGGCCAAAATGCTCACTTAAAAACATAATTAGGTCATACAAATCACCTCCATATTTTTATTTCAACAATTTGTATTTAAACAAAATTTCTAGTTTGCAAGGATAACAATTCTATTAACATTTTTAAAACCAAATTCTCAATTCAACAACTAGCTAGGTTTTGCATAGCTCTAAAGTGTTAAACTACACACTATGTTGCTAATGAGATGATAAAACCCTAACCATATTCAAAATTCTCAATTTTGAATTAATTACCAAAACCTAGTTTACAAATATGTGTGATTTGGACAATTTACATATAACAAGTGCAATTTAATCAACCAAACTAGGTTTTTCATATATTAAGATGTTAAACTAAACATTGCATCCCTAATGATATAATAAAAACCTTAATTGAAAACACAAACCCTTACTATATTTTTCAAAACATTCAATTAAACCCAAATTATTAACTAATTATGCTAGATTTAAAGTATTCAAACAACAATTTAACAAAACGTTAAGATTTATACCTCACAAGATTTGAGATCTAGCATGAAAATCTTGATCTCCAATTTGCTCTCTTTTCATCACAATCCAAGCATGTTAGGCTAAGGAAAAATGGGTAGGAGTTGGATTTTGATTTTGTGAGCTTTTTGTGTTGAATTTTGGGCATTTTGTGAAATTTTTGAGGTGAAATGAGAAGGAGAAGGGGGGGAGGGGCTGTTGCGGCAGGGAGATGGGAGGGTCTCGGCTGAAAGGAGAGGGGGAGAGGTGAGTGAGAGGATGTGGGTGTGGGTGCATGTCAATCAAAGCCCATCCTCCAAGTATCCAATTACCAAAATACATTTCTTTATTGTTGTCTTTACTTTTCTTTGTTTGCTTTGATTTTTTTTTGTGGGGAAATGAGGGGGGACAGCTTGGGGCTGGTGATTTGGGGAGAGGAGAGAGGGTGTGGGTGAGTGTGGGTGAGGAAAAAAGATAAATGTATTACCCCAAACATCCATTTACACTAAATTCACTAAAAAAAGCCTTTTTTCTTCAATAATTTCTAAACCGTTTTGGCAAACGATTTCGTTTCAAAAACCACATGATAAAATTTTGTTTAATGTTTTATGATGCACAAAATTTTTTTCAACTCATTCCAATTTGTAATTTTCCCTAATTAAATATATTAGTGACGGCTTAAAATAATATTAAAATAATTAATTTCGGAAAAATTTTCAGAAAATTTGAAATTTCACCAGTGGGTCAATAAACACCAAATACTAGCAATTATATAGCTAGAATATGTATATTTAATTTTATAATAAAAATATTTGTATTTTGACTTTTTACAGAAAACCCCCTTATTTTACCGTTTTTTTGAAATTTCACCGAAACGATTTTTCAAAACGTTACAATTTTCCCCCCTTAAAGAAATTCGGTCCCCGAATTTAAATTAAAACTCCCCCCAAATACTAAAATATTTCAGCCAAAACCATCAAATCGACGGGGCCCCGAACTTATAAATACATAAACGCATCATAGCGCAATGCATGCGCATGAGTAATGAGTAAATACCTCGAAATTAAAACTCCGTCAAGCATCCCGCAATCATCGGAGTCAAGGTGAAGACACGAATGCCAAATCTCAAGCAAGACCGATATGCTATAAATCGGAACTATACATGTAAATATCAGGAGGAAATGCATGCCAAATCTTTTAAGTTGCTGTGCAATGCACATAACACTGCACAGTGGCGGACGTCTATCATAAGAAAATACTATATACATATATACCCTTGTTTGAAATGTACGTTCCGCCGTTTTGGAAAACAATTTAGAAGGGCTTTCCTTGTTTTAAACGTTTTGCGTCATATCAGACACGTAGGTAAATACTGAGACTATAACTCGCTTTTTGGAATTCCCTTCAATAGCTATCAATGCATGCAAAATACATTCAGGTACTGTCCTCTGACTAGTCCTGCATAGTACGAAAACACATCGCAATTATCATAAAAAAAACGTACTGCTCTATAAGAAATCAATCCCAAAATACGCGTATGAATACTACGTGCGTCTGATGCGCACGACAATCAAAATCCATATACGTGCCATACAAGTGCACAAAAACAAGATCTAAGTGCATCGAGTGTGCACAAAGCATCTGTCATAGGCAACGTGTGTGCCTGACAGCAAGGACAGGTGCGTCTGACACACACGAAGAATCTCGATTTAGTGCATCTGGTGTGCACCAAAATCGTATCTCATAACATGCGCCCAACATGCGCGAAAAACCCCAAATCAGGTGCATCCATCATGCACGAAATCATGAAATCCAATATCAAGCACCGAACATGCGCAAAATCCAATCAAGTGCACAAGGTGCACAAAACAAATATCGAACATCACAATCGAAATCGAAGTCCAGTGCATCTAAGTGCATAAAAGGCGTATCACTGCACTGCAAGCATATATAAACTATACAGAGTGCAGGAACCAAATCGTGTGCGTGCATACGCACAAAATCAACTCAAATGTCTAAAACCGTAAAATCACAAACATGTGAAACCAAATCACGAAAACGATATCAAGTGCAACACTGTGCAAAGATCGTAAATCCTCAATCATCAAAATCAAATCATACGAATAAATCACCCAAAACATCGAAATCAATAATGGCGGAATAGTACCGCTCAAGCGCATCCTCTAAGAATCTCGGGCCAACTGTCGCGGTCACTAGTGGGGCGTCTCGTCGATGATCATAACTCTGGCCTGCTGGTGTGCGTAACAATGACCACTCCTAGGTCAAGGTCTTCACTGTGAATTACCAATCTCTCGGTCCATCGGCTCATCGGCCCTGTCAAGTGTGCTAACGGGGATGATTCCGTTCTGGCACTTCTCTGGTCATCTCTCGGTCAATCATCGCGACCACTCGTAAGACAGTATATCACTGGCGTCGGCCTCTGGCTCTCTAAATGTACGTGACACATCTGATCCTGGGTGCAAGTATCCTTGCAGCAGTGTCCTGGAAGGAATCCTGCTCACGGTCTCTTCCATGTCTCGTCTCTGCCAACTGTCCGGAAGTCATCGTCCTTTCCTATATCTTCATCTTGCTCTGGAACGACTGCATACTTATCGCGACTCCTTCTGGAAGGTAAATTCAAGTACAATGCCTTGGCATGCGTACCGCACCTCTGATGTCGGCTGAGTGGAACGTCGTCTCATCAAGATCTCGTACGAACCTCTTACTCCACTTTTCTCTAACGTCGACTGTTTCGGACTCGTCTCTTCGTGGCTATATGGACTGAGCTCCAACGGCTATCCTCGTATCTGGAGTCTCCCAAGAATGCATCTCACCACCTACAATCCGATTGAAGTCGAACCATTCGATCGATTCGTCGAAACCTCATAATCCCCCAAGAGCTCAACATCTTGGTACAGTTTAATAGTATCGAATATATATACCACAGCATCGGTGGTCCAGCCGTAGAAGGGCAAACCCAAGCCTCACTAATAGCGCTGTGGAACTGCCGCAAACCCGAAGGTTCAAAGGCTTTCACACGGTCATTATGTCGAGTTAGGGTTTCATTCTTCTAGAGGGACCATAGAATTGCCTGCATGTCTTTCCGAATACTTTAAACTTGGAATAATAGGTTTCTGACACTCGATCGCCTCTGTCGACTCTCAACGTCTCCGCGTGAAGTCGTCTCTAGCTAAAATCAATCTATCTGATGACCTCGCATCGGGGTAGCGAACGAACCACACGTCCTAGTCATTCATCCTCGGTGACTAGCGACCTTCTATAATCTCTTAGTACAACTCGTACTGCAATAGCTCCAACATCTGGGGCGATATCTCGTCGTTCGCAGCAATAACTGGCTCACTCGTCTGCACGCTGAACAGCGCCTCAATCATCATGAATAAGCAATGCGCCAACGGTCATCGAAATCTGGCTGGCCTCTATCACTGGCTCAATCCTCTGGTGCAAATCGGCACGTCCGAGTAATCTCATACAGCAATCCACCCAACGCTCGTGGCGCGAAAACACAATGAAAAGACATATCTCTGCAATCGTGTGTCGCCGAAACCATGCCCTGGTCAGTCCTCGTTCTTGACGAGCTCATGCTGACCGCAACTCTAGCCGTAACTCTCCCTGACCGTAATCGTGGCAGCAAAACCATAATTGGTACTGATGAGGCTAGATCAGGATGAATATAATACTGAGTAAAGAAATGTACATCCTAAGACTTCTTAAGTGGAGTAGCGTATCGTAAATATGCCGCGGAACATACCTACGGTACGTCACTCTACTTTAGTCACCTATTCCATCAACCAAGGGTCATCCTACGCTCCGAAGGTAAAACCTAACGCTCTGATACCAACTTTGTCACAACCCGAAAGTACGGAACAGGACCGGCACTTAAACTACGAACGTCTCGAGGCGTACGTAATCTAAGTAAGCCGAAAACCCAGAAAAGTAGTAGAGTGAAGGAAAACCAATTTAAAATCAAGTAGTTTTAATAGCATAAGCCGAGTTATGCAGTTTTAAAAACATCAAGTATTTCCTAAAAATTTCGGCAGAGTCTCCTTTGTAAATACTGGCTTCCAAACGGGATACAACATGAATAGTATACGAAATCAATAAAAAGGCATCCCCAAGCGGGAGCTAGCTCTTCGTCAATCGACGGTCACCACCACACAAGCAATATAATATACAACGCCAAGGACGAGGATCAAAACTCAAAAGAAAACTCAAAACAGCAAGAAATCCGTAGAAATACAACGCGCGACTCTAAGGTCGAAAGAATAAACATCACTGGTCTCTATCTGAGATAAATACAAGTTTGGTTGATGGAACTTCTAGATACAACTGAATAATAATATACAATGTATAATGATGGGTACGATACAAATAAACCCACCTACTAGCAAGTCACCCGAACGAAACTGTACCCACAAAGCCGTAAATAAACCTGTACGGAGAAACCTGCAAGAAACTGGGGCACAACGGGGGTGAGTTGCCAACTCGTGAATAGAAAAACATCTACGAATAAAAATCGCATGTATGACGCAATCCTAGGTCATACGATCAATATATAAAATCCTCAAATAAAACCAGCAGTCTATAACAAAGACTAGGGTAAATATCTAACCCGAGTATAATCTCATATGCCCATGTCAGTGCCTCAGGTAGCAATATATCATGAATGAGGTATGAATGCATGAAAACAGATTACATGTAAATGAAGAAACTGTTTTCATAATTTCGTGAGATTTCCTTTGTATTTTTAAAATGAGGTATCATAAATGAAATCAGCATCAACAGTGTCTAGCATCGGCACAAAACATAAATCTCAAAGTCTCGAAACCTCAGGCTCCGGCTATCCGGACTGGCCTGTATCATCAAATCTCAGTACCTCAATATCTCGAAATTTCAATGTCTCAATCTCAATATCTAGGGCGCCGTCAGTCCAGACCGGCCCCTACCTTCCATCTCAAGACCATGATGGTACCCTCCGGATATCCGACGCGTCGGGTAATATCACCGGTCGGTAGTGCTCCCCTGCCAGGCTCAACGTCAACAACACGGCCTTCTCGTCCCGGGGTACCGTACCGGGCCCACCATGTACCTGAAACGGTTCATCCAACTCCTCGAATCGGGTCTCGAAATCCATCAGCAAACTCATGGTGGACGACTCATACATCATGGGAAAACCGCATTTTTATTTAAAAAGAGAGAAAGCAGTTTATATATGTTTTGTGGTTTTCCTCCAAATCCAAAAAATATCATGGAAATCCGAATCATCAATAGCATGTAAAACCATGAATATAAGCATGAGAATGAATAACAGTATGCATGAAGCGACAAGTAATAACTACAATATCTAAGCTGGCATATAAGGTATGTACACTAATATTATGTCAAACTACTGGCTATCAAGCTAAGTTAAGCAATAATATTTTCTAAGGTGTACGTGACATGGCAATTACCGATGAAGATGTGTGTGAGCCGGTAAGTAGGTGTATGTGGTACATACGCATCATCGGTAATGGTGCTGGTGTCCTAACAGCATAATGTCAACAATGCAATATGAAATAACAATGTAAATATGCGATGCGGAGCGAGCAACCAAAATGAGCGGGAGCTAAATATTAAACAATGGTGCCATTTGAAATAACACGAATCGCGGGGTTTTGAAAATAGGGGCTACGGTGGTTTTTAAGAAAGGATACGTCTTTTGAAATATCCGTAAATCCCTTAACTTATCTTTTAAAATATCCACAATCCGCTAGTTTTGAAATAGGTAGGAGTCTAATCTAATCTAACAACTACACTAAACTATACGGCTAAACTAACAAACTGAACTACAGGTAAGGAAGCCGCCTATCATCTGAGTCGATACATATACATACCTGTATATATACAGTCGGTGATCCCGCCTCAATAATATCATATCCGATACCATATCTATAAGCAGGCATCCCAAGTCAAGAGTGCGGATCAATCATCAATATAACTCGTACGTAAATCCGTCGTACGGCATCCTAAATCTGGGTACGGGTCAATATCACATTCATCATACTATTCACCTGGTATCCTCTTTATCAAATATCATGATCGGGGTACTGATCTATGCCTAGTACAATACTGATACCGCCTAAGTATGCATGCACGTGTGTGAAACACTACGTCAAGGACCCGCTACAACGTCATGTCGTATCTCAAATATGAACCCTGCTATATCACCGATCTCACGGCCTCGAATCAAATCTCATCGACTCATCTTAAATCCCAAGTACTATCCTCATTATCCATGCATGTGTATATGAATGTACATATGCATAGTCCCATACCCAAGCATATATACATATATACACATCCCAATCGGCGCACAAGAAAGTAATGTATGCAAGTCTGTGTGTGCGTATGTGGGTATAACAACTACTCTATGGTTTCGCAACTAACCCAAAGCTAATCCATGAACACCTAATCATAACATGAATAAACATTCTCGTATCAGAAAACACCTATATAAACATATATATATAAGCTACACTGCGGACTGCGGGGGTGCTATACGCCATCCACCCGACTTCTCCCCGTAGATATAAATCTACTCACCTGGTCCTCGCTAGCCGGTGCCTACGTCACCACGCGCTTGTTGTCGTCTCGAAGTCCACATGGGGGTACCTATATGTCACAACGTATCGTTCCGCATAAAAATCCAATTTAAAACCAAAACGATACCTGAATCTCACGTAGGTCAAAGCCTACGGTTATTCTCACAAATCAACTCAAAAACCCTCGACGTCGGCGTACAGACGCCAAACCATCGAGAAAACCCCAAACGCACCAATCGTGGTTTCAAAACTCACTAATTATATACGAAATATGTTTTAATTCATCAAAACCATAAAAGTAAACAATTCTTTTTATTTCCCAAAAACCAAGTTAGCACAATTTCCCATTTCGGTTCAAAACTTGATGTTTTACCCAAACTAAATATTTTAACGATTCTACTGGCCAAAATGCTCACTTAAAAACATAATTAGGTCATACAAATCACCTCCATATTTTTATTTCAACAGTTTGTATTTAAACAAAATTTCTAGTTTGCAAGGATAACAATTCTATTAACATTTTTAAAACCAAATTCTCAATTCAACAACTAGCTAGGTTTTGCATAGCTCTAAAGTGTTAAACTACACACTATGTTGCTAATGAGATGATAAAACCCTAACCATATTCAAAATTCTCAATTTTGAATTAATTACCAAAACCTAGTTTACAAATATGTGTGATTTGGACAATTTACATATAACAAGTGCAATTTAATCAACCAAACTAGGTTTTTCATATATTAAGATGTTAAACTAAACATTGCATCCCTAATGATATAATAAAAACCTTAATTGAAAACACAAACCCTTACTATATTTTTCAAAACATTCAATTAAACCCAAATTATTAACTAATTATGCTAGATTTAAAGTATTCAAACAACAATTTAACAAAAGGTTAAGATTTATACCTCACAAGATTTGAGATCTAGCATGAAAATCTTGACCTCCAATTTTCTCTCTTTTCATCACAATCCAAGCATGTTAGGCTAAGGAAAAATGGGTAGGAGTTGGATTTTGATTTTGTGAGGTTTTTGTGTTGAATTTTGGGCATTTTGTGGAATTTTTGAGGTGAAATGAGAAGGAGAAGAGGGGGGAGGGGCTGTTGTAGCAGGGAGATGGGAGGGTCTCGGCTGAAAGGAGAGGGGGAGAGGTGAGTGAGAGGATGTGGGTGTGGGTGCAAGTCAAACAAAGCCCATCCTCCATGGATCCAATCACCAAAATACATTTCTTTATTGTTTTCTTTACTTTTCTTTGTTTGCTTTGACTTTTTTTGTGGGGAAATGAGGGGGGACAGCTTGGGGCAGCTGATTTGGGGAGAGGAGAGAGGGTGTGGGTGAGTGTGGGTGAGTGTGGGTGAGGAAAAAAGATAAATGTATTACCCCAAACATCCATTTACACTAAATTCATTAAAAAAAGCCTTTTTTCTTCAATAATTTCTAAACCGTTTTGGCAAACGATTTCGTTTCAAAAACCACATGATAAAATTTTGTTTAATGTTTTATGATGCACAAAATTTGTTTCAACTCATTCCAATTTGTAATTTTCCCTAATTAAATATATTAGTGACGGCTTAAAATAATATTAAAATAATTAATTTCGGAAAAATTTTCAGAAAATTTGAAATTTCACCAGTGGGTCAATAAACACCAAATACTAGCAATTATATAGCTAGAATATGTATATTTAATTTTATAATAAAAATATTTGTATTTTGACTTTTTACAGAAAACCCCATTATTTTACCGTTTTTTTGAAATTTCACCGAAACGATTTTTCAAAACATTACAGAAAGGTAGAGAACTTGGAGAAGGTGATAAAGACATAAGGGTTGGAAATGGTGCAATTTTTGCAGCTAAAACCGTCGGGGAATATCACCTTGTATTACCAACGGGTAATACATTGATTCTGAACGAATGCTATTACATGCCGAACCTGATATGCAACATTATATCGGTTTCTTTATTAAGTAAAGAGGGATATAATTTTGTATTACAGGATAATGTTATGAACATTTTCCTGAAACAAAAGTTGGTTGGATCAGGCACGTTGTGCAATGGCATTTATGTTCTAAATCAATCAACAGTTCTGAGTATAACAAACACACACACGAGGAAGAGTTCAGAAATGAACGAATCCTTCTTGTTGCATTGTAGACTTGGTCATATCAATGCGACACGGCTAGCTAAGTTGCATAAGGATGGATATTTGAATCCTTTCGAATTTTCATCTTATGACACTGGTCAGTCATGTCTCAAAGGCAACATGACCAAAACTCCGTTTACGGGACACGGAGAAAGAGTTACGGAACTTTTGGGACTGGTACATAGTGATGTATGCGGTCCCATGTCTACACATGCCAGGAATGGTTTTGCGTACTTCATTACATGCACTGACGATCTCTCTAGATTCGGATATGTGTTCCTGATGAAACACAAATCAGAAGCTTTTATGAAATTTAGAAAATATAAACAAGAACTCGAGAACCAAACCGGGAAAAGTATTAAAATCCTTCGATCTGATCGAGGAGGTGAATACTTGAGCAATGAATTCCTGGACTTCCTAAAAGAGAATGGGATTCTCTCTCAGCTAACTCCTCCATATACACCACAGCACAACGGTGTATCGGAACGGAGGAACCGCACCCTATTAGATATGGTGCGTTCTATGATGAGCACAGCTGAGTTACCTATTTCCTTCTGGGGGTATGCACTGGAAACAGCTGCAGACCTATTGAATATGGTTCCCACCAAATCTGTGCCAACCACTCCATATGAGATATGGAAAGCAAAGAGACCATATCTTAATTATGTTAAGATATAGGGTTGTCCGGCATATGTGAAAATGCAAAATCCGGACAAACTCGGGGCAAGGTCCATTCTGTGTAAGTTTATTAGATATCCCAAACATTCGCGCGGGTATATCTTCTACCACACCGACGAACAAAAGGTGTTTGTTTCTCGACATGCCACCTTTTTAGAAAAGGAATTTCTTGAAAAAGAGATTAGTGGCAAGGAGGTAGAACTGGAAGAGGTTCCAGCAATACAGACTACGACAGAAGATTTGGTAGAACCGGAGGATTCGATAGTTCCCGATGAACCCCAGCCACTCCGCCGATCTAGTAGGGTTCCTCACCCACCTGAAAGATACTATGGTTTTCTCATGGATGGTGGGAGCGAGGATTGCATCATAGAGGATGATGACCCAACTAGCTTCGAGCAGGCCATCACGAGTGGGGACTCAGTGAAATGGCTGGATGCAATACGGTCCGAGATGGAATCCATGTACACCAATAAAGTATGGACTTTGGAAGTTGCTCCTGAAGGGGTAAAACCCATTGGGAGCAAGTGGATCTTCAAGAAAAAACTTGGTGTAGATGGGAAAGTAGAGACTTTCAAAGCTAGACTTGTTGCAAAAGGTTTTCGTCAACGACCAGGTGTCGATTATGACGAAACCTTTTCTCCAGTGGCTATGCTTAAATCCATCCGGATCATTCTTGCCATCGCTGCATATCATGACTACGAAATCTGGCAAATGGATGTTAAGACCGCCTTTCTAAATGGTGGTTTGGAAGAGTGCTTGTACATGACTCAGCCAGAGGGCTTCGTAGACAGTGGGAGCAGCGGAAAGGTGTGCAAGCTGCTTAAATCCATCTATAGGTTAAAGCACGCATCGTGGATTTGGAACATCTGCTTTGACGTCGTTATCAAAGAGTTTGATTTCGTCAAAAACGTAGATGAACCTTGTATATACAAGAAGGTGGCAGAGAGTAAGGTTGTCTTCCTTGTATTGTACGTGGATGACATACTCTTGATAGGAAATGACATTCTTATGCTGCAATCGGTCAAGCTCTTCTTATCACAAAGATTCTCAATGAAAGATCTAGGGGATGCCTCCTACATCTTGGGGATTAAGAGCTATAGAGATAGATCTAAAAGGATACTGGGATTGTCCCAATCCATGTACATTGACACCATACTAAAGAGGTTTAGTATGGAAGAGTCCAAGCGTGGGTTTTTACCCACAATCTCAGGGCTCACTCTCTCCAAAGAGATGTCTCCCAAGACTGATTTGGAGAGAGCTCGCATGCAAGGGATACCCTATGCTTCGGAAGTTGGCTCTATCATGTACGCGATGCTGTGTACCAGACCCGATGTAGCACACTCACTAAGTGTAGTGAGTAGGTATCAAGCTGATCCTGGAGAGAGTCACTGGACAGCTGTGAAGAGCATTCTCAAGTACTTACGAAGGACTAAAGAGATGCTCTTGGTGTATGGTAACGGAGAACTCCAAGTGGAGTCCTTCACCGATTCGAGCTTCCAGAGTGATAAGGATGACTCTAAGTCGCACTTGGGATTTGTCTTTACCTTCTACGGAGGGCGGTTTGCTGGAAGAGTTCCGAGCAGGAAACCGTGGCAGACTCGACGATGGAGGCTGAATACATCGCTGCCAACGATGCTGCCAAAGAGGCTGTCTGGATCAAGAAGTTCATAACTGAACTTGGAGTGGTTCCATCCATTAAGGATCCAATACTTTTGTATTGTGATAACAATGGAGCGGTGGCTTTTGTTGGATATAGTGCCCTCAAATTCAATTATTGGATCGCAGGCACGTGATTGCAATGATTGAGGAAGGACCTATACCGGTAGAACAGTTTTACTCGAGTGGATAGTATACTATCTGAGTTGTCTTTATCATCGTGTACATGCTTTAAGTGACATTGCAGTTCACTGTTAGACGTTGATAGAGAATAGTATGCTACCTGGTTTATCTTTATCATCGTGTACAGCTTTAGGTGACATTACAGATCACTATTACACATTGATAGAGCCCATAGGATTCTTGCTTGACTGCCAGCAGTATGATGGCGATCATATACGTGGCAGTTGGGGTCTATAAGCACATCCTTAAAAGGTCCCTAGTCGTGGGAGTTTCAAGACTGGGCATCGATACTCCATGAGTACACTAGTGTATACGATCGAGACCCCGACGAGGGGCAGTGGCTGGTCTCACAAGCCATTGGTGTCAGTTTGTTCACCTAAGACATATACAAGTGCTCATTGGGTTATGAGTACACCAGACAGGACTCGCCGGGAACATGCTAGTTGGTATTATACCTAGCGTCAGATAGTAGTTCCCTGGTGACATGTGTACAGATTAGTTCATCGACCTGAGATCGTCATTTGTCTCGTGTGAGTTCCCACTGTGCTTTGATTACTAGCCTAGCACGGCTCAAAGGAGTCATGCTAACAGATTTTAGTTGGATACAGTCCCGAGCCATATGGAGGCAGTGAGCGGATCGGCAGGGGTTATGTCTCTCCCGGTATTGGGGGTGAGATCGCGCTGTGTCTAGGAGAGCCATTACACGAAGTCCTTGGTCAAGGCAGGAGATTTACTGGTAGGTATTCCAGTAGTATCTCAGGGTGTTCTGGGCTACACTCCGACATGACTTGTACTGCTATTGGGGGTCTGACGTTACCAGCCCCTAGGCCCGACATGCGATACTCATAGACGAAAGGACTGGACTGTACGGATATTGTCACTGACAGGCTTAGTAGGGTGTCAGGATGCGTTCTCTCATCAGCCTCCCTTTTGGTCAATACCTCGGCAGCCGTTACGCACAGCTAGTACCGCTGACGTGCTAGTGGTTAAATCCACAGCCAGTGTATTGACGAGTCTTTATAGTCCCCCACAGACAGTTTCTCAAGTTTCGGGCAAAACGTTGTAGAGGCCGTATGATATTATGGCAGGGTTCGATCATATACGTGCACTTGTGCACAGATCATGATCGGACGGATCATACTAGTGGGCTTTGGTTTAAGCCGGATACTAGTATTAGATTTGTTAGATTGCTTTCGTCTCATCGCTTTCGCATTCAGTCGGAATGCGAATGCAGGTATGTATATACAGGTGAGGGGTATTCTTGTGATCCGTTACGAGTTTACTTTAGATGATGCCGTTCTTTTTATTGTCATAAACATTTGGGTTAATGTTTATTTTGGTGGAAATTGTGAGTGGATTTCATCATGAGGAGCAATTAATGTGGCATGTTCAATTTGGTGACTCATGGTCTCTTTTTTTGTGAACATGTCATGTTAATTGATGGATGGTTGTGTTGAAATGAGTGGTGGAAAGAGGGAGGGCAGCCATATGAGGGTTGTTTGCTCTTGAGATTATTATGCTAGCTCTCATTCTTTTTATTCCAACACAACAACAAAAGTTCCTCTTCTTCTTCTTCTTCCTCTAGCTCATAACTTCCACCAATGGCATCATCTTCAACCTCTATCCATACACTCTCATGTGTTGAGAATCAATGGATGCTTGAGACAAAGTTATCACACACATTCTCTACTTCACCTTGGACATGTCGGCTAGCAAGCTTCATGTTCGAGTTGCTTCGGATGAAGCGGGAGCCCGTAAAAAGGCTCATTGATGTGGTGCCCTTCCGACGAGGAGACCGGAGATCAGAGATGCCGTGAGGAGCATGGGATGGTGGCCAAAGACCGAAGGACTCGGATCGATCGGTATAGCCACTCTCACTTCTTAGTAGTTAGCTAGTTTAGCGTTAATGGTTCGATCCGGGTGAAAGACTACGATAGCGCCGGTTTCCTAAAAAGTTTTTGTTTCCGCATTTGGCCTCGGATTGACAGCTGAGGCGCTACCGTAGACTTACAGCTTTGGCCAAGGAACCCAGGTCCTATCAGCGATCCAGGCATATTCTGAGGCGGTATCACCTGATCCAGGAGATAGTTGATCACCGGGAGATCGAGGTCAGGAGGGTTGACACGAAGAACAACACAGCGGATCCACTCACAAAGGCCATTCCCCAGATACAGTTTGAGAGACTCTTCGGGATGCTTGGTATGCGATACTACAGCAGCTGGCCCTAGTGCAAGTGGGAGATTGTTAGTTGTATGTATGCCCTAGAGGCCAGTATTGTACAGATGATTTATATTATATTGGATGCTTGGACATATATAGAGAGGACTTTCTTGCTCGACATGATAGTATGCTATCTGGTTGCTCTTTATCATAACATGTATACTTGTCTCTTGATACTGTCTTATGGTTATATGTTGGTAAAGCCCTTAGGATGTGTACTTGACTACCAGGACTATGATGTAGATCATACTAGTGGGGCCATGGTATTCCATAAGTTCATCCTTTAATGTTCCTAGTCGTAGGTGTATCGAGACAAGGCATCGATATACCAGAGTAGACTAGCGTATACGCTTCTCGACCCATGAGATGGGCGATGGATGATCCCATATCCATTGGTGCTTGACATCAGAGATGGTATACGGGTGCTCAGTGGAGACTGGGTACACTGGACGGACTCGTCGAGAACTCCCAGATGGCATTATACCTCACGTCAGATGGCAGTTCTCTGGTGACACTTGTACAGGTTAGTCTGTAGACCCGAGATCGTCATAGTGTCTTGTGTGATTCCCACTGTGCTTTGATTTTGACCTTACCACGTCCAAGAGGGTGTGCAAAATGATGGTTTTTGGGTACAATCCCGAGTCACATGGAGGCAATGAGCGATAGGAGGGGTTTCGTCTCTCCCGGTATTGGGGGTTGATGTTGCGCTGTGCTCGATTGGCCATAACAGGGAAGTCCCTGGCCAGGGCTATTTTAGAGATTTACTGGTAAGTGTTACCAGTAGTTTCTTGACCCGTTATGAGCCTCACATCGGCATGACTTATCGGTTATTGGGGTCTGACGTTTACCACCCCTAGACTTGATATGCGACATATCAGACGAGGAGACCGGACTATACGGCAAGTGTTACCGTCAGGCTTTTGCAGGAGTTGAAGCGGGCTTGCTTGTTGATCTTCTGATCGCTTAATACCCGGGTAGCCGTTACGTCGAGCTTGTACCGCTGACGGCTTGTGGGTGCTTGATGTGATCATCACCTACTGCTGGCGTATTGACGAGTCTTTAGAGTCCTACATAGAGGTTTTACTGGCTCAGGCAAAACGAAATAGGAGCACATATATGATATGTGCGGGACCGAGAATAATGCGTGTATGAGATACCGTATTCTATTCTCGCGACCTTTTGTATCGGTCGGTTATATGTGATATAGCCGGGTTATCGAATCAAGGGTTGATTCGATAAGTCGATACATTGGATGTTAGTCGGTTATATGAGATATAGACGGATTATTAAGTCAAGTGTTGATTTGATAATTTAGTGTATAATTGTATATATGATATACTAATTTACATTAACTAACATTGGTTCACTTAAGCATTTGTTTTTCTCACTTGTGCACAACTTAATATATATGTGATATATATTAAAATGTGTTCTCATTTTGTATCATGGTTGTTGATACATCAAACATGGGTGTGTAAGACATACACCATTCTATTTGTGATAATGGGTTTTATTATTTAAAGTGAAAAAAAATTAGTGGAATATTAGTTGAATGTATGAAGCTAGTGGAAGCTTGTGGATGCTTTGACTAAGTCCATTAGTTTGTTTTACTTAAGATATTTAGTAACCCAACCATCACAATTAGCCATGGTTATGTCTCTATATGAGTTAGTATATGATACTCACTCACCATGGTTCACTCTCTCACTTGATCATTATTCTCATTTTCATTTGTTCATATTCTTCTTCCTTGAGCAAAAGAAAAGCTTACTAGGGTTTTCAAAAGAGAGTGAGATATTGTGAGAAAAGAAATTCTAAAGTGAGCCCACTTCCTATTTCTTCATCCTCTACTAGACTAGCACTTTAGTTTAGGGTGTTTGCTTCACTAATTCTCAAGTAGTGAAATAGAAGCTTGAGATAGCATTCCCTCGACGTAGATTATCTTCGGCCTCGAAGACTTCAAGCAAGGGCGCTCCTTTCGCCTCGTGAAGCCATGCAAGAGTCCGGAAGAACCACGATCGCAGCGAAGGGACAACTACAAGGAGCTTATGAAGTGAAGGACCGATCTGCAAAGGTTGTTTTTCCTTTTTCACTTAGTTAGTAAATGGCTTACTATTTTTCCTTATTGTATTCTAACTAATGATTCTAGTTTAGAGTTCCCTTTTAACAGCAAAATTTTAAGAATGGCATGGACGATGCCTCCTGAAACCTTGCTGCCGTCAATAGGAACCCTACAGCTTTATCTAATCAGGATGTCTTCCACTGCTTCCTCAAATTCTCCTCCAAGCCCAAAAGAAGAATTAGTCGGGATCATCTAAAATCACCCGAGAAGTATACCAACTTATCAGTGGGATCGGGATCCAACTATCATCGAATGATAACCTGATGGAATCCACTCAAGTTATCACACTCCAGAAGGTATGCGCATGCCTGGAAAGTTTCAGTTTCTTTAGAAACTCCTGATGTGATTTATACCCCTATGCTCTTATGATCTTGACGAAGACCAACATATCATAAGTCACATGTCAAGTTCTACCCATCATTGTCCAGGTTAATTTGAACCCACCCATACATACCCTTGACGAAGGCTAAAACAGTAGTACGACTGTCCCAAACCAACGCATCTATTTATGCTACAGAAAAGTAACAAATAGCTACCATACACTATGCCTTGACGAATGCCAACATACATAGCATGAATACTAAGTGTTACCCGTCTGAAATGACGGAGGGCTACGAATGGTTTTTGGCGAAAAACCTTTAACGTAATGAACTTGATATCGTTGAAGGAACAGGATTGCTTTTTACAAATATATAGTAGCGAAAACCTTTGCTAAAGAGGTGACTCCCGATGAAGGGATCTCGGCTCTTTCCTTATAGAATGAGGTGCAGGATATTCTCACTGAATACCGCGATGCAAAGCAAAATGTAATCGACTATAGTGAAGTTATTACCCTGACGTAAACTTATGCCCAAGAGATCACTCCCTGTGAGGGGATCTCGGCTCTTGCCTCATCGAATGAGGTGCTGGATATTCATAATTGAATACCGCTATGCAAAACAAAAGAAAACGTCCTTATAATAACGGCTTTTTGAAAATTTGTTCCAACAACATCGAATAGGTTTGTTTCCTTTGTATTGATCAGAATCAATACAGTCCCATCAAATAATCACACCACAAAAGTATGAAAATATGATGTACGTATATGCCATCCGCATTCGCCACTAGGACCCATCATCACCCGTTAGGTTACTTAACTAACGACAGAGTAGGAACAAGACTAGCGCGGGTGCAAAACATATACAATATCTACTAGTATATATATAACAATATATAATAATCGCTACAGGCATGATAAATACAACATCACAGAAAAGCAATAAGCATCACAAAACAATACAGATAATCTGGGATCCCCGGGTTTCGATTGAGCCGCAACTGAAACCCGACGTTCCCCGGATCGTGTGGATAGCCTGTGCAATGAAAACCTAGACCCCTATAAGCGCGTGTAACATTCTGAAAATTTAGAAATAAATAAATTTAATTAATTAAATAATAAAATGTTAAATTAAAAAGTTATTAAAACCTAATAAGACATTGTCATAAGTAATATGTAAAACAAATTAAATTAAAATTTTAATATGTAACATAGATAAATTATAAGGGTTTTAATGAGAAATTTAGCTTCATTTTAATTAAAATTGTGTTATGCAAATAACATAAGTAGAGAGAGGTGTTTATGAAAAGTTTAGGAAATTGTGCAAATTGGAATTTTTAAGGGAGTAAGTAGAAAAGAGGTTAAATGAGGTTTTGTTCAGAAATTTTATCAAAAGATAAATCAATTTGGAGAAGAAAATTCATTGCCACATCCTTCTTGCATGCACACACACACCCTACACCTCCTCCCTGCATAAAGATGGCACCCTTTGGTCTTTGATGTTAGTTATATGTATGCCCTAGAGACCATTACTATACATAGGATGTATATTGTAGTGGATGCTGGGACATATATAGGGAGGACTTTCTTGCTCGACATGATAGTATGCTATATGGTTGCTCTTTATCTTAACGTGTACACTGATTGTCTCTCTGTTACATGTTGGTAAAGCCCTTAGGATGTGTACTTGACTACCCGGACTATGATGCGGATCATACTAGTGGGGACATGGTAGTCCATAAGTACATCCTTCAAGGTCCCTAGTCGTGGGTGTATCGAGACGGGGCATCGATATACCAGAGTAGACTAGCGTATACCTTCTCGACCCATATAGATGGGCGATGGATGATCCTATATCCATTGGTGTTTGACATCAGAGATCATATACGGGTGCTCAGTGGAGACTGGGTACACTGGACGGACTCGCCGAGAACTCCCAGATGGTATTATACCTCAAGTCAGATGGCAGTTCTCTGGTGACACTGGTACAGAGTAGTCTGTTGACCCGAGATCGTCATAGAGTCTTGTGTGATTCCCACTGTGCTTTGATTTCCACCTTACCACGTCCAAGAGGGCGTGCAAAACGGTGGTTTTTGGGTACAGTCCCGAATCACATGGAGGCAATGAGCTATAGGAGGGGATTTGTCTCTCCCGGTATAGGGAGTTGATGTTGCACTGTGTTCGATTGGCTATAACCGGAAATCCCTAGCCAGGGTTGCTGAGATTTACTGGTAAGTGTTACCAGTAGTTTCTCGAACTATTATAGACCTCATATCGACACAACTTATCGAGCTATTGGGGTCTGACGTTTACCACCCCTAGGCGAGATATGCGACATATCAGACGACGAGACCGGACTGTACGGTAAGTGTTACAGGTTGGATTCACAGGAGTGTGAGCGGGCTTGCTCGTTGATCTTCTGATCGCTCAATACCCGGGTGGCCGTTACGTTTAGCAGACCGCTTGCGGCTTGTGGGTGTTTGATATGATCATCACCTGCTGCCGGTGTATTGACGAGTCTTTAGAGTCCTACATAGAGGTTTCCTGGCTCAAGCGAAAAGAAATAGGAGCGCATATGAGATATGTGCGGGACCGAGAATAATGCGTGTATGTGATACCGTATTCTATTCTCGCGATGAATGTATCGATTGGTTGTATGCGATATAACCTAGTTATCGAATCAAGGATTGTTTCGATAAGTCGATACATTGGATATTAGTCGGTCATATGCGATATGACCGGATCGTTAAATCAAGTGTTGATTTAATGATTTAATGTATAATTATATATTTGATATATTACTTTACATTAACTAGTATTGGTTCACTTAAGATTGATTATCTCACTTGAATGTGCACATTGTATATATGATATATGTTTGTGCACTAGTTTGTATCATGTTTGATGATACATACAAACTTGGGTGTGTGTTTAATTTAAACTATGATTAGGTTAATGGTTAGGGTTTGATTGATTTATTTATTTACTTTATTCATTTTGGCAAAGAATAAAATGGAGGCATGCTTTGTTTTATCCATGAAGCTTCATGAAGCTTTGAAAGTCTTTGCCATTTTGTCTTTTGCCTTAACCTAACCATTAAACCTAAACCCTAGTTCATTCTCTACATGAGTTTATCTCACCCATGGTTGCATTATGATAAGGCATCACTTGATTTTCTATTTGATTAATTCATTATTCATTTTCTTTCTTCTTCATCTTCTTCATGAAGAAGAAAAACCATTGCTAGAAATTTCCAAGTGATGAATCCAAGTGAGAAATCCAAATCCAAAGTGAACCCACTCCCTATTTCTTCATTCTCTACCACTTGCCATGTAGTATAGGGTGTTTTCTTCACAAGTTTCATGACTTGGTGAAGATGGAGCTCGAGTTAGAGTCACCTCGACGTAGAACATCTTCGGCATCGAAGTCAACGACCTAGCCCGATCTTTTCTCCGATGAAACCACCGCGAGAGTCCAAGATTCCGATGGTTGCAGTGGAGGGACGTCATCACTGAGCCAAGGAAGTGGAGGACCGGATCTACAAAGGTTGTATTTTCATTCACTTAGCAATAAAGTTGTTTAATTGCATATTTCACCTATCCTCTAGTTAACGATCGCATTAGGATTCTTAGGAACATGAAAAATTTGATTTTGGCATGGTTGTGTTAGTTGTATGTATGCCCTAGAGGCCAGTATTGTACAGATGATGTATATTATATTGGATGCTTGGACATATATAGAGATGACTTTCTTGCTCGATATGATAGTATGCTATCTGGTTGCTCTTTATCTTAACATGTACACTTGTCTCTTTAAACTGTCTTATAGTTACATGTTGGTAAAGCCCTTAGGATGTGTACTTGACTACCTGGACTATGATAAAGATCATACTAGTGGGGGCATGGTAGTCCATAGGTACATCCTTCAAGGTCCCTAGTCGTGGGTGTATCGAGACGGGGCATCGATATACCAGAGTAGACTAGCGTATACGCCTCTCGACCCATGAGATGGGCGATGGATGATCCCATATCCATTGGTGTTTGACATCAGAGATCGTATACGGGTGCTCAGTGGAGACTGGGTATACTGGACGGACTCGCCGAGAACTCCCAGATGGTATTATACCTCATATCAGATGGCAGTTCTCAGGTGACACTTGTACAGGTTAGTCTGTAGACCCGAGATCGTCATAGAGTCTTGTGTGATTCCCACTGTGCTTTGATCTCCACCTTACCACGTCCATGAGGGCGTGCAAAACGGTGGTCTTTGGGTACAGTCCCGAGTCACATGGAGGCAATGAGCGATAGGAGGGGTTTCGTCTCTCCCGGTATTGGGGGTTGATGTTGCGCTGTGCTTGATTGGCCGTAACAGGGAAGTCCCTGGCCAGGGCTGATCAGAGATTTGCTGGTAAGTGTTACCAGTAGTTTCTCGACCCGTTATGAGCCTCACATCGGCACGACTTATCGGTTATTGGGGTCTGACGTTTACCACCCCTAGACTTGATATGCAATATATCAGACGAACAGACCGGACTGTACGGTAAGTGTTACTGGTTGGATTCACAGGAGTGTGAGCGGGCTAGCTCGTCGATCTTCTGATCGCTCAATACCCGGGTGACCGTTACGTTTAGCAGACCGCTTGCGGCTTGTGGGTGCTTGATATGATCATCATCTGCTACCGGCGTATTGACGAGTCTTTAGAGTCCTACACAGAGGTTTCCTGGCTCAAGAGAAACGAAATAGGAGCGCATATGAGATATGTGCGGGACCGAGAATAATGCGTGTATGTGATACCGCATTTCATTCTCGCGATGAATGTTTCGATTGGTTGTATACGATATGACCTAGTTATCGAATCATTGATTCGATAAATCGATACATTGGATACTAGTCGGTTATGTGCGACATGACCGGATCATTGAATCAAGTGTTGATTTAATGATTTAATGTATAATTATATATTTGATATATTACTTTGCATTAACTAGTATTGGTCCACTTTAAAAGGATTTTCTCACTTGTAGTTCACAAGTTGTATATGTGATATACTTTTGTGCACTACAATGTGTCATGTTTGATGATGCATGTAAATTGGTTTTGTGTTAAGACTTAAACCATGGTTATGATAATAGTTAGGGTTTTGATTTATTTACTTATTTATTTATCTATTCTTTCTTGATAAATAAATAAAAGAAAACAAAATGGTTTCTTTCTTTCATGAAGCTTCATGAAGCTTTGACTAAAGTGACCATTTTGTCTTCATGCTTAACCCTAACCATTCTCACTTGACCATGGTCTATTCTCTACACTTAACCAAGGTTGGAAGATGATAAGTATTGATTTTTATTATTCTTTTAACAAGACTTATCATATTCTATCTTCTTCTTCTTCTTCATCTTCATGAAGAAAACCTTGCCTTCATCAATGGCACCTTGAGAAAAAGAGTGAGAAATCCAATTCTAAAGTGAACCCACCTCCTATTTCTTCATCCTCTACCTCTTGCCAAGTAGTATAGGGTGTTTTCTTCACAAGTTTCACAACTTGGTGAAGTTAGAGCTTGAACTTGTGATGCCTCGACGTAGATCATCATCGGCACGAAGCCGACGACCTTGCCCGCCCATTTCTCCGATCAAGCCGACGATTGAGTCCGGGATTCGAGATGGACAGCGAGAGGATGCCTACGTGGAGCTAAGGAAGTGGAGAAACGGATCTACAAAGGTTGTAGCCTCTCTCCTTTAGTTAAGTTGTTAACTAGTTTCGTATTTCGCCTAAACTCTAGTCAACGATCCGTATTAGGTTTTCTCGGCACCCGTAAAATTTGAAATTGGCATGGTTGATGCCTTGTGAGACCTCTTGGGAGTGCCTAGGAACCCTACAGTGGTATCAGAGCCTAGCTAGAGCCTTAGGCGAAGTCTAGACGATGTTTGAAACCCGATCGAACCGAAACCCTAAAACCCAAAATGCTCTCTGGAAATTTTCTGAAAATTTGGTTTTTTGTCAATTAGAAATATGCAGAAAAATAAGCAGGGTCTTATTTGAATTACTGTGAAATATGAGGGCCTAAATCGATATTTCCACCGCGGAACCGCGGCACGAGCTAGGCATGTGTGTCGGTTCCGCGGCCGTACTGTCCCCTTGTCTGATGATTTCTGCACAGTAACTCATATAATTTAATGCTATATTTTCTGGGTATTTTCATTGTGACTCTACAGATGAGTATTCTGGGGTTGTATTGGGAATCAAAGATTCGATCGGATTTTCAAATTTTGTCTGTGTGGTTTTCCGGAAAATTTTAGAATATGTTAAAAAGTTCGACCGGATATAAATACCCAACTTTTCCCCTGCCGGAAAATTTCCAAGTGTTGGATTTTTCCGTGGTTTAAAGACGTTCTAAGTAGTGCAAGTAACGCGATGGTCCCTCTAGAAGACAACAAACCTTAACTCGATTATGTGACCGTCTTGAACTGCCCTTTGAACCTTCGGGTTTGGGGCAGTACGGCGTGCCACATGTGAGGCGTTGGCTTGACCCTTCTACGGCTGGACCGTTGGTACTGAGGCATGAAGTGAATGTCTTTGAACTTATTTCATGTGTTGAACGGTTTCGGGAAAACTTGGGTGTTCGAATGTTCGATCGGAAAGTTTAATATTTTCTATTTATCCGGAATGGGATACAATAATTGGAATTCACAAACAGTTATGAGATAACTGAATGAATGTTATAAATCTAGCGGTTTAGTCTCACTTCATATTGAAAAGAGTTTTCGATAATGGGACTAAAATGTGGGGTTTATAACTGTTAGGCATGTGATGTCTAAGTATTTCATTTGATTAGGCATGTGATGTCTAAAGAGGTTGCGGATTCCAACTGTTGTAGTTTTACACTTTCTTTTCTGTGACCGTAAGTGTAATATGTGATATCGCCGGTTTCGTTGCTATATGTCAACGACAATTGGGATGCGCATATTTACTTACGTTGATGACATGTGATGTTATGTGTTGCTGGATATGTTATATTGGATTGTCGTGTTCGAATAGCCGGGGGTTTTTATGTGAGATGAGTGTTTTTCATTTTCATTCATGTAAAAACTTGTATGTAATATTCTTTTATTTGGGGCACTTCCAAGTTGCGGAAGTTGTCACCTTTTGTATATTATTTACATTTCCGCATTAGAATAGACCCAAGGAGGGGAGCACAAGTAACCGGGTTCTAGGGTCCAGTGGGAGACCATCTCGAGGAGTCGAGTCCGGGTCTCCTAACCCTAGAATTGGTAGGGTTGCTTGCCGCTCTCGTAGGGGTCTATGGGTGTGGGTTTGGCTGTTCATCACGACCGTGGAATCCGTGTTTTATACTGGCTCGTATTGAAAACACGGACGTCCTAGTATATCCAATGTTTCATATGTTTCTTCTGCTGCGATATCTGTGATGTGATCATGTGATGTTCTGTGGTAGATACAGTATATAGTATATATGATATATTATATAGACGTTACTTATGTTTTACACCCGCACTAGCCCTGCCCTGTTAGTTACCTAACCTAACGGTGCACGAGGGGACATCGAGGCGAATGCGGATGGCATAAGTGTACGTCGTATTTATCTGTGATGTTTAGGTGACTTAAATGATGGGACTTCATTAATGTGATTAATGAATGAAAAGAAACCTAAGATGTTGTAGAATCAAATTTCAAAATAAAACAGGTAGCTACAGTTCTTGCTTTGCATAGCGGTATATATGATATACCCTGCACCTTATTCGATGAGGAAAGGACCGAGATCCCTTCACCGGGAGTGACTCCTTTAGCAATAACTGGCAGATGCTACTCACTCGGTCTGTTTTTGATTGCTTCTATAGTTTCTGCTTTGCACAGTGATATATATGATATATCCCGCACCTCATTCGACGAGGAAAGGGCCGACGATCCCTTCACCGGGAGTGACCCCTTTAGCAAAACTAGAAAAGCCTCATAATCACTCCATTTCAAAACTTCATTTGATTCTACAACGATATCAAGTTCATTACGCTCATGGTTTTCAGAAAAAACCTGCGCAGCCCTCCGTCAATTCAGATATGTAACATTCAGTATTCGTGCTACGGTTGTTTGGCATGCGTCAAGGCGTAGTGTACGGTAGCTGATTATTACTTATCTGTAGCATGAGATGCGATTGGATTAAGGTATTCGTACGGCGTTGTTTGGCATGCGTCAAGGGTCGTACGGGTGGGTTTAATTCGATCACGAATTGTACGGGTTGAACTTGACTAGCGGACTATGGGTTGTTTGACATGCGTCAAGGTCATAGCACGCTAGGGGCAAAATATTATCGGGAATTTCAAGTGTTGAAATTTGCAATGAGATTGCATACCTTCTATGAGATAGTTGGATCCCGATACCCACTGCGAGTAAGAGTTACTCCTGGGAGAGTTTTACACATTGCAATTAGCTGATCAAGTAGGTGTCTAGAAAGGTGTCAACGGGGTTACGCCTCTGGAAAAACGAGGTTTACATTAATTAGGTTCGTGCGAAAGCACGAGGGACCTCCCTCAAAGTACCGACACTGGCCTGGCTGAAAGATTGGCGAACTTGTAGTGTGTAATTAATCCCGGCTCGTCTTTCCTTTTAGGGTTTGAAGGAAGATTTGATAAAAAAACAGTGGGAGCCATCCTGATTAGATAAGATAATAACCAATCTGATCTTGCAAGAGCATACGCTAAAGTGTTTTCTTCTCTCTCTCTCCAGGTAGCGACCATGTCATACCCTAATAAAGATAATAATATGGATGTATTGACCGAACCCGCATGTTATACTGTGCTGGGGAACGTTGGTTCCGTTCTTTCCTATAAGAGTTATAGGACTGAACAGGATATAGGGGAATACCAGGATTCCCATGCCGCCCGAATGAAGAAAGTACATGATGATGCATTTTCTTCGGGTGTGTTCGTTACAGAGAACTGTTTCTCCATTTGCTCTACGTCCTGGGTATTAGATACCGGGTCAGGATCCCATATATGTAATCAATTACATGGGCTTAGGAAAGGTAGAGAACTTGGAGAAGGTGATAAAGACATTAGAGTTGGAAATGGTGCAATTGTTGCAGCTAAGACTGTCAGGGAATATCACCTTGTATTACCAACTGGTAATACATTGGTTCTGAACGAATGCTATTACATGCCGAACCTGATATGCAACATTATATCGGTTTCTTTGTTGAGTAAAGAGGGATATAATTTTGTATTACAGGATAATGTTATGAACATTTTCCGTAACCAAAAGTTGGTTGGATCAGGCACGTTGTGCAATGGCATTTATGTTCTAAATCAATCAACGGTTCTGAGCATAACAAACACACACAAGAGGAAGAGTTCTGAACTGAACGAATCCTTCTTGTGGCACTGTAGACTGGGTCACATCAATGCGACACGGCTGGCTAAGTTGCATAAGGATGGATATTTGAATCCGTTTGAATTTTCATCTTATGACACTTGCCAGTCATGTCTCAAAGGCAAGATGACCAAAACTCCGTTTACGGGACACGGAGAAAGAGTTACTGATCTCTTAGGACTGATACATAGTGATGTATGCGGTCCCATGTCTACACATGCCAGGGATGGTTCTTCGTACTTCATTACATTCACTGACGATCTCTCTAGGTTTGGGTATGTGTTCCTGATGAAACACAAATCAGAAGCTTTTGAGAAATTTAGAGAATATAAACAAGAAGTCGAGAACCAAACCGGAAAAAGTATTAAAATCCTTCGATCTGATCGAGGAGGTGAATACTTGAGCAATGAATTCCTGGACTTCCTAAAAGAGAATGGGATTCTCTCTCAGCTAACTCCTCCATATACACCACAGCACAACGGTGTATCTGAACGGGGAAACCGCACCCTATTAGATATGGTGCGCTCAATGATGAGTACAGCTGAGTTGCCTATTTCCTTCTGGGGATATGCGCTTGAGACAGCCATGGACCTATTGAATAGAGTTCCTACCAAATCAGTGCCTACCACTCCATATGAGATATGGAAAGGGAAGAGACCACAT
This sequence comes from Agapanthus africanus, assembly GCA_030015575.1. NCBI lineage: Eukaryota > Viridiplantae > Streptophyta > Magnoliopsida > Asparagales > Amaryllidaceae > Agapanthus > Agapanthus africanus. The sequence continues at coordinate 552,390,956 of JASDDO010000024.1, read as the reverse complement.
CTTAATTATGTTAAGATATGGGGTTGTCCAGCCTATGTCAAAAGACAAAATCCGGACAAACTCGAGGCAAGATCAGTCTTATGTAAGTTTATAAGATATCCCAAAAATTCACAAGGGTATATCTTCTACCATTCCGAGGAACAAAAGGTGTTTGTTTCTCGACATGCCACTTTCTTAGAAAAAAGTTTTCTTATGAAACAGATAAGTGGCATTGAGGTAGAACTGGAAGAGGTTCCAGCGACACAAACTATAACAGAAGACTTGGTAGAACCAGAGGATTCAGTAGTACCCGACGAACCCCAGCCTCTCCGCCGATCTAGTAGGGTTCCTCGCCAACCTGAGAGATACTACGGTTTTCTCATGGATGGTGGGAGCGAGGATTGCATCATGGAGGATGATGACCCAACTAGCTTCGAGCAGGCCATCACGAGTAGGGACTCAGTGAAATGGCTGGATGCTATGCGGTCCGAGATGGAATCCATGTACACCAACAAAGTATGGACTTTGGATGTTGCTCCTGAAGGGGTAAAACCCATCGGGAGCAAGTGGATCTTCAAGAAAAAACTTGGTGTAGATGGGAAAGTGGAGACTTTCAAAGCTAGACTTGTAGCAAAGGGTTTTCGTCATAGACCAGGTGTGGACTATAACGAAACCTTTTCTCCAGTGGCTATGCTTAAATCCATCCGGATCATGCTTGCCATCGCTGCATATCATGATTACGAAATCTGGCAAATGGATGTTAAGACCGCCTTTCTAAATGGTGATTTAGAAGAGTGCGTGTACATGACTCAGCCAGAGGGCTTCGTAGACAGTGGGAGCAGCGGAAAGGTGTGCAAGCTGCTTAAATCCATTTATGGATTAAAGCAAGCATCGCGGAGTTGGAACATCTGCTTTGACGTCGTTATCAAAGAGTTTGATTTCGTCAAAAATCCAGATGAACCTTGTATCTACAAGAAGGTGGCAGAGAGTAAGGTTGTCTTCCTCGTATTGTACGTGGACGACATACTCTTGATAGGAAATGATATTCCTATGCTGCAATCGGTCAAGCTCTTCTTATCACAAAGATTCTCAATGAAAGATCTTGGTGATGCCTCCTGCATATTGGGAATCAGGATCTATAGAGATAGATCCAAACGGATTTTGGGATTGTCCCAATCCAGGTACGTTGACACCGTACTAAAGAGGTTTAGTATGGAAGAATACAAGCGTGGCAACTTGCCCACGATCTCTGGAGTCACTCTCTCCAAAGAGATGTCTCCCAAGACTGATTTGGAGAGAGCTCGCATGCAAGGGATACCCTATGCTTCAGCTGTAGGCTCTATCATGTATGCGATGCTATGTACCAGACCCGATGTAGCATACTCACTAAGTATAGTGAGCAGGTATCAAGCTGATCCTGGAGAGAGTCACTGGACGGCTGTGAAGAGCATTCTCAAGTGCTTACGAAGGACTAAAGAGATGCTCTTGGTGTATGGTAACGGAGAACTCCAAGTGGAGTCCTTTACCGATTCGAGCTTCCTGAGTGATAAGGACGACTCTAAGTCACAGTCGGGATTTGTCTTTACCCTTTACGGAGGGGCGGTTAGCTGGAAGAGTTCCAAGCAGGAAACCGTGGCAGACTCGACGATGGAGGCTGAATACATCGCTGCCAACGATGCTGCTAAAGAGGCTGTCTGGATCAAGAAGTTCATTACTGAACTTGGAGTGGTTCCATCCATTGAGCATCCAATACCTTTGTATTGCGATAACAATGGAGCGGTGGCTTTGGCCAAGGAACCCAGGTCCCATCAGCGGTCCAGGCATATTCTGAGGCGGTATCACCTGATCCAGGAGATAGTTGATCGCCGGGAGATCGAGGTCAGGAGGGTTGACACGAAGAACAACACGGCGGATCCACTCACGAAGGCCATTCCCCAGATACAGTTTGAGAGACTCTTCGGGATGCTCGGTATGCGATACTACAGCAGCTGGCCCTAGTGCAAGTGGGAGATTGTTAGTTGTATATATGCCCTAGAGGCCAGTATTGTACAGATGATGTATATTATATTGGATGCTTGGACATATATAGAGATGACTTTCTTTCTCGATATGATAGTATGCTATCTGGTTGCTCTTTATCTTAACATGTACACTTGTCTCTTTAAACTGTCTTATAGTTACATGTTGGTAAAGCCCTTAGGATGTGTACTTGACTACCTGGACTATGATAAAGATCATACTAGTGGGGGCATGGTAGTCCATAGGTACATCCTTCAAGGTCCCTAGTCGTGGGTGTATCGAGACGGGGCATCGATATACCAGAGTAGACTAGCGTATACGCTTCTCGACCCATGAGATGGGCGATGGATGATCCCATATCCATTGGTGTTTGACATCAGAGATCATATACGGGTGCTCAGTGGAGACTGGGTACACTGGACGGACTCGCCGAGAACTCCCAGATGGTATTATACCTCACGTCAGATGGCAGTTCTCAGGTGACACTTGTACAGGTTAGTCTGTAGACCCGAGATCGTCATAGAGTCTTGTGTGATTCCCACTGTACTTTGATCTCCACCTTACCACGTCCATGAGGGCATGCAAAACGGTGGTCTTTGGGTACAGTCCCGAGTCACATGGAGGCAATGAGCGATAGGAGAGGTTTCGTCTTTCCCGGTATTGGGGGTTGATGTTGCGCTGTGCTTTATTGGCCGTAACAGGGAAGTCCCTGGCCAGGGCTGATCAGAGATTTGCTGGTAAGTGTTACTAGTAGTTTCTCGACCCGTTATGAGCCTCACATCGGCACGACTTATCGGTTATTAGGGTCTGACGTTTACCACCCCTAGACTTGATATGCGACATATCAGACGAACAGACCGGACTGTACGGTAAGTGTTACTGGTTGGATTCACAGGAGTGTGAGCGGGCTAGCTTGTCGATCTTCTGATCGCTCAATACCCGGGTGGCCGTTACGTTTAGCAGACCGCTTGCGGCTTGTGAGTGCTTGATATGATCATCATCTGCTACCGGCGTATTGACGAGTCTTTAGAGTCCTACACAGAGGTTTCCTGGCTCAAGCGAAACGAAATAGGAGCGCATATGAGATATGTGCGGGACCGAGAATAATGCGTGTATGTGATACTGCATTTCATTCTCGCGATGAATGTTTCGATTGGTTGTATATGATATGACCTAGTTATCGAATCATTGATTCGATAAATCGATACATTGGATACTAGTCGGTTATGTGCGACATGACCGGATCATTGAATCAAGTGTTGATTTAATGATTTAATGTATAATTATATATTTGATATATTACTTTGCATTAACTAGTATTGGTTCACTTTAAAAGGATTTTCTCACTTGTAGTTCACAAGTTGTATATGTGATATACTTTTGTGCACTACAATGTGTCTTGTTTGATGATGCATGTAAATTGGTTTTGTGTTAAGACTTAAACCATGGTTATGATAATAGTTAGGGTTTTGATTTATTTACTTATTTATTTATCTATTCTTTCTTGATAAATAAATAAAAGAAAACAAAATGGTTTCTTTCTTTCATGAAGCTTGATGAAGCTTCATGAAGCTTTGACTAATGTGACCATTTTGTCTTCATGCTTAACCCTAACCATTCTCACTTGACCATGGTCTATTCTCTACACTTAACCAAGGTTGGAAGATGATAAGTATTGATTTTTATTATTCTTTTAACAAGACTTATCATATTCTATCTTCTTCTTCTTCTTCATCTTCATGAAGAAAACCTTGCCTTCATCAATGGCACCTTGAGAAAAAGAGTGAGAAATCCAATTCTAAAGTGAACCCACCTCCTATTTCTTCATCCTCTACCTCTTGCCAAGTAGTATAGGGTGTTTTCTTCACAAGTTTCACAACTTGGTGAAGTTGGAGCTTGAACTTGTGATGCCTCGACGTAGATCATCTTCGGCATGAAGCCGACGACCTAGCCCGCCCATTTCTCCGATCAAGCCGACGATTGAGTCCGGGATTCGAGATGGACAGCGAGAGGATGCCTACGTGGAGCTAAGGAAGTGGAGAAATGGATCTACAAAGGTTGTAGCTTCTCTCCTTTAGTTAAGTTGTTAACTAGTTTCGTATTTCACCTAAACTCTAGTCAACGATCCGTATTAGGTTTTCTCGGCACCCGTAAAATTTGAAATTGGCATGGTTGATGCCTTATGAGACCTCTTGGGAATGCCTAGGAACCCTACAGGTTGATGCCTTGTGGAACCTCTTGAGTGTGCCTAGGAACCCTACAGTGGTATCAGAGCCTAGCTGGAGCCTTAGGCGAAGTGTAGACGAAGTTAGAATGCCGATCGAACCTAGAAACCCTAAATCAAACCACTCTCTGGACATTTTCTGGATTTTTGGATTTTTGTGAATTGAAAATATCCAAAAAAATCAGCAGGGATTTCTAGGGGTTACTGTGAAGCACGTGTCCCCAAGTCGTCTAAACTGCCGCGGAACCGCGGCCCCACCCTGGCATTTACGGCGGTTCCGCGGCCGTATAAGTGAATCTTGTCACTTGCTTTGCACAGTAATGCCCATCTGTACATGCTGTATTTTATTGGAATTTTTAATTGATACTCAACAGTTGAGTTTTTCTGGGTTGTATTGGGAGTTCGTAGATTCGATCGGATTGTCTAATTTTGTCTATGTGTTTTCCGGATATTTTGGAATATGTTAAAAAGTTCGACCGGATATAAATACCCACTTTTTCCCCTACCGGGAAATTTTCAATTGTTGGATTTTTTTGTAGTTTAATGACGTTCTAAGTAGTGCAAGTAACGCGATGGTCCCTCTAGATGACAACAAACCTTATCTCGATTATGTGACCGTCTTGAACTGCCCTTTGAACCTTAGGGTTTGGGGCAGTACGGCGTGCCACATGTGAGGCGTTGGCTTGACCCTTCTACGGCTGGACCGTTAGTACTGTGGTATGAAATGGATGCTTTTAGATTTATTTCATGTGTTGAGTTATTTCGGAAAAACTTGGGTGTTTGATTGTTCGATCGAAAAGTTTAACCTTTTCTATTTATCTGGAATGTGATACAATATTTGGAATTCACAAGTAGTTATGAGATAACTAATATGAATGTTATAAACATAGCACTTTGGTCTCACTTGATCGGTTGCCACGGAATTTTGATGTGATCAAAAGTCCGTCGCAATCACGTAGCGTACGCGGATACTCGCCGGATAAACTTAATAGACAACCATGCCCCATAGCCCCGACCAAGTGACTGTAGGAGAACCCCGTCGCCGAAAGCATCCGTTCGGGTGCTCGCGGCAGCGGTGTTCCGCCTTGGTGCACTTCGTCGACGGCATCCGGGGGTGCGGCCGTCTACTAAAGTTTGCGAAGAGCATTCGATCTCATATCGGGAATCTTGTTGAATTGCCCGACTTGATATTGAAAAGTGTTTTTGATAATGAGACTAAAATGCGGGGCTTATAATCGTTAGGCATGCAATGTCTAAGGAATTCATTTGGTTAGGCATGCGATGTCTAAGAAGGTTGCGGATTCCAACTGTTGTAGTTTTACACTTTCTTTTCTGTGACCGTAAGTGTAATATGTGATATCGCCGGTTTCGTTGCTATATGTCAACGACAATTGGGATACGCATGTTTACTTACGTTGATGACATGTGATGTTATGTGTTGCTGGATATGTTATATTGGATCGTCGTGTTTGAATAGCCGGGGTTTTTTATATGAGATGAGTGTTTTTCATTTTCATTCATGTAAAAACTTGTATGTAATATTCTTTTATTGGGGCACTTCTAGGTTGTGGAAGATGTCACCGTTGATGTATATTATTTACTTTTCCGCACTAGGATAGACCCAAGGAGGAGGGCACAAGTAACCGGGTTCTGGAGTCCAGTGGGAGACCAACTCGAGGAGTCGAGACGGGTCTCCTAACTCTAGAATTGGTAGGGTTGCTTACCGCTCTCGTAGGGGTCTAGGGGTGTGGGTTTGGCTATTCATCGCGACCGTGGAATCCTTGTTTTATACTGGCTCGTATTGAAAACACGGACGTCCTAGTATATCCAATTTTTCATATGATTCTTCTGCTGCAATATCTGTGATGTGATCATTTGATATGATGTGATAGATATTTTATATAGTATATATGATATATTATATAGACGTTACTTATGTTTTACACCCGCGCTAGCCCTGCCCCGCTCTGCCGTTAGTTACCTAACCTAACGGTGCACGAGGGGACATCGAGGCGAATGCGGATGGCATAAGTGTACGTCGTATTTATCTGTGATGTTTAGGTGATTTAAATGATGGGACTTCATTAATATGATTAATGAAAGAAAAGAAACCTAACATGTTGTGGAATCGAATTTTCAAAAACAGGTAGCTACAGTTCTTGCTTTGCATCGCGGTGTTCCTTGTAGAACATCTTGCACCTTATTCGATAAGGAAAGGACCGAGATCCCTTCACCGGGAGTGACTCCTTTAGCAATAACTGGCAGATGCTACAACCCTCGGTTTGTCTTTTGATTGCTTCTATATTTTTTTCTTTGCACAGCGGTATATATGATATATCCTGCACCTTATTCGATGAGGAAAGGGCCGACGATCCCTTCACCGGGAGTGACCCCTTTACCAAAACTAGAAAAGCCTAAAAAACACTCCATTTTAAAATTATTTGATTCTACAACGATATCAATTTCATTACGCAATAGGTTTTCAGAAAAACCTATCGTAGCCCTCCGTCATTTCAGATAAGTAGTAGTTAGTATTCGTGCTGCGTTTGTTGGCCTTTGTCAAGGCGTAGTGTGCGGTAGCTGACTGTTGCTTATCTGCTTATGCATATGATGCAGATTGGGTTAGGGTAGTCATGCGACCTTGTTGGCCTTTGTCAAGGGTCGTGCGGGTGGGTTTAATTCAATCAGGAAATGACGGGTTGAACTTGACTAGCATCCTATGGCTTGTTGGCCTTTGTCAAGGTCATAGGAGGTTAGGGGCAAAAAATTATCGGGAATTTCAAGTGTTGAAATTTGCAATGAGATTGCATACCTTCTATGAGATAGTTGGATCACGATACCCACTGCGAGTAATTGTTACTCCTGGGAGAGTTTTACACATTACAATTAGCCGATCAAGTAGGTGTCTAGAAAGGTGTCAACGAGATTACGCCTCTGGGAAAACGAGGTTTACATTAATTAGGTTCGTGCGAAAGCACGGGGGACCTCCCTCAAAGTACCGACACTGGCCTGGCTGAAAGATTGGCGAACTTGTAGCGTGTAATTAATCCCGGCTAGTCTTTCCTTTTAGGGTTTGAAGGAAGATTTGATAAAAACAGTGGGAGCCATCCTGATTAGATAAAATAATAACCAATCTGATCTTGCAAGAGCATACGCAGAGTGTTTTCTTCTCTCTCTCTCAAGGTAGCGACCATATCACGCCTTAATCAAGATCATAATACGGATGTATTGACCGAACCCGCTTGTTATACTGAGCTGGGGAACGTTGGTCCCGCTCCAACTTATAATTGTTATAAGACAGAGCAGGAAATTGGGGAATACCAGATTTCCCGTGCCGCCCAAACGAAGAAAGTGCATATGATGCATCATCTCCTTCGGGTGTGTTCATTATAAAGAACTGTTTCTCAGTATCCTCTGCGTCTTGGGTATTTGATACCGGATCAGGAACCCAGATATGTAATCTGTTACATAGGGCTACAGAAAGGTAGAGAACTGAGAACGGGTGATAAGTTTTATGAGACAGAAAACGGTGCAAGTGTTGCAGCCAAGTCTGTTGGTCACTGTCACCCTGTATTCCAAATACATTGATTCTGAACAAATGCTATTAGATACCGAACCTGATATACAAAATCATATCAGTCTCTTTATTAGTAAAGAAATGATAAAATTTTGTATTGATGGATAATGTTTTGAACATTTCCTATATCAAAAGTTGATCGGTTCAGGCACGTTATCTAAAAGCATTGATGTTCTAAATCAAACTACAGTTCTTAGTATACGGAACACACACAAGAGGAAGAGTTCAGAAATGAATGGATCCTTCTTGAGGCATTGTAGAATAGGTCATATCAATGCGACCCGACTGTCTGAAATTACATTTAGATGTATATTTAAATTAGTTTGAATTTACATCTTGTGAAACTTGCCAGTCATGTCCCAAAGATTAGATGACCACAGCTCTGTTTATTCGAAGCAGAGAAAGAGTTAGTGTACTCTTGGGATGATACATGTTGATGTATGAAGGTCCCCTGTCTACACATGCCAAGACCGGTTCTTTATACTTCATTACATTCTCTGATGATCTCTTTAGATTCAGACATATGTTCCTGTTAAAACACAAGTCCGAACCATTTGAGATATTCACAGAATATAAGTTAGAAGTAGAGAACCAAAACGGGTATAAGTATTATGTCCTTTGATGTAATCAAGGAGGAGAATACTTGAGAACGGAATTCTTGGACTATTCTAAAGGAGAATGAGATTCTATCTCAGTGTTACTCCTCTGAATACACCACAGCACAACGGTGTATCGGGGCGGAGCAATCACACCCTATATGATATGGTGTGCTCTATCATGAGTACTACTGAGTTTCCTATTTCCTTTTGGGAGTTATGCGCTTGAGAAGCTGCATACCTATGGAATAGGGTTCCAATCAAATCAGTTGCTTAGCACTTCATATGTGATATGAAAAGGGAAGAGCCCATATCTTTAGTTTGTTAAGATTTGGGGTTGTCTGGCCTATGTCTAAAAGCAAAATCCGGACAAGTTCGAGGCAAGGTCAGTTCTGTAGAACTGGAAAGGTTCTAGCTATACAAACTGCAGCTGATGATTTGGTAGAACCAAAGGATTCAGTAGATTCCAACGAACCTCGGCCTCTCCGTCGATCTAGTTGGGTTCCTCACCCACCTGAGAGATACTTCGGTTTCTCTATGACAGTGGGAGCGAGAATTGCATCATGAGATGATGACCCAACTAGTTTCGAGCTGGCCATCAGGAGTGGGACTCTGTAAGAATGGCTAGATGCTTAGCGATCTGAGATGGAATCCTTATACACCAACAAAGTATGGACTTTTGTTGCTTTAGCTGAAGTGTTAAATACCCATCAGGAGCAAGTATATCTTGAGAAGATTACTTGGTATACATGAAAAAGTTGAGACTTTCAAAGCTAGACTTGTTAAAGGTTTGCATCATTGATCAGGTATGGATTATGATGAAACCTTTTCTAAGGAGCTATGCTTAAGTCCATCCAGATCCTACTTGCCACGGCTACATACCATGACTACGATATCTGGTGGTTGGGTGTCATGACTGCTTTTCTAAATGATGATTTGGAAGAGAGCGTCTATAAGTACACAGCCAGAGGGCTTCGTAGACAGTGGGAGCAGCGGAAACGTGTGCAAGGTGCTTTATGTGATAAAGCAGGCATCGCGGAGTTGGAACATCTGTTTTGATGTATTAGTCAAAGAGTTTGATATCATCAAAATGGTAGATGAACCTTGTATAAACAAAAAGGTAGTAGGGAGTATGGTGGTGATCCTCGTAGAGTACGTGGATCACATACTCTTGATAAGAAAGGAGTTTCCTATGCTACGTTCGGTCAATCTCCGCTTATCACAATGATTCTCCATATAGGATCAAGATGATACCTACTATATCCTGGATTTTGGATCTATGAGATAAATCTAATTGGATGTTCGGATACTCACTAGATGTAGTGAGAAGGTATCAATCGATCCTGGGGAGAATCACTGGAAGGGTTCCAGAGTGATAAGGACGACTGAATGTCAGTCACAGGCATTGTCTTTACCCTCAGTGCAGGGACGGTATATTGGAAGAGTTCCAAGCTAAATACTGTGACATTCTAGACGATAAAGGCTGAATACATCGCTACTTAAGATGCTACCAAAGAGGTTGTCTGGGTGTATAGTGGTTCATGAGATGAACTAGGTTCCTACCATTGTGTGACAATGGAAGTGTGGCTTTGGCTCAGGAACCCTGGTCCCATCAGTGACCCAGACATATTCTGAGGCAGCATCACCTGATCATGGAGATGGTTGATCTCCAAGGAGATCAAGGTTAGGAGAGTAGACTCAGAGGACAACACGGCGGATCCACTCACAAATGCCTTTTCCCAGAGAGAGACTTTTAAGGGATGGTTGAGTATGAGATACTACAACCACAGCTATCAGATGGCCCTAGTGCAAGTGGGAGATTGTTAGTTATATGTATGCCCTAGAGGCCATTACTATACATAGGATGTATATTGTAGTGGATGCTGGGACAAATATAGGGAGGTCTTTCTGTTAGTGTATATGCCCTAGAGGCCATTACTGTATCATACTAGTTTGTATATTACTTAATGGAAGCTTGGGATATTCACCTTGTATAAACAATCTTGCTCAATATAGTAGTATGCTACTTGGTTTGTTTCTACTTCAATGTGTACATGTGTTTATTTTGCGATATCACCTATACGCATTAGTGGAGCCCTTAGGATCTTTGCTTGATTACCTGCGTTGTGATGGCAGTCACACTAGTGGGGGCTGGGTAATCTATAAGCACATCCTTATACAGGTCCCTAGTCGCAGGACTATCGAGACAGGGCATCGATACTCCGGAGTAGACTAGCGTATGCGCTTCTCATCCCAGTATGGGAGATGGTCTGTCCCACAGCCATCAATACGTCGTACTGGAGATAGTATACGGGTGCTCGTTGGGTTACGAGTACACTGGACAGGACTCGTCGGGAACTGAAAAGTTGGTATTATACCTATCGTCAGTTATCAGTTCCCAGGTGACATGAGTACAGCTTAGTCCGCTGACTTGACACTGGCACTTCGCCTCGAGTGTGTTCCCACTGCACTTTGATCACTACCCTACCACGGCTCAAAGGAGTCGTGCAAACAGGTAATGGTTGGGTGCAGTCCCGAAGCACTTGGAGGCAGTGACGGTTAGACAGGATTCGTCTCTCCCGGTATTGGGGGTTGACATCGCGCTGTGTCTAGGAGAGCCATTACACGAGTAGTCCCTGGCCAGGGCAAGCGAGATATACTGGTAGGATTCCAGTGTTATCTCAGGGTGTTTTGGGCTTCACTCCGACACGACTTGTACCGCTATTAGGGGACTGACGTTTTACCGCCCCCTAGGCCCGACATGCGATGTATTAGACGAACAGACCGGACTGTACGGAGACTGTCACATTCAGACTCAGTAGGAGTTCAGATGGGGTTCACCTCGTCAGCCTTCTTATCGGCATCTACCTGGGGACCGTTACGCACAGCTAGTGCCGCTTGCGGTCTGTGGTTAAACCCACTGCCAGCGTAGTGTCGAGTCTTTAGAGTCCCACACAGAGGGCTATTCGCCTCTCGGCAAAACAGAGTAGAGGTCGCATGGTTTTGCGACAGGGTTCGTTCTCATCCGCGCACTTGTGCACGTTTGGAGTCCGGACGGATATTACTGGCTGGCTCTGGTTTGAGTCAGATACTGGTATATGTTTTGGGGTTGCTTTTATCTCTCAGTATTCTTGTTCCTCGGAACGAGAATGCAGGTGTGTATGCACAGTTGTTTGAGGCGGAGGAAGAGGTTTTTCATTAGGGTTTCGGAACGGGTGCGTATGCACAGTTGACAGTCGTCTTTTTCCAAACCCTAATGGATTTATGAAATATCAATTAATAATAGTAATTAAATGAAATTGTGTCATGGTTGATTTTGTTGACTTGTTGACCATGGTTGACTTGTTGACCATGGTTGAATGTTTGACCATCATCATTGCTTTGCAAGGATACTCCTTGATTCTAGCTTACATTCATTTAATGAAGTGATGATAATGGTCATTCCAAATACAACCATCAACTATTTCATTTGAATTATTATTATTAATTAGATAATTCTTTTTCCTTTTGTTATGGTTGCAAGAAGGAAAAGAGCTCATTCTATCATATTCATTCTCTCTCCTCACTTCATCTTCTTCTTCCTCAAGCTCAAGGAGAATCCTTCTCATGTGTTGAGAATCCCTCTCCTTAAAAAGAAAACACCCCTTAGACACTCTCTACTCACTCTAGGATCAAAGGTTTAGCAAGCCGAAGATTCTAGTTCTCTCAAAGTTCGAGAAAGAGCACGAAGGTTGAACCCTCAGGTGGATCCATCTTTGACGGAAGAAGGCTACGAGGAAAGAACCATCAACCTCTACTAGGTTTCAAGAAGAAGGAGTTCAAGTTAGGTATAACCACTTTGCCGAGTAGTTAACTCTCCTTTGCATGTTTGCTAGTTTAGTTTAGACATGATCCCGACCTTGTTTAGTCCATGTTGCCCCATGCGCCAAAAATTTGATTTTTATACCGTTTCCGCTTCCCCGTAAGAACCGGGGGTCGCAACGTGGACTTACACTTTCTTGCTCGACATGATAGTATGCTATCTGGTTGCTCTTTATCTTAACGTGTACACTGATTGTCTCTCTGTTACATGTTGGTAAAGCCCTTAGGATGTGTACTTGACTACCTGGACTATGATGCGGATCATACTAGTGGGGACATGGTAGTCCATAAGTACATCCTTCAAGGTCCCTAGTCATGGGTGTATCGAGACGGGGCATCGATATACCAGAGTAGACTAGCGTATACATTCTCGACCCATATAGATGGGCGATGGATGATCCCATATCCATTGGTATTTGACATCAGAGATCATATACGGGTGCTCAGTGGAGACTGGGTACACTGGACGGACTCGCCGAGAACTCCCAGATGGTATTATACCTCACGTCAGATGGCAGTTCTCTGGTGACACTGGTACAGAGTAGTCTGTTGACCCGAGATCGTCATAGAGTCTTGTGTGATTCCCACTGTGCTTTGATTTCCACCTTACCACGTCTAAGAGGGCGTGCAAAACGGTGGTTTTTGGGTACAGTCCCGAATCACATGGAGGCAATGAGCGATAGCAGGGGATTCGTCTCTCCCGGTATAGGGAGTTGATGTTGCACTGTGTTCGATTGGCTATAACCGGAAATCCCTGGCCAGGTTTGCGGAGATTTACTGGCAAGTGTTACCAGTAGTTTCTTGAACTGTTATAGACCTCATATCGACACGACTTATCAAGCTATTGGGGTCTGACCTTTACCACCCCTAGGCGAGATATGCGACATATCAGACGACGAGACCGGACTGTACGGTAAGTGTTACTGGTTGGATTCACAGGAGTGTGAGCGGGCTTGCTCGTTGATCTTCTGATCGCTCAATACCCGGGTGGCCGTTATGTTTAGCAGACCGCTTGCGGCTTGTGGGTGTTTGATATGATCATCACCTGCTGCCGGCGTATTGACGAGTCTTTAGAGTCCTACATAGAGGTTTCCTGGCTCAAGCGAAACGAAATAGGAGCACATATGAGATATGTGCGGGACCGAGAATAATGCGTGTTTGTGATACCGTATTCTATTCTCGCGATGAATGTATCGATTAGTTGTATGCGATATAACCTAGTTATCGAATCGAGGATTGATTCGATAAGTCGATACATTGGATATTAGTCGGTCATATGCGATATGACCAGATCGTTAAATCAAGTGTTGATTTAATGATTTAATGTATAATTATATATTTGATATATTACCTTACATTAACTAGTATTGGTTCACTTAAGATTGATTATCTCACTTGAATGTGCACATTGTATATATGATATATGTTTGTGCACTAGTTTGTATCATGTTTGATGATACATGCAAACTTGGGTGTGTGTTTACTTTAAACTATGATTAGGTTAATGGTTAGGGTTTGATTTATTTATTTATTTACTTTATTCATTTTGGCAAAGAATAAAATGGAGGCATGCTTTGTTTTATCCCTGAAGCTTTGAAAGTCTTTGCCATTTTGTCTTTTGCCTTAACCTAACCATTAAACATAAACCCTAGTTCATTCTCTACATGAGTTTATCTCACCCATGGTTGCATTATGATAAGGTATCACTTGATTTTCTATTTGATTAATTCATTATTCATTTTCTTTCTTCTTCATCTTCTTCATGAAGAAGAAAAACCATTGCTAGAAATTTCCAAGTGATGAATCCAAGTGAGAAATCCAAATCCAAAGTGAACCCACTTCCTATTTCTTCACCCTCTACCACTTGCCATGTAGTATAGGGTGTTTTCTTCACAAGTTTCATGACTTGGTGAAGATGGAGCTCGAGTTAGAGTCGCCTCGACGTAGATCATCTTCGGCATCGTAGTCAACGACCTAGCCCGATCTTTTCTCCGATGAAACCACCGCGAGAGTCCAGGATTCCGATGGTTGCAGCGGAGGGACGTCATCACGGAGCCAAGGAAGTGGAGGACCGGATCTACAAAGGTTGTATTTCCATTCACTTAGCAATAAAGTTGTTTAATTGCATCTTTCGCCTATTCTCTAGTTAACGATCGCATTAGCATTCTTAGGCACATGAAAAATTTGATTTTGGCATGGTTGATGCCTTGTGGAACCTCTTGAATGTGCCTAGGAACCCTACATTTGACACCTCCTCCTCCACCTCATTCTTCCCTTTATCACATATATATATCATGTATTCAGATCTGTAGCAAATTTAAAATCTGAAATTTTACAAAGAAAAAGAAAACCAAACCAAAACAAAGAAGAACAAGAGAAAGGAGAAGAAAAGAGCTAAGTCTAGGATTTCCTCACCATCAAGTTAGGACTAGGAGTTTGTGCATCTTGGAGGGAGCTCTTCCAGCGACATCCTCAGTAGGTAAAATTCTTAATTTAGTAGATTTTGTTTTGAAAATTTTAAAATTTAGGAAGTCCTATATCCATAATATTGTATTTTAGGCAAAACTAAACGCTGTTGTAATCTGCTATAGTTTAGATAAATATCAACTTAACCAAACAGTGCCAAAATATTGTATGTTGAACCTAGAACAAACCATAGGAGCACGAACCCAAGGGGCTCGGATTTGGCTGGCGACCAACAATAGAATTCCGACGTCGCCGGATTTTTGAAGAGGTTTGGTGTTTTGGCTTTTTGGTTAGGTCTCTGTGTTGATGTTTGGTTATTTTGGTATTGTTTAATCAAGTTAGTTTAACTGTATATAAAATCTGGGAACTAATATCGGAAAAGAGATCAAAATTCTAACTTACGACAAGGGTAAAACGTAACGCGTTCTGTTTTCAGTCGTGATGCAGCGTTGGGTTAAATTTCAGTGAGGATAAGTGTTAGATCGGTTGCAATAGTCGTATGTAATGTAATTAGCACGTACAACTTGTGTTTTCTTGATTGTTGCTATATCGGAATGTAGTCGTTTTCTTATACAAGTTATTTAAATGTTAGATTTGAGTGCGGGAATTTCGGAAGCCGCAAGGAAAGGAAAAGAATTGGCGATTCCTGAGTAGTTACGACGTATTCCGGTGAGTAGATTTACATCTACGGGGGAAATCGGGTGGATGGCGTATAGCACCCCGCAACCTTATAACTATTATTATGATATCTAGTTAAGTTTAGCTTTTCTTCAAAGTATCGATATAGTATTGCATCTTGTATGCCCTCCATTTGCATAAAGTCTCATATGTAGTTTTTAAATGAGATATACGTGATATTTGGTCCGTACGATATGGATTTGTATGAGGGATCATGCCGTAATTGAGATGATATGGATATAGCTATATGATGAGATATAATACAAGGGTTAATACGTATTGGAAATGATGAAATTGTATGCCGAATGATGGCCAATTTATCCTTTGACTCGTAGAGTTAGGTAATATTCTGTTTTAGGATGTAATGCTTGTGTGGGCTATATTCTTCTAAAAACTATGATTCTTTGCCTTTTCATAAAATACTAGGATGCGGTGCCGATTTTCAAAACAAATATCCATTTTAAATCTAGGGCGGCTTCCTTATTTCAAACTTAACGTTTCGTTTCATTTCTAAAGATAATGGTATAGCTCATAGAAAGTGATTACAATAATTGTGCTTAAATTAATTTATAGATTTGCATTATATTATCAATATTATACGTTTCTATGATATGCACACTCTGATAGAACACTGCACAAAAACCAATGATTTCCATGCTGCACAAGCACGTAAATATATGTTACACTACACCTCATTGGTACTGCCATGTCACTGTAGAATCATTCTGTTATATATGTGTTAATATATAGGTTGTTACACCGTAGAACACTTGCACAAACACTAATGATTTCCATGTTGCACAAGCACAGACGCGTATGCTACACTACACATCATTAATAGTGCCATGACACATTAGAATTGAAATCATTATGTTATGTGATTTGAGTACGTAGTCTTTTCCTATTCATGTTGTAGTACTAGATGCTGTATTTGATTTCTTGGGATTTCTGGGTATTTTACTCATGATGATATATGTCGGTGGTATGGGACAATGTTATATATATCTATATATACTATATCATCAATACAATCTATGCAATTATTCTTATTCCTTACTTGATATTTTGATATGATGAGTAAAACGTCCACCATAAGTTTTGTGTTTTCTGGTTTTATTCCGGACCGAGTGGGGGAGATATACGGTCGCGGATTTTTACGTTATCCAGACTGAGTGGGGGAGATATACAGTTGGATACATGGTGGACCCGGTCGAGACCGAGGGGCATGATAGCCGCATTGAGGCGGGGGAGCCAAGCGAGGATACTCGATACCGGAGATAGAATTGAGCACGGCAGATATTCAGGGGATACTGACCGGAGATTGAGATGAGCATGGCAGCTATCCAGGGGATACTGAGCGAGGTTCGATTAGGTACGGAAGATATCCAGGGGATACTGATCGTAGCCAGGATATCAGGTGGCGATCATCTGTTGAGATGGTGTCGACGGTATCTGCATTTACGTGTCGATGCTGGACACGAGAGATTTTGGATTTCGATGTCGATGCCGGACATCTATATGTATTGATACGATCATTATCATGGCGTACACTGTTAGATATTATTTATTGGATTCCACCAGGACTGATCCGGGGGACAGTACCTGCATATGTTTGTACAGACATTCATAGACAAAAAGGGAATTCCAATACGAATTTTGACTCATATGACATTGAGATATTCTACTTGGGATTGCATGATAGTTAGTGTTGCACATATGCATATCATATGGTATATCGGTACAGATTATGATAAGATTATACTTATGACCTAGGTATCGTCATGTATCTCGATTTCTACCTTTAAATGTACTTTTATTCACTGAGTTGGAAACTCATCCCCGTTGTGCCACAATTTCTTGCAGGTTTCACCGCTTGGATTATCAGCGGCTTGGACACACATTCTTTTTTCGGGGATTGATTGGTGAGTGGGTTATAGTTGTGTTATACACACTCTTGATTATCCATATATTCTTGCATCTAGTGGAAACACCATCAACTTAGAAGTGGTATATTATGAACTTAGAAACAAGACTTAGAGTTTATGTGTGGTGATGTTGCACTCTTTGGAGTCGACTTCTGATTTAGGTTAATTGGTTGCTCCATTGTTTGGACATGGAGACTAGCTTCCGTTGGGATGCTATTTTATTATGTTGTATCGGGTTTTATTAAAATACAAAGGAGTTAATGTTAAGTTTTCAAAACGTCATAAATGTTTTTCAACATACTTAGTTAATTCTAGATGTTATTTTAAAGGGATTTTATCGGATGATTATTTAAACCTCACCTCAAATATTTTCAAAAAGGGTTTATATTCCGGGTTTCGGCTTACTTAGATTGCGTCGATGTCTTTTGATGTCACGTGTTTTAAGTGCCAGTCACATGCCACTTTTGGGTCGTGACAAAGTTGGTATCAGAACGTTTGGTTTAACCTTTGTTCGAGTTTAGGTTGACTATATGGAGTCTGGGAATACATTTTGTTACCTGGACTTAACCTTATAGGACATAGACTTGACTTTGGGGGTCTTATACTCGAACTTTCGTTATATAGGATGACCTTTGTTGATGGAGTAGGTACTAAGTAGAGTGACATACCGTACATATGTTCCGCGGCATATTTACGATATGATACTCCGCCTAAGATACCTTAGGATTTATATCTTGAGATCTTCTTTCTATTCCTTCCGTTGATCTATCTTCGTCAGTGCATGATTGGTTGTTCGATAACCATGTTATGAGGGCCGAGAGGCTACATTTAGAGATACGGTCATAGCAGACTTGTCTGGGACAAGGACTGACTGGGGTGACTTTTCGATGATATAGAGACACGTCGTTTATTCATGTATGATCAAGTTCAAATAGTGGAGCAAGTTTCTTTGGGATCCGCACCAGATGGTAGAGTCATTGTTAGAGATCAGACAGACTTGAGACGTGAAGTTTTTCTTCTCTCTGAAAATCATGGTGTCGCGTACTGTTTAGACAGCGGTAACAATCATTGCTAAGGTTATCAAGATGTTGCTTCCCGAGTTCATGAAGTTAAATGGTTGACGACGTTACCAGTATAGATGGATCAGCAGGATTCATAGCCGTTCAGATGTGAGATGGTTAGGATTTTTAATCCGTTGTGGCGCTTCGATACGAGATCGGTGAAATTGATGTACTTTTTCGATGGAGTTTGTTCAGACCAGGTGCAAGTAGTTCAAGAAGGAGATCGTGTAGTAAGCTTTCCTCCGACAAGTTGGGACGAGTCTTCGAAGGAGAGATTAGCCAGATTTCTCTACAGGGTATCAGAAGTAACGGATTGCTAAATTCTCCAAATGTGCTTTCTGGCTGGATAGTGTAGATTTCTTGGCTCACGTAGTTGCAAGAGATGGGATACGTGTGGACCCAAAGAAGATAGAAGCGGTACAGCACTGGCCTAGACCTGTGTCAGTTTCTGATGTTCGAAGTTTCTTGGGTCTGGCCGGTTATTACAGATGTTTTGTGCAGGATTTTTCTCGGATCGCTGCACTGTTGATCGGATTGACTAGGAAGGAAGTTCCATTTCTTTGGACAGATGCATGCGAGCAGAGTTTCCAGTAGTTGAAGACTCGCGTGACGACTGCACCTGTCTTATCGTTACCTTCCGGGTCAAGTGGTTTCGTGGTATATTGTGATACCTCTCGAGTGGGTTTAGGCTGTGTATTGATGAAGCACGGCAGGGTTGTAGCTTATGCTTCTCGGCAGTTGAAGAGGCATGAGCAGAACTACCCCATTCATGATTTGGAGATGGCTGCAGTAGTTTTCGCACTAAAGATTTGGAGGCATTACTTGTACGGCGAGTCGTGCCAAATCTTCACAGATCATAAAAGCTTAAAGTATATTTTCAGCAGAGGGATCTGAATCTAAGGCAGCGTAGATGGATGGAACTCGTGAAGGATTACGATTGTGAGATCTTGAATCATCCAGGCAAAGCAAATGTTGTAGCAGATGCTTTGAGTCAGAGACCTGTAGGTAGCCTATCTCATTTGCGCACCTTGCAGAGACAGTATTCTACAAACTGGCAGATTTTATGTGATAGTCGTATACAGTTTGAGTTCACCCCAACAGGACGACAGTTAGCACATGTTCGCACCCGACCTCAGTTATTGGATCGTATCCGAGAGACTCAACCCCCAGATGCTCGTATATCGGAGATTATGGATCAGGTTAGGCAGGGCAGAGAGTCGGAGTTCATGATAGATGACCATGGAGTATTACGTTTTGGGACTCGTCTTTGTGTGCCAGATTCAGATGGACTGAGATGTGAGATCTTAGAGGAGGCCCATAGATCAGCATATAGTATTCATCCTGGTTCCACCAAGATGTATCATGACTTGAGGGATGTTTATTGGTGGGAAGGAATGAAGAGGAACGTTGCGGAGTTTGTTTCGAGATGCTTGGCTTGTCAGCAAGTCAAGGCAGAGCACCAGAGGCCAGCTGGAGAATTGCAGCTCTTACCCATCCGGAGTGGAAATGGGAACAGATTTCCATGGATTTCATGGTGGGTCTACCCAGGACTATCAGAGGTATGATTTCATCTGGGTGATTATAGATAGACTGACAAGGGCAGCTCACTTTCTACCAGTGAAGACGACATATGGGTTTACGCAGTATGCACAGATTTATATCGACGAGATTGTCCGATTGCATGAAGTTCTGACGAGCATAGTGTCAGATAGGGGTACCCAGTTTACCAGCAGGCTATGGCAGAAACTTCAAGAAGCTCTTGGTACCCGATTGAGTTTTAGCACGGCTTTCCACCCACAGACGGATGGTCAGTCAAAGCGGACCATTCAGACGCTAGAAGTTATGCTTCGAGCTTGCAGCCTTGATTTTGGTGGTAGTTGAGATCGTCACTTACCTTTGATAGAATTCTTATACAACAACAGTTTCAGGAGACGATCCAGATGGCACCCTTTGAAGCTTTGTATGGGAGGAAATGTCGATCACCCGTTTGCTGGACGGAACTGAGTGAGAGTAGCATTTTGGGACCACAGATAGTACACGAGACTACGAAAAAGGTTCAGCTGATACGAGACAGAATGAGAGCGTCCCAGTGCAGACAGAAATCAAATGCAGATCGACGACGTCGTAGACTCGAGTTTGATATGGGAGATCATGTGTTCCTTCATGTGTCTCCGATGAAAGGTGTGATGCATTTCGGGAAAAAGGGGAAGCTCAGCCCCAGATATGTCGGACCTTATGAGATTTTGGAGAGAGTGGGTATTGTAGCTTATCATTTAGCACTTCCACCGAGTTTTCCCGATATGCATCCAGTGTTTCACGTATCGATGCTTCTCAAGTATCTTCACGATCCTTCTCACGCGATCCAGCATTCAGACCTTACAGCTTGAGCTGGATTTATCCTACACAGTGCAGCCAGTCGCTATTCTAGACAGGCAGGTAAAGAAACTGAGATCGAGGGTACTTCCATCTGTAAAGGTTCTTTGGCAAGGAACGAATCGCGAAGAGATTACTTGGGAGACCGAGAATGCAATGCGAAAGAAATTTCCACAGCTTTTCGAAGGTACATCTAGTTCAGTTTAAATTCGGGGACCGAATTTTCTTAAGGGGGAATATTGTAACATTCTGAAAATTTAGAAATAAATAAATTTAATTAATTAAATAATAAAATGTTAAATTAAAAAGTTATTAAAACCAAATAAGACATTGTCATAAGTAGTATGTAAAACAAATTAAATTAAAATTTTAATATGTAACATAAATAAATTATACGGGTTTTAATGAGAAATTTAGCTTCATTTTAATTAAAATGGTGTTATGCAAATAACATAACTAGTGAGGGGTGTTTATGAAAAGTTTTGGAAATTGTGCAAATTGGAGTTCATAAGGGAGTAAGCAGAAAAGAGGTTAAATGTGTTGGATATAGTGCCCTCAGAGTCAATTATTGGATCATAGGCACGTGATTGCAATGATTGAGGGAGGATCTATACCGGTAGGACAGTCTTACTCAAGATGATAGTATGCTATCTGGTTTATCTTTATCATCGTGTACTGCTTTAGGTGACCTTACCGGTCACTATTGCACGTTGATAGATCCCATAGGATTCTTGCTTGACGGCCAGCAGTATGATGGCGATCATATACGTGGGAGCTGGGGTCTATAAGCACATCCTTAAAAAGGTCCCTAGTCGTGGAGTTTTCGAGACAGGGCATCGATACTCCAGAGTAGACTAGTGTATACAGTCGAGACCCCGACGAGCGGCGGTGGCCGGTCTCACAAGCCATTGGTATCAGTTGGTTCACCTAAGATGTATACAGGTGCTCATTTGGTTATGAGTACACCGGACAGGACTCGCCGAGAACATGCTAGTTGGTATTATACATGACGTCAGATAGCAGTTCCCTGGTGACATGTGTACAGGTTAGTTCATCGACCTGAGATCGTCATTTGTCTCGTGTGAGTTCCCACTGTGCTTTGATTACTACCCTACCACGGCTCAAAGGAGTTGTGCAAACAGATTTTAGTTGGGTACAGTCCCGAGCCACATGGAGGCAGTGAGCGGATCGGCAGGGGTTCGTCTCTCCCGGTATTGGGGGTGAGGTCGCGCTGTGTCTAGGAGAGCCATTACACGAAGTCCTTGGCCAAGGCAGGAGATTTACTAGTAGATATTCTAGTAGTATCTCAGGGTGTTCTGGGCTACACTCCGACACGACTTGTACCGCTTTTGGGGGTCTGACTTTTACCAACCCCCTAGGCCCGCCATGCGATGCTCATAGACGAACGGACCGGACTGTACGGATATTGTCACTGACAGGCTCAGTAGGGTGTCAGGATGAGTTCGCTCATCGACTTCCCTTTTGGTCAATACCTGGTAGCCCATTACGTATAGTTAGTACCTCTGACGTGCTAGTGGTTAAATCCACAACCAAAGTATTGACGAGTATTTAGAGTCCCCCACAGACAGTTTCTCAAGTTTCGGGCGAAACGTTGTAGAGGCCGTATGATATATGGCAGGGTTCGATCTTATACGTGCGGTATTGCATGGATCATGATCGGACGGATCATACTAGTGGGCTTTGGTTTAAGCCGGATCCTAGTATTAGATTTGTTGGATTACTTTAGTTTCATCGCATTCGCATTCAGTCGGAATGCGGATGCAGGTATGTATATACAGGTGAGGGGTATCCTTGTGATTCGTCACGAGTTTACTTCAGATGTTGCCGGATCTTTTTGTTGGACCAAACATTTGGATTAATGTTTGGATGGTGGAAATAACGAGCTAGAATTCAACATGGGGTGCATTAAATGTGGCATATGCAATCTAGTGACTCATGGTATCATTATTTGTGCAAATGTCACATTTTATGATTGATTTAATGTGTTGAATTGATAAGAGGAGAGAGAGGGGCAGCCAGGTTAATGTTGTGAGATCTTGTATTATTTCCACTCTCTCTCATATTATCATTCCAACATCATAAAAGAAAAGAAAGAGAAACATTTTCTTCTTCCTCTTTCTCCTCTAGCTCTTTATCTCCATCAATGGCAACATCTCTAACCTCCATCCAAGCCATGGATGCAAGAGACAAAGTGATCACAAACATTCTCTACAATACCTTGGACACGTCGGCTAGCACACTTCGTGCCCGAGTTGCCTCGGATGAAGCGGGAGCCCATAAAAAGACTCGTAGATGTGGTACCCT
Source organism: Agapanthus africanus (assembly GCA_030015575.1). Classification (NCBI taxonomy): domain Eukaryota; kingdom Viridiplantae; phylum Streptophyta; class Magnoliopsida; order Asparagales; family Amaryllidaceae; genus Agapanthus; species Agapanthus africanus. The sequence continues at coordinate 552,367,872 of JASDDO010000024.1, read as the reverse complement.
TTCCGACGAGGAGATCAAGACCCGAGATGCCGCGAGGAGCTTTGGATGGTGGCCAAGACCGAAGGACACGGATCGATCGGTATAGCTTTCCAACCCTTTCTCTAGTTGCTAGTTGTGGGTTAATGGTTCGATCCGGGTTTTAAGTATACGATAGCGCCGGTTTTCAAGTTAAGAAAAATTTTCATTTCCGCATTTTGGCCTCGGAAAGACAGTCGGAGCGCTCCCGTAGTCTTACATGGTATCAGAGACATGCCATTAACCTTTCCTAGCTTGTTCTAGCGTGTTTAGAACTTCGATCGGACGAAATTTTCAAAAACCGCGTTTCCAAGTCACAGTTTCTGTCGAAATTTTTCTGTTGTCAAAAAATTATTTGGTGTGCTGCAGAAAAACAGGCAGGGTTTTTAAAGATTTCTGAGAAAATTTGGTACATTGATTGCACTGTAGCGCGGCGGAACCGCGGCCGTACCCACGTTTTGGCCGCGGTTCCGCGGCCGTACTGTAGCAACACTGCACCAAATTTCTTCAGTTGGTCTCTGACTTGGAAAAGGGGTTTCTGGTAATTTTATTTTGGGCCCAGATTTATTTGAGTACTGGGTATTATGCTTGGGGCCTACTTTGGGAAATTTTGTCGAACAAAAATTTTAAACATGTTAGTTCACAGTATTTACATTATATCTGCGACCGTGAATGTCATTTGATCGGTAAATCCTGTCTAATTGCTATAGTTCTTTTAGACGGATTTGCCAACATGACATTCACGTTGATGTTCTGTGTTGTACTGTGATGTTGCGGATTTGTCGTGGTGGATAGCCTGGATGCAATGTTAGTACAGCTTGGTTGTATTTGTACATTTGATATTGCGGGGCGAGCGTCCGACATGTGGACTGCCGTCACTGCCTGTTTGTATATTATTCTTTTGGGGCACGACCGGGCTGAGGTCAATGTACCCGTTGTATATATTTTACTTTCTGTACTAGAATTACCCCGCGGTGGGGTGCACGGGTAGCCGGGTTCTAGAGGGCAACGGGCCCGCATTTCATGGCTTTGAGACGGAGGGGGATTCACTCTAAAATTGGCAGGCTATTCGCCGCACTCGTAGGAGGTACCGGTTGACCCAAGGAGGGGTGCTCAAGTTACCGGATTCCGTGAAGTGCTGGGTGGTCCATTCACGTTGTTGAAGGGGGCTGCCTCACTTCAGGTTTTGGTGGGTAACTTGCCGCGCCCGTAGGGGTCTAGGATCTCATTGCACAGGCTATCCACACGACCAGGGGAACATCGGGTTTCAGTAGCGGCTCTATGAAACCTGGGGATCCCAGATTATCTGTATTGTTCTGTGATGCTTATTACATTTCTGTGATGTTGCATTTTATCACGCCATGAGCAATTATTCTATATTGATATATATACTAGTAGATGTTGTATATGTTTTACACCCGCGCTAGTCCAGTCCCCGCTCTGTCATTAGTTAAGTAACCTAACGGGTGATGACGGGACCCAGTGGCGAATGCGGATGGCATATACGTACATTGTATTTTCGTTCTTTTGTGGTGTGATTAATTGACGGGACTGCATTGATTCGGATCAATGCAAGCTAAACAAACCTAATATGATGTTGTTGGAACATTTTTCAATAAAAAGCTGTTATTGCAAGGACGTTCTCTTTTGTTTTGCACAGTGGTATTCGGTTACGAATATCCAGCACCTCAGTCGACGAGGCAAGGGCCGAGATCCCTTCACCGGGAGTGACCCCTTGGAAAGAAGTTTGCGTCAGGGTAATTACTTCACTATAGCCGATTGCCTTTTGCTTTGCATCGTGGTATTCAGTTGGAATATCCTGCACCTCATTCTACGGGGAAAGAGCTGAGATCCCTTCACCGGGAGTGACCTCTTTAGCAAAGGTTTTCGTCACTATATTTTTATAAAAAGCTATGCAGTTCCTTCAACGATATCATGTTCATTACGCTAAAAGTTTTTCGCCAAAAACTAGGCGTAGTCCTCCGTCATTTCTTACAAGTATTAGTTAGTATTCGTGCTGCGTTTGTTGACTGTGTCAAGGCGTAGTGTGCGGTAGCTAAGTAGTGTTTGTTTGTGGCATATTAATGGGATTGGTTAGGACAGTCGTGCGGCCTTGTTGACTGTGTCAAGGGCTTGTACGGGTGGGTTTAATGCAATACAGGATAATGACGGGTTAAACTTGACTAGGACTCTTTGATTTGTTGACTGTGTCAAGGTCACTTGGGTCCTAGGGGTAAAAATCACATCGGGAGTTTCTAAGGAAACTGAAACTTGCCAGGCATGCGCATACCTTCTGAAGTGTGATAACATGACTGGATTCCATCATGTTATCATGCGATGATAGTTAATCCCGATTCCCACTCATGAGTTGGTTTACTCCTCGGCTGATCCCGACTAATTCTTCTTTCAGGTTTGGAGGAGAGTTTGACGATACAGTGGGAGGTTTCCTGATTAGATAAAGTGATAACCATTCTGATCTAGGTTAGAGCGCACAAAGAGTGTTTCTTTTCTCTCTCTGTTTGGCAGCGACCATGGCCCGATCCTTGACTATAACTCAGTGACCAAGTTAACCGAACCTTTTTAAAATACTGACTTTTGGATTGTCAGAGTTGCATACCTCATTGCCACTCCTACTTTTACCCTTTTCCCCAGAACACTTCGTATTACTACGAACGTCCACTTCCATTGGATAAAACCATCGTATGGTTATATACGAACTCAAAGGAACTTGTTCCAGATTCGAAGTTGGTTTCCGATTCTGGAGAAAATGAATAGGACTATTCAGTTGTCTTTTCCTTTTACCTTCTCTCAGGTTGCGAGTGCTCCTTGGATTAGGACAGTACACCTATTATGCTTATTGGATAGTCTTCTTCCAAACCATAGGCTGGTGCCGAACGGTAGGGAATGAAGAAAACCATTTAGCTTAGAAGGTGTACAGAAGGTATTAAGTAAAGAAAAATAAAGGAATTAGTAAGAGGGCAAAGTAAACTGCGACCGATATTCACGACCAAACCAAGTATTTCATCGCCACTCCTACATCACCTTTGTATTTCTCCAGAACACTCCGTATCACTACGAAGATCCACAGTTTATTGGATACTCCATCGTATGGTTATATACGAACTCGAAGGGACTTGTTCCAGTTCGGGGATGGATTCTGGTTCAGGAGAAATAGGAATAAGATTTATTCAGTTGTCTTTTATCTTCACCTTCTCTCAGGTTATGAGTACTCCTAGGATTAGGAGAGTACACCCATTATGCTTATTACATAGTCTTCTTCCAAACCATAGGCTGGTGCCGAACGGTAGGGAAGGAAGAAAACCATTTGGCCTAAAGGGGTGTACAGAAGGTAATGACTAAAGACATATAAAGGGATTTGGAGAGATGGAAAACAAATATACGGTTATAGTTGTGAATCTGATAATGGAAGAGGCATTACTTGGAATACCCGGATACCCCTTCGAAACATTTACATGTTTCAGTTTCACTGTGTATTGTTAAAAGAAAACTGATTTCCCAATTAACCCTTGCTCCAGGGTATGTATTTACCAGATTTGATTCTCACATCTGTATGGTTTTACAGATGATGAGTGGGAGTATGTTTTGGGAATTGGGTGATCATCCTTATTATGTCGGGATTCGTTGTAATTGGTGATATTTGAGGAAATCGCCTGGGTTGTTTGCCGGACGGCAAATATTTGGTTTTGAATATTCGTTGTTATGCACCAATTTCAAATTAAAGTGAGATATAACTTTTTGAAATTATGTCTATGACATTTACCTATATCAGTGGATGATTAGGTAAGGAGCATTAAAAAGCGGTGTAATTCTTCTTAACCATAAGTACAGTTTTCGACCTACGACACACAGCGAATGAGTTATTAGACTCAGGGGACTTATACAGAGTATTGTATGTTGTCCAGTGTACATGAGGACAGAGGGTTTGGTACTCATACCATATTCTGTTTACTTATGACTTCTCTAGTTCTTAGACATGTGTTTCGATGAAATACAAGATCCAAGTTTTGAGAAGTTATAGGTATAAGAATAAAGTAGAGAACCAGGCATTGCAAGTATCAGGATTCTTCAAGGTGATCGAAGATGTAGATACTTGTATATGGTATTCAGTTGATAGTAATGTAAGTCGATGTACTACACCCCACGACTTGCGGGGAGGCGGAAATATGAAAAACAATCTTGTTCTATGAACTAACATCGACTAACCGAAAGGATCTTTGCTAAACTATAACTAACACTAACATAGGAGTTGTTAACTACTATGGAAGAAGATTATACCTAATGAACCGTGTCCTTCTTCTTCTCGTTATCCACCTCCTCGTCGGCCTCCTCTATGTAATAGACGATCCACCCGAGAGCTTCTACTCCAAGCTTTACCTCTAATCTTGATATAACTAGGTTTCTCTAGTTGCTAATCAAAGTCACCTAGGTGATATAGAGTATGGATATGGATTAATTAGTCTTGCTAATCCTTGATCTCAACACATGAGAGGGTAGGATTAGGGTTTGAAGAGAGAGAGCTTGAGGAGAGAGAAGGTGAGGATGAGAATGATAATGAAATAATGATCCTTCTTGAATATATGAAGCATAATCATTTATCAAATAAAATAAAATAAATGATTAATCATCATGCTTCATTTATTCATTATGTGTGATTCATTACATGAGTCATTAACCATTTAATGCATCATTAATGACATGAATGAATCACACAAATGAGTCACTAAATCAATAAATTCTTATGCCACCTAAACCACCAAATCATCATCCTTCTAGAAGCTTCCCGCCAAATTACGAGAACGCCCCTCCTATCCGTGAAAACACGGAAAAACTTTAGACTGTATAAATCCAATAATCCGATACTAGAATCTGGCTTAAAACAAAGCCGACTTGTAAAAACTGTCCGAACATCGTATGTGCGGAAACACACGTATGCGTCCGAACCCTTATCGTAAAACCATACAACCTTTATATCGTTTCGCCAGGAGCAGGGAAACTCTCTGTGTGGGACTCTAAAGACTCGACTACTACGCTGGCAGTGGGTTTAACCACAGAGCGCAAGCGGCACTAGCTGTAGGTAACGGTCCCCAGGTAGATGTCGATAAGAAGGCCGATGTGGAAACCCATCCGAACTCCTACTGAGCCTGATGTGACAATCTCTATAAAGTCCGGTCTGTTCGTCTAGGACTATCGCATATCGGGCCAAGGGGGCGGCAAGTGTCAGTCCCCTAAAACCGGTATAAGTCGTGTCGGAGTGAAGCCCATTACACCTTGAGAAACTACTGGAAAACCTACCAGTAAATCTTGCTTGCCCTGGCCAGGGACATTGCGTAATGGCTCTCTGACACAGCGCGATATCAACTCCCAATACCGGGAGAGACGAATCCTGTCTAACCGCCACTGCCTCCAAGTGCTCGGGACTGCACCCAACTGCTACCTGTTTGCACGACTCCTTTGAGCCGTGGTAGGGTAGCAATCTAAGAACAGTAGGAACACACTCGAGGCGATGCAGCAGTGTCAAGTCTGCGGACTATGCTATACTCATGTCACCTGGGAACTGTTAACTGACGATGGGTATAATACCAACCAACAGTTCCCTGCGAGTCCTGTCCGGTGTACCCATAACCCAACGAGCACCTGTATACTATCTCCAGTACGACGTACTGATGGCTGTGGGACAGACCATCTCCCCAACCGGGATGAGAAGCGTACACACTAGTCTACTCCGGAGTATCGATGCCCTGTCTCGATAATCCTACGACTAGGGACCTGAAAAAGGATGTGCTTATAGACTACCTAGCCCCCACTAGTGTGACTGCCATCACAACGCTGGTAGTCAAGCAAGATCCTAAGGGCTCTATCTATACGTACACACATATTAAGATAGATAAAACCAAGTAGCATACTACCATGTTTAGCAAGACTGTTATATAACTGTGAATATCCCAAGCTTCCATTAAGTAATATACAAGCTAGTATGATACAATTGTTGGAGATAATGCCCTCAGAGTCAATTATTGGATCACAGGCACGTGATTGCGATGATTGAGGGAGGACCTATCCCGGTAAGACAGTCTTACTCGAGATGATAGTATGTTATCTGGTTTGCCTTTATCATCGTGTACTGCTTTAGGTGACCTGACAGGTCGCTATTGCACGTTGATAGAGCCCCTAGAATTCTTGCTTGACTGCCAGCAGTATGAGGGCGATCATATAAGTGAGAGCTGGAGTCTATAAGCATATCCTTAAAAGGTCCCTAGTCATGGGAGTTTCGAGACAGGGCATCGATACTCCAGAGTAGACTAGTGTATACAGTCGAGACCCCGACGAGGGGCGGTGGCCGGTCTCACAAGCCACTGGTGTCAGTTGGTTCACCTAAGATGTATACAGGTGCTCATTGGGTTATGAGTACACCGGACAGGACTCGCCGGGAACATGCTAGTTGGTCTTATACCTGACGTCAGATAGCAGTTCCCAGGTGACATGTGTACAGGTTAGTTCATCGACCTGGGGATCGTCATTTGTCTCGTGTGAGTTCCCACTGTGCTTTGATTACTACCCTACCACGGCTCAAAGGAGTCGTGCAAACAGGTTTTAGTTGGGTACAGTCCCGAGCCACATGGAGGCAGTGAGCGGATCTTCAGGGGTTCGTCTCTCCCGGTATTGGGGGTGAGGTCGCGCTGTGTCTAGGAGAGCCATTACACGAAGTCCTTGGCCAAGGCAGGAGATTTACTGGTAGGTATTCCAGTAGTATCTCAGGGTGTTCTGGGCTACACTCCGACACGACTTGTACCGCTTTTGGGGGTCTGACTTTTACCAACCCCCTAGGCCCGACATGCGATGCTCATAGACGAATGGACCGGACTGTACGGATATTGTCACTGACAGGCTCAGTAGGGTGTCAGGATGAGCTCGCTCATCGACGTCCCTTTTGGTCAATAGCTGGTGGCCCGTTACGTATTGGCTTATACCTCTGACGTGTTAGTGGTTAAATCCACAGCCATAGTATTGACGAGTCTTTAGAGTCCACCACACATTCAGTTACTCAGCTTTCGGGCGAAACGCTGTAGAGGCCGTATGGAGATATGGCAGGGTCCGATCAGATACGTGCGGTATTGCACGGATCAGGATCGGACGGTTTGTACTAGAGGCCGTGTAGATATATGGCTCGGTTCGATCAGATACGTGCGGTATTGCACGGATCAGGATCGAACGGATATTACTAGCTGGCTTTGGTTTAAGCCGGATCCTAGTATAGTACAGTGTAGATTTTGTCTCATTGCATTTGTATCCGGTCGGAATACAGATGCGGGTGTATATGCACAGTATGGGGGTTTTCCTGTAATTTATTACGGGACCAGTTTTCTGGAGTTGCCAGTTTGCATTCCGTTCCGGCTAGTTTTCATTTGTTCCTTCCCGGCCGGACTTTTCCGATGGAGGGGGTTATTTGCAATTGTGCAAATAACATTTGTGAAGGGGGTTTCTTGCAAATGTTTTCATTATGATATGTTTAGCATCTTTCATCCATGATGGTGCATTAAATGAGATTAGAAAGGATATGGGTTTGATGTAAGTTTGTAATGATAATGTTTTGGTTGTGGTCACCCCTTCACCTTTTACTACCATCACCTCCCTCTTGTATTTGTTTTGCCCTCCACCATTTTCCACCATATACAATGGCCGGCCACAATTTGGAGGAGAGAAGAAAAAATGAGAGAGATTCATTTCATTTGGTGTGGGAAATTAATCATCCATCTCATTTTCATTGCTACCAAAATCCCCAAGTTCATATCTTGTTGATTCCTCCATCAAGGCAACATAACCCCATTGAGACAAAGCGCATTCTACACTACGTTCTACAGCTCATCATGGGCACGTCGACTTGCCAGCTTCGTGCCCGAGTTGCCTCGGCATTGAGGTGGGAGCCCGTAAAAGATACAGACGATGTGGTGCCCTTCCGGCAAGGAGGCGACGACCGGAGTTTCCGCGGGAGATCGGGACGATGACGAGAAGACCGGAGGACTCGGATCACTCGGTATATCTCTAACCCGTCTTGTTGTTAGCTAGATCTAGTTTAATGGCCCGATCCGGGGTTTAGTGCGCGGTGGTGCCGGTTTGCTAAGTTCGCAAAATCAAAGTTTATCACCGTTTCCGCATTTGGCCGTCGGATTGACGGCCGGGGCGCCGCCGTGAACTTACAGTGGTATCAGAGCCTCGCCATTAATTTCGTCTAGCTTTGTTTGATGTGTTTGCATTTCCGATCGACCAAAATTCCAAAAACTCGCGTTTTTCCTCACATCAATTTTCTGTCGAAATTTTTTGATGTCCAAAAATTTTTCAGGTTGTCTCAGAATGATGTGCAGGGAGTTCTAAGACTGCTGTAAAAATTCGACGCACTGAGTCGATCACCGAAGCGCGGAACCGCGGCCAAACCCCCCTTTGGGCCGCGGTTCCGCCGCACATTGGTGTCCTCACTGTGTCCAATTTCTCCAGTGGGCTTCTGGGCTAAAAATAGGGGTTTTGGAATATTAAAATTGGGCCCAGATTTTCTGTGAGTGCTACAGTATTGCTTGGGGCCCACTTGTTAATTTTTGATCAATCGGATATTTTAAACACATTATTTCACAGTATTTACATTATATCTGCGACCGTGAATGTCACTTGATCGGTAAATCCGGTCTAACTGCTATAGCCCGGTTAGACGGATTTGCGAACGTGACCTTCACGTTGATGTTCTGTGTATTTGCTGTGATGTTGCGGATCGGTCGTGGGGGATAGCCTGGATGCAATGCTAGTTCTATGTTGTTGTATTATGTACATTTGATATTGCGGGGCGAGCGTCCGACATGTGGACTACCGTCACTGCCTGTTTGTATTATTCTTTTGGGGCACGGCCAGGTTGCGGTCGATGTACCCATTGTATGTATATTTTACTTTCTGTACTAGGATTACCCCGCGGAGGGGTGTACGGATAGCCGGGTTCTGGAGGGCAACAAGCCCGCATCTCATGGCATTGGGACGGAAGGGGCTTCACTCTAGAATTGGCGGGCTATTCGCCGCACTCGTAGGGGGTACAGTTTGACCCAGGAGGGGTGCCCAAGTTGCCGGATTCCGTGAAGTGCTGGGTGGTCCATTCACGGTGCTGAAGGGGGCTGCCTCGCTTCAGGTTTTGGCGGGTAACTTGCCGCGCCCGTAGGGGTCTAGGTTTTCATTGCACAGTCTATCCACACGACCAGGGGAACGTCGGGTTTTCAGTAGTGGCTCTGTGAAACCCGGGGATCCCAGATATCTGTATTGTTCTGTGATGCTGTACATTTCTGTGTTGTTGCATTTTATTCACGCCTTGAGCGAAATATAATATATTGGTATATATATTAGTAGATGTTGTATATGTTTTTCATCCGCGCTAGTCCAGTCCCCGCTCTGCCGTTAGTTAGCTAACCTAACGGGTGATGACGGGACCCAGTGGCGAATGCGGATGGCATATACGTACGTCAGTATATTTTCGTTCTTTGTGGTGTGATCAATGGATGGGACTGCGTTGATTCGGATCAATGCAAGTTAAAACAAACTTATTCTGGTGTTGTTGGAACACTTTTTCAAAAAGCTGTTATTGCAAGGACGTTCACTTTTGTTTTGCATCGTGGTATTCATTTGGAATATCCTGCTCCTCAGTCGACGAGGCAAGGGCCGAGATCCCTTCACCGGGAGTGACCCCTTGGACAGAAGTTTGGGTCAGGGTATTAACTTCACTATAGCCGATTACTTTTGCTTTGCATCGTGGTATTCATTTGGAATATCCTGCACCCCATTCTACGGGGAAAGAGCCGAGATCCCTTCACCGGGAGTGACCTCTTTAGTAAAGGTTTTCGTCACTATATTTTCTAAAAAGCTATCCGTTCCTTTCAACGATATCAAGTTCATTACGTTAAAGGTTTTCGCCAGAAACCATTCGTAGCCCTCCGTCATTTCATATGGGTAGTCAATAGTATTCAAGCTGTGTATGTTGGCCAAAGTCAAGGCACAGTGTTTGGTAGCTGTTGGGTATTCATATGCAGCATAGATAGATGCGTTGGTTTGGGACAGTCGTACTGCCATTTTGGCCAAAGTCAAGGGTAGGTACGGGTGGATTCAAATTAACCTGGAGAATGACGGGTAGAACTTGAGATGTGACTTATGATATGTTGGCCAAAGTCAAGGTCATAAGAGCATGGGGTAAAAATCCACATCGGGAGTTTCAAAAGAACTGAAACTTGCCAGATATGCGCATACCTTCTGGAGTGTGATAGCGTGAGCGGATTCCGTCACGTTATCATGCGATGAGAGTTGGATCTCGATTCCCACTGATGAGTTGGTTTACTCCTCGGGTGACCCCGACTAATTCTTCTTTCAGGTTTGGAGGAGAATTTGAGGTACAGTGGGAGGTTTCCAGATTAGATAAATTGGTAACCATTCTGATCTTGGTTAAAGTGCACGCTGAGTGTTTCTTTTCTCTCTCTCTTTGGCAGCGACCATTGACCCGACCCTAAGACTATGACTCAGTGACCAAGTTGACCGAACCTTCTTAACACTGGCTTTTGGATTGTCAGAGTTGCAGACCTCATTGCCACTCCTACTTTTACCCTTTTCTCCAGGACACCCCGTATTACTGCGAACGTCCACTTCCATTGGACAAAGCCATCGTATGGTTAGATACGAACTCGAAGGAATTCGAGGATGGTTTCCGGTTCTGGAGAAAACGGATAAGGTTTATTCAGTTGTCTTTTCCTTTTTGCCTTCTCTCAAGTTACGAGTACTCCTTAGTTTAGGAGATAGTATACCTATTATGCAAACTGGATAGTCTTCTTCCAAACCTTAGGCTGGTGCCGACCGGTAGGGAATGAAGAAAACCAATTAGCCTAAACGGTGTGCAGAAGGTATTAAGATTAAGACAAAGCAAGGGATTAGTAAGAGGGCAAAGTAAATTGCGACTGATATTCACGACCAAACCAAGTATTCCTTCGCCAATCCTAAATCACCTTTGTATTTCTCCAGGACACTCCGTATCACTACGAAGATCCCAAGTTTATTGGATAATCCATCGTATGGTTATATACGAACTCGAAAGGAACTTGTTCCAGTTCGGGGATGGATCCTAGTCCAGGAGAAATAGGAATATGGTTTATTCGGTTGTCTTTTATCTTCACCTTCTCTCGCATTGCGAGTGCTCCTAGGACTAGGACAGTACACCCATTATGCTTATTGGATAGTCTTCTTCCAAACCATAGGCTGGTGCCGAACGGTAGGGAAGGAAGAAAACCATTTGGCCTGAGGGGTGTGCAGAAGGTAATGACTAAAGACATATAAAGGGATTTGGAGAGGTGGCAAAGAATTATACGGTTATAGTTGTGAATCTGGATAATGGTAGAGGCATTACTAGGAATACCAGGATACCCTATCGAAACATTTCAATGTTTCAGTTCAACTGTGTACTGTTAAAAGAAAACTGATTTCCTGATTAGACACTTGCTCCAGGGTATGTATTTACCAGGTTTGATTCTCACATCTGTATGGTTTTACAGATGATGAGTGGGAGTAAGTTGTTGGGAATAGGGTAATCATCCTCATTATATCGGGATTCGTTGTAATCGGTGATATTTGAGGAGATCACCTGGACTGTTTGCCGGTCGGCAAATATTTGGTTTTGAATATCCGCTGTCGTGCACCAATTTCAAATTGATATATCTGTACATCTATTTTCATAGAGTGAGATGTACCTTTTGATATTATGTCGATGACATTTACCTATATCAGTGGATGGTTAGGTAAGGAGCATTAAACAGCAGTGTAATTCTTCTTAACCATAAGTACAGTTTTCAACCTACGACACACAGTGAAAGAGTTATTAGACTCAGCGGACTTATACAGAGTATTGTATGTTGTCCAGTGTCCATTAGGACAGAGGGGATGGTCCTCATACTATATTCTGTTTACTTTTAACTTCTCTAGTTCTTAGACATGTGTTTCGTAGAAACACAGAGTCTAAGTTTTGAGGAGTTATAGGTATTTGAATAGAGTAGAGAACCAGGTGTAGCAAGTATCGGGATTCTTCAAAAGTGATCAAAGATGTAGATACTTGTGTATGGTATTCAGTTGATAGTAATGATAAAGAGAACTTGCTTCTCTTTCAGGTTACTCATAATTGGAAGCGTTCCTAAGTTGAGTAACGCTGATCGACCTCCTTCCATTTAGTTGACATGCACTGGAGATAGCTGCATGATTTGAATCTGGTTAAATTAAATCAGTGCCTCTGATTCTATATTGGATGTAGAACAGTTCATATCTTAACGTTGTTAAGGTACGGGGAGTTGTCCGGCTTATGATTAAAACCAGACACTGGACAACTCAAGGCACGTTTCTGTAATGGCTGTTTGTGGGTTGACCCAGGCTATGACGAGGGTTGATTTTCTACCATCTGGCAGATCAATAGAAATATTGTTCTAGACTCGCCACAATTTTATTAAAAATGTATTTTTTCAAAAACAGTAGTGGGAGTATGGTAGAACTGGAAGTGATTCCAGAACCGCAAACGATTACTGAAGATTTCATAGGAACCTAAAGATTCAACCTGTTTTGACATTCCATTGGCCACTCCGCAGATAAGGTGGGTAACTTCAGGCACCCGAGAGGTACTCCGGTAGCCTCAAGGACGGTGAAAGGGAAGTTCTTGTTTACCCACACTTACCATTGTTGTTGTTCCAGGCTGCAAGACCCGGCAGGAGGATGAGTATAGCGTCGTTCTAAACTAGCTTTAGAAGTACACGTTTATATGACTCTGCCAGAGGGTTATCGTAGTCAGTGGGAGCAGCGGAAGCATTGGTGGACAGGTAGCTTATGTCTATTTATAGACTAAAGCAGATATAGCGGAGATAGATCATCTATTTCTGATGTGACAGTCATAGGTTTGACGTCATCAGAATAGGGGATGGATCTGTTGAGAAGGTAGTAGGGTGTGATATCCTAGTATTTGGATGACATACACAGAGTAGGAAGTGATATTCCTATACTACGATCGGTTATTCTTTGGTCGTCACACAGTGGTTTCTCCACATGGGACTTGGATATTATATCAGACATACTGGTTACTAGATCTATAGTTTTAGATCTAGATTTGGGTAGTTTCCCAATCAGGGTACTTTGACAGCATTCTATGAGTATTTAGAATGGACGACACCTAGCACGGTAGTGTACCTGCAGGTGATGGAGTCACCCTCTCTAAAGGTGTCTTATAGACTGAAGTAGAGAGGGATGTGCATGATTGGCAGATCACTTGCTTAGGCAATTGAGTCAATCATGAGATGTCAAGTACCACACCAGATGTTGTTCTTGCACTAGATGCAATAAGTTGATATTGATCCAATCCTGGAGGAACAGTCGGAAGCATCTTTAGAACATAAGTGGATGTTCTAGGGATATGATAACGACAGCCTCATTCGGGAGACAGTTATCATTCCAGGCTTCCAAGGTGACATGGACGACAAGGAGTTTGTCAGAGTTATAGTTTTCCCTCTGACGAGGGGCAGTATTTTGGACAGGTGATCCAAGGCAATACTGAGGGAGGCATGGCGCAGGATACTGATTAAGTTCAGTTGACGATACAGTCGAAGAAGTTTGGATTTGGAGTACATTTATGAACTAGGTCCCATCAGACATCCAGACATTCTAAAACAGGTATTGCTCATTTCGGGAGATGGCTTTCTCCGCGAACTTGAGATATAGAGAGACATAGAAAGAAACATCAGAGCGGATCCACTCGCTGAGGCCATTCCTCGAACGCAATAGTCTCGCAAACGAGCTTTGTGAGACTGACTAGTAGAGGAGTTGGGTGTTCGGTATCACACGGGCTGTGAGTATGCGACATCGCAATAATTAGCCTTGAGTGCTAGTGGGAGATTGTTGGAGATAATGCCCTCAGAGTCAATTATTAGATCACAGGCACGTGATTGCGATGATTGAGGGAGGACCTATCCCGGTAAGACAGTCTTACTCGAGATGATAGTATGCTATCTGGTTTGCCTTTATCATCGTGTACTGCTTTAGGTGACCTGACAGGTCGCTATTGCACGTTGATAGAGCCACTAGGATTCTTTCTTGACTGCCAGCAGTATGAGGGCGATCATATAAGTGAGAGCTGGAGTCTATAAGCACATCCTTAAAAGGTCCCTAGTCGTGGGAGTTTCGAGACAGGGCATCGATACTCCAGAGTAGACTAGTGTATACAGTCGAGACCCCGACGAGGGGCGGTGGCCGGTCTCACAAGCCACTGGTGTCAGTTGGTTCACCTAAGATGTATACAGGTGCTCATTGGGTTATGAGTACACCGGACAGGACTCGCCGGGAACATGCTAGTTGGTCTTATACCTGACGTCAGATAGCAGTTCCCAGGTGACATGTGTACAGGTTAGTTCATCGACCTGGGGATCGTCATTTGTCTCGTGTGAGTTCCCACTGTGCTTTGATTACTACCCTACCACGGCTCAAAGGAGTCGTGCAAACAGGTTTTAGTTGGGTACAGTCCCGAGCCACATGGAGGCAGTGAGCGGATCTTCAGGGGTTCGTCTCTCCCGGTATTAGGGGTGAGGTCGCGCTGTGTCTAGGAGAGCCATTACACGAAGTCCTTGGCCAAGGCAGGAGATTTACTGGTAGGTATTCCAGTAGTATCTCAGGGTGTTCTGGGCTACACTCCGACACGACTTGTACCGCTTTTGGGAGTCTGACTTTTACCAACCCCCTAGGCCCGACATGCGATGCTCATAGACGAATAGACCGGACTGTACGGATATTGTCACTGACAGGCTCAGTAGGGTGTCAGGATGAGCTCGCTCATCGACGTCCCTTTTGGTCAATAGCTGGTGGCCCGTTACGTATTGGCTTATACCTCTGACGTGCTAGTGGTTAAATCCACAGCCATAGTATTGACGAGTCTTTAGAGTCCACCACACATTCAGTTACTCAGCTTTCGGGCGAAACGCTGTAGAGGCCGTATGGAGATATGGCAGGGTCCGATCAGATACGTGCGGTATTGCACGGATCAGGATCGGACGGTTTGTACTAGAGGCCGTGTAGATATATGGCTCGGTTCGATCAGATACGTGCGGTATTGCACGGATCAGGATCGAACGGATATTACTAGCCGGCTTTGGTTTAAGCCGGATCCTAGTATAGTACAGTGTAGATTTTGTCTCATTGCATTTGTATCCGGTCGGAATACAGATGCGGGTGTGTATGCGCAGTATGGGGGTTTTTCTGTAATTTATTACGGGACCAGTTTTCTGGAGTTGCCAGTTTGCATTCCGTTCCGGCTGGTTTTCATTTGTTCCTTCCCGGCCGGACTTTTCCGATGGAGGGGGTTATTTGCAATTGTGCAAATAACATTTGTGGAGGGGGTTTCTTGCAAATGTTTTCATTATGATATGTTTAGCATCTTACATCCATGATGGTGCATTAAATGAGATTAGAAAGGATATGGGTTTGATGTAAGTTTGTAATGATAATGTTTTGGTTGTGGTCACCCCTTCACCTTTTACTACCATCACCTCCCTCTTGTATTTGTTTTGCCCTCCACCATTTTCCACCATATACAATGGCCGGCCACAATTTGGAGGAGAGAAGAAAAAATGAGAGAGATTCATTTCATTTGGTGTGGGAAATTAATCATCCATCTCATTTTCATTGCTACCAAAATCCCCAAGTTCATATCTTGTTGATTCCTCCATCAAGGCAACATAACCCCATTGAGACAAAGCGCATTCTACACTACGTTCTACAGCTCATCTTGGGCACGTCGACTTGCCAGCTTCATGCCCGAGTTGCCTCGGCATTGAGGTGGGAGCCCGTAAAAGATACAGACGATGTGGTGCCCTTCAGGCGAGGAGGCGACGGCCGGAGTTTCCGCGGGAGATCGGGACGATGACGAGAAGACCGGAGGACTCGGATCACTCGGTATATCTCTAACCCGTCTTGTTGTTAGCTAGATCTAGTTTAATGGCCCGATCCGGGGTTTAGTGCGCGGTGGTGCCGGTTTGCTAAGTGTTGGAGGTAGTGCCCTCAGAGTCAATTATTGGATCACAGGTACGTGATTGCAATGATTGAGGGAGGACCTATCCCGGTATGACAGTCTTACTCGAGATGATAGTATGCTATCTGGTTTACCTTTATCATCGTGTACTGCTTTAGGTGACCTGACACGTCGCTATTACACGTTGATAGAGCCCCTAGGATTCTTGCTTGACCACCAGCAGTATGAGGGCGATCATATAAGTGGGAGCTGGGGGTCTACAAGCATATCCTTAAAAGGTCCCTAGTCGTGGGAGTTTCGAGACTGGGCATCGATACTCCATTAGTAGACTAGTGTATACAGTCGAGACCCCGACGAGGGGCGGTGGCCGGTCTCACAAGCCACTGGTGTCAGTTGGATCACCTAAGATGTATACAGGTGCTCATTGGGTTATGAGTACACCGGACAGGACTCGCCGGGAACATGCTAGTTGGTCATATACCAGACGTCAGATGGCAGTTCCGTGGTGACATGTGTGCAGGTTAGTTCATCGACCTGGGGATCGTCATTTGTCTCGTGTGAGTTCCCACTGTACTTTGATTACTACCCTACCATGGCTCAAAGGAGTCGTGCAAACAGGTTTTAGTTGGGTACAGTCCCGAGCCACATGGAGGCAGTGAGCGTATCTTCAGGGGTTCGTCTCTCCCGGTATTGGGGGTGAGGTCGTGCTGTGTCTAGGAGAGCCATTACACAAAGTCCTTGGCCAAGGCAAGGAGATTTACTGGTAGGTATTCCAGTAGTATCTCAGGGTGTTCTGGGCTACACTCCGACACGACTTGTACCGCTTTTGGGGGTCTGACTTTTACCAACCCCCTAGGCCCGCCATGCGATGCTCATAGACGAACGGACCGGACTGCACGGATATTGTCACTGACAGGCTCAGTTGGGTGTCGGGGTGAGCTTCCTCATCGACATCCTTTTAGTCAATAGCTGGTGGCCCGTTACGTATTGGCTTATACCTCTGACGTGCTAGTGGTTAAATCCACAGCCATAGTATTGACGAGTCTTTAGAGTCCACCACACTTTCAGTTACTCAAGTTTCGGGCGAAACGCTGTAGAGGCCGTATGGAGATATGGCAGGGTCCGATCAGATACGTGCGGTATTGCACGGATCAGGATCGGACGGTATGTACTAGTGGCCGTATGGTTATATGGCAGGGTTCGATCAGATACGTGCCGTATTGCACGGATCAGGATCGAACGGATATAACTAGCCGGCTTTGGCTTAAGCCGGTCCTAGTTTAGTACAGTGTAGATTTTGTCTCTTTGCATTTGTATCCGGACGGAATACAGATGCGGGTGCGTATGCACAGTATCGGGGTTTTTCCTGTAATTTATTACGGGACCAGTTTTCTGGAGTTGCCAGTTTGCTTTCCGTTCCGGCCGGTTTTTCTTTGTTCTTTCCCGGCCGGACTTTTCTGATGGAGGGACTAATTTGCAATTGTGCAAATTGGTATTTGTGGAGGACTTATTTGCATAAGGGTTGACATGATAAGCATCTTTGCTTTTCATGATTTGAAGAGATTTGAAATGATTTGAGGTTGATGTAAGTTTAGTGATGATTATGTTTGGATGTGGTCACCCTCCTCCTTTTACTACACTCACCTCCCTCATGCTTCATATTGTTATCCTCCACCATTTCTAAAAGGGTGAGATGATGATCATGGTTGAGGAAAAAAAAAAAAGGAAAGAGAGAAAGAAAAGAGAAGAAGAGAGTTTCATCTTCATCCTTGAGAGTGTTTCATTTTCTTGATCTCATTTCATGTTAAGAAAAATGCAAGCACCATTTTTCTTGTCTTGTTTCCTCCATCATCTTCAAATGGCAACCAACCCCAAAGTGAGACATACATTCTACATTACACTCCCTACAGCATATCTTGAGCATGTCGAGTAGCCAGCTTCATGCGCGAGTTGCCTCGGTATTGAGGTGGGAGCCCGTAAAAGTACCCGGCTCTGTGGTGCCCTTTCCGACGAGGAGGAGACGGCCGGAGATCCCGCGAGGAGATCGGAGTGGAGATGAAGACCGGAGGACTCGGATCAGTCGGTACATCTCTTCCCTTCATGTTAGTAGCTTAGACTTGTTAATGGTTACGATCCGGGTGTTTAGTGCGCGGGGGTGCCGGTTTGCAAAGTCCGCAAAAATTAAAGTTTATCACCGCTTCCGCATTCCGGCGTCGGTTTGACGGCCGGGGCGCCGCCGTGCACTTACAGTGGTATCAGAGCCTTGCCATTAACATAGTCTAGCTTGGTGTAATGTGTTTTTCTGTTTCGATCGATCGAATGTTCCAAAACTGCATTTTAGTTCGAATCAGTTTCTGTTGAAAATTTTTGGTCTCGAAAAATTTTTCAGGTTGTAAAATATTTATGTAATGGAAAATCTAAGAGTTCTGTAAAAATTTGACGAAGTAACTCCACAGTGGGAGCGCGGAACCGCCGCGAAACCCCCCCTCGCGCGGCCCTTCCGCCGCGCACTATTCACATCACTTCACCAAATTTTTTCAGAGGCCTTCTGGGCTTAAAATATGGGTTTTGGAATATTAATATTGGGCCCAGGATTTCTGTGAGTGCTACAGTTTTGATTGAGGGCCCACTTGTTAATTTTTGATCGATCGGATATTTTAAACACATCTTTCACAGTATTTACATTATATCTGCGACCGTGAATGTCACTCGATCGGTAAATCCGGTCTAACTGCTATAGCCCGGTTAGACGGATTTGCGAACGTGACTTTCACGTTGATGTTCTATGTATTTGCTGTGATGTTGCGGATCGGTCGTGGGGGATAGCCTGAATGCAATGCTAGTACAGTTTTGTTGTATTATGTACATTTGATATTGCGGGGCGAGCGTCCGACTTGTGGACTGCCGTCACTGCCTGTTTGTATTATTCTTTTGGGGCACGACCTGGTTGCGGTCGATGTACCCGGTGTATGTATATTTTACATTCTGTACTAGGATTACCCCGCGGTGGGGTGCACGAATGGCCGGGTTCTAGAGGGCAACAAGCCCGCATCTCATGGCATTGGGACGGAGGGGCTTCGCTCTGGGATTGGCGGGCTATTCGCCGCACTCGTAGGGGGTACAGGTTGACCCAGGAGGGGTGCCCAAGTTGCCGGATTCCGTGGAGTGCTGGGTGGTCCATTCACGGAGCTGAAGGGGGCTGCCTCGCTTCAGGTTTTGGCGGGTGACTTGCCGCGCCCGTAGGGGTCTAGGATTTCATTGCACAGGCTATCCACACGACCAGGGGAACGTCGGGTTTCAGTAGTGGCTCTGTGAAACCCGGGGATCCCAGATATCTGTATTGTTCTGTGATGCTGTACATTTCTGTGATGTTGCATTTTATTCACGCCTTGAGCGAAATACTATATATTGGTATATATATTAGTAGATGTTGTATATGTTTTTCATCCGCGCTAGTCCAGTCCCCGCTCTGCCGTTAGTTAGCTAACCTAACGGGTGATGACGGGACCCAGTGGCGAATGCGGATGGCATATACGTACGTCAGTATATTTTCGTTCTTTGTGGTGTGATCAATTGATGGGACTGCATTGATTCGGATCAATGCAAGTTAAACAAACCTAATCTGATGTTGTTGGAACACTTTTCAAAAAGCTGTTATTGCAAGGACGTTCACTTTTGTTTTGCATCGTGGTATTCATTTGGAATATCCTGCTCCTCAGTCGACGAGGCAAGGGCCGAGATCCCTTCACCGGGAGTGACCCCTTGGACAGAAGTTTGCGTCAGGGCATTAACTTCACTATAGCCGATTACTTTTGCTTTGCATCGTGGTATTCAGTTGGAATATCCTGCACCTCATTCTACGGGGAAAGAGCCGAGATCCCTTCACCGGGAGTGACCTCTTTAGTAAAGGTTTTCGTCACTATATTTTCTAAAAAGCTATCCGTTCCTTCAACGATATCAAGTTCATTACGTTAAAAGTTTTCGCCAGAAACCATTCGTAGCCCTCCGTCGTTTCATATGGGTAGTCAATAGTATTCAAGCTGTGTTTGTTGGCCAAAGTCAAGGCACAGTGTTTGGTAGCTGTTGGTTATTCATATGCAGCATAGATAGATGCGTTGGTTTGGAACAGTCGTACTGCCTTGTTGGCCAAAGTCAAGGGTATGTACGGGTGGATTCAAATTAACCTGGAGAATGACGGGCAGAACTTGACATGTGACTTATGATTTGTTGGCCAAAGTCAAGGTCATAAGAGCATGGGGTAAAAATCCACATCGGGAGTTTCAAAAGTACTGAAACTTGCCAGATATGCGCATACCTTCTGGAGTGTGATACCGTGAGCGGATTCCGTCACGTTGTCATGCGATGAGAGTTGGATCCCGATTCCCACTGATGAGTTAGTTTACTCCTCGGGTGACCCCGACTAATTCTTCTTTTAGGTTTGGAGAAGAATTTGAGGTACAGTGGGAGGATTCCAGATTAGATAAATTGGTAACCATTCTGATCTAGGTTAGAGTGCACGCTGAATGTTTCTTTTCTCTCTCTCTTTGGCAGCGACCATTGACCCGACCCTAAGACTTTGACTCAGTGACCAAGTTGACCGAACCTTCTTAAACACCGGCTTTTGGATTGTCAGAGTTGCAAACCTCATTGCCACTCCTACTTTTACCCTTTTCTCCAGGACACCCCGTTTTACTACGAACGTCCACTTCCATTGGACAAAACCATCGTATGGTTAGATACGAACTCGAAAGAATTTATTCGAGGATGGTTTCTGGTTCTGGAGAAAACGGATAGGATTATTCAGTAGTCTTTTCTTTTTACCCTCTCTCAGGTTACGAGTACTCCTTGGTTTAGGGGTAGTACACCTATTACGCAAATTGGATTGTCTTCTTCCAAACCTTAGGCTGGTGCCGACCGGTAGGGAATGAAGAAAACCAATTAGCATAACAATGGTGTGCAGAAGGTATTAAGTTCAGACAAAGCAAGGGATTAGTAAGAGGGCAAAGTAAATTGCAACAGATATTCACGACCAAACCAAATATTTCGTTACCACTCCCACATCACCTTTGTATTTCTCCAAGACACTCCGTATCACTACGAAGATCCACAGTTTATTTGGATACTCCATCGTATGGTTATATACGAACTCGAATGGAACTTTTTCCAGTTCGGGGATGGATTCTGGTTCAGGAGAAATAGGAATAAGGTTTATTCGGTTGTCTTTTATCTTCACCCTCTCTCATTGCGAGTGTTCCTAGGATTAGGACAGTACACCCATTATGCTTATTGGATAGTCTTCTTCCAAACCATAGGCTGGTGCCGAACGGTAGGGAAGGAAGAAAACCATTTGGCCTAAAGGGGTGTACAGAAGGTAATGACTAAAGACAAATGAAGGGATTTGGAGAGGTGGCAAAGAATTATACGGTTACAGTCGTGAATCTGGAAGAGGCATTACTAGGAATACCAGGATACCCCATCGGAACATTTCAATGTTTCGGTATCAATGTGTACTGTTAAAAGAAAACTGATTTCCCGATTAGATACTTACTCCAGGGTATGTATTTACCAGGTATGATTCTCACATCTGTATGGTTTTACAGATGATGAGTAGGAGTAAGTTATTGGGAATTGGGTGATCATCCTCATTATATCGGGATTCTTTGTAATCGGTGATATTTGAGGAAGTCACCTGGGTTGTTTGCCGGTCGGCAAATATTTGGTTTTGAATATCCGCTATTATGCACCAATTTCAAATTGATATATCTGTACGTCTATTTTCATAGAGTGAGATATACCTTTCTGAAATTACGTCTACGACATTTACCTATATCAGTGGATGGTTAGGTAAGGAGCATTAAACAGCGGTGTAATTCTTCTTAACCATAAGTACAGTTTTCAACCTACGACACACAGTGAGTGAGTTATCAGACTCAAGGGACTTGTACAGAGTGTTGTATGATGTCCAGGGTCCATCAGGACAGAGGGGTTGGTCCTCGTACTATATTCGGTTTACTTATGACTTCTCTAGTTTTTAGACAAGTGTTTCGTGAAAACACAGGGTCCGAATTTGGAGAAGTTATGGGTATTTGAATAGAGTAGAGAACCAGGTGTAGCAAGTATCGGGATTCTTCAAAGAGATCGAAGATGTAGATACTTGTGTATGGTATTCAGTTGATAGTGATGATTAAGAGAAATTGCTTCTCTTTCAGGTTACTCATAATTGGAAGCATTCCTAAGTTGAGTAACGCTGATTGGCCTCTTTCCATTTAGTTGACATGCACTGGAGACAGTTGCATGATTTGAATCTGGTTCAATTAAATCAGTGCCTCTGGTTCTATATTGGATATAGAACAGTTCATATCTTAACGTTGTTAAGGTACGGGGAGTTGTCTGGCTTATGATTAAAACCAGACTCTGGATAACTCAAGGTACGTTTCTGTAATGGCTGTTTGTGGGTTGACCCAGGCTATGACGAGGGTTGACTTTCTTCTATCTGGTAGATCAATAGAAATATTGTTCTAGACTCGCCACAGTTTTAATAAAAATGGATTTTTTCAGAAATCAGTAGTGGGAGTATGGTAGAACTGGAAGTGATTCCGGAACCACAAACGATTACTGAAGATTTGATAAGGAACCTAAAGATTCAATCTGATTTGACATTCCATTGGTCACTCCGCAGATAAGGTGGGTAACTTCAGGCACCCGAGAGGCACTACGGTGGCCTCAAGGACGGTGACAGGGAAGTTCTTGTTTACCCACAATTACCATTGCTATTGTTCCAGGCTGTGAGACCCGGTGGGAGGATGAGTATAGCGTCGTTCTAAACTAGTTTTAGAAGTGTACGTCTATATGACTCTGCCAGAGGGTTGTCGTAGTCAGTGGGAGCAGCGGAAGCATTGGTGGACAGGTAGCTTATGTCTATTTATAGACTAAAGCAGAAGTAGCGGAGATAGATCATCTATTTCTGATGTGACAGTCATAGGTTTGACTTCATCAGAATAGGGGATGGATCTGTTGAGAAGGTAGTAGGGTGTGATATCCTGGTATTTGGATAACATACACAGAGTAGGAAAAGAAACTCCTATACTACAGTCGGTTATAC
This sequence comes from Agapanthus africanus, assembly GCA_030015575.1. Taxonomy (NCBI): domain Eukaryota; kingdom Viridiplantae; phylum Streptophyta; class Magnoliopsida; order Asparagales; family Amaryllidaceae; genus Agapanthus; species Agapanthus africanus. Next base: position 552,344,680 of record JASDDO010000024.1, on the reverse strand, counting down.
TTTGGTCGTCACACAGTGGTTTCTCCATAAAGGAAATGGATTTTATATCTGACATACTGGTTACTGGATCTATGGTTTTAGATCTAGATTTGGGTGGTTTCCCAATCAGGGTACTTGACAGCATTCTAAGAGTATTTAGGATGGACGACTCCTGGCACGGTAGTGTACCTGCAGGTAATGGAGTCACCCTCTCCAAAGGTGTCTTACAGACTAAAGTGGAGAGGGACGTGCATGATTGGCAGATCACTTGCTAAGGCAATTGAGTCAATCGTGAGATGTCAAGTACCACACCAGATGTTGTTCTTGCACTAGATGCAATAAGTTGACATTAATCCAATCCTGGAGAAACAGTCGGAAGCAGTTTTAGAACATAAGTGGATGTTCTAGGGATATGATAACGACAGCCTCATTTAGGAAACAGTTATCATTCCAGGCTTCCAAGGTGACATGGACGACAAGCAGGTTGTCAGAGTTATAGTTTTCCTTCTGATGAGGGGCAGTATTTTGGACAGGTGATCCAAGGCAATACTGAGGGAAGCATGGCGCGCAGGATACTGATTGAGTTCAGTTGACGATACAGTCTAAGAAGTTTGGATTTGGAGTTCATTTATGAGCTATGTCCCATCAGACATCCAGACACATTCTAAGACAGGTATTGCTCATTTCGGGAGATGGGTTTCTCCGCGAACTTGAGATATAGAGAGACATAGAAAGAAACATCAAGGCGGATCCACTCACTAAGGCTATTCCTCGAACGCAATAGTTCCGCAAACGAGCTTTGTGAGACTGACTAGTAGAGGAGTTGGGCGTTCGGTATCACACGGGCTGTGAGTATGCGACATCGCAATAATTAGCCTTGAGTGCAAGTGGGAGATTGTTGGAGGTAGTGCCCTCAGAGTCAATTATTGGATCACAGGTACGTGATTGCAATGATTGAGGGAGGACCTATCCCGGTATGACAGTCTTACTCGAGATGATAGTATGCTATCTGGTTTACCTTTATCATCGTGTACTGCTTTAGGTGACCTGACACGTCGCTATTACACGTTGATAGAGCCCCTAGGATTCTTGCTTGACCACCAGCAGTATGAGGGCGATCATATAAGTGGGAGCTGGGGGTCTACAAGCATATCCTTAAAAGGTCCCTAGTCGTGGGAGTTTCGAGACTGGGCATCGATACTCCATTAGTAGACTAGTGTATACAGTCGAGACCCCGACGAGGGGCGGTGGCCGGTCTCACAAGCCACTGGTGTCAGTTGGATCACCTAAGATGTATACAGGTGCTCATTGGGTTATGAGTACACCGGACAGGACTCGCCGGGAACATGCTAGTTGGTCATATACCAGACGTCAGATGGCAGTTCCGTGGTGACATGTGTGCAGGTTAGTTCATCGACCTAGGGATCGTCATTTGTCTCGTGTGAGTTCCCACTGTACTTTGATTACTACCCTACCACGGCTCAAAGGAGTCGTGCAAACAGGTTTTAGTTGGGTACAGTCCCGAGCCACATGGAGGCAGTGAGCGTATCTTCAGGGGTTCGTCTCTCCCGGTATTGGGGGTGAGGTCGTGCTGTGTCTAGGAGAGCCATTACACAAAGTCCTTGGCCAAGGCAAGGAGATTTACTGGTAGGTATTCCAGTAGTATCTCAGGGTGTTCTGGGCTACACTCCGACACGACTTGTACCGCTTTTGGGGGTCTGACTTTTACCAACCCCCTAGGCCCGCCATGCGATGCTCATAGACGAACGGACCGGACTGCACGGATATTGTCACTGACAGGCTCAGTTGGGTGTCGGGGTGAGCTTCCTCATCGACATCCTTTTAGTCAATAGCTGGTGGCCCGTTACGTATTGGCTTATACCTCTGACGTGCTAGTGGTTAAATCCACAGCCATAGTATTGACGAGTCTTTAGAGTCCACCACACTTTCAGTTACTCAAGTTTCGGGCGAAACGCTGTAGAGGCCGTATGGAGATATGGCAGGGTCCGATCAGATACGTGCGGTATTGCACGGATCAGGATCGGACGGTATGTACTAGTGGCCGTATGGTTATATGGCAGGGTTCGATCAGATACGTGCCGTATTGCACGGATCAGGATCGAACGGATATAACTAGCCGGCTTTGGCTTAAGCCGGTCCTAGTTTAGTACAGTGTAGATTTTGTCTCTTTGCATTTGTATCCGGACGGAATACAGATGCGGGTGCGTATGCACAGTATCGGGGTTTTTCCTGTAATTTATTACGGGACCAGTTTTCTGGAGTTGCCAGTTTGCTTTCCGTTCCGGCCGGTTTTTCTTTGTTCTTTCCCGGCCGGACTTTTCTGATGGAGGGACTAATTTGCAATTGTGCAAATTGGTATTTGTGGAGGACTTATTTGCATAAGGGTTGACATGATAAGCATCTTTGCTTTTCATGATTTGAAGAGATTTGAAATGATTTGAGGTTGATGTAAGTTTAGTGATGATTATGTTTGGATGTGGTCACCCTCCTCCTTTTACTACACTCACCTCCCTCATGCTTCATATTGTTATCCTCCACCATTTCTAAAAGGGTGAGATGATGATCATGGTTGAGAAAAAAAAAAAAGGAAAGAGAGAAAGAAAAGAGAAGAAGAGAGTTTCATCTTCATCCTTGAGAGTGTTTCATTTTCTTGATCTCATTTCATGTTAAGAAAAATGCAAGCACCATTTTTCTTGTCTTGTTTCCTCCATCATCTTCAAATGGCAACCAACCCCAAAGTGAGACATACATTCTACATTACACTCCCTACAGCATATCTTGAGCATGTCGAGTAGCCAGCTTCATGCGCGAGTTGCCTCGGTATTGAGGTGGGAGCCCGTAAAAGTACCCGGCTCTGTGGTGCCCTTTCCGACGAGGAGGAGACGGCCGGAGATCCCGCGAGGAGATCGGAGTGGAGATGAAGACCGGAGGACTCGGATCAGTCGGTACATCTCTTCCCTTCATGTTAGTAGCTTAGACTTGTTAATGGTTACGATCCGGGTGTATAGTGCGCGGGGGTGCCGGTTTGCAAAGTCCGCAAAAATTAAAGTTTATCACCGCTTCCGCATTCCGGCGTCGGTTTGACGGCCGGGGCGCCGCCGTGCACTTACACTAAGTTCGCAAAATCAAAGTTTATCACCGTTTCCGCATTTGGCCGTCGGATTGACGGCTGGGGCGCCACCGTGAACTTACAACAATAATGGCCCTTAGGGCATATACACTAACAATCTCCCACTTGCACTAGGGCCATGTACTGGCATATCGAAGACCGATCATCTCGAGTAGCCTCTCGAACTGAATCTGAGGTAAAGCCTTTGTGAATGGATCAGCAATGTTCTCCTTTGTAGCAACTCTCCGGACCTTGATCTCCCGGCGATCTATGATCTCCCTGATCAGGTGATACCGCCTTAAGATGTGTCTGGACTTCTGATGGGACCTGGGTTCCTTCGCTAAAGCTATAGCTTCGTTGTTGTCGCGATACAGCGGTATTGGATCAACAATGGTAGGAACCACCTGAAGTTCTGTTAGGAACTTCTTTATCCAGACCGCTTCTTTTGCGGCATCACAAGAAGCTATATACTCCGCTTCCATCGTCGAGTCAGCAACGGAGTCCTGCTTGGAACTCTTCCAGCACACCGCCCCTCCATTGAGGGTAAAGACATAACCTGACATGGACTTGGAGTCATCATTATCACTCTGGAAGCCTGAATCAGCAAAGGCCTCGATCTTGAGGTCTTTTCCGCCGTAAACCAAGAACATCTCCTTAGTCCTTCTCAGGTACTTGAGAATGTTCTTCACTGCTATCCAGTGCTTCTCCCCTGGGTCTGACTGATACCGTCTTACCACGCTCAGTGCATAAGCTACATCTGGTCTGGTGCACAACATCGCATACATTATAGAGCCTACCGCAGAAGCGTAGGGTATAATAGACATGCGTTCTCTTTCCAAATCAGTCTTGGGAGACATCTCTTCGGAGAGGGTGATTCCGTGACAAGCCGGTAGATTACCGTGCTTAGAATTTTCCATACTGAATCTTTTCAGTATAGTGTTGATATACCTGGACTGCGAAAGTCCCAACATCCTCTTGGATCTATCACGATAGATCCGGATCCCCAGAATGTAAGAGGCATCACCCAGGTCTTTCATGAAGAACCTGTGTGACAAGAATCCTTTGACAGATTGTAGCATAGGAATGTCATTTCCTATCAATAGAATGTCATCCACGTACAAGACGAGGAATACAACAGTTCATGCTACAATTTTACTATATATACATGGTTCATCTGGATTTTTGATAAAGTCATATTCTTTGACCCTTTCATCAAAACAGATGTTCCAACTCCGCGATGCCTGTTTCAGTCCATAAATGGACTTAAGCAACTTGCACACTTTCCCGCTGCTCCCACTCTGATTAAAGCCTTCTGGCTGATCCATATAGACGCACTCTTATAAATTACCATTTAGAAAAGCCGTCTTTACGTCCGTCTGCCAGATCTCATAATCATGGAAGGCGGCAATAGCAAGAAGGACCCGAATGGATTTGAGCATAGCCACTGGAGAAAAAGTTTCGTCATAGTCCAAACCAGGTCTTTGACGAAAACCCTTTGCAACAAGTCTAGACTTATAGGTTTCCACCTGTCCATCTAGGCCAATCTTTTTCTTGAAGATCCATTTGCATCCTATGGGTTTTACCCCATCTGGAGCAAAGCCCAAAGTCCATACTTTGTTGGTGTACATGGACTCCATCTCGGTCCGCATTGCATCCAGCCATCGTACCGAGTCACCGCTCTGGATGGCCTGCTGGAAGCTAGTAGGTTCATCATCATCAATGACGCAGTCCTCTCTATCCCCATTTATAAGAAAACCGTAGTATCTCTCAGGCGGATGAGATGTCCTACTACTCCTGCGGAGGGGTGAGGGAATGTCCTATTCTTCTTGAACTACTGGTCTTACCAAACTTTCAGTAGTAGTTTGTGGTTCTGGAATTTCTTCCAGTTCTATTTCACTCCCACTTGTTTCTTTTTCTATAAACTGTTGTTCTAGAAAATGGGCATTAAGAGAAACAAAAACCTTTTGTTCCTCTGCGTAATAGAAATAATACCCCTTGGAGTTCTTTGGATATCCCACAAACTTACACTGTACTGATCGTGCATCGAGCTTGTCCGCATGCTTCTTTTTAACAAAAGCTGGATATCCCCATATCTTTATATGCTGAAGATGGGGTTTCTTCCCACTCCACATCTGATGTGGCGTGGTAGGCACAGTCTTGGTAGGAGCCCTGTTCAGAAGATATGCAGCTGATTCTAGCACATAACCCTAGAAAGATCGCGGTAACTCAGCATTACTCATCATGGAACGTACCATATCCAATAGGGTTCGATTCCGTCTCTCCGATACACCGTTATGCTGTGGAGTGTATGGAGGAGTAGGCTGAGAGAGAATTCCTTTCTCTTTTAGGTAACCTAGGAACTCGGCACTTAAGTATTCACCACCTCGATCAGATCTCAGTGTCTTGATACTTTTGCCGGTTTGGTTTTCTACTTTATTCTTATACTCTTAGAATTTCTCAAAAGCCTCGGATTTATGTTTCATCAAGAAAATGAATCCGTACCTAGAGTAAACATCCGTAAAAGTAATGAAATAGGAAAAACCACCTCTTGCATGTGTAGATATTGGACCACATACATCGCTGTGTATGAGTCCTAAGAGCTCGCTCGCTCTTACTCCATGTCCAGTGAATGAAGTCTTTGTCATCTTTCCTTTGAGACATGATTGACAAGTGGCATAAGATTGATATTCGAACGAATCAAAATACCCTTCTCTATGTAACTTAGTTAACCTTGTCTCATTGATGTGACCTAGTCTACAATGCCATAAGGAAGCCTTATTTAAATCTGGAGACTTTCTTTTTAGTGTGTTCTGGACATTGAAAATCTGTAATTGGTTTAAGACATATATACCGTTATCCAGTGTACCGGACCCAATCAAACTATGATTAAGGTGGATGTTAACAACATCGCTTTCAAACGTGAAATCATAACCTTTATTTGATAACAAGGAAACTGATATGATATTACACGTTAAACTAGGTCCACAAAAACAGTTATGCAAAACCAAAATTTGTCCATTCGTCAATCCAAGGTGATAATCCCCTACGGACACAGCTCCCACGCTAGCTCCGTTAGCAACCTTCAGGGTCATATCACCAACCTTCAGCACTCTACGGTTTCTCAGTGCCTGCTATGAATTGCATATATGAGATCCTGATCCGGTATCCAATACCCAGGAAGTAGAGTTGATTGACAGACAATTCTCAATTACAAACACACCTGAAGTTGAAGCCACGGCTTGCTTCGGTTCCTGGTTCTTGCCAATCCAGGCCTTGCAATCTTTCTTCCAGTGCCCTTTCCTATGACAATGGAAGCACTCATCCTTGGACACTACTGGCACCGCAATCTTTTTCTTTCCCTTCACTCCCACCTTACTAACACCTCCTCTAAGTTTGGTGGCGGCCTTATTCTTCCTTCCTTTGGCCCTAACCTTGGACCCTGAAGAAGAAGCACTGCGAACAAACATAGCGGGTGTATCCCTTGCTTTCTGCAAGGTGCCCTCTGCACTCCTCAACATGTTAAAGAGTTCTAGAAGTTCAACTTCTTTTCTTTGAATGTTTAAATTCAGAATAAACTGGACGTAGGTGGAAGGAAGGGACCGGAGAATCAAGTCTGTATAGAGCTCGTTCTCCAAAGTCGTCCCCAGGTCTGCGAGCTCTTCTATGTAGCCAATGTAGGGTTACTAGGCACACACAAGAGGTTCCACAAGGCATCAACCATGCCAAACAAAATTTTTCCGGTGCCGAGAAACCCTAAACTAGATCGTTAACTAGAGATTAGGCGAAACAACAAGCGTGCAAACTACTTTGCTACTAAGTGAATGGAAATACAACCTTTGTAGATCCGGTCCTCCACTTCTAAAGCTCCGTGTTGACGTCCCTCCGCTGCTATCATCGGATCCCGGACTCTAGCGATGGTTTCGTCGGAGAAATGATCGGGCTAGGTCATTGACTTCGAAGCCGAAGATGATCTACGTCGGGGAGACTCAAACTCAAGCTATTCCTTCACTTGGTCAAAAAATTTGTGAAGAGAACACCCTATACTACATGGCAAGTGGTAGAGGATGAAGAAATAGGAAGTGGGTTCACTTTAGAATTGAATTTCTCACTCTTTTTACCATGGCACCATTGGAGCTCTCAAGCTTTTGTGAGCTTGATGAAGATGAAGAAGAAGAAAAGAATCATATTAATCAAAAGAATAATATGAATCCTTATCCTTTTAATCATGGCACCTGGTTGAGTTAAGCCCTCATGCTTAACTCATGTAGAGAATTAACCATAGCATAAGGTTAAGGGTTGGGTTAGCTAATATCTTAAACAAATGACAAAAAGAGTTGACTTTGTCAATGTTCATCAAGCTTCATGAAGCTTGATAACTTTGACCAAAGTCATACTATTTTGTTATTTGCTTAGGAAAATAGTAAACCCTAATCTAACCTTGATTTGGTTCAAGTCTCATACACACAACTTGTTTGTATCATCAAGCATGATACAAACATGTACACTTGCATATATCACATATAAACAATGTGCACATCCAAGTGAGAAAATCAATCTTAAGTGAACCAATACTAGTTAATGTAAAGTAATATATCAAATATATAATTATACATTAAATCATTAAATCAACACTTGATTTAACAATCCGGTCATATCGCAAATAACCGACTAATATCAAGTGTATCAATGTATCGAATAAACACTTGATTCGGTAACCCGGCTATATCTCATATAACCGACCGATGATACAAATCGCGAGAATAGAATACAGTATCACATACTGGTATTATTCTCGGTCTCGCACATATCTCATATGCGCTCCTATTTCATTTCTCTTGAGCCAGGAAACCCCTGTGTAGGACTCTAAAGACTCGTCAATACACCGGCAGTAGGTGATGATCATATCAAACACCCACAAGCCGCAAGCAGTTTGCTAAACGTAATGGCCACCCGGGTATTGAGCGATCAGAAGATCAACGAGCAAGCCCACTCACACTCCTGTGAATCCAACCAGTAACACTACCGTACAGTCCGGTCTGTTCGTCTGATATGTCGCATATCTCGTCTAGGGGTGGTAAACGTCAGACCCCAATAACTCAATAATTCGTGTCGATATGAGGCTCATAACGGGTCGAGAAACTACCAGTAACACTTACCAGTAAATCCCTAAAGCAGCCTTGGCCAAGGACTTCCTGTTATATCCAATCGAGCACAGCGCAACATCAACTCCGTATACCGGGAGAGACGAAACCCCTCCTATCGCTCATTGCCTCCATGTGATTCGGGACTGTACCCAAAAGCCACCTTTTTGCACGCCCTCTTAGATGTGGTATAATGGAAATCAAAGCACAGTGGGAATCACACAAAACTCTATGACGATCTCGGGTCTACAGACTAACCTGTACCAGTGTCACCAGAGAACCGCCATCTGACGTAAGGTATAATACCATCTGGGAGTTCTCGACGAGTCCGTCCAGTGTACCCAGTCTACACTGAGCACCCGTATATCATCTCTGATTTCAAACACCAATGGATATTGGATCATCCATCGCCCATCTGTATGGGTCGAGAAGCTACACGCTAGTCTACTCTGGTATATCGATGCCCCGTCTCGATACACCCACGACTAGGGACATTGAAGGATATACTTATGGACTACCATGTCCCCACTAGTATGATCCGCATCATAGTCCAGGTAGTCAAGTACACATCCTAAGGGCTTTACCAACATGTAACAGAGAGACAATCAGTGTACACGTTAAGGTAAAGAGTAACCAGATAACATACTATCATATCGAGCAAGAAAGTCATCCCTATATATGTCCAAGCATCTACTACAATATACATCCTATGTATAGTAATGGCCTCTAGGGCATACATATAACTAACAATCTCCCACTTGCACTAGGGCCATCTGATAGCAGTGGTTGTCGTATCTCATACTCAACCATCCCATAAAAGTCTCTCTCTGGAAAAAGGCCTTTGTGTGTGGATCCGCCGTGTTGTTCTCTGAGTCTGCTCTCCTAACCTCGATCCCCTGGAAATCAACCATCTCCACGATCAGGTGATACTGCCTAAGAATATGTCTGGATCACTGATGGGACGGGCGTTCCTTGGCATAAGCCACAACTCCATTGTCACACAATGGGAGGAACGAAATTCATTTCATGAACTATTATACACCCAGACTGCCTCTTTGGTAGCATCTTAAGTAGCGATGTATCCAGCCTTTATCGTCTAGTATGCCACGGTATCTAGCTTGGAACTCTTCCAACATACCGTCCTTTTTCTGAGGGTAAAGACAATGCCTGCGACTGACATTCAGTCGTCCTTATCACCCTGGAACCTTTCCAGTGATTCTCCCCAGGATCAATTGATACCATCTCACTACAACTAGTGAGTATCCTAACACCAAATTAGATCTATCTCATAGATCCAAAACCCAGGATTTAGTAGGTATCACTTTGATCCTTTATGGAGAATCCTTGTGATAAGCGGAGATTGACCGAGCGTAGCATAGGAAACTCCTTCCCTATCAAGAGTGTGTTATCCACGTACTCTACGAGGATCACCACCATACTCCCTACTACCTTTTTGTATATACAAGGTTCATCTACCATTTTGATGATGTCAAACTCTTTAACTGATCTCATCAAAACAGATGTTCCAACTCCGCGATGCCTGCTTTATCACATAAAACATCTTGCATACGTTTCCGCTGCTCCCACTGTCTATGAAGCCCTCTGGCTGTGTACTTATAGACGCTTTCTTCCAAATCATCATTTAGAAAAGCAGTCAAGACACCCAACCGTCAGATATCGTAGTAATGGTATGTAGCCGTAGCAAGTAGGATCTGGATGGACTTAAGCATAGGTACTTAGAAAAGGTTTCATCATAATCCATACCTGGTCAATGATGCAAACTTTTAACAAGTCTAGCTTTGAAAGTCTCAACTTTTCCATGTACACCAAGTAATCTTCTCAAGATATACTTGCTCCTGATGGGGATTTAACCCTTCAGATAAAGCAACCAAAGTCCATACTTTGTCGGTGTATAAGGATTCCATCTCAGATCGCTAAACATCCAGCCATTCTTACAGAGTCACACTCCTGATGGCCAGCTCGAAACTAGTTAGGTCATCATCCCATGATACAATCCTTGCTCCCACTATCACAGAGAAACCGAAGTATCTCTCAGGTTGGTGAAGAACCCTACTAGATCGGCGGAGAGGCTGGGGTTCGTTATTTGCTATTGAATCCTTTGGTTCTACCAAATCATCAGCTGCAGTTTGTATAGCTGGAACTGTTTCCAGTTCTACCTTATTACCAATAATTTCTTCACAAGAAATTCCCTTTCACAAAGTTGGCATGCTGAGAAACAAAACATTTTTGTTCCTCGGTTAGGTAGAAGATATTCCCTTGCGTATGCTTGGGATATCCAACAAACTTCCACAGATCTGACTTTGCCTCGAGCTTGTCCGGATTTTGCTTTTTAGACATAGGCCGGACAACCCTAAATCTTAACTGACTTAAGAGATGGTCTCTTCCCTTTCCATATCTCATATGAAATGGTAGGCATCTGATTTGATCGGAACCCTATTCAATAGGCATGCAACTTCATAAGTGCATAACTCCCTAAAAGGAAATAGGAAACCCAGTAGGACTCATCATAGAGCACACCATATCTAATAGGGTGTGATTGCTCCGCCCCGATACACCGAGGTGCTGTGGTGTATACGGAGGAGTAATGCTGAGAGAGAATCTCATTCTCCTTTAGATAATCCAGAAATTCCGTGCTCAAGTATTCTCCTCGTTGATCACATCAAAGGACATAATACTTTTACCCGTATTTTGGTTCTCTACTTCTAACTTATATTCTATGAATATCTCAAAAGGTTCGGACTTGTGTTTCAACAGGAACATATGTCTGAATCTTGAGAGATTATCAGAGAATGTAATGAAGTACAAAGAACCGGTCTTGGCATTTGTAGACAGGGGACCTCAATACATTAATATGTATCATCCCAAGAGTTTACTAACTCTTTCTCTGTTTCCAATAAACAGAGATATGGTCATCTAATCTTTGTGACATGACTGGCAAGTTTCATAAGACGTAAATTCAAACTGATTTAAATATGCATCTAAATGTAACTTCAGCCAGTCGGGTCGCATTGATATGACCTAGTCTACAATACCTCAAGAAGGAATCGTTCATATCTGAACTCTTCCTCTTGTGTGTGTTCCGTTCACTAAGAACTGTAGTTTGATTTAGAACGTTAATGCTTTTAGATAACGTGCCTGAACCGATCAACTCTTGATATAGGAAATGTTCAAAACATTATCCAATAATACAAAATTATATCCTTTCTTTACTAATAAAGAGACTGATATGATTTTGTATATCAGGTTCGGTATCTAATGACATTTGTTCAAAATCAATGTATTCATGTAATACAGGGTGACAGTGACCGACAGACCTGGCTGCAACACTTGCACCGTTTTCTGTCTCATGATACTTATCACCCGTTCTCAGTTCTCTACCTTCTTGCAGCCCATGTAATATATTACATATCTGGGATCCTGATCCGGTATCAGATACCCAGGACGCAGAGGATACTGAGAAACAGTTCTGTGTAATGAACACACCCGAAGATGATGCATCAGTATGCACTTTCTTCGTTTGGACGGCACGGGAATTCTGGTAATCCCCTAATTTCCTGCTCTGTCTTATAACAATTATAAGTTTGGAGCGGGACCAACGTTCCCTAGCTCAGTATAACAAGCGGGTTCGGTCAATATATCTGTTTTATTATCTTGATTAAGGCGTGACATGGTCGCTACCTGGAGAGTGAGAGAAGAAAACACTCTGCGTGCGCTCTTGCAAGATCAGATTGGTTATTATTTTATCTAATCAGGATGGCTCCTACTGTTTTTATCAAATCTTCCTTCAAACCCTAAAAGGAAAGACTAGCCGGGATTAATTACACGCTACAAGTTCGCCAATCTTTCAGCCAGGCCAGTGTCGGTACTTTGAGGGAGGTTTCCCGTGCTTTCGCACGGACCTAATTAAAGTAAACCTCGTTTTCCCAGAAGCGTAACCCCGTTGACACCTTTCTAGACACCTACTTGATCGGCTAATTGTAATGTGTAAAACTCTCCCAGGAGTAACAATTACTCGCAGCGGGTATCGGGATCCAACTATCTCATAGAAGGTATGCAATCTCATTGCAAATTTCAACACTTGAAATTCCCGATAATTTTACCCCTAGCGTCCTATGATCTTGACGGAGGCCAAACTACCTATAGTCCCCTAGTCAAGTTCAACCCGTCATTTCCTGATTGAATTAAACCCACCCGCACGACCCTTGACGGAGGCCAAACAACGCCGTACGAATATCCTAATCCAATCGCATCGTATGCTAGCAGATAAGCATTAGTTAGCTACCGTACACTACGCCTTGACGGAGGCCAAACTACCGCAGCACGAATACTAACTAGTACTTATTTGAAATGACGGAGGGCTACGACAGGTTTTTCTGAAAACCTATTACGTAATGAACTTGATATCGTTGTAGAATCAAATGATTTTAAAATGGAGTGTTTTTTAGGCTTTTCTAGTTTTGCTAAAGGGGTCACTCCCGGTGAAGGGATCGTCGGCCCTTTCCTCATCGAATAAGGTGCAGGATATATCATATATACTGCTGTGCAAAGCAAAAACTCCAAAGGCAATCAAAAGACAAACCGAGGGGTGTAGCATCTGCCAGTTATTGCTAAAGGGGTCACTCCCGGTGAAGGGATCTCGACCCTTTCCTTATCGAATAAGGTGCAGGATGTTCTATAAGGAACACCGCGATGCAAAGCAAGAACTGTAGCTACCTGTTTTTGAAAATTCGATTCCACAACATCTTTTAGGTTTCTGTTATTTCATTAATCACATTAATGAAGTCCCATCATTTAAATCACCTAAACATCACAGATAAATACGACGTACAGTTATGTCATCCGCATTCGCCTCGATGTCCCCTCATGCACCGTTAGGTTAGGTAACTAACGGCAGAGCGGGGCAGGGCTAGCGCGGGTGTAAAACATAAGTAACGCCTATATAATATATCATATATACTATATATAGTATCTATCTCAACATATCAAAAGATCACATCACAGATATCGCAGCAGAAGAAACATATGAAATATTGGATATACTAGGACGTCCGTGTTTTCAATACGAGCCTGTATAAAACACGGATTCCACGGTCGCGATGAATAGCCAAACCCACACCCCTAGACCCCTACGAGAGCGGCAAGCAACCCTACCAATTCTAGAGTTAGGAGACCCGGACTCGACTCCTCAAGTTGGTCTCCCACTAGACTCTAGAACCCGGTTACTTGTGCTCCCCTCCTTGGGTCTATCCTAGTGCGGAAAAGTAAATAATATACAATGGTGACATCTTCCGCAACCTGGAAGTGCCCCAATAAAAGAATATTACATACAATTAATTTTACATGAATGAAAATGAAAAACACTCATCTCACATAAAAAAACCCCGGCTATTCAAAACGCGACGATCCAATATAACATATCTAGCAACACATAACATCACATGTCATCAACGTAAGTAAATGTGTGCATCCCAATTGTCGTTGACATATAGTAACGAAACCGGCGATATCACATATTACACTTACGGTCACAGAAAAGAAAGTGTAAAACTGCAACAGTTGGAATCCGCAACTTCTTTAGACAACGCATGCCTAACCATCTGAATTCCTTAGACACCACATGCCTAACAATTATAAAACCCGCATTTTAGTCTCATTATCGAAAACTCTTTTCAATATCAAGTCGGGCAATTCAACAAGATTCCCGATATGAGATCGAATACTCGTCGCAAACTTTAGTAGACAGCCGCACCCCCGATACCATCGACGAAGTGCACCAAGGCGGAACACCGCTACCGCGAGCACCCCAACGGATGCTTTCAGTGACGGGGTTCTCCTACAGTCACTTGGTCGGGGCTAAGGGGTGTAGCTGTCTATTAAGTTTATCCGGCGAGTATCCGCGTACGCTACGTAATTGCGACAGACTTTTGATCACATCAAAATTCCGTGGCAACCGATCAAGTGAGACCAAAGTGCTATGTTTATAACATTCATATTAGTTATCTCATAACCACTTGTGAATTCCAAATATTGTATCACATTCCAGATAAATAGAAAATGTTAAACTTTTCGATCGAACAATCAAACACCCAAGTTTTCCCGAAACAGCTCAACACATGAAATAAGTCTAAAAACATCCATTTCATGCCACAGTACCAACGTTCCAGCCGTAGAAGGGTCAAGCCAACGCCTCACATGTGGCATGCCGTACTGCCCCAAACCCTAAGGTTCAAAGGGCAGTTCAAGACGGTTACATAATCGAGTTAAGGTTTGTTGTCTTCTAGAGGGTCCATTGCATAACTTGCACGATTTAGACGTTCTCAAACAACGGAAAAATCCAACACTCGGAAATTTCCCGGCAGGGGAAAAATTGGGTATTTATATCCGGTCAAACTTTTTAACATGTTCTAAAATACCCGGAAAAAAAACATAGACAAAGTTAAATGATCTGATCGAATCATCGAGTCCCCAATACACCCCAGAAAACTCAACTGTTAAGTATAGATTAAAAATTCCCATAAAATACAGCAACTACAAATAGAGATTACTGTACAAACAGAGTAGGAAAAAGCCACTGCATTGCCGCGGAACCGCCGCCCAAGCTAGGGTACGGCCGCGGTTCCGCGGCGGTTTAATGGAGTTAGGCCCACGTGTTTCACAGTAATTCCGAGAAAACCATGCTGAATTTTTTGGATATTTTTAATTTGGAAAAATCCACATTTTCAGAAAATGTACAGAGAGGGTTAAAAGTTGGGGTTCCGGGGTTCGATCGGATTTCTAACATCGTCTACACTTCGCCTAAGGCTCTAGCTAGGCTCTGATACCACTGTAGGGTTACTAGGCACACACAAGAGGTTCCACAAGGCATCAACCATGCCAAACAAAAATTTTCCGGTGCCGAGAAACCCTAAACTAGATCGTTAACTAGAGATTAGGCGAAACAACAAGCATGCAAACTACTTTGCTACTAAGTGAATGGAAATACAACCTTTGTAGATCCGGTCCTCCACTTCTAAAGCTCCGTGTTGACGTCCCTCCGCTGCGATCATCGGATCCCGTACTCTAGCGATGGTTTCGTCGGAGAAATGATCGGGCTAGGTCATTGACTTCGAGGCCGAAGATGATCTACGTCGGGGAGACTCAAACTCAAGCTATTCCTTCACTTGGTCAAAAAATTTGTGAAGAGAACACCCTATACTACATGGAAAGTGGTAGAGGATGAAGAAATAGGAAGTAGGTTCACTTTAGAATTGGATTTCTCACTCTTTTTACCATGGCACCATTGGAGCTCTCAAGCTTTTGTGAGCTTGATGAAGATGAAGAAGAAGAAAAGAATCATATTAATCAAAAGAATAATATGAATCCTTATCCTTTTAATCATGGCACCATGGTTGAGTTAAGCCCTCATGCTTAACTCATATAGAGAATTAACCATAGCATAAGGTTAAGGGTTGGGTTAGCTAATATCTTAAACAAATAACAAAAAAAAGTTGACTTTGTCAATGTTCATCAAGCTTCATGAAGCTTGATAACTTTGACCAAAGTCATACTATTTTGTTATTTGCTTAGGAAAATAGTAAACCCTAATCTAACCTTGATTTGGTTCAAGTCTCATACACACAACTTGTTTGTATCATCAAGCATGATACAAACATATACACTTGCATATATCACATATAAACAATGTGCACATCCAAGTAAGAAAATCAATCTTAAGTGAATCAATACTAGTTAATGTAAAGTAATATATCAAATATATAATTATACATTAAATCATTAAATCAACAATTGATTTAACGATCCGGTCATATCGTATATAACCGACTAATATCAAGTGTATCAATGTATCGAATCAACACTTGATTCGGTAACCCGGCTATATCTCATATAACCGACCGATGATACAAATCGCGAGAATAGAATACAGTATCACATACTGGTATTATTCTCGGTCTCGCACATATCTCATATGCGCTCCTATTTCGTTTCGCTTGAGCCAGGAAACCCCTGTGTAGGACTCTAAAGACTCGTCAATACGCCAGCAGTAGGTGATGATCATATCAAACACCCACAAGCCGCAAGCGGTCTGCTAAACGTAACGGCCACCCGGGTATTTAGCGATCAGAAGATCAACGAGCAAGCCCGCTCACACTCCTGTGAATCCAACCAGTAACACTACCGTACAGTCCGGTCTGTTCGTCTGATATGTCGCATATCTCGTCTAGGGGTGGTAAACGTCAGACCCCAATAACTCGATAAGTCGTGTCGATATGAGGCTCATAACGGGTCGAGAAACTACTGGTAACACTTACTAGTAAATCCCTAAAGCAGCCTTGGCTAAGGACTTCCTGTTATAGCCAATCGAGCACAGCGCAACATCAACTCCGTATACCGGGAGAGACGAAACCCCTCCTATCGCTCATTGCCTCCATGTGATTCAGGACTGTACCCAAAAGCCATCTTTTTGCATGCCCTCTTGTATGTGGTATGATGGAAATCAAAGCACAGTGGGAATCACACAAGACTCTATGACGATCTCGGGTCTACAGACTAACCTGTACCAGTGTCACCATAGAACTGCCATCTGACGTAAGGTATAATACCATCTGGGAGTTCTCGGCGAGTCCGTCCAGTGTACCCAGTCTACACTGAGCACCCGTATATCATCTCTGATGTCAAACACCAATGGATATGGGATCATCCATCGCCCATCTGTATGGGTCGAGAAGCTATACGCTAGTCTACTCTGGTATATCGATGCTCCGTCTCGATACACCCACGACTAGGGACATTGAAGGATGTACTTATGGACTACCATGTCCCCACTAGTATGATCCGTATCATAGTCCAGGTAGTCAAGTGCACATCCTAAGGGCTTTACCAACATGTAACAGAGAGACAATCAGTGTACACGTTAAGGTAAAGAGTAACCAGATAACATACTATCATATCGAGCAAGAAAGTCATCCCTATATATGTCCAAGCATCCACTACAATATACATCCTATGTATAGTAATGGCCTCTAGGGCATACATATAACTAACAACCAATCATCTTTAGGACATGTTCTCCTACCGATGATCCGACGGCCAATCTCGCCTGAAACAAGTTCTTTGAGGTCTCGTATCTTGCTATTCGAGATTGCTCTCCATAAAGTTCCTTTGTACGGAGAAAGATGGCATCAAGATCCATATCCTCGTGCCTCCTCTAATGTTCATTATTCATTGAGGAAAGCACGATGCACTTGGCCCTCGCGCAATCTAACTCCCAGGTTTTGCGGATTTCCTTATCCGCATTACTGGATTTGGGACCAGGGACAGCAGGTGCCTTAGCGGTAAGGACATACCCCAATTTGTCATATGTCAAAGCCATCTTGACATTCCGCAGCCAATCTTTATAGTTTGGCCCTGTCAATATATTTTTTTCTAGTAGTAACTTAAGTCCTGTCATTTTCTGGGTCGCTGTAATTAGGAGAGAGAGAGAACACTTTAGCATGATGCTCTTGCAAGTTTAGAGTGGTTTTTAGTTTATCTAAACTGGATGGCTCCCACTGTTTCTCGAATCCCTCCTCAAACCAAAACGGAAGAACTAGCCAGGACTATTCTCACTGTACAATTCTTGCTTAACCGTTCAGCCAGGCCGGTGTCGGTACTTCGAGGGAGGTTTTCCAACGCTTTCGCGAAGTTCCTTAATTAAATAACCTCTTTTCTCTGGGGGCGTAGCCCCGCTGACACCTTTCTCGGCACCTACTTGGTTTACAGCATTGATCGTTAAGTGACGAATCTCCTGATGAGTAGCATATACTCACAGTAGGATCGGGATCCAAATATCATCGTGTGATAATGTTGAAGGAATCCTACCAACATTCATCAAACTCCAAATGGTATGCATCTCTTTGCAAATTTCAGTTTCTTTAGAAATTCCCGATATAAATTTCTGCCCCATGCTCTTATGACCTTGGCTTTGATCAAAATGTCATAAGTCATATGCCAAGTTCCACCCATCATTATTTTGTTAATTTGAACCCATCCGTACATACCCCTGACTTTGGTCAAATGATAATACGACTGTCCCAAACTAACTCATCTATCTATGCAACAAATGAATACCCAGCAGCTACCTAACACTATGCCTTGACTTTGACCAAAATACATAGCTTGAATACTACTGAATACCCAAATGAAATGACGGAGGGCTACGAATGGTTTTGGCGAAACCGTGAACGTAGTGAACTTGATATGACCGAAGGAACCTAATAGCTTTTAAAAGGAGTGGTTAAAGCTCCGCAATTAAAAAATATCTTCTGTTTTAAAAATAACCGAGTGGTTTCTTTTAAACTGTTCCAACGATTCAACTTTGGTTTATTTTCTTTGCATTAATAATAATGCGTCCCATCATTAACCTATCATTGCAGAAAACAACAAAAATACAACGTCCTCTTATGCCATCCGCATTCGCCACGGGGTCTCGTCATCACTCGTTAGGTTACTTAACTAACGACAGAGCGGGGGCAGGGCTAGCGCGGGTGTAAAACATAAGTGACGTCTAAATAGCTATCATATATAGATATTGTACATTCGTCTGACGCAATAATTGGCATTCCAGATCACAGATGAACATTATTGGATATATAAGCAATCCGTGTTTCTTTTGAGCCTGCAACGAAAGACGGATTACACAGTTGTAATGAATAGCCATTACCTCACCCTAGACCCCTACGGGTACGGCAAACTACCCGCCAAGTACCCGAAGTGAAGCGGTCTCCCTCAACAACTTGAGTAGGCCACTAAACACTTCAAAGTATCCGGTAGTTTGTGCACCCCACCTTGGGTCTATCCTAGGAGCAAAAGCAGTAAAATGAAATAATACAATGGTGGCTACAACCGCAACCTGGATGTGCCTCTCAAAATAATATTATAACATATTACAATTACATCGAATGAATGAATATAGAAACCCATCTCAAACCCCGGCTAATCATCACAACAATCCAATCAAGTTCATAATCACAAACAGTAAAATCATTACAGAAATTTGCAACCCCCAGCCAACCGACATACTAGCAGTTAGGGGAGGTTTACGAACATATTATACAATTCACAGATGTAATCTAATTAGCCAAACATCGTATAATTTCGATCGAGCAAACACATTAAATTCTACTACAAAAACTTCTCTGTGTACTTGAGACTTGAGCAGAAAATAATCATTCCAGAAATAACAAAATAACCACAGAAGAGTTCTGGGAAAATTTGGGTTGAATCGGCCCCAACTCGGCAGTGGATCCGCGGCCGATCGCTTGGATCCGCGGCCGATCGCTTGGATCGGCCGCGGTTCCGCGGCGTTGTGGCCGATTCAGGAACCCAATTTTCTCCAGAATTCTTATATTTTCCTGCATGTATTTTTAGAGGTCCCTGAAAAAATTTTAGACCTCATTATAAATTCGAAAGAAACTTGGTGATTTCGATGTTTTTTCCGGTTCGTTTTGCGTTCGAAATTCTAATGACTTTGCAAATAAGTTAGTTATTATTTAGCGAGGCTCTGATACCACTGTAAGTCGATGTACTACACCCCACGACTTGCGGGGAGGCGGAAATATGAAAAACAATCTTGTTCTATGAACTAACATTGACTAACCGAAAGGATCTTTGCTAAACTATAACTAACACTAACATAGGAATTGTTAACTACTATGGAAGAAGATTATACCTAATGAACCGTGTCCTTCTTCTTCTCGTTATCCACCTCCTCGTCGGCCTCCTCTATGTAATAGACGATCCACCCGAGAGCTTCTACTCCAAGCTTTGCCTCTAATTTTGAGGTAACTAAGTTTCTCTAGTTGCTAATCAAAGTCACCTAGGTGATATAGAGTATGGATATGGATTAATTAGTCTTGCTAATCCTTGATCTCAACACATGAGAGGGTAGGATTAGGGTTTGAAGAGAGAGAGAGAGAGCTTGAGGAGAGAGAAGGTGAGGATGAGAATGATAATGAAATAATGATCCTTCTTGAATATATGAAGCATAATCATTTATCAAATAAAATAAAATAAATGATTAATCATCATGCTTCATTTATTCATTATGTGTGATTCATTACATGAGTCATTAACCATTTAATGCATCATTAATAACATGAATGAATCACACAATGTGTCACTAAATCAATAAATGCTTATGCCACCTAAACCCCCAAGTCATAATCCTTCTAGAAGCTTCCCGCCAAATTACGAGAATGCCCCCCTATCCGTGAAAACACGGAAAAACTTTAGACTGTATAAATCCAATAATTCGATACTAGAATCTGGCTTAAAACAAAACCGGCTAGTAAAAACTGTCCGAACATCGTACGTGCGTAAACACACGTATGCGTCCGAACCCTTGTCGTAAAACCATACGACCTCTATATCGTTTCACCCGGAGCAGGGAAACTCTCTGTGTGGGACTCTAAAGACTCGACTACTACGCTGGCAGTGGGTTTAACCACAGAGCGCAAGCGGCACTAGCTGTAGGTAACAGTCCCCAGGTAGATGTCGTTAAGAAGGCTGATGAGGAAACCCATCCGAACTCCTACTGAGCCTGTTGTGACAATCTCCATACAGTCTGGTCTGTTCGTCTAGGACTATCGCATATCGGGCCAAGGGGGCGGCAAGCGTCAGTCCCCTAAAAGCGGTATAAGTCGTGTTGGAGTGAAGCCCATTACACCTTGAGAAAATACTGAAAAACCTACCAGTAAATCTCGCTTGCCCTGGCCAGGGACTTTGCGTAATGGCTCTCTGACATAGCGCGATATCAACTCCCAATACCGAGAGAGACGAATCCTGTCTAACCGCCACTTCCTCCAAGTGCTCGGGACTGCACCTAACTGCTACCTGTTTGCACGACTCTTTTGAGCCGTGGTAAGGTAGCAATCTAAGAACAGTGGGAACACACTCGAGGTGAAGCAGCAGTGTCAAGTCTGCGGACTATGCTGTACTCATGTCACCTGGGAACTGTTAACTGACGACGGGTATAATACCAACCAACAGTTCCCTGCGAGTCCTGTCCGGTGTTCCCATAACCCAATGAGCACCTGTATACTATCTCCAGTACGACGTACTGATGGCTGTGGGACAGACCATCTCCCCAACTGGGATGAGAAGCGTACACACTAGTCTACTCCGGAGTATCGATGCCCTGTCTCGATAATCCTACGACTAGGGACCAGAAAAAGGATGTGCTTGTTGACTACCCAGCCCCCACTAGTGTGACTGCCATCACAACGCTGGTAGTCAAGCAAGATCCTAAGGGCTCTATCAATACGTACACACATATTAAGATAGATAAAACCAAGTAGCATACTACCATGTTTAGGAAGACTGTTATATAACTGTGAATATCCCAAGCTTCCATTAAGTAATATACAAGCTAGTATGATACAATAATGGCCCCTAGAGCATATACACTAACAAGTAATGATTATTAGAACTTTCTTCTCTTTCAGGTTACTCATAATTGGATGCACTCCTAAGTTGAGTAATGCTGATCGGCCTCTTTCCATTTAGTTGACATGCACTGAAGACAGCTGCATGATTTGAATCTGGTTCCAATTAAATCAGTGCCTCTATTTCTATATTGGATATAGAATAGTTCATATCTTAACAATGTTAAGGTACGGGGAGTTGTCCGGCTTATGCTTAAAACCAGACTCTGGATAACTCAAGGAACGTTTCAGTAATGGCTATTTGTGGGTTGACCCGGGCTATGACGAGGGTTGACTTTCTACCATCTGGAAGATTAATAATGATATTGTTCTTGACTAGGCACAGTTTTAGTAAAATGGATTTTTTCAGAAAACAGTAGTGGGACTATGGTAGAACTGGAAGTGATTCCAGAACCGCAAACGATTACTGAAAATTTGATAAGAACCTAAAGATTCGATCTGATTTGATATTCCATTGGCCACTCCGCAGATATGGTGGGTAACCTCAGGCACTCGAGAGGTACTTCGGTATGCTCAAAGACGGTGACAGGGAGGTTCTTGTTTAACCAGACTTGCCATTGCTGTTGTTCTAGAATGTGAGACCCGGCAGGAGGATGAGTATAGCGTCGTTCTAAACTAGCTTTAGAAGTGTACGTGTATATGACTCTGCCAGAGGGTTGTCGTAGTCAGTGGGAGCAGCGGAAGCATAGTGGACAAGTAGCTTATGTCTATTTATGGACTAAACCAGATATAGCGGAGATAGATCATCTATTTCTGATGTGACAGTCATAGCTTTGACTTCATCAGAATAGGAGATGGATCTGTTAAGAAGGTAGTAGGGTGTGATGTCCTGGTATTTGGATGACATACACAGAGTAGGAAGTGAAATTCCTATACTACGATCGGTTATACTTTGGTTGTCACATAGTGGTTTCTCCATATAGGATTTGGATATTATATCTGACATTCTGGTTACTAGGTCTATGGATTTAGATCTAGATTTGGGTAGTTTCCCAATCTGGGTCCTTAGACAACATTCTAAAGGTGTTTTAGAATGGACGACTCTTGGCACGGTAGTGTACCTGCAGGTAATGGAGTCACCCTCTCTAAAGGTGTCTTACAGACTAAAGGGGAGAAGGAAGTGCATGATTGGCAGATTACTTGCTCAGGCAATTGAGTCAATCATGAGATGTCAAGTACCACGCCAGATGTTGTTTTTTGCACTAGATGCAATAAGTTGATATTAATCCCATCTTGGAGAAACGTTCGGAAGCAGTTTTAGAACATAAGTGGATGTTCTAGGGATATGATAACGATAGCCTCTTTTAGGAGACAGTTATCATTCCAGGCTTCCAAGGTGACCTGGATGACAGAGTGACTGTCAGAGTTATAGTTTTCCCTCTGACGAGGGGCAGTAGTTTGGACAGGTGATCCAAGCGGAAACTGAGGGAGACATGGCGCAAGATACTGATTAAGTTCAGTTGACGATACAGTCTAAGAATTTTGGATTTTGAGTTCATTTATGAACTAGATCCCATCAGATATCCAGACATATTCTAAGACAGGTATTGCTCATTTCGGGATATGGCTTTCTCCGCAAATTTGAGATAAAGAGAGACATAGAAAGAAACATCAGGGCGGATCCACTCACTGAGGCTATTCCTCGAATGCAACAGTTTCACAAACGGGCTTTGTGAAACTGATTAGTAGAGGAGTTGGGTGTTCGGTATCACACGGGCTGTGAGTATGCGACATCGCAATAATTAGCCTTGAGTGCAAGTGGGAGATTGTTGGATATAGTGCCCTCAGAGTAAATTATTGGATCACAGGCACGTGATTGCAATGATTGAGGGAGGACCTTTACCGATAGGACAGCTTACTCAAGATGATAGTATGATATCTGGTTTATCTTTATCATCGTGTACTGCTTTAGGTGACCTTACCGGTCACTATTGCACGCTGATAGAGCCTATAGGATTCTTGCTTGACGTCCAGCGGTATGATGGCGATCATATACGTGGGAGCTGGGGTCTATAAGCACATCCTTAAAAAGGTCCCTAGTCGTGGGAGTTTTCGAGACAGGGCATCGATACTCCAGAGTAGACTAGTGTATACAGTCGAGACCCCGACGAGGGGCGGTGGCCGGTCTTACAAGCCATTGGTGTCAGTTGGTTCACCTAAGATGTATACAGCTGCTCATTGGCTTATGAGTACACCGGACTGGACTCACCAGGAACATGCTAGTTGGTATTATATCTGACGTCAGATAGCAGTTCCCTGGTGACATGTGTACAGGTTAGTTCATCGACCTGAGATCGTCATTTGTCTCGTGTGAGTTCCCACTGTGCTTTGATTACTATCCTACCACGGCTCAAAGGAGTCGTGCAAACATGTTTTAGTTGAGTACAGTCCCGAGCCACATGGAGGCAATGAGCGGATCGGCAGGGGTTCGTCTCTCCCGGTATTGGGGGTGAGGTCGCGCTGTGTCTAGGAGAGCCATTACACGAAGTCCTTGGCCAAGGCAGGAGATTTACTGGTAAGTATTCCAGTAGTATCTCAGGGTGTTCTGGGCTACACTCCGACACGACTTGTACCACTTTTGGGGGTCTGACTTTTACCAACCCCTTAGGCTCGCCATGCGAAGCTCATAGAAGAACGGACCAGACTGTACGGATATTATCACTGACAGGCTCAGTAGGGTGCCAGGATGAGTTCGCTCATCGACCTCCCTTTTGGTCAATACCTGATAGCCCGTTACGTATAGCTAGTACCTCTGACGTGCTAGTGGTTAAATCCACAGCCAAAGTATTGATGAGTCTTTAGAGTCCCCCACAGACAGTTTCTTAAGTTTCGGGCGAAACGTTGTAGAGGCCGTATGATATATGGCAGGGTTCGATCTTATACGTGCGGTATTGCACGGATCATGATCGGACGGATCATACTAGTGGGCTTTTGTTTAAGCCGGATCCTAGTATTAGATTTGTTGGATTACTTTAGTCTCATCGCATTCGCATTCAGTCGGAATGCGGATGCAGGTATGTATATACAGGTGAGGGGTATCCTTGTGATCCGTCACGAGTTTAATTTAGATATTGCCGGATCTTTTTGTTGGACCAAACATTTGGATTAATGTTTGGATGGTGGAAATAATGAGCTAGAATTCATCATGAGGTGCATTAAATGTGGCATAAGCAATCTAGTGACTCATGGTATCATTATCTGTGCAAATGTCATATTTTATGATTGATTTAATGTGTTGAATTGATAAGAGGAGAGAGAGGAGCAGCCATGTTAGTGTTGTGAGCTCTTGTATTATTTCCACTCTCTCTCATATTATCATTCCAACATCACAAAAGAAAAGAAAGAGAAACATCTTCTTCTTCCTCTTTCTCCTCTAGCTCTTTATCTCCATCAATGGCAACATCTCTAACCTCCATCCAAGCCATGGATGCAAGAGACAAAGTGATCACAAACATTCTCTACAACACCTTGGACACGTCGGCTAGCACACTTCGTGCCCGAGTTGCTTCGGATGAAGCGGGAGCCCATAAAAAGACTCGTAGATGTGGTGCCCTTTCCGACGAGGAGATCAAGACCGGAGATGCCGCGAGGAGCTTGGGATGGTGGCCGAAGACCGAAGGACACGGATCGATCGGTATAGCTTTCCAACCCTTTCTCTAGTTGCTAGTTGTAGGTTAATGGTTCAATCCGGGTCTTAAGCATACGATAGCGCCGGTTTTCAAGTTAAGAAAAAATTTCGTTCCCGCATTTTGGCTTCGGGAAGACGGCCGAGGCGCTACCGTTGTCTTACAAAATGAGGTTTTGTTCAGAAATTTAATCAAAAGATAAATCAATTTGGAAAAGAAAATTCATTGCCACATCCTTCTTGCATGCACACACACCCTGCACCTCCTCCTTGCATGAAGATGGCTCCCTTTGGTCTTTGACACCTACTCCTCCACCTTACTCTTCCCTTTATCACATATATATATCATGTATTCAGATTTGTAGCAAATTTAAAATCTGAAGATTTACAAAGAAAAAGAAACCCAAAACTAAACAAAGAAGAACAAGAGAAAGGAGAAGAAAAGAGCTAACTCTAGGATTTCCTCACCATCAAGCTAGGACTAGGAGTTTGTGCATCTTGGAGGGAGTTCTTCCAGCGACATCCTCAGTAGGTAAAATTCTTAATTTAGTAGATTTTGTTCTGAAAATTATAAAATTTAGGAAGTCCTATATCCATAATATCGTATTTTAGGCAAAACTGAACGCTGTTGCAATCTGCTATAGTTTAGATAAACGTCAACTTAACCAAACAGTGCCAAAATGTTGTATGTTGAACCTAGAACAAACCATAGGAGCACGAACCCAAGGGGCTCGGATTTGGCCGGCGACCAACAATAGAATTCCGGCGTCGCTGGATTTTTGAAGAGGTTTGGTGTTTTGGCTTTTTGGGTAGGTCTCTGTGTAGGTGTTTGGTTATTTTAGTATTGTTTAATCAAGTTAGTTTAACTGTATATAAAATCTGGGAACTAATATCAGAAAAGAGATCAAAATTCTAACTTACGACAAGGGTAAAACATAACTCGTTCTGTTTTCAGTCGTGATGCAGCGTTGGGTTAAATTTCAGTGAGGTTAAGTGTAAGATCGGTTGCAATAGTCGTACGTAATGTAATTAGCACGTACAACTTGTGTTTTCTTGATTGTTGCTGTATCGGAATGTAGTCGTTTTCTTATACAAGTTATTTAAATGTTAGATTTGAGTGCGGGAATTTCGGAGGCCGCAAGGAAAGGAAAAGGATTGGCGATTCCTGAGTAGTTACGACGTATTCCGGTGAGTAGATTTACATCTACGGGGGAAATCGGGTGGATGGCGTATAGCACCCCCGCAACCATATAACTATTATTATGATATCTAGTTAAGTTTAGCTTTTCTTCAAAGTTTTGATATAGTATTGCATCTTGTATGCCCTCCATTTGCATAAAGTCTCATATGTAGTTTTTAAATGAGATATACGTGATATTTGGTCCGTACGATATGGATATAGTTTGATGGATTTGTACGAGGGATCATGCCGTAATTGAGATGATATGGATATAACTATATGACGAGATATAATACAAGGGTTGATACGTATTGGAAATGATGAAATTGTATGCCGAATGATGGCCAATTTATCCTTTGGCTCGTAGAGTTAGGTAATATTCTGTTTTAGGATGTAATGCTTGTGTGGGCTATATTCTTCTAAAAACTACGATTCGTTGCCTTTTTATAAAATACTAGGATGCGGTGCCGATTTTCAAAACGAATATCCAATTTAAATCTAGGGCGGCTTCCTTATTTCAAACTTAACGTTTCGTTTCATTTCTAAAGATAATGGTATAGCTCATAGCAAGTGATTACAATAATTGTTCTTAAATTAATTTATAGGTTTGCATTATATTATCAATATTATATGTTTCTGCGATATGCACACTCTAATAGAACACTGCACAAATACCAATGATTTCCATGCTGCACAAGCACGTAAATATATGTTACACTATACCTCATTGGTACTGCCATGTCACTGTAAAATCGTTCTGTTATATATGTGTTAATATATAGGTTGTTACACCGTAAAATACTTGCACAAATACTAATAATTTCCATGTTGCATGAGCACAGACGCGTATGCTACACTACACATCATTAGTAGTACCATGACACATTAGAATTGAAATCATTATGTTATGTGATATGATTATGTAGTCTTTTCTTATTCATGCTGTAGTACTAGATGCTGTATTTGATTTCTTGGGATTTCTGGGTATTTTACTCCTGATGATATATGTCGGTGGTATGGGACACTGTTATATATATCTATATATAATATATCATCAATACAATCTATGCAATTATTCTTATTCCGTATTTGATATTTTGATATGATGAGTAAAACGTCCACCATGAGTTTTGTGTTTTCTGGTTTTATTCCGGACCGAGTGGGGGAGATATACGGTCGCGGATTTTAACGTTATCCAGACTGAATGGGGGAGATATACAGTTGGATACATAGTGGACCCGGTTGAGACCGAGGGGCAGGATAGCCGCATTGAGGCGGGGGAGCCTAGCGAGGATACTCGATACCGGAGATAGAATTGAGCACGGCAGATATCCAGGGGATACTGACCGGAGATTGAGATGAGCACAGCAGCTATCCAGGGGATACTGACCGGGGTTCGATTAGGTACGGCAGATATCCAGGGGATACTGATCGTAGCCAGGATATCGGGTGGCGATCATATGTTGAGATGGTGTCGACGGTATCTGCATTTACGTGTCGATGCTGGACACGAGAGATTTCGGATTTCGATGTCGATGCTGGACATCTATATGTATTGATACGATCATTATCATGAGGTACACCGTTAGATATTATTTATTGGATTCCACCAGGACTGATCCGGGGGACAGTACCTGCATATGTTTTTACAGACATTCATAGACATAAAGGGAATTCCTATACGGATTATAGATTCTTGATTTTGACGCATATGACATTGAGATATTATACTTGGGATTGCATGATACTTAGTGTTGCACATATGCATATCATATAGTATATCGGTACAGATTATGATAGGATTATACTTATGACCTAAGTATCGTCATGTATCTCGATTTCTACCTCTAAATGTACTTTTATTCACTGAGTTGGCAACTCATCCCCGTTGTGCCACAGTTTCTTGCAGGTTTCACCGCTTGGATTATCAGCGACTTGGACACACATTCTTTTTTCGGGGATTGATTGGTGAGTGGGTTATAGTTATGTTATACACACTCTTGATTATTCATATGTTCTTATATCTAGTGGAAACTCCATCAACTTAGAAGTGGTATATTATGGACTTAGAAGCAAGACTTAGAGTTTATGTGTGGTGATATTACACACTTTGGAGTCGACTTCTGATTTAGGTTAATTGGTTGCTCCATTGTTTGGACGTGGAGACTAGCTTCTGTTGGGATGCTATTTTATTATATTGTATCGGGTTTTATTAAAATACAAAGGAGTTAATGTTAGGTTTTCAAAACGTCATAAATGTTTTTCAACATACTTAGTTAAATCTAGATGTTATTTTAAAGGGATTTTATTGGATGATTAGTTAAACCTCACCTCAAATATTTTCAAAAAGGGTTTAGATTCCGTGTTTCGGCTTACTTAGATTGCGTCGATATCTTTTGATGTCACGTGTTTTAAGTGCCGGTCATGTGTCACTTTTGGGTCGTGACAGCGCGGCAAGTTACCCGCCAAAATCAGAAGCGAGGCAGCCCCCTTCATCAAAGTGAATGAGCCACCCAGCACTTCATGGAATCCGGTAACTTGAGCATCCCTCCTTGGGTCAACCTGTACCCTTTACGAGTGCGGCGAATAGCTCACCAATTCTTGTGTGAGGCCACCTCCGTCTCAACGCCATGAGATGCGGGCCCGTTGCCCTCTAGAACCCTACTATCCGTGCACTCCACCGCGGGGTAATCCTAGTACAGAAAAGAAAATATGTACAACGGTGATATCACCCTCAACCCGGTCATGCCCCAAATAAATAATATACAAACAAGCAGTGACGACAGTCCACATGTAGGACGCTCGCCCCGCGATATCAAATGTACAAATGAAACTAAACTGCACTAACATTGCAACCAAGCTATCCCCACGATGAATCCGCAACAACACAGCACAACACATAACATCAACGTGAATGTCACATTCGCAAACCCGTCTAAAAGAACTATAGAAAATAGACAAGTTGTACCGCTCTAATGACATTCACGGTCACAGATAGAAATGTATGTACTGTAAAGTTTAAACAATGTTAGAAATATCGACTTCGAAATAACCCCGAATAGCCGCCAAACAACTAGATAAAACCATATCAAAACTGGGCAAAACTAGTAATACCTCTGAACCAATATTCCAAAGACCAGACCACGCCCAAAATACAAAACCCAAACTCAAACATCAGGCCGGCCGGCTTGGATTTTGGAGCAATGTGCTCGGGTCATTTAAGGTGGAAGTGTCTCGTATTTAGGATGTAGTCTAGCGGTCATACAAGTAGTCTTCTGCAGTTGCTAAAATAATTTTAAAAGACACTGAAAAAAATGACAGAAACTGGAATATGGGTTGGTGTTGAATTGGAGTTATTTCGGCTTTGTTACTTTAACATCGTCTAAACAACAAGTAAGCGGTTAATGGATTGGCTCTGATACTATGAAAGGCTACGGCAGTGCCCCGGCCATCAATCCGTGGCCAAACGCGGAACAAAAACTTTAAAAACCCGGCGCTAACGTAATCCGATTCCCGGATCGTACCATTAACCCTATACCAGTCCTATATAAAGGAGTTTAAGAGATTATATCGATCGATCTGTGTCCTTCAGTCTTCAATCTCTGTCCTTAGCTCGTCGCGGCTGCCTCGAACAAGTTCGTTCTCCAGTCTCCCTCTTCGAAGACGATCCACATCGAGGATTAGTAATACGGGCTCCCGCCTCAAAACCGAAGCAACTCGGGCATCCAGTTTGCTAGCCTAGATACCCAAGAAGAAGTAGAGATAGTGTGTGAATACTTTATCTCAATACACCCATGGATTCTCAACTCATGAGAGGGTATAGGTGGAGGTGAAGAAGAATCCATGTGAAGAGAGAAGTGTGAGCTCAAGACTTGGCTAAAAGAAAAATTAAGCCAAGAAAGTATCTGTTGTATTTGGCTTGAGATGAGTTGTGAGGTATTGGAGTAGAGCAACTAAAGAAAAACCTAGTACAAGAAATATCTGCCTCTACACAAATATCTCACAACTAAAACTAATAAAGAATGAAGCATGGCACAAGGAAGCACACCATGAGTCACCAAATTGCACATGCCACATTCAATGCTCAAGGCCAAGACTTGAACTCACACTTTCTATCACAACAAATATTAAACATTTAAACTAAAATGTTTAATCCAAATGAAAAGAAATGGCAACCCTAAAGTAAACTCGCAACGAATTACAAGAATACCCCTCATCCGTATATACATACCCGCATCCGTATTCCGACTGAATACGAATACTACGAGACGAAAATAATCCAACAACATAATACTAGGATCCGGTTTAAACCAAAGCCCAATAGTATTATCCGTCCGATTATGATCCGTGCACAAGTGCACGTATATGATCGAACCCTGCCATAAAACCATACGGCCTCTACAACGTTTTGCCCGAACCAGAGAAACCCTCTGTGTGGGACTCTAAAGACTCGTCAATATGCTGGCAGTGGGTTTAACCATAAGCACGTCAGTGGCACTAGCTGTACGTAACGGCTACCCAGGTATTGAGCGAAAGGGCGGCCGACGAGCGAACTCATCCTGAAACCCTACTAAGCCTGACAGTGACAATATCCGTACAATCCGGTCTTTTTGTCTATGAGTATCGCATATCGAGTCTAGGGGGTGGATAAAATCAGACCCCTAATAACTTGATATTTAGTGTCAGCATGAAGCCCATCACCACCTGAGAAACTACTGATCCAAATCAGTAATTCTCGTCTACCCCGGCCGAGGATTTCTGGTGATGTCCACCCGTGAACACCACGACATCAACCCCCAATATACCGGGAGCGACGAATCCCCTGACGATCCGCTCACTGCCTCTATGTGGCTCGGGACTGTACCCAACTAAAACATGTCTGCACGACTCTTTTGAGCCGTGGTAGGGTAGTAATCAAAGCACAGTAGGAACTCACACGAGAAAAATGATGGTCTCAGATCGATAGACTAACCTGTACACATGTCACCTGGGAACTGCTATCTGACAATAGGTATAATACCAACTAGCATGTTCCCGGCGAGTCCGTCCGGCGTACTCATAACCCAATGAGCACATGTATACATCTTAGGTGAACCAACTGACACCAATGGCTTGTGAGACTATCCACCGCCCCTCGTCGGGGTCTCGATCCATATACACTAGTCTACTCTTGGAGTATCGATGCCCAGTCTCGAAACTCCCACGACTAGGGACACTTTAAGGATACGCTTATAGACCACCCAACTCTCACATATATGATCGCCATCATACTGCTGGTAGTCAAGCATGAATCCTAAGGGCTCTATCAACATGTAATAGTGATCTGTAATGTCACCTAAAGCATGTACACGATGATAAAGACAAACCAGATAGCATACTATCATCTTGAGTAAGACTGTTCTACCGTTAAAGGTCCTCCCTCAATCATTGCAATCACGTGCCTACGATCCAAAAAATGACTTGAGGGCACTATAGCCAACACTACACACTTAGCCATTCTAGATGGTTGTTCATTTTTCACTCTCACATTCTCTCTCTTGATTTTTTCCATCTCTTTCTTCCTCAAAGCTAAGCCCTAACCTTCACATGTGTTGTGAGCCATAGGGTTTAATGAGACTAAACAATCCATTAGCATTCTCTACATCACCTAGGCTACTTGGATTAGCGAACCATTTACCCAAGTTACCTCGGTTTAAAGGTTGGAGCTTGAAACACATTCTCTCATGTCGGATCATCTTTGACACGAGGAGGCCAATGTTGCCATCATCATCCGTTCACCGAGGAGCCAAAGAGAGGAGGACTATAAGACCCAAAGGACTGGATCTTGGAGGTATAACCATCTCACCGAGTAGTTAAACCTCTTAGATTGCTTAGTTAGTTAGGGTTTTATTATAGATCCTGGAGTTTAGCCGGTGTTGCGTAGTTCAATCGTAACCATTTTTGAAAATTCCGCCTC
Organism: Agapanthus africanus; assembly: GCA_030015575.1. Lineage (NCBI taxonomy): Eukaryota > Viridiplantae > Streptophyta > Magnoliopsida > Asparagales > Amaryllidaceae > Agapanthus > Agapanthus africanus. The sequence continues at coordinate 552,312,167 of JASDDO010000024.1, read as the reverse complement.
CCCGCGAACCGTGGGTTGCGCGACATCGACTTATAACCTACCTATATTCGTATAAAATACTGTCACGCCCCGCTTCCCAGAGTACGCTAGATTAGGCACGTGACACAGCCAACCATGCTACCTGTGGGTAGGAAGTATCCATCCACAGTCACATTACGGCTGTAGAGATATCAAGAACAAGATAAAACTATCTAAAAACATGTCCATAGACCAGAATAACAGGAGTCAATAATAAATGAATGCGGAAGCAAATGATCCAATACAAATAACTGAAAGGTATGTCCCATAATGCGGGCTCACATCAGGAAATAAATGCAGGAAATAAAACTGACCACTACTGAACTCACAACTCAGCCTGCTGGCTGAAGTACTCCTGCTCGGACTGTGACAGTGGTACAGAATCTGGGCCATGCAAAACCAGACGTCAGCGCGTCATGTCAACCAGTAATATAATATGAACAATGTAACAGGCAATGCAAAATAAACATAAATAAAGTAATAATGTGAAACAAGCAGTGCAGGGTAGTGTGCAGTGGGTAACTAAACTGTTCTATCAGGTTTCCTAGTCTAAAGTCTTTGAAATCAATTGATGAATCGTCGATGTAACTCAATAGTATCCCGTACATACCCGGGACCACGGCCACAATATTCTCGGCTGCAGCCGAGACATGCCGCTAGGCACAAAACAGGAATGTGTACACTCGATAGTATCCCGTACATACCCGGGACCACGGCCACAATATTCTCGGCCGAAACCGAGACATGCCGCTAGGCACAAAACAGGAATGTGTACACTCAATACAGGTAGTGAACTGTCAAGTTACAAGTCAGATTTCACCTTTGATTTCCCCATACCCCCAAGTTATATGTGTCGAGTCAGGTATTCAGTAATCTAGAACTAATGCCAACACAGGATCAGGTAAAAGCAGGTTTGTCTGGATAGACAACAGGAACAGTCCATGAGGACTACATGTCAGGTTTGTTGGCATTAGGCACGAGATCATGTAACAGGTCGGGTCATGGTACATCAGGTCAAGTCAACAGTATACGGTACCATGTCAGGTGGATCAATATATACATGTGTAGCAATGTCAGGTCAAGATGTATGCAATATCGTGAGTGTGCTCCCAATCAGATATATAATCACACGTGGGTATTAACAACATGAAATAAGCAATGAATTAAATAATAAGCAGTTTCATTCAATCACAAGAGTGCAGTAATACAATGTAGCCGTTTAGTCATGTTAACAGGTTTAAGCACCCTTAGCGGTGCAATGATTTATGTATCGGTGCAATACAGTTATATCAATCCTTTGAATACAAATGTCCGAATGTAATAGAACTACATGGGTAAGTGCTACCATCTCTTAAACAGTAAAATGTGATTAAACAGGTAGATTTGATTAGTAGGTTTAAATTGTAAATTCCATGTTAACAGTAACATGATATAATGACATATTGTAACCAAATGGGAAACGACTATACCAAGTTAAGTTTTATAAGTTTAGGGTGTCAATACATATATAAATATACTGTATAGCATGTAGCAAGGGGTACTTGCCTCGACGGGTCGCGAACCTGGAAAAACGGAACGTAACGTCGGCGGGGAAACTCGCGACAAACGCACGGTTCACGGATTGAACCCAAACAACGAACCAAGGGACCTCACGGGTCAGAATACTCCGCTGGATCGTCGGGACACGTCACCGGCACGGCCGGATTCCGGCGAACAGCGACTACAAAATTCCTGAATTTAATGCACAGCCAAAGGAGAAACAGGAAGAGGGAATGGAAGGAGGAAGAGAAGAGATAGCTTACTGGTGTTGCAGAGGGTGTGACGGCGGTGAGATCGACGGCGGTGAGGCGCCGACGAGGAGGTTGCAGCGGTTAGGGTTAGGGCTCGGGTATGGAACTTCGGTGCAGGGAAAGGAAAACGGAGAGGGAGAGGAGATGGTCGGGGGTGCTGGAGTGCGCAGGTGGTGAGGAGGGTGCTGGTGGTGGCACGGATGGCGACGACGAGGGCCGCCGGCGAGCAGGCGGCTGCAGGGAAGACTGCAGCGGTCGCGGCTGCGCAGGGTGCGTGGGGGTGGAAGGAAGAAGGTGTGGGCGAGGCGAGGCTGACGAGGCGACGGTGCTGGTGGCGATGGCGCCGGCGTTGGGGCTGCGGCGGCGATGGTGAAGGCGGCTAGGGTTGAGGCTTTCGGTGGGTATTCTCGCGTTCTGGAAAAAATAATATAGAGGAGATGGAATATATATGAGGGAGAGAGAGAAAGAGAGTTATATATAGAGAGAGAAATAAAGAAAGATAGAGAGAGAGAGAGATAGAAAGGGACGGAAGAGATAATGGGAGAAGGAGAGAGAGAGTTAAAGAAAGTGGGGCCCAAGGACAAAACTAGCCTCGTGATTGGATAAGCGAAAATTTAGAGGGTTTGAAAATATATTAAAAGATTTTCCAGATTACTTAAACAGTGAAATCCATATATATATAACGAAATATACTATGGTTAAAATATTATATTAAATTTGGGATTTTGGCGCTAAACAAAACATTTCCAAATCGCTCCCGGGTTGGGTCCAAAAATTCGAAATTTAAAGAATAGGATTTTAAGCGGGTTCCAAATTTTAAAATAAGGTGTTTTATGATTAAAAAGCATACCCCCAAGACGGACACCTGTACGCGCGCGTAGCCGTCCAAACTCGCCCGTTTCACCGAACGGGACGAGAACTCGAGGCACGGACGCTACCACAAGGCTAGGGGTGTCGAGTAGGCCAAGATAGATATTTTTAATTTCATTTTAGATGCTAAAATTTGTTATATGCAGAAATGACTTTTCCAGATAAAATTTTTACGGCAAGTGACAAACAAACAGGCTAAATGAAATGAGTATCACATAATGCTCAAACAGTAACAGAAAATAGTAGTATTGGGCTAGAGTGTTACAAATACGAATACCTAAAGAGATAGAATAACACAAAGAACATAAAACTAGAATATACATATACGTAAATTATTAAATCAATACCTAATTAATAATCCGGCTCAATCCCGAGCCAGCTTGTATTATCAACTATCCGATCGAAAGTCCGGGTACATAGTACAATCAATTGATCAGAACCCTGTACGTATATAATACGGCTACTACATCATTTCACCCGAACCAGGGAAATACTATGTGTGGGGCTCTAAAGACTCGATAGTACGCCAGCAGAGAGTTACTGGATAAATCCATAACCACAAGCACGTCAGCGGCACTAGCTGTACGTAACGGCTACCTGAGTACCTGTCGAAAAGGAAGGCTGACGAGCAAACTCATCTGGATCCCTACTAAGCCTAACTGTGACAATCTCCGTATAGTTCGGTCTCTTCGTTTAAGAGTATCGCATACCGAGTCTAGAGGGTGGTAAACGTTAGACCCTAATTACCCGATAATTCATGTTGATGTGGCTCAAGACCAATCCGGGAAACTACTGATCAACCTATCAGTAAATCCCAACTACCTTGGATAAGGTCTTATGGTCCTGGCCAATCGAACACAGTGCGATATCAACTCCCTATACCCGGAGAGACTAATCCCCAACAATCACTCACTGCCTCCATATGGCTCAGAACTGTACCCAACCAAAACTTATTTGCACAACTCAGTAGAGCTGTGGTAGGGTAGCGATCAAAGTACAGTGGGAACTCACACGAGACAAATGACGATCTCAGGTCTGAAGACTAACCTGTACTCATGTCACCTAAGAACTGCTATCTGACGATAAGTATAGTACCATCTAGAAGTTCTCGTCGATTCTGTTCAGTGTACTCACATCCAGTGAGCACCTGTATACGATCTTAGGTCCGAAAGACCAATGGCTGCGGGACCAACCATCGCCCATCGTCGGGGTCTAAAAATATATACACCAATCTACTCTGGAATATCGATGCCCAATCTCGATACTCACACTACTAGGGACCTTTTAAGGATGTGCTTATCGACTACCCAGCTCTCACAAGTATGATCGCCATCATAACGCCAGTAGTTAAGCAATGATCCTACGGGCTTTATCAACATATATAACTGATACGTAATAGAAAGTAAAACATATGCACATGTTAAAATAAAGACAAACCAAATAACATACTATCATATCGAGCAAGATTGTCCTATACATATATATGTCCAAGCATCCACAGGTATACATATACAATAATGGCCTTTAGGGCATACATATCCAATATGAATGGCATATCATTTGCTTAGGCAATCGAGTCAACCATGCAATGTCTTGTACAACACCAGATATTGCTTTTTCACTAGCTGTAGTAAGCATATATCAATCCAATCCTAGAGAAACATTAGGAAGCAATATTGAGCATAAGTGTATATTTTTGGTATAAGATAACGGCAGCCTCCTGTAAGAGGTGGTTATGGGTTCAGGCTTCCAAGGTGACCTGGATGACAGAGTTGCTGTCAGAGTTTTGAGTTTAGCCTCTTCTGAGGATCAGTGTATTGGATAGTGTTTCAATAGGGATACTAAGGTAATCATGGTGCAGGATATTGGTTATGACTCAACAGAGAATACAACCCAAGAAGTTTGTTGGATAGGAGTTATTCATTGATGAACTTGGTCCCATCAAGTATCCAGACAAATTCTTGAGGCAGGGTATTGCACAGTTTGGGAGATTGTTGATCTCCGCAAAGTTGAGATATAGAGAGATGAAGTTGAAATATTGTAGCGGATCCACTCACTGAGTCTATTTCTTGAACATGTTAAGTTTCATAAACATAATTTGCGAAACTGATTAGTAGAGAAGTTGGGTATTCGGAAGCACATGAGCTGTGGGTATGCGATACCGCAATAATTGGCCTTAAGTGCAATTGGGAGATTGTTGGATATAGTTCCCTCAAGGCAATTATTGTGATCGCAAGTAGGAAATTATGATAATTGAGAGAGGACATATACAGGTATAACAGTCTTACTCGAGATGATAGTATGCTATCTGGTTTGTCTTCATCATTGATGAAGCTCGTGTTGGCTATAGTGCCCTCAAGGCAATTATCATAGTCGCGGACCTGTGATTATGATGATTGAGTGAGGACCTATACCAATAAAACAGTCTTACTCAAGATGATAGTATATGCTATCTGGTTTGTCTTTATCATCATGTTGAAAGAGCCCATAGGATTCTTGCTTGACTGCCAGCATTATGATGGCGATCATATATGTGGGAGCTGGGGTCTATAAGCACATCCTTAAATGTCCCTAGTCGTAGGAGTATCAAGACCGGGCATCGATACTCCAGTGTAGACTAGTGTATACTGATCGAGACCCCGACGAGGGGCGGTGTCCAGGTCTCACAAGCCATTGGTGTTAGTTTGTTCACCTAAGATAGTATACAGGTGCTCATTTGGTTATGAGTACACTGGACGGACTCGCCGGGAACCTGCTAGTTGGTATTATACCTAATGTCAGATAGCAGTTCCCAGGTGACATGTGTACAGGTTAGTCTATCGACCTGAGATCGTCATTTGTCTCATGTGAGTTACCACTGTGCTTTGATTACTACCCTGCCATGGCTCAAAGGAGTCGTGCAAACAGGTTTTAGTTGGGTACAGTCCCGAGCCATATGGAGGCAGTGATCGGATCGTTGGGGATTCGTCTCTCCCGGTATTGGGGGTTGATGTCGCGTTGTGTACGGATGGCCATCACCATAAATCCGTAGCTACGGTGGACGAAGAACTACCGATCCAGGATCGATAGTTTCTCAGGTGGTGATGGGTTTCATGCCGACACTAAATATCGCGTTGTTAGGGGTCTGACTTTATCCATCCCCTTAGACTCGATATGCGATACTCTTAGACGAACAGACCGGACTGTACGGATATTGTCACTGTCAGGCTCAGTAGGGGTTCAGGATGAGTTTGCTCATCGGCCACCCTTTCGCTCAATACCAGAGTGGCCGTTACGTACAGCTAGTGCCGCTGACGTGCTTGTGGTTAAACCCACTGCCGGCGTATTGACGAGTCTTTAGAGTCCCACACAGAGGGTTTCCCTGGTTCTGGCGAAATGATGTAGTAGCCGTATTGGATACGTGCAGGGTTCTGATTGTAAGTCCATGCTACCTCTCCCGGTACTTTCGGGCAAGCGGAATTTGATAAAAAACGATTTTATAGAGGTGGTAACACGGACTTATAACCCGGATCTTTGTTAAACATCTAACTAACAACCTAACTACGAGTTGCTAACTACTCGGTTAGGGGGTTATACCTTGCTTGTCTTGAACTCCTTCGTCTTCAAACTCCGATGGTGGTCCGGATCGGCTTCTTCCCGTCGTCTCCGTATGCCGAAGAAAGATCCACCTGAAAGCTCCAACCTTTGGCTCCTTCTTCGAACTTTGAAGAAACTAGTTCACTCGGTTTGCTAAACCTTGTGAACTAAAGTGAGTAGAGAAGAGTTTGTATGGGATTTTATCTATGGTTCTTGATTCTCAACTCATGAGACAAGTGAACCATAGAGTCAAGAGAGGGAGCAAGAGGAAGAGGGTGAGAGCAAAAACAAGAGAGCTCAAGAACAAGAGAGAGAGTGAGCAAGTAAGAATGAGCCTCTCTTTTTCCTTTCACCCTCTCATAATCCAAAAGCATCATAACTCATCATACCAATCAAGTGTTATGTGATGGTTGAAGCAACCATAACCATATCATTTCATGCACTCATTTTGCACAAATGAGCAAGCAAGCAAAAGTCTTTGCCATGAAATGATGGCTATGGTTATCATGATGGTCAACTAGTCAAGCCTAGTCAACCGGTCAACAAAGTCAACAAGTCAACAAAAGTCAATAAGTCAACAAAGTCAACAAAAGTCAACAACCATGTCACCATAATACTTAATTAATATAATTATATCATATTCTCATTAGGGTTGAGCAAAAAGTCAATAGTCAACGGTCAACTGTCAACAACCCTAATGAGAATCCGCTGCCTCTGTCTCCCCGTCAACTGTGCATACACACCCGCATCCGTGTTCCGAGGAACAGAATGCAAACTGGATAAATCCAATCCCAATACGTACACTAGGATCTGGCTTAAACCAAAGCCCGCTAGTGCAAACTGTTCGGACACTGTACGTGCACAAGTGCACGGATGTGACCGAACCCTGTCGCAAAACCATGCGACCTGTCGCAAAACCATGCGACCTCTACTCTTTTGCCTAAAGGAGAAAAGCTTTCTGTGTGGGACTCTAAAGACTCGACACTACGCTGGCAGTGGGTTTAACCACAGACCGCAAGCGGCACTAGCTGTGCGTAACGGTCCCCAGGTAATGCCGACAAGAAGACCGACGAGGCGAAACCCATCTGAACTCCTACTGAGCCTGAATGTGACATTCTCCGTACAGTCCGGTCTGTTCGTCTTATACATCGCATGGCGGGCTTAGGGGGCGGTAAACGTCAGTCCCCTAATAGCGGTACAAGTCGTGCCGGAGCGAAGCCCAAAACACCCTGAGATAACACTGGAAGCCTACCAGTATATCTCGTTTGCCCTGGCCAGGGACTACTCGTGTAATGGCTCTCCTAGACACAGCGCGATGTCAACCCCCAATACCGGGAGAGACGAATCCTGTCTAACCGTCACTGCCTCCATGTGCTTCGGGACTGCACCCAACCACTACCTGTTTGAACGACTCCTTTGAGCCGTGGTAGGGTAGTGATCAAAGTACAGTGGGAACACACTCGAGGCGAAGTGACAGTGTCAAGTCAGCGGACTAAGCTGTACTCATGTCACCTGGGAACTGATAACTGACGATAGGCATAATACCAACTAGTCAGTTCCCGACGAGTCCTGTCCAGTGTACCCGTAACCTAACGAGCACCCGCATACTATCTCAAGTACGACGTACTGACGGCTGTGGGACAGACCGTCTCCCACACTGGGATGAGAAGCGCATGCGCTAGTCTACTCCGGAGTATCGATGCCCTGTCTCGATAGTCCTGCGACCAGGGACCTGCATAAGGATGTGCTTATAGATTACCCAGCCCCACTAGTGTGACTGCCATCACATCGCTGGTAATCAAGCAAAGATCCTAAAGGCTCCACTAATGTGTATAGGTGATATACTAAAATAAACACATGTACACATTGAAGTAGAAACAAACCAAGTAGCATACTACTATTTTGAGCAAGATTGTATATACAAGGTGAATATCCCAAGCTTCCATTAAGTAATATACAAACAAGTATGATACAGTAATGGCCTCTAGGGCATATACACTAACAACCGATCGATTGGTGTACTTTGTACCAGGACTTTCGATCGGACAATTGATAGTACTAGCCGACTCGGACTTGAGCCGGATTATTAAATCAGGTATTGATTTAATAATTTACGTATATGTATTTCGATACGTATATTCTAGTATTATATTCTTTGTGTTATTCTATCTCATTGGGTATTCGTATTTCGGTACAAATGCTGATATATTTACAGTAGAATGTAATCCGTATTTTTTACCCGATAACATTCTTGAAGGTGCCACCTCATTTCTTGATTTGACCATTTATATAAAATGGTTAATGAGGTGGATATTTGGAAATGGAGGTATGGTGAGAACCATACTTGAAATAGTGCACACAAATGAATTGTTAATTCATTTGTGTCCACTATTCAAGTATGGGAGGATTTTAAAATTGGAAAATTTGTTTTTACAAAATCTATCATGCTATTTTCTCTTTCCTAAGGGAGCTCATTTTTCAAGCATGATAGTTTTTCTTCACTTAGATTTTCTTCTTGAGCTCCTCCCTCACCATTTCCTTCACCTCCTCTAGATTTCCATGGATGCTATCACCTTCTTTGTTTTGAGATAGCTAACACTAAGATCCTACACACTACATCCTAGGCTCTCTAGAGTAGCATCCTGGAGACCCTAGTTTCTCCATATGCATCGTGTTGAGGAGCTAGAGCCGGAGCTACATCCCTCGAATGGATCATCGGAGATGAAGGAAGACCGGCAATCAAACCACATCAAGGAACCACTAGGAGCTTGGAATGAAGACCGAAGGACATGGATCAACTCGGTATAACCTTTCTAACTCTTAGTTTAGCTTGCTAGTTTTGGGTTTAAGGTCGATCCGGGAATCGGGTAGCGGTAGCGCCAGTTTAATAAATTTTTGTTCCGCACTTTGGCCGCGTTTCGACGGTCGGGGCGCTGCCGGGACCCAACATGGTATCAGAGCCACCCTTTAAACCCCTTACTAGCTTGTTTAAACGTGCTTGAAAGATCGATCGACGGAAATTTCCAAAATCACGGTTTCATTTTTCCGTTTGCTGTCATTTTTCAAAAGTGTTCAAAAAATTATTTGCAGTAGCTTGAAAATCCGTGCAGGCGATTCTATGGGTGCAGAAAAAATTTGGGCCTCTGATTCCTCCATGGTGCTACGGAACCACCGCACTTACCCTCCATTGGCGGCGGATCCGCGGCCATTTAGTGGCGACGGGCTTCCAAATTTTTACTGTAGCCCCCTGATGTGAAATTGTGATTTTTGTGATATTCTGTTTTGGCCCAGGTTTCAGTGAAGTATTGTTTTGCTATTCGGGCCAATTTGGAACTTAGTCGATTGATATTTTAAGTGTGCGTTTAACAATACACACATTTCTATCTGCGACAGTGAATGTTATTTGATCGGTAAACCCGTCTAACTGCTATATGTTCTTTTAGACGGGTTTGCGAACGTGACATTCACGTTGATGTTCTGTGTTGTGCTGTGATGTTGGTTGGATCGTCGTGGTGGATAGCAATGGTGCAATGATAGTACAGTTTTATTTCATTTGTACATTTGATATTGCGGGGCGAGCGTCCGACATGTGGACTGCCGTCACTGCCTGTTTGTATATTATTCTTTCGGGGCACGACCGGGCTAAGGTCGATATCACCCTTGTATATTATTTTATTTTCTGTACTAGGATTACCCCACGGTGGAGTGCACGAATAGCCGGGTTCTAGATGGCAACTGGTCCGCATCTCAAGGCAATCGGACGGAGGGGACCTTACTCTAGAATTGGAGGGTTATTCGCCGCACTCGTAGGGAGTATAGGATGACCCAGGAGGGGTGCTCAAGTTACCGGATTCATTGAAGTGCTGGGTGATCCATTCGCGTTGCTGAAGGGGGCTGCCTCGCTTCTGGTTTTGGCGGGTAGCTTGCCGCGCTCGTAGGGGTCTAGGTTTCATTGCACACGCTATCCACACGACAGGGAACGTCGGGTCTCACTTGCGGCTCAAGTGAAACCCGGGGCTCCAGACTATCCACCATTCTGTGTTGTTTCTATGATGCTTCTGTGATGCTGCTTTATATCATGCCTGGGACGATTGTTATATATATATTTATATATACTGATAGATGTTGTATATGTTTTGCACCCGCGCTAGCCCAGTCCCCGTTCTGTCGTTAGTTAAGTAACCTAACGGATGATGACGGGACCCAGTGGCGAATGCGGATGGCATATACGTACATTTTATTTTCGTTCTTTTCTGGTGTGATTAATTGATGGGACCGCGTTGATTCTTATCAATGCAAGGATAAAACAAACCTATATATGATGTTGTTGGAACCAAGTTTTAAAAACTGACATTACAGACGTTCTCTTTTGCTTTGCATCGTGGTATTCATTTGGAATATCCTGCACCTCATTCGATGAGGCAAGGGCCGAGATCCCTTCATCGGGAGTGACTGTTCATACCAGAATATTGCATTTTATAACGCCCATTCTTATGCTCGTGTGTTTATAGGTAGGTGCTTGTAATCCGTGTTTGTTACATATTTACAGAGTACAGGTTTCCAGTACAAATATTGCAAATCAAGACAAAATCTCCACAGTTAAGCCAAAAGCAGAACATCTGTCACAACAGATAAAAGCCGGGTTCCGGTCATCCATATCCGTCCAGTGCCGAGTACCAGTTCCAGAGACAAGACATATGACAGTGGTCATTCGTGTCTCGGACAAGCACAGAGCACGAGGGGGGCAGCACAAGAATCAATGGGTGCGCGGAGCTCGAGAGAGATAGAAGTCAAAAGTGAAGAAATGATAGGAATCTTGGACTAAGAAATCTGCAGATATTCTGGAAGACTTTTGTGCAGTTTGTAGTTGTCAAACACGAGGAAAAAAGGAACCAGGGATCCCCACAAAACCACACAGCCCAACTCCACTAAAGGGCCGCGGAACCGCGGCCAATAGGGGGTCTAGGCCGCGGTTCCGCGGCCATATAGTCACCTCTCTCTGTCGTTTTTCATGGGTAGTTTGGGTACTTCATATAGGGGCAGATTCTTGCCCTAGGTTTCCAGTTCCCTTCCTATAAATACTCCAGAACTGAGCTAAGCCAAGGGTCCAATTTTGTGTCCATTCTTTATTCCTCTTTTGTAGGTTTTAGTGTAGTTCTTCTTCTTCTTCTTCATCTTTCCTCCATGAAAATGTAGTGAGAGCATTGAGTGGATGATCAATGAAGATGAGGGTTTTTGTATCATTCTCTTTTGTTTAACTTCCCCTTGAGATTTTTGCTTCCTCTTGATCTTTCAACCTCTTCATTGAGCTTGAAAGGTTAAGGGTTAGTTATTGATCTCAAGGGTCGTATTTTCTTATGGAATTAGCGCTTCATTTCACATGCGTTCTCTACCCTTCTCTTGATCTTGCAACCTCTTGATTGAGCTTGCAAGTTTAAGGGTTGGCTATTGATCCCATGCTCGTCTTGAGTTCTAGTTTTTAATTCTTTTTATTGCTTATTTATTACTTGCTTTTTATTACCTTGCTTTACTTATTTGCAATTTAAATTCATGCACTTACTTACTTGTAATCTTTTCTTTTCTTTGTTCTTTTCTTTTGCTCTTTTTGGTTCTTTTTGTGAATGGTTGTAATTATTGTTGTTGTTAAGAATCAATACGATATTGTAAGTTAATACTTCCTTGCTCATTTCCTTTTCCCGTTATTTTCCATTGAACTCCGCCCAAATGATACGCAAGCGCTCCGTTAGGCACCCTACCCTAACAAGGTAACGGTGATTCCTAACCGCGACCGGTTGCGTTCGGTTTGGCCGGAGGCGAAAGCAAGAGACAAGAACGGAAGAACAAGGGGTAAATAAGCCGGATTCCACGAATACCGCGCTTAAATCCCCTAATCCACGTTGTTGCCAATTGCTCTAGCTTCAATTGGTCAAGACTCGGCTCAAAGGTTTTGAGTGCGGATTTCTTTAGCTTACAATTTCGTATCTTTTTCTTAACAACTTTATACTTGCAAATAATACACATAGGTTAGATTGAAAAAACTCATACAAATTCTTTATTGACTCGTCTAAAACAAGAACGGACATACAACCATCTTCCTGTGGATCGACCCGTGCTCAGCCGGCTAGCTGCATAGCGACACCGTCCTGATCGCGGTAAACTTTAGAACTTTGAACATCCGACACGCTTTTGGCGTGCGATCAAATGGCGCCGTTGCCGGGGAGACGGTAGCGTATTTTCTTTCTTGTTATTCGGGTTAAGATTCTTTTTGTATATATATAAAAAAAAATATTAAAAAAAAATTCTTTTTGTTTTTTTTGATCATTTTTGTGGGCAAGAGTGCAGATTTTTGCAGATTTGCAAACTGCGATTGTGGGGAGCAAAGTGTACATTCAAGGCTAAGGTGATTGCAAAGTACAGTGCCAAAGATCCGGGTAGTTTGACCCGTGCAAGCGAACTTTTCAAGCTTACCGGATTTGATTCAACGGGGGTTTCCTAACCCAAAACTTAACGGTACGTACTTTACTAACATCTTCTTCTCAAATCCGACGCATCCAATATACTATTCTTTGCAGGATTCTTTGCAAGTTCGCTAGCAAACGCTAAAAATTGACTAACCCGTATTTGTTGCAGTGCCGCGCTTAAACTAAAAAACGATTTTTTGATTCTTTATAGAATTTTTATTGAATTTCGCATTGCATACATTAATACGGACTTAAGGGCAAGCGAACCCCATAATATACGGTAAAGGATTTCATCACCTTTTCCGTGGCCCACAAATCGCGAACTTGAGCATAACGTTTACCCGCACAAATTTTAAAAGAAACTAGACTTTAAGCCTTAAGGACTTCGCGCTCACTAGGAGAAGTTAACTGTGTTTAGAACCTCGCTTAACGGTATATTGTTTACGGGGTGTCTAGGAAAGTGTTAACGGCGAAACCGCCAAAAGAGAAAGGGTTATTTAATTAAGGAACTTCGCGAAAGCGTTGGAAAACCTCCCCTTATCTCTGCACTTACCTGGCCTCGTGATCAGTGTATCTTGAGCCCGTTTCTCGACACAGTTTTACTTCGACAATCAAGTTCTGGAGCAGGTCTAGTTGACCTAGGTAAACCCTAGAACGATTAGGTGTGTGGTATTTTTGTGTCGTGATTGTTTTTGTCCATATTCTTTTTGTGTGTGTATTTCATTCTTTTGTTAATATCTAACTAAAAAAAATATAAAAAAAATCACATTCTTTTCCCCCTCCTTTTCTCTGCCTTTCTTTCTTTCTCTCTTCATATCATGGGTACCCCACCTCGCAAAACTCTTGCCGAACTTTGGTACCCACAACCAGACATTACTTCTTACGGTTCTTGCTTTGGCCGAACGTCAAACGATCCCTCCATGCCCAAAATCTCTTTGAAAGATCGGATAGACGCGTCTAGGACAAACACTTGCCCTTCGCAATCCACTTTGTATCAACCTTTTCAACCTCCCCCACCCTCTTATGTTGATACCCCTTTTGCAAGTCGTCCTTTGTCCATCGCTGAACGTATTGAACAATCCTGTAGCCGATCTTTCACTCCTTTCACCACTACAGATTCTTGGGATCAACAATTCCATTCACCTTCTTATCCAAATGTTGATCCTGCTCCTGTCCAGCCATTCAATTCCTATCAATCCTACCTAACTTTTGTACCTTCCCTAGACATTGCTTCAGAACTGCCATTTGGGAGTTTCCAGTATCCAAACAACTTCGAATCTTTTACAGAAACTCCATCACAACACATGTCTAGTCTGGAACAGTCGTTGGAAGACTTTAGGGTAGCGTCATGCCAACAGATGATGGATTTGAATGCGTCCATGGCCGCCCTCATACAACCTAGTGACCCGGTAGCTAGTTTTCAACTAGTTCCAAATTTTCCAATGTATGAAGAGGCGGTAGGACAGGTTGAGAATTTGAGTGGAGAGAGTGAGCTGTACCCCCTTCCGAATCAAGCCTGCCCATTTCAACTTAAATCCCACAACTCCAGTTGAATGTCTATCTAGTATTCCCAACGATTCACCGATTGAAGATAGAATGATTAATGAGTTATGCGACTTTGTAGTATTTGATTTACCCGATTGTGAAGGGACCTTGCCAAGTGAAACCACACCCAATCCTTTTGACCTCTACACCTCCACTCTAGAACCTGAATTGATTGATATCCATGCTTTTGTTGAGGTGTCTGAGAATATAGATTTTCACTTGATTAAGGATATTGACGCTATGACTATTTTGGATGATGAACCCGCAGATTTGGCTGAGTTTTTCTCTCCAAATCATCATCCCGAGTCATTAAATGTTTTTCCCGATCCCTATATGCGTCTGGATTTTGATGAAATATGCATGGATGAGCTAAATTTTGAGGAGAATATTGAGGATAGTACTGAGGATGAAACAGTTTTAATTGATGAGTCGGATTTTCAAATTCATCCTGTTCCTTTCATTGACTGTGTGCACCCTCCCGAAACCTTAACCGATACCCCTCCTCGATCACTTTCCTCCATCCTTTCCATCGTTCCGACCTTGCAAGAACCCGTCTCACTTACATTTCATATGTCTGGTTTACCGAGTTCGGCGTACCCATGGTTTCTCACGAATCTTGAGGGATTTGACCCCATTTCTCGACGGGTAAATATATTGGCACAATCGCTTTTCACACATCGGTCATCACAAATTGTGCTAATCTATTTACTCCATTTGCACCCTCAAGTTCGTACTCCACTTCTTTTTCCCTTCCGCCATTCTTCTTCTTCTCATATACCGAGACCGTATCCCGCTTCTATCTTCATACGGTCTCGCGTATTCTCCATCACTTTTCTCTACGCCTTCTTTGACCAACCACTGCTTTATCATGATAAGATCTTTGAATGGTTGGTGCTCACTTTTGGCCTTTGTAAGGCCTTGTATAGCTTGATACTATTCTCTTTCCCCCCTAATCCTGAACCTCAACGCTTAACAGTGGAAACACTGTTTTACTTAAGTTTGGGGGAGACTCCTTTTTTGTATATATTTTTTGTTTTCCTTTTTGTTTTGTATATAATTTGTTTCTAGGGAGCGCCGACAATTTTGACCCTCTTGGTGTAGCCTGACAGTGAGGGCACTGTCAAGTTTAAGTTTGGGGGTGTGCTCGGCAAGCTTTCTTCCTTCGCATTCATTTGTATATTTTGCATTTGCATACCTTATTAAAAACCCACAAAAATTAAAAATTTTCCAAAAAATATAAAAACTTTGTCGTCAAGTTAGCTAATAGGGTAACTTAGATCTTTATTCCGAAAGTTTAGTTGATATGATAGAAATAACTAAATTCTAGGCTTAGGGATTGAAAACCCTAAAAATAACCCTTATTCTGTCTAACTTTGGTAAGTATACGTCCTTACAGTTTTTTTTTTGAGAAATAGGTAATCTAGAGTTCAGTTCTTGAGTTAAGTCAAGATGAAGGGAAAGTATTGAAGCTTTACTGAAGGATAAGTCTGAAAAATAATTTCTTTTCTTGAGTTCAAATTTAGAAAGTATATACCCTACAAACTGCACTTACACGCACCTTGAAACTTGGGATAGTAGAGGATACCTAGAAATACTCTTGCCTGAAAACCTAGTATGAAAGAAAAAACGGTATTTAAAGCTAAACACCAAAAGAGCATGTTGAAAAATATATCCGGTCTTGAAAAAGAAAAAGAAAAAGAAAAAGAAAAATAGAATAAAGTCAAGACCTGGAAACTGCTATTTACGCTTTAAGCTCACACATTCAGTAATCGGCCGTTAGTGCCTCAAGAAGCATTAATAGTCACATGAAAGGTGTGTGAGCAACACCGTCCATCATTAAATGAAAAGAAGTAGTATTAGGTATTAAGGCAAGGGTATTATAGCTTGAATTGAATTCTTGAGTGTAGGGGTGCAAATATACACACACGTAGGGGTATACAATTGATGTTTGGATAAGAGATAGAAATAAAGAATAAGACTTGTGTTTTCTGTAAAGTTGATAAAAATCCCTGATTTAAGACCACACTTTTGAAGGAAAACTCAGGAGAACCAATATCTTTTTAAACTTTTTTGGAACGTATATAATCTAAGGTTAAATAGATAGGAGGTGTGAAAAATAAGGGTTGAATATTTCTAACTTAGGATGATAGAGTTTTTAACATAAATACTAAACTGTAGGAGTAGAATCGACGTTAACTTATGACACTAGCTTAACGGGATTTTGTGGGTAGTATCCGCTGAAAACCCTCAGGAGACAACACTCCTCCTACTAGGGACACCTAGAGGTTTAACGGCTTGTTGCACGCGCTCAGTGCAATCGCGTTCCCTGCGAAAGTGCAGTTAGGAATTTTTTGTGAATAATTGGTTTTGCTCGGGACGAGCAAAAGTTAAGTTTGGGGTATTTGTTCATACCAGAATATTGCATTTTATACAGCCCATTCTTATGCTCGTGTGTTTATAGGTAGGTGCTTGTAATCCGTGTTTGTTACATATTTACAGAGTACAGGTTTCCAGTACAAATATTGCAAATCAAGACAAAATCTCCACAGTTACGCCAAAAGCAGAACATCTGTCACAACAGATAAAAGCCGGGTTCCGGTCATCCATATCCGTCCAGTGCCGAGTACCAGTTCCAGAGACAAGACATATGACAGTGGTCATTCGTGTCTCGGACAAGCACAGAGCACGAGGGGGGCAGCACAAGAATCAATGGGTGCGCGGAGCTCGAGAGAGATAGAAGTCAAAAGTGAAGAAATGATAGCAATCTTGGACTAAGACATCTGCAGATATTCTGGAAGACTTTTGTGCAGTTTGTAGTTGTCAAACACGAGGAAAAAAGGAACCAGGGATCCCCACAAAACCACACAGCCCAACTCCATTAAAGGGCCGTGGAACCGCGGCCAATAGGGGGTCTAGGCCGCGGTTCCGCGGCCATATAGTCACCTCTCTCTGTCGTTTTTCATGGGTAGTTTGGGTACTTCATATAGGGGCAGATTCTTGCCCTAGGTTTCCAGTTCCCTTCCTATAAATACTCCAGAACTGAGCTAAGCCAAGGGTCCAATTTTGTGTCCATTCTTTGTTCCTCTTTTGTAGGTTTTAGTGTAGTTCTTCTTCTTCTTCTTCATCTTTCCTCCATGAAAATGTAGTGAGAGCATTGAGTGGATGATCAATGAAGATGAGGGTTTTTGTATCATTCTCTTTTGTTTAACTTCCCCTTGAGATTTTTGCTTCCTCTTGATCTTTCAACCTCTTCATTGAGCTTGAAAGGTTAAGGGTTAGTTATTGATCTCAAGGGTCGTATTTTCTTATGGAATTAGCGTTTCATTTCACATGCGTTCTCTACCCTTCTCTTGATCTTGCAACCTCTTGATTGAGCTTGCAAGTTTAAGGGTTGGCTATTGATCCCATGCTCGTCTTGAGTTCTAGTTTCTAATTCTTTTTATTGCTTATTTATTACTTGCTTTTTATTACCTTGCTTTACTTATTTGCAATTTAAATTCATGCACTTACTTACTTGTAATCTTTTCTTTTCTTTGTTCTTTTCTTTTGCTCTTTTTGGTTCTTTTTGTGAATGGTTGTAATTATTGTTGTTGTTAAGAATCAATACGATATTGTAAGTTAATACTTCCTTGCTCATTTCCTTTTCCCGTTATTTTCCATTGAACTCCGCCCAAACGATACGCAAGCGCTCCGTTAGGCACCCTACCCAAACAAGGTAACGGTGATTCCTAACCGCGACCGGTTGCGTTCAGTTTGGCCGGAGGCGAAAGCAAGAGACAAGAACGGAAGAACAAGGGGTAAATAAGCCGGATTCCACGAATACCGCGCTTAAATCCCCTAATCCACGTTGTTGCCAATTGCTCTAGCTTCAATTGGTCAAGACTCGGCTCAAAGGTTTTGAGTGCGGATTTCTTTAGCTTACAATTTCGTATCTTTTTCTTAACAACTTTATACTTGCAAATAATACACATAGGTTAGATTGAACAAACTCATACAAATTCTTTATTGACTCGTCTAAAACAAGAACGGACATACAACCATCTCCCTGTGGATCGACCCGTACTCAACCGGCTAGCTGCATAGCGACACCGTCCTGATCGCGGTAAATTTTAGAACTTTGAACATCCGACACGCTTTTGGCATGCGATCAGTGACCCCTTGAGTAAAAGATTGCGTCAACATAATAACTTCACTATAGTCGTTTCCTTTTTCTTTGCATCGCGGTATTCAGTTTGGAATATCCTGCACCTCATTCTACGGGGAAAGAGCCGAGATCCCTTCACCGGGAGTGACCTCTTTAGCAAAAGTTTTCGCCACTATATATTTATAAAACCACTCGGTTCCTTCAACGATATCAAGTTCATTACGTTAAAGGTTTTCGCCAAAAACCAGTCGTAGCCCTCCGTCATTTCAGATTAGTATTGCTTAGTATTCGTGCTACGTATGTCGTGCATTGCCGAGGCGTAGTGTGCGGTAGCTCTGTAATGCTTTTCTGTCGCATGGATATGTGGATTGGTTAGGACAGTCGTACGGTCATGTTGACTGTGTCAAGGACTCGTACGGGTGGGTTTAATGCAATCAAGAAAATGACGGGTTGAACTGGACTAGGACCCTTTGATATGTTGACTGTGTCAAGGTCACTTGGGTCCTAGGGGTAAAAACTCATATCGGGAGTTTCAAACATACAGGAAACTTGCCAGGCCTGCACATACCTTCTAGAGTGTGGTGACTTGAGTGGCTTCCATCAAGTTATCATGCGATGATAGTTGGATCCCGATTCCCACTGATGAGTAGGATTACTCCTCGGGTGATTCCGAATAATTCTCCTTTTAGATTTGGAGGAGAATTTGAGGAAACAGTGGGAGCCATCCAGATTAGATAAAATGATTAACCATTTTGATCTAGGTTAGAGTGCACGCTGAGTGTTTCTTCTCTCTCTCTCTCTGGCTACGACTATGACCCGACCTTTGACTAAAACTCATGAAACCAAGTTGACCGAACCTTTTTAAACACTTTGGCTTTTAGAATATCACGGTGTCGCATATATCATTGCCGCTTCTACATCAGCTTTTGCTTTTCTCCAGAACACCCCGTATCACTACGAACATCCACTTCCATTGGATAAATCCATCATATGGTTATATACGAACTCGAAGAAACTTTTTCGAGGATGGATTCTGGTTCTGGAGAGATTGAATAGGATTATTCGGTTGTCTTTTCCCTTTACCTTCACTCAGATTGCGAGGGCTCTTAGTATTAGGAGAGGGTACACCTGTTGAGCTTATTGGATAGTCTTCTTCCAAACCATAGGCAGGTGCCGAATGGTAGGGAAGGAAGAAAACCAATTAAGCTTAAGTGTGGTGTACAGAAGGTAATAAGTAAAGACATATAAAGGGATTAGAACAATGGCAAAGGAAATTACGATCACCATCATTCACGACAAAGACTGGGTATACCCCTGCCACTCCTACATTCACTTTGCATTTCTCTAGGACACTCCGTATCACTACGGATATCCACTTCCATTGGATAAATCCATCGTATGGTTATATACGAACTCGAAGGAACTTTTTCGAGGATGGATTCTGGTTCTGGAGAGGTTGGATAGGATTATTCAGATGTCTTTTCCCATTACCTTCTCTCAGGTTGCGAGGGCTCCTAGGATTAGGAGAGTACACCTATTACGCTTATTGGATAGCCTTCTTCCAAACCTTAGGCTGGTGCCGAAGGGTAGGGAAAGAAGAAAACCGGTTAGCCTAAAGAAGGTGTACAGAAGGTAATAAGTAAAGACATAATAAAGGGATTGCAGTGAGGGAAGGTATAGTATATGGTTACTGTCGTGAATCAGGATAATGGAAGAGGCGTTACTAGGAATACCAGTAAACCCCTTCGAAACATTTTCAAGTTTCAGTTTGACTGTGTGATGTTAATTGAAAACTGTTTTCCCAATTGGAATCTAACTCCAGGGTATGTATTTACCACATCAGTTTCTCACATCTGTATGTTATTACAGATGGTGAGTGGGAGTAAGATATTGGGAATTGGGTGATTAGATCCTCATTATATCGGAATTCGTTGTAATTGGTGATATTTGAGGAAATCATCTGGATTTTGCCGGATGGCAAATTTATGGATTTGAATATCCGTTGTTATGCACCAATTTCAAACTGATATATCTATACGTTTATTTTATAAAGTGAGATATATCTTTTTGATATTATGTCTGTGACATTTACCTATATCAGTTGGTGATTAGGTAAGGTGCATTCAACAGCGGTGTAATTCTTCTTAACCATAGTACAGTTTTTCAACCTACGACGCATAGGGTTTGAGTTATTGAACTCAGGGGACTTGTACAAAGTATTGTATGTTATCCAGTGTCCATTAGGACAATAGGGTTGGTACTCGTACTATATTCTTTTTACTTGTGACTTCTCCAGTTCTAGACAAGTATTTCGTAGAAATGCAAGGTCCAGATATTGAGAAGTAATAGGTATAATAATAAAGTAGAGAACCATTTGTTGGAAGTATCAAGATTCTTCGATGAAGTCGAAAATATAGATACTTGTGTTTGGTATTCCATTGATAGTAATGGTTTTGAGAACTTGCTTCTCTATTTGGTTACTCATATATGGATGCACTCCTAGATGAGTAATGCTGAATGGCTTTTTTCCATTTGATTGATATGCACTGGAGACAGCTGCATGTTTTGAATCTGGTTCCAATTAAATTAGTGCCTTTGTTTCTATATCAGATATATATATAGAATCAATTTATATCTTGACGATGTTAAGGTATAGGAAGTTGTCCGACTGATACTTAAAACCAGAATCCGGATAAACTCAAGGCACGTTTCAGTGATGGCTGTTTATGGGTTATCCCGGGCTTTGATGAGGGTTAACTTTCTACCATCAGGAAGATCAATATTTATATTGTTCATGACTCGCCACAATTTTAGTAAAATGGATTTTTTCAGGAAACAATAGTGGAAGTATGGTAGAACTAGAAGTAATTCCAGAACCACAAACAATTACTGAAAATTTAATAGAACCTAAGGATTCAATTGGATTTGATGTTCCATTAGCCACTTCGCAGATTTTGGTGGGTAACCTCAAGCACCCGAGAGGTACTTCGGTCTTCTCAGAGACGGTGACAGGGAAGTTCTTATTTACCCAGACTTGCCATTGCTATTGTTCTAGACTATAAGACCCAGCAGGAGGATGAGTATAGCGTCATTCTAAACTACCTTTAGGAGTGCACGTGTATATGACTCTGCCAGAGGGTTGTTGTAGTCAGTGGGAGCAGCGGAAGCATAGTAAGCAAGTAGCTTATGTCTATTTATAGACTAAAGCAGGTATAGCAGAATTAGATCATCTAATTTTGATGTGACAGTCATAGGCTTTGACCTCATCAGAATAGGAGATGATTTGGTAAGAAGGTAGTAGGGTGTGATGTCCTGGTATTTGAGAAGACATGCACTTGATAGGAAGAGATATATACTACAATCGGTTATACTTTGGTTGTCACATAGTTGTTTCTCCGCATAGGATATGGATATAATATCAGCTTTTCTGGTTACTAGATCTATGGTTTTAGATCTAGATTTGGGAAGTATCCCAATCTGGGTACTTTGACATTATTCTAAAGATATTTAGAATGGTTGACTCCTGGCATGGTGGTGTACCTGCAGGTGATAGAGTCACCCTCTCTAAAGGTGTCTTACAGACTAAAGGGGAGAGGGATCTACATGATTAGCATATCACTTGCTTAGGCAATTGAGTTAATCATAAAATGTCAAGTACCACACCAGATATTGTTTTTGCACTAGCTGCAATAAACATATTTTAATCCAATCCTGGAGAAACATTAGGAAGCAGTTATTGAACATATGTGGATGTTCTTAAGAAATGATTACGGCATCCTCCTTCGGGAGACGGTTATCATTTCAGACTTCCAAGATGACCTGGATGACAGAGTGACTGTCAGAGTTATAGTTTTTCCCTCTTCTGAGGGACAATATGTTGGACAGGTGGTCCAAGCGGATACTGAGAAAAGGCATGGTGCAGAATACTGATTAAATTCATTGGACGATACAGTCTAAGAAGTTTGCTGGAATTGGAGTTCTTTTGTGAACTGGGTCCCATCAGATATCCAAACAAATTCTAAGACAGGTATTACTCATTTCGGGAGATAGCTTTCTCCGCGAAGTTGAGTTATAGAGAGATACGGAAAGAAACATTGGAGCGGATCCACTCACTGAGGCTATTTCTCGAACGCAATCATTTTCGCAAATGGGCTTTGCGAAACTGATTAGTAGAGAAGTTAGGTGTTCGGTATCACACGAGCTGTGAGTATGCGACATCGCAATAATTGGCCTTAAGTGCAAGTGGGAGATTGTTGGCTATAGAGCCCTCAAGGCAATTATCATAGTCGCGGACCTGTGATTATGATGATTGAGTGAGGACCTATACCGATAAAACAGTCTTACTCAAGATGATAGTATGCTATCTGGTTTATCTTTATCATCATGTTGATAGAGCCCATAGGATTCTTGCTTGACTACCAGCATTATGATGGCGATCATATATGTGGGAACTGGGGTCTATAAGCACATCCTTAAATGTCCCTAGTCGTAAGAGTATCAAGACCGGGCATCGATACTCCAGTGTAGACTAGTGTATACTGATCGAGACCCCGACGAGGGGCGGTGGCCAGGTCTCACAAGCCATTGGTGTTAGTTTGTTCACCTAAGATAGTATACAGGTGCTCGTTGGGTTACGCGTACACCGGACAGGACTCGTGGGAGAACTGACTGGATCGTATTATACCTAACGTCAGATAGCAGTTCTTAGGTGACATGTGTGCAGATAGTCTGTTGACTAAAGGTCGTCATTTGTCTCGTGTGAGTTCCCACTGTGCTTTGATTACTACCCTACCACGGCTCAAAGGAGTCGTGCAAACAGGTTTTAGTTGGGTACAGTCCCGAGCCACATGGAGGCAGTGATCGGATCGTCGGGGATTCGTCTCTCCCGGTATTAGGGGTTGATGTCGCGTTGTGTACAGATGGCCATCACCATAAATCCGTGGCCACGGTGGACGAGAACTACCGATCCAGGATCGATAGTTTCTCAGGTGGTAATGGGTTTCATGCCGACACTAAATATCGTGTTGTTAGGGGTCTGACTTTATCCATCCCCTTAGACTCGATATGCGATACTCTTAGACGAACAGACCGGACTGTACGGATATTGTCACTGCCAGGCTCAGTAGGGGTTCAGGATGAGTTTGCTCGTCGGCCTCCCTTTCGCTCAATACCTGGGTAGCCGTTACGTACAGCTAGTGCCGCTGACGTGCTTGTGGTTAAACCCACTGTCGGCGTATTGACGAGTCTTTAGAGTCCCACACAGAGGGTTTCCCTGGTTCTGGCGAAATGATGTAGTAGCCGTATTGGATACGTGCAGGGTTCCGATCGATTGGTGTACTTTGTACCAGGACTTTCGATCGGACAATTGATAGTACTAGCCGACTCGGACTTGAGCTGGATTATTAAATCAGGTATTGATTTAATAATTTACGTATATGTATTTCGATACGTATATTCTAGTATTATATTCTTTTTGTTATTCTATCTCATTGGGTATTCGTATTTTGGTACGAATGCTGATATATTTACAGTAGAATGTAATCCGTATTTTTTACCGGATAACATTCTAGAAGGTGCCACCTCATTTCTTGATTTGACCATTTACATAAAATGGTTAATGAGGTGGATATTTGGAAATGGAGGTATGGTGAGAACCATACTTGAAATAGTGCACACAAATGAATTGTTAATTCATTTGTGTCCACTATTCAAGTATGGAAGGATTTTAAAATTGGAAAATTTGTTTTTACAAAATCTATCATGCTATTTTCTCTTTCCTAAGGGAGCTCATTTTTCAAGCATGATAGTTTTTCTTCACTTAGATTTTCTTCTTGAGCTCCTCCCTCACCATTTGCTTCACCTCCTCTAGATTTCCATGGATGCTATCACCTTCTTTGTTTTGAGATAGCTAACACTAAGATCCTACACACTACATCCTAGGCTCTCTAGGGTAGCGTCCTGGAGACCCTAGTTGCTCTATATGGATCGTGTTGAGGAGCTAGAGCCGGAGCTACATCCCTCGGGTGGATCATCGGAGATGAAGGAAGATCGGAAATCAAACCACATCAAGGAACCACTAGGAGCTTGGAATGAAGACCGAAGGACACGGATCAACTCGGTATAACCTTTCTAACTCTTAGTTTAGCTTGCTACTTTTGGGTTTAAGGTCGATCCGGGAATCGGGTAGCGGTAGCGCCGGTTTAATAAATTTTTGTTCTGCATTTTGGCCGTGTTTCGACGGCCGGGGCGCTGCCGGGACCCAACAGCTCGTAGGATTGATGATTGACGACCAGCATTGTGATGGTGATCATAAACGTGGGAGTTGGGTTGTCTATAAGCACATCCTTAAAGGTCCCTAGTCATAGGAGTATCGAGACTGGACATCGATATTCCGGAGTAGACTAGTGTATCCGTTTTGAGACCCCGGCGAGGGGGGGTGGACGGTCTCATAAGTCACTGGTGTTGTGTCACCTAAGATAGTATACAGGTGCTCACTGGAGTTGAGTACACTGGAAAAACTCGCTGAGAACTTCTAGATGGTATTATATGTATCGTCAGATGGAAGTTCTCAGATAGCATGAGTACAGATTATTCCTTTGTCCTGAGATCGTCATTTGTCTCGTATGAATTACCACTGTACTTTGATTACTACCCTACTATGGCTCAAAGGAGTCATGCAAACAGGTTTTTGTTGGGTACAGTTCCGAGCCACATGGAGGCAGTGGTCGATTGTCTGGGATTCGTCTCTCCTGGTATTAGGAGTCGATGTCGCGCTATGTTCAATCGGCTGTCACTGGAAATCCGTAGCCACGGTAGATGAGATTTACTGATGGTTGATCGGTAGTATCTCTGTTGCTGATGAGCTTAACTCAGACATGACTTATCGGGTTTGTAGGGATCTGACGTTATCCACCCCCTAGACCCGATATGCAATACTCTTTAACGAAGAGATAGAACTGTATGGAGATTGTCACATTCAGGCTCAGCAGGGTAAGGACGTACTTATTATCGGCCCCTCTTTCAGCAAGTACCTGGGTAGCCGTTATGTACAGCTAGTGCCGCTGACGTGCTTGTGGTTAAACCCAATGCCAGCGTATTGTCGAGTCTTTATTGTCCCACACAGAGGGTTTTCCTGGTTCAGGAGATAGGTGTAGGAGTCGTACATTGGTACGTGCAGGGGTCCAATTAAATACGTGTATGGGATACACGTATTTTAATCTTGCGGTTGATAATACTAGTCGGCTTAGGATTAAGCCGGATTATTAAATCGGGTTTTCATTTAATAATTTATATTTGTATTTTGATACATATATTTTAGTATTATTGGTCACTATTCATTTTCTCTCTTTGGTGGTATCCATATTTTTATAAGGATACGCGTATATGTAGCGATACAAATACCAGGTGAAGTATTCCATATTTATACGGGAATGCTTCTAGAAG
Organism: Agapanthus africanus; assembly: GCA_030015575.1. Lineage (NCBI taxonomy): Eukaryota > Viridiplantae > Streptophyta > Magnoliopsida > Asparagales > Amaryllidaceae > Agapanthus > Agapanthus africanus. The sequence continues at coordinate 552,286,320 of JASDDO010000024.1, read as the reverse complement.
AAGGACACCTCATATTTGTTTTTCTTTTTAGAAAAACAAATGGGAAATGAGATGGAAATGAGGTGGCATGAGCATGTAGAGAGGTATGGCTTAGAGAGATCATTTATTAGTTCATTTATTGATATGCATTTATTGGTGCACTATTGCACCATGGTTGTAAAAGGAGGTAGCCATTCTCTTTTGACTTACACTTATTCTCATTTTTCTATGCTTCATGCTTCATGAGACTTGGACATCCTCACCTCTACCTCCTTCTCCCTCCTCTTCATCTTGCTCTCATGAGCATGGATTCTAGAGAGAAAAGTTTAGTGAAATATTCCTACATCACCAATCATCCACACCTAGCATGTTTGGATCATCGGTTTGAGCCTCCTCCTATTTCCCTCGAGTGGATCGTCTTCGGCGAGGGTGGTCATTTTTCAAGCGCGATCCCGACAGCTACGAGCTTGGAAGGGTCTTCTACAATTGGGTGAACACGCGACAAAGGTTGTAGTTTCTCAACCTTCTTTGTTTTAGATTTCTAGTTTAGGGTGTTTGGATTGTATCCTTGGGTTTGTGCGTCCGGTGCCCGCAAAATGTTTCTGTTTTTGCTTCCGCCTCACCCGTGGCCTTCGCGGCGCGAGCGCCGGACTCTGACACAAATGAGGTGCTGGATATTCATAAATGAATACCACTATACAAAGCAAAAACTACAGCTACCGTTTTGAAAAATGCGGTTCTATGACATCTTTTAGGTTTCTTTTCTTTTCATTAATCTTATTAATGAAGTCTCATCATTTATGTTTCCTAAACATCACAGAAGAAACGAAAACAAAACACACATATATGCCATCTGCATTCGCCATAGGCAGTCGGGTCTTCACTGTAAGGTTACATAACTTATGGCAGGGCGGGGTCAGGACTAGCACGGATGAAAAACATATATAGTATATACTAATATATCATATATATATATAAGTAGCATTCGTCTCAGGCAGTTATATGATCACAGCACAACACAGCAGAAGCAAATATATGAAATGTAGGATATACTAGGAGTTCCTTGTTTTAGACTAAGCCATTAAAGAAAAACAAGGATTCCACGGTCGTGATGAATAGCCAAGCCCACACCCCTAGATCCCTACAAGAGCGACAAGCAACCCTGCCAATTCTAGAGTTAGGCGTCCGGTCTTGACTCCTCGAGATGGTCATCCACTGGACTGTAGAATTAGGTTACTTGTTCCCCCTGTCTTGGGTCTATCCTAATGCGGAAAAGTAAATAATATACATCAAGGTGACAACATCCTCACACCCGATGTACCCCAATAAAAGAATATTACATACAATAATTTACATGAGTGAAAATGGAAAACTCTCATCTCATATAAACCCCCGGCTATCCAATCATGACAATCCAATAAATTATATCGATATAGCAATACTATAACATCACATGTCATCAATGTAAGTAAATATGCGTACCCATAATGTGGTTGATGTATAGCAACGAGATCAGTGATACCTCTACATATTACACTTACGGTCGTAGAAAAGAAATGAAAACTACAACAAATAGAATCCACAACTGTAGACATCATAAACCTGGATTATTTCATAGTCCGAATTTCATGCCTAATCCCATAAACCTTTCATTTAAGCCTCGAATTGAAAACCATTTTCAAAAAAAAAGCCAGGCAATTCAACAAGATTCCCGTTGAATGATTCAAAGGCTCGTCGGAAACGTTAGTGGATGGCCGCACCCCCAAGGCCGTCGACAAAGTGGCCTTGGGCAGGACACCATGGCCGTGGGCACCCAAATGGATGCTCTTGGCCATGGGGTTCTCCTATGGTCACTTTGTCAGGCCAATAGGGCGTGGCTCTCTACTAGTATCTCCCGGCAAGTTTTCGCGTACGATACGAAATTACGACGAAATTTCGATCCAAATCTAAACTCCGTGGCAATCCATCAAACAAGGCTAAAATGTGAGATTTATATATCGAAAACTAGTTTTCATAAAACTAATTAATGTGGATTCTAACAATTGTATCAAATAACCAAAACATTTAGACGATGTTAACATTTCGATCGACATTCTAATCAATGACAAATAGCAGAGACCTCAACCACTTGAGCCTCAACTAAAATACACAGAAAGTCCAATATTTCAAAATGAAACAGCAAAAGAAAATTGGAGTTCTAAAGCTTCAAGTGGGCGGCGGATCCGACGCCAAAGCACTTCCTCGGCGACGGATCTGCGGCCACTTGGAGCTTTAGAAGCCCTGTTTTCTTGAGACACCATAGAAAATCCTGCATGATTTTCTGAGCATTTTTAATCTGAAAAAATCGATGTTTGAAAAAATGGATAGGAACTTATATTCGTCGGATTCTAAACGTCTATCGAATACTTGAACTTCGTCTAAAACATCGCCTAAGATTCTAGTTTGGCTCTGATACCATGAAAGTAGATCCTAGCATCTCTACTAGGGTTTTAAGAACATCAAGTATGCAATTTTAAAATTTCTAGAGGGCTAAGTCTACTTACAAGATCATACCAAAGGATTAGGGTTACAAAGTTAGCAAACTATAGAGCTATTCTAAGTGAAGAGAAGCTAAAACCTTTGTAGCCAAATTCTTCATTTCCAAAGCTCCTTGTAGTAGTCCCTTGAACTCCTTCTAGGGCTCCACTTGAAGAAAGAAACGAGCTTGCCCGAAATCTTCTTCGTCGAAAATGATCCATCTTGAGGCAACCCACACTCAAGCTCACATTTCACAAATCAAAGTATTAGTAAAGTAAACAACCAAAATTAAATTGCTAGAATGGTTTAGGTTGAAGAAGTAGGATTTTTTCTCACTAAAAATCTTTTCATTGTTCTCACTAAAAATCTTTTCTTTGTTCTTCACTCTTGAGTGAATAGTGTCACAAGAAAGAGAAGTGAAGAAGATGAGGATGAGGATGAGAATGAGCAAGGATTGAGGATAAGTCTTCATAATGATTAACTTATTGATTTAAAAAGAAAAGACAAATGAATCATGGTTTCTCCAAGCTTCTCAAGCTATGACTCATTTCTTTTCTTAATAAATCAAAGAAGTAGATCACTATCTTCTAATCGCATACCCTATATGATTCTTATATACACAACTTCAACTATGTATCATCAACCAGGATACAATACATATATATATATATAATGAGAAGAAAATATCAAGTGAGCATGATATTAGTTTATATATATATATATACAACACTTGATTCAATAATCTAGTTATATCATAGATAACCCGGCTAATATCAATTAACGCTAGATTAGAATACGGTATCATATACTCATATTTAATCAAGCTCCCGTACATATCTGGATACATGCCTTACTTTGTTTCGCTTAAGCTAGGAAATCTTTATCCGGGACTCTAAAGACTTGCCAATACGCTGGCAGTAGGTAATGATCACATCAACCACCTACAAGCCATCAGCGGTACTAGCCGGACGTAACATCTATCCAGGTATTGAACGAATAGAAGATCAACAAGTAAACTTATCCAAACTCTCGTAAAGCCTATAAGCAACACTTACCGTACAGTCCGGTCTCTTCGTCTGATATGTCGCATATTGAGTCTGGGAGGTAGAATCATCATACCTCAATAACTCAATAAGTCATGCCGGTATGTGGCCTATAACAAATCGAGAAACTACTGATAACACTTATCAGTAAATTTCATCAGCCCTGACCAGGGATTTTCTGTTATAGCCAATCGAGTACAGCACAATATCAACTCCTAATATCGGGAGAGACGAAACCCCTCCTATCGCCCACTGCATCCATATTACTCGGGACTGTACCTAACTACCACCTGTTTACACGACTCAGTAGAGCCGTGGTAGGGAGGTAATCAAAGCACAGTAGGAATCATACAAGACACTATGACAATCTCGGGTCTACAGACTAGCCTGTACAAATGTCATCAGAGAACTGCTATCTGACGATAGGTATGGTACCATCTAGGAGTTCTCAGCGTCCATTCGGTGTAGTTATTCTCCAATGAGCACATGTGTACAATCTTTGATGTCAAATACCAATGGTTGTGCGATCAACCATCGTCCTATACAGGGTCAAAAAACTTACACACTAGTCTAGTCTGGAATATCGATTCCTTGTCTCGATACTCTCTCGACTAGGAACACTTTAAGGATGTACTTATAGACTACTCAAGCCCTACTAATATGATCTACATCATAGTCTTGGTAGTCAAGCAAAACATCCTAAGGACATTATCTATATGTGTCGGTGAAATTATAAACTAGAGTAAATGTACATATTAAGATAAAGAGTAACCAGATAGCATACTATAATGTTGAGCAAGAAAGTCCTATATATATATATATATATATATATATATATATATATATATATATATATATCTCCAAGCATCTACTATAATATTACAATAATGGCCTCTACGACATACATATTCTTAACAAATGTGTCATGGTTGATGATACAAAGTTGATAGGTGTATAAGAATCACATTAGAATGATGATAAGAACTAATTGATTTATCATTTATCTTTTAAGGATAAAAGGAATGAGTCATTATTTAGATGTTACTGGATTAGGTGACTCATTTTTATTTATTTTTTGCCTTAAAAGATAACCATGGTTTGAAAAATCCATGGAGTTGATATTATTATTCTAAGTGATTCTTGTCATCTTCATCAAGCTCTCTCTTGAGTTTTTTCTTAAGTAAAGAAAGAAAAGAAAAGAGAAGAATTTAGTGAGCTAATTATTCTACATCTCCTACTAATCATCCTTAACAGGTTTAATTGGTGGGTTGCTTCATTTTGATGAGATCAATTTGAAGCTAAAACTTATGTTGGAGTTATCTCAAAGTGGATCATCTCCGGCAACAAGATCATCGAGCAAGCTTGTTCCGGGCTTCGTGGAGATTACCCGGAGTCCAAGGAGAGATGGCTAACGTTCTACAAAAGTTGTTGTCTCTTTACACTTATAGAATTAGCTCACTAGTTTTGTTATATGTTGTTGATGTTGTTCATTATCCTATATTTGCTTTTAGTTGCTCTCTAGATTTTTTAAATTATCGCTTTTTCCCTACTATAAACCCTATTGTAGAGAACATAGCGAACTTACAGCTTCAACTTCACTACTTTAGTGAAGTAACTAGCTCATAAACTTGTTAGGATATATGAGGTAGTGATGATGTGAATTATCCTTCATCTCCATGGAAAAAATAGAGAGGAAGAATAAATGTGGAGCTCTTTTGAAAAAATGAGAAGAGAAAAAGATGTAGAGAATTGTGTGCAAAAGAAAAATAGGGTGTGTGTATATTATACATACACTTCCCCTTTTTTCCTTCTCTTATCTTCTCTTCTCTTCTTTTCATATTCTTTTCTTTTCATTTCCTTTTATTTGATATATATCCATGCTCTCTAACCCATATCCCTATCCAAATAGTGTAGGACCCACATGCAAATATGTCACCATTTGACAAAGTAAATGTACGTGTATCAAAATACGAATACATTTTGTTTCAAAATACGAATACATTTATTATACGTGTCCTATACGTATAATTAAAAGACTGTATACGTATCCATATACATATTGTTGGAGATAGTGCCCTCAGAGTCAATTATTGGATCACAGGCATGTGATTGCAATGATTGAGAGAGGACCTATGCCGGTAGGACAGTCTTACTCAAGATGATAGTATGCTATCTGGTTTATCTTTATCATCGTGTACTGCTTTAGGTGACCTTACAGGTCACTATTGCACGTTGATAGAGCCCTTAGGAATCTTGCTTGATGGCCAGCAGTATGATGGCGATCATATACGTGGGAGCTGGGGTCTATAAGCACATCCTTAAAAGGTCCCTAGTCGTGGGAGTTTTCCAGACAGGGCATCAATACTCCAGAGTAGACTAGTGTATACAGTCGAGACCTCGACGAGGGGCGGTGGCCGGTCTCACAAGCCACTGGTGTCAGTTGGTTCACCTAAGATGTATACAGGTGCTCATTGGGTTATGAGTACAACGGACAGGACTCGCCGGGAACATGCTAGTTGGTCTTATACCAGACGTCAGATAGCAGTTCCCTGGTGACATGTGTACGGGTTAGTTCATCGACCTGAGATCGTCATTTGTCTCGTGTGAGTTCCCACTGTACTTTGATTACTACCCTACCACGGCTCAAAGGTGTCATGCAAACAGGTTTTAGTTGGGTACAGTCCCGAGCCACATGGAGGCAGTGAGCGGATCTTCAGGGGTTCGTCTCTCCCGGTATTGGGGGTGAGGTCGCGCTGTGTCTAGGAGAGCCATTACACGAAGTCCTTGGCCAAGGCAGGAGATTTACTGGTAGGTATTCCAGTAGTATCTCAGGGTGTTCTGGGCTACACTCCGACACGACTTGTACCGCTTTTGGGGGTCTAACTTTTACCAACCCCCTAGGCCCGCCATGCGATGCTCATAGACGAACGGACCGGACTGTACGGATATTGTCACTGATAGGCTCAGTAGGGTGTCAGGATGAGTTCGCTCATCGACGTCCCTTTTGGTCAATAGCTGGTAGCCCGTTACGTATGGCTAATACCTCTGACGTGCTAGTGGTTAAATCCACAGCCAAAGTGTTGACGAGTCTTTAGAGTCCCCCACAGACAGTTTCTCAAGTTTTGGGCGAAACGCTGTAGAGGCCGTATGGATATATGGCATGGTTCGATCAGATACGTTTGGTATTGCACGGATCATGATCGGACGGATAATACTAGCGGGCTTTAGTTTAAGTCGGATCCTAGTATTGTACAGTGTAGATTTTGTCTCATTATATTTGTATTCGGTCGGAATACAAATGCGGGTATGTATATACAGTCGCGGGTTTTTCCTGTAATTTATTACGGGATCGATTTTTTGAAGTTGTCAGTTTGTATTTCGTTTCGTCCGTTTTCCTTTCTATCTTTCTTTGGCTGATAATTGGTGTGGAGGGGGTTATTTGCAATTGTGCAATTTATAATGGAGAAGACTTTTTGTGGCACATGATAGTTTCATGATGGTTCCACCATCCCTTGACTTCTACTTGTTCATCATTGCTTACTTTGTTTGATGGGTTTTGGATGAGACTTGGTTGTGATGATGATTCCTCATCATCACCCTTTTTCTATCTCTTGGATGATTGCTTTCATATTTCCCTTGCAAAAATATTAAGGCCGGCCACGGTTGGGGGAGGGAGGGATTCATTCATTTCATTTTTGATGGTGGAAAATATTGTTCTCATTCTTGGCTTGAAACAAATTTCCTTACCCTCTCCAAAGTTCATTTGTCCTCCACTCTAAAATGGCAACCTCACTAACCCCGTGAGACAAAAGTTTTCTACACTTAGCCTACAGCATTCTTGGACACGTCGGCTCGCCAACTTCGTGCCCGAGTTGCCTCGGTCCAGAGGTGGGAGCCCGTAAAAGAACCCGGCGATGTGGTGCCCTTCCGACAAGGAGATGAAGACCGGAGATTCCGTGGGGAGATCGGGACGACGACGAGAAGACCGAAGGACACGGATCGCTCGGTATATCTCTCTACCCCTTCTCTAGTTTGCTAGCATTAGATTAATGGCCCGATCCGGGTTTATAGTACACTGTAGCGCCGTTTTTAAAGTTATAGAAAAGTTTTGTATTCCGCATTTTGGCCCCGTACAAACGGCCGGGGCGCTGCCGTGCAATTACACTGGTATCAGAGCCACGCCATTAATCTAGTCTAGCTTGCTCTAACGTGTTTACAAGTTCGATCGAACGGATTTTCCAAAAACCGTATTTTCAAGTCCAGTTTCTGTCGAATTTTTGCAGTGGTCGAAAAATTATTTGGTACATTGTAAAAATACGAGCAGGGTTTTTTAAGCATTCTGTGAAAATTTGGTCGCGTGAAGTTACTGTTCCACCGCGGAACCGCGGCCAAACCCATGAATTGGCCGCGGTTCCGCCTCCATTTTAACTCTTCACAGTGCCAAATTTCTATAGTGCTCTTTGGCATGGAAATAGGGTTTATGGTATATTCCTTTTGGGTCCAGATTTTCTTTGAGTGCTACAGTTGTGCTTGGGGCCCACTTCGGGAATTTTGGTCGATCGAAAATTTTAAACATGTTAGTTCACAGTATTTACATTATATCTGCGATCGTGAATGTCACTTGATCGGTAAATCCTGTCTAACTGCTATAGCCCTATTAGACGGATTTGCGAACATGACATTCACGTTGATGTTCTGTGTTGTGCTGTGATGTTGCAGATTATCGTGGTGGATAGCCTGGATGCAATGGTAGTACAGTTTGGTTTATTATGTACATTTGATATTGTGGGGCGAGCGTCCGACATGTGGACTGCCGTTACTGCATATTTGTATATTATTCTTTTGGGGCACGACCGGGCTGAGGTCGGTGTACCCGTTGTATGTATATTTTACTTTCTGTACTAGGATTACCCCGCGGAGGGGTGCACGGATAGCTGGGTTCTAGAGGGCAACGAGCCCGCATCTCATGGCGTTGAGACGGAGTGGGCTTTACTCTAGAATTGGCGGGCTATTCGCCGCACTCGTAGGGGGTACAGGTTGACCCAGAAGGGGTGCCTAAGTTACCGGATTCCGTGAAGTGCTGGGTGGTCCATTCACGTTGTTGAAGGGGGCTGCCTTGCTTCAGGTTTTGGCGGGTAACTTGCCGCGCCCGTAGGGGTCTAGGATTTTCATTGCACAGGCTATCCACAGGACCATGGGAACGTCGGGTTTCAGTAGCAGCTCTGTGAAACCCGAGGATCCCAGATATCTGTATTGTTCTGTGATGCTTATTACATTTCTGTTATGTTGCATTTTATCACGCCTTGAGCGAATATTATATATTGATATATATACTAGTAGATGTTGTATATGTTTTGCATCCGCGCTAGTCCAGGCCCCGCTTTGTCGTTAGTTAAGTAACCTAACGGGTGATGACGGGACCTAGTGGCGAATGCGGATGGCATATACGTACATCATTATTTTGATTCTTTATTGGTGTGATCAATTGATGGGACTGCGTTAATTCGGATCAATGCAAGAAAAACAAACCTATTCTGATGTTGTTGGAACATTTTTCAAAAAGCTGTTATTGCAAGGGAATTCTTTTTTGTTTTGCACAGTGGTATTCGGTTATGAATATCCAGCACCTCAGTCGATGAGGCAATGGCCGAGATCCCTTCACCGGGAGTGACCCCTTGGACAGAAGTTTACGTCAGGACAATAACTTCACTATAGTCGATTACTTTTGCTTTGCATCGTGGTATTCAGTTGGAATATCCTACACCTCATTCTACGGGGAAAGAGCCGAGATCCCTTCACCGGGAGTAACCTCTTTAGCAAAGGTTTTTGCCACTATATTTTTATAAAAAGCCATCCAGTTCCTTGAACGATATCAAGTTCATTACGTTAAAGGTTTTCGCCAAAAACCATTCGTAGCCCTCCGTCATTTCAGACGGGTAGCACGTAGTATTCATGCTATGTTTGTTGGCCTTCGTCAAGGCATAGTGTATGGTAGCTGCTTGTTACTTTTCTGCTGCATAGATAGATGCGTTGGTTTGGGACAGTCGTATAGCCTTGTTGGCCAAAGTCAAGGGCTTGCACGGGTGGGTTAAAATTAACCTGGACAATGACGGGTAGAACTTGACATGTGACTTATGATTTGTTGGCCTTCGTCAAGGTCATAAGAGCATGGGGCAAAAATCACATCGGGTGTTTCTAAAGAAACTGAAACTTGCCAGATATGCGCATACCTTCTGGAGTGTGAAAACATGAGCGGATTCCATCACGTTATCATGTGATGATAGTTGGATCCTGATTCCTACTGATGAGTTGGTTTACTCCTCGGGTGATCCCGACTAATTCTTCTTTCAGGTTTGGAGGAGAATTTGACGATATAGTGGGAGGTTTCCAGATTAGATAAATTGATAACCAATCTGATCTAGGTTAGAGTGCACGCTGAGTGTTTCTTTTCTCTCTCTCTTTGGCAACGACCATGACCCGACCCTAAGACTATGACTCAGTGACCAAAATTAACCGAACCTTCTTAAACACTGGCCTTTGGATTGTCAGAGTTGCAAACTTCATTGCCACTCTTACTTTTACCCTTTTCTCCAGGACACCCAGTATTACTACAAACGTCCACATCCATTGGATAAAACCATCGTATGGTTATATACGAACTCGAAGGAATTTATTCGAGGATGGTTTCTGGTTCTGGAGAAAACGAATAGGACTATTCAGTTGTCTTTTCCTTTTACCTTCTCTCAGGTTGCGAGTGCTCCTTGGATTAGGGGATAGTACACCCATTACGCCTATTGGATAGTCTTCTTCCAAACCTTAGGCTGGTGCCGAACGGTAGGGAATGAAGAAAGCCGATTAGCCTAAGTGTGGTGTACAGAAGGTATTAAGTTAAGACAAATAAAGGGATTAGAAGGAGGGCAAAGTAAATTGCGACTGTTATTCACGACCAAACCAAGTATTTCATTACCACTCCCACTTCACCTTTGTGTTTCTCCAGGACACTCCGTATCACTACGAAGATCCACAGTTATTTGGATACTCCATCGTATGGTTATATACGAACTCGAAAGGAACTTGTTCCAGTTCGGGGATAGATTCTGGTTCAGGAGAAATAGGAATAAGGTTTATTTGGTTGTCTGTTATCTTCACCTTCTCTCGCATTGCGAGTGCTCCTAGGATTAGGACAGTACACCCATGCATTATGCTTATTGGATAGTCTTCTTCCAAACCATAGGCTGGTGCCGAACGGTAGGGGAGGAAGAAAACTATTTGGCCTAAAGGGGTGTGCAGAAGGTAATGACTAAAGACATATGAAGGGATGTGGAGAGATGACATAGAAATATACGGTTACAGTTGTGAATCTGGATAATAGAAGAGGCATTACTAGGAATACCAGGATACCCCTACGAAACATTTCAATGTTTCAGTTTCACTGTGTACTGTTAAAGGAAAACTGATTTCCCAATTAGACACTTGCTCCAGGGTATGTATTTACCAGGTATGAATCTCACATCTGTATGGTTTTACAGATGATGAGTGGGAGTAAGTTATTGGGAATTAGGTGATTGTCCTCATTATATTGGAATTCATTGTAATTGGTGATATTTGAGGAAACCACCTGGGTTGTTTGCCAGACGGCAAATATTTGGTTTTGAATATCCGCTGTTATGCACCAATTTTAAATTGATATATCTGTACGTCTATTTTTATAGAGTGAGATATACCTTTTTGAAATTATGTCCATGACATTTACCTATATCAGTGGATGGTTAGGTAAGGAGCATTAAACAACGGTGTAATTCTTCTTAACCATAAGTACAGTTTTCAGCCTACGACATACAGGGTCTGAGTTATTAGACTCAGGGGACTTATACAGAGTATTGTATGTTGTCCAGTGTCCATTAGGACAGAGGGGTTGGTCCTCGTACTATATTCGGTTTACTTATGACTTCTCTAGTTCTTAAACAAGTGTTTCGTAGAAACACAATGTCTGAGTTTTGAGAAGTTATAGGTATAAGAGTAAAGTAGATAACCAGGTATTGCAAGTATCGGGATTCTTCAAGGTGATCGAAGATGTAGATACTTGTGTATGGTATTCAGTTAATAGTAATGGTTTTGAGAAACTTGTTTCTCTTTCAGGTTACTCATAATTGGAAGCACTCCTAAGTTGAGTAACGTTGAACGGCCTCTTTCCATTTAGTTGACATGCACTGGAGACAGCTGCATGATTTGAATCTGGTTTAATTAAATCAGTGCCTCTGTTTCTATATTGGATATAGAACAGTTCATATCTTAACGATGTTAAGGTGCGGGGAGTTGTCCGGCTTATGCTTAAAACCAGACTCTGGATAACTCAAGGCACGTTTCTGTAATGGCTGTTTGTGGGTTGACCCAGGCTATGACGAGGGTTGACTTTCTACCTTCTGGAAGATCAATAGTGATATTGTTCTAGACTCACCACAGTTTTAAGTAAAATGGATTTTTTCAGAAAACAGAAGTGGAAGTATGGTAGAACTGGAAGTGATTCCAGAACCGCAAACGATTACTGAAAATTTGATAAGAGCCTAAAGATTCAATCTGGTTTGACATTCCATTGGCCACTCCGCAAACATGATGGGTAACCTCAGGCACTCGAGAGGTACTTCGGTATGCTCAAAGACGGTGACAGGGAGGTTCTTGTTTACCCAGACTTGCCGATGCTGTTGTTCCAGACTGTGAGACCCGGCAGGAGGATGAGTATAGCGTCGTTCTAAACTAGATTTAGAAGTGTATGTCTATATAACTCTTCCAGAGGGTTGTCGTGGTCAGTGGGAGCAGCGGAAGCATAGTGGACAAGTGGCTTATGTCTATTTATAGACTAAAGCAGATACAGCGGAGATAGATCATCTATTTCTGATGTGACAGTCATAGGTTTGACTTCATCAGAATAGGGGATGGATCTGTTAAGGAGGTAGTAGGGTGTGATGTCCTGGTATTTGGATGACATACACAGAGTAGGAAGTGAAGTTTCCATACTACGGTCGGTTATACTTTGGTCGTCACACAGTGGTTTCTCCACAAAGGAAATGGATTTCATATCAGACATTCTTGTTACTGGATCTATGGTTTTAGATCTAGATTTGGGTAGTTTCCCAATCAGGGTACTTAGACAGCATTCTAGAGGTGATTTAGAATGGACGACTCCTGGCATGGTGGTGTACCTGCAGGTGATGGAGTCACCCTCTCTAATGGTGTCTTACAGACTAAAGGGGAGAGGAATGTGCATGATTGGCAGATCACTTGTTTAGGCAATTGAGTCGATCATGAGATGTCAAGTACCACACCAGATGTTGTTTTTGCACAAGCTGCAATAAGTTGATATTGATCCTATCCTGGAGAAACGATCGGAAGCAGCTTTAGAACATAAGTGGATGTTCTAGGGATATGATAACGAGAGCCTCATTCGGGAGACAGTTATCATTCCAGGCTTCCAAGGTGACCTGGATGACAGAGTGGATGTCAGAGTTATTGTTTTCCGTCTGACGAGGGACAGTATTTTGAACAGGTGGTCCAGGTAGATACTGAGGGAGGCATGGCGCAGGATACTGATTAAGTTCAGTTGACGATACAGTCTGAGAAGTTTGGATTTGGAGTTCATTTATGAACTAGGTCCCATCAGATATCCAGACATACTCTAAGATGGGTATTGCTCATTTCGGGAGATGGTTTTCTCCACGAACTTGAGATAAAGAAAGACATAAAAAGAAACATTAGGGCGGATCCACTCACTGAGGCTATTCCTCGAACGCATTAGTTTCGCAAACGGGTTTTGTGAGACTGATTAGTAGAGGAGTTGGGTGTTCGGTATCACACAAGCTGTGAGTATGCGACATCGCAATAATTAGCCTTGAGTGCAAGTGGGAGATTGTTGGAGATAGTGCCCTCAGAGTCAATTATTGGATCACAGGCACGTGATTGCAATGATTGAGAGAGGACCTATGCCGGTAGGATGTCTTACTCAAGATGATAGTATTGTTAGTTATATGTATGCCCTAGAGGCCATTACTGTACATTGGATGTATATTATAGTGGATGCTGGGACATATATAGGTAGGACTTTCTTGCTCGACATGATAGTACGCTATCTGGTTGCTCTTTATCTTAACATGTATACTTTCTGTCTCTCTGTTACATATTGATAAAGCCCTTAGGATGTGTACTCAACTTCCAGGACTATGATGCAGATCATACTAGTGGGGCCTGGGTAGTCCATGAGTACATCATTCAATGTTCCTAGTCGTGGGAATATCGAGACGGGGCATCGATATTCCAGAGTAGACTAGCGTATATCTTCTCGACCCATGTGATGGGCGATGGATGATCCCATATACATTGGTGTTTGACATCAGAGATGGTATGCGGGTGCTCAGTGGAGACTGGGTACACTGAACGGACTCGCCGAGAACTCCCAGATGGTATTATACCTCACGTCAGATGGCAGTTCTCTGGTGACACTGGTACAGCTTAGTCTGTTGACCCGAGATCGTCATAGAGTCTTGTGTGTCTCCCACTGTGCTTTGATTTCCACCCTACCACGGCTCTACTGAGTCGTGCAAATAGGTGGTTTTTGGGTACAGTCCCGATTCACATGGAGGCAATGAGCGATAGGAGGGGATTCGTCTCTCCCGGTATTGGGGGTTGATGTAGCGCTATGCACGACTGGCCATAACAGGAAATCCCTGGCCAGGGTTGCAGTGATATACTGGTAAGAGTTATCAGTAGTTTCACGATTGTTATGGACCTCACGTCGGCATGACTTATCAAGCTATTGGGGTCTGACGTTTACCAACCCTAGACGAGATATGCGACATATCAGACGAACAGACCGGACTGTATGGTAAGTGTTACTGGTTGGATTCACAGGAGTGTGAGCGGGCTTGCTCGTCGATCTTCTGATCGCTCAATACCCAGGTGGCCGTTACGTTTAGCAGACCGCTTGCGGCTTGTGGGTGTTTGATATGATCATCATCTGCTGCCGGCGTATTGACGAGTCTTTAGAGTCCTACACAGAGGTTTCCTGGCTCAAGCGAAACGAAATAGGAGCGCATATGAGATATGTGCGGGACCGAGAATAATGCATGTATGTGATACCGTATTCTATTCTCGCGATGAATGTATCGATTGGTTGTATGCGATATAACCTAGTTATCAAATCGAAGATTGATTCGATAAGTCGATACATTGGATTTTAGTCGGTTATATGGGATATGACCGGATTTTTAAATCAAGTATTGATTTAATGATTTAATGCATAATTTTATATTTGATATATTACTTTGCATTAACTAGTATTTGTTCACTTTAAATGGATTTTCTCAATTGAAATGCACAAGTTGTATATGTGATATATTTTTGTGCACTTGTTTGTATCATATTTGATGATAATGCATACTTGGGTTTGTGTAAAGACTTAAACCATGGTTATGTTAATGGTTAGGGTTTTGATTTACTCACTTATTCATTTATCTATTTATTTTGGTTAAAAAAAGGAAAAGGAAAACAAAAATGGTTGCTTTCATTCAAGAAACTTCTTGATTCTTCATGCACTTTTGACTAAAGTAACCATTCTTGTCTTCTTCTCCTAACCCTAACCATTCAACTTAACCCTAGTTAGTTCTCTACACTAAACCATGGTTGAGATTATGATAAGTATCATTTTGTTTTCTATTTTAGAAGAACTTATCATATTCTTTCTTCTTCTTCTTCAACAAAGAAGAAACCTTGCCTCCATTAATGGCAACTTGAGAAAAAGAGTGAGAAATCCAATTCTAAAGTGAACCCACTTCATATTTCTTTATCCTCTACCACTTGCCAAGTAGTATAGGGTGTTTTCTTCACAAGTTTCATGACTTGGTGAAGTTGGAGCTTGATCTTGAGTTGCCTCGACGTAGATCATCTTCGGCATCGAAGTCGGCGACCTAGCCCGATCTTTTCTCCGATGAAACCACCGCAAGAGTCTAGGATTCCGATTGCTACAGTGGAGGGACGTCAAAGCGGAGCTATGGAGGTGGAGAACCGGATCTACAAAGGTTGTAGTCACTTCCCTTTTAGTTAAAGTTGTTAACTTGCATTGCATTGCCTATACATCTAGTTAACGATCCATATTAGGGTTTGTAGGCACATGAAAATATTAGAATTGGCCATGTTTGATCACTTGTAGAACCTCATGGGTGTGCCTAGGAACCCTACAAGTATGCTATCTGGTTTATCTTTATCATCGTGTACTGCTTTAGGTGACCTTACAGGTCACTATTGCACATTGATAGAGCCCTTAGGATTCTTGCTTGACGGCCAGCAGTATGATGGCGATCATATACGTGGGAGCTAGGGTCTATAAGCCCATCCTTAAAAGGTCCCTAGTCATGGGAGTTTTCGAGACAGGGCATCGATACTCCAGAGTAGACTAGTGTTTACAATCGAGACCCCGACGAGGGGCGGTGGCCGGTCTCACAAGCCACTGTTGTTAGTTGGTTCACCTAAGATGTATACAGGTGCTCATTAGGTTATAAGTACACCGGACAGGACTCGCCAGGAACATGCTAGTTGGTCTTATACCAGACGTCAGATAGCAGTTCCCTGGTGATATGTGTACAGGTTAGTTCATCGACCTGAGATCGTCATTTGTCTCGTGTGAGTTCCCACTGTACTTTGATTACTACCCTACCACGGCTCAAAGGAGTCATGCAAACAGGTTTTAGTTGGGTACAGTCCCGAGCCACATGGAGGCAGTGAGCGGATCTTCAGGGGTTCATCTCTTCCGGTATTGGGGGTGAGGTCGCGCTGTGTCTAGGAGAGCCATTACACGAAGTCCTTGGCCAAGGCAGGAGATTTACTGGTAGGTATTCCAGTAGTATCTCAGGGTGTTCTGGGCTACACTCCGACACGACTTGTACCGCTTTTGGGGGTCTGACTTTTACCAACCCCCTAGACCCGCCATGCGATGCTCATAGACGAACGGACCGGACTGTACGGATATTGTCACTGACAGGCTCAGTAGGGTGTCAGGATGAGTTCGCTCATCGACGTCCCTTTTGGTCAATAGCTGGTAGCCCGTTACGTATGGCTAATACCTCTGACGTGCTAGTGGTTAAATCCACAGCCAAAGTGTTGACGAGTCTTTAGAGTCCCCCACAGACAGTTTCTCAAGTTTTGGGCGAAACGCTGTAGAGGCCTTATGGATATATGGCATGGTTCGATCAGATACGTGTGGTATTGCACGGATCATGATCGGACGGATAATACTAGCGGGCTTTGGTTTAAGTCGGATCCTAGTATTGTACAGTGTAGATTTTGTCTCATTACATTTGTATTCGGTCGGAATACAAATGCGGGTATGTATATACAGTCGCGGGGTTTTCCTGTAATTTATTACGGGATCGATTTTTTGAAGTTGCCAGTTTGTATTTCGTTTTGGCCATTTTTCTTTCTATCTTTCCTTGGCTGATAATTGGTATGGAGGGGGTTATTTGCAATTGTGTAATTTGTAATAGAGAAGACTTTTTGTGGCACATGATAGTTTCATGATGGTTCCACCATCCCTTGAGTTCTACTTGTTCATCATTGCTTACTTTGTTTGATGGGTTTTGGATGAGACTTGGTTGTGATGATGATTCCTCATCATCACCCTTTTTCTCTCTCTTGGATGATTGCTTTCATATTTCCCTTGCCAAAATATTATGGCCGGCCACGGTTGGGGGAGGGAGGGATTCATTCATTTCATTTTTGATGGTGGAAAATATTGTTCTCGTTCTTGGCTTGCAACAAATTTCCTTACCCTCTCCAAAGATCATTTGTCCTCCACTCTAAAATGGCAACCTCACTAACCCCGTGAGACAAAAGTTTTCTACACTTAGCCTACAGCATTCTTGGACACGTCGGCTCGCCAACTTCGTGCCCGAGTTGCCTCGGTCCAGAGGTGGGAGCCCGTAAAAGAACCCGGCGAGGTGGTGCCCTTCCGACGAGGAGATGAAGACCGGAGATTCCACGGGGAGATCGGGACGACGACGAGAAGACCGAAGGACACGGATCGCTCGATATATCTCTCTACCCCTTCTCTAGTTTGCTAGCATTAGATTAATGGCCCGATCCGGGTTTATAGTACGCGGTAGAGCCGTTTTTAAAGTTAAAGAAAAGTTTTGTATCCCGCATTTTGGCCTCGTACAGACGGCCGGGGCGCTGCCGTGCACTTACACATATTCGTATTATGTATCCATATTAATATACAATCATAAAGAGAAGAATGCATGTATCAAATACATACACTTGTTATGTATCGTATACATAACAATACATCGGTATCAAATACCATTAATTAAGAAAGAGCATGTATCTTATACATAATACTAGAAACTATATCACATATCCGGTTATTAAGTCAACACTTGACTTAATATTCCTATGGAAGCACCGGTTCGACGAATAGATACCCTCGATATGGGCAATGACAAAAGGGCAAGAGGTAGACCGAAGAAAACATGGATGGAGGTGATACGAAACGATATGGTTGCCAAAGGACTCAATGAAAGTATATTGTTCGATAGGAGTGAGTGGAGGCAGAGGATTCATGTGCTGGACCCGGCGTGATTCTCAAGTTGGTTCATGTTGTTAGGTCTACGTTACCCACCCCAGTTCTTTCGGGGAGGCGGAATAGGTAAAAATCAAATTTTTCTCACAAGGTGACATGGAACAACTATGAAGAATCTTTGCTAAACAAAAACGAACATACAAAACAACAAGTTCTAGCTACTATGTTGAGTGGTTATACCTCAGGAACCATGTCCTTCGGGTCTTCTCTCCACTTTCCTCCTCGTCCACGCAAGCTCCAAGGATCGATCCGGATCTTGCTCACCTCCGCGGCCTCCTTGAGTCAAAGACGATCCACCCGAGAGTTTGTATTCCGAGCTCCACCTCAAGCCGAGATAACTAGGGCAACAAGTGTGCTACTCTTGATGTCCTAGGTGGTGTAGAAGATTGTGGTGGATTTGTTTGTCTATTTAGAACCCTATTTTCTCAACACATGAGAGCTAGGGAAAAAACTAGAGAGGAAGAAGAAGGAGGAACCATGGGAGCTTCTCACTTGAAGAGAGAGAATGAGAAGAGAATAATGATGCATAAAAAATTATCATTACTAATCTCTTATCATGATAAACTTGATGGCTACATTGATATGACCATTATCATCTCAAAATAAAAACAAAACAAAAAGAAGACTCTAGATCTCACATGAAAGATCCTAGTCAACAATGGTCAAATTGTCAACAAGGTCAAATATGGTCAAATGGTCAAAGTAATTAGCCATAACATAATTATCATTTAAAAGATTAGTAAATAATGTCCCTGCCTCATAATGGTTTTGACCGAACCAACTGTCAAAACCCTTATGAGGCACCTCCTTCTTCTTCACTCCTCACAACTGTGCATACACACCCGCATCCGCATTCCGTAGAATGCGAATGCACAGAAGACAAAACTAATCCATCCATACAATACTAGGATCCGGCTTAAACCAAAGTCCACTAGTATTGTTTGCCCGAACAGTATACGCGCACAAGTGTACGTAAGTGATCGTAGCCTTGCCGAAAAACCATACGGCCTCTACACCTTTTGCCCAGTGCAGGGAAACTCTCTGTGTGGGACTCTAAAGACTCGACACTATGCTGGCAGCGGGTTTAACCATAGACCGCAAGCGGCACTAGCTGTACGTAACGGTCCCCAGGTAGATGTCGATAAGAAGGCCAATGAGGTAAACCCATCCAAAATCCTACTGAGCCTGAATGTGGCAATCTCCGTACAGTCTGGTCTGTTCGTCTGAGATTATCGCATGGCGGGCCTAAGGGGGCGGTAAACGTCAGTCCCCTAATAGCGGTATAAGTCGTGTCGGAGTGTAGCCCAAAACACCCTGAGAATCTACTGGAAAACCTACCAGTAATTCTCGCTTGCCCTGGCCAGGGACGACTACGTGTAATGGCTCTCCTAGACACAGCGTGATATCAACTCCCAATACCGGGAGAGACGAATTCTGTCTAACCGTCACTGCTTCCAAGTGCTTCGGGACTGCACCCAACTACTACCTGTTTGCATGACTCAGTAGAGCCGTGGTAGGGTAGTAATCTAAGAACAGTGGGAACACACTCGAGGCGAAGTGACAGTGTCAAGTCAGCGGACTAAGCTGTACTCATGTCACCTGGGAACTGTTAACTGATGATAGGTATAATACCAACCAACAGTTCCCGATGAGTCATGTCCAGTGAACTCGTAACCTAACGAGCACCTGCATACTATCTCCAGTACAACGTACTGATGGCTGTGGGATAGACCATCTCCCCTGCTGGGACGAGAAGCGTATGCACCAGTCTACTCTGGAGTATCGATGCCCTGTCTCGATAATCCTATGACTAGGGACCAAAATAAGGATGTGCTTATAGACTACCCAGCCCCCACTAGTGTGATCGCCATCACAACGCCGGTAGTCAAGTAAAGATCCTAAGGGCTCCACCAATATGTTTTTAGCGATATGTTAAAAGAAACATATACACATATTAAGATAGAAACAAACTAAGTAGCATACTACTATATCGAGCAAGACTGTCGTAAACCCGTATATATATCCCAAGCCTCCAAAATGTATTATACAAACTAGTACTATACAATAATGGCCTCTAGGGCATACATATTCAACAATCTCCCACTTGCACTAAAGGCCAGTAATTGGAGTACCGCATACCCAACGTCTGCTTAAGGCCAGCTGCTGGCGTACCGCATACCCAATAGCTCAAAAAGTCGCTCGAACTGTGTTTGAGGGAGGGCCTTTATGAATGGATCCGCCGTGTTGTCTTTTGTGTCCACTCTCCGTACCTCGATCTCATGGCGATCAATGATCTCCCTGATCAGGTGATACCGCCTTAAGATATGTCTGGATTTCTGATGGGACCTTGGTTCATTTGCTAAAGCTATAGCCCCATTGTTATCGCAATACAGAGGTATTGGGTCAATAATGGACGGAACCACCTGAAGTTCACTAATGAACTTCTTCATCCAGACTGCCTCTTTTGCGGCATCGCTTGCAGCAATGTATTCAGCCTCCATCGTCGAGTCTGCGACGGTATCCTGTTTGGAACTCCTCTAACACACCGCCCCTCCGTTGAGGGTAAACACAAAACCCGAGACAGACTTGCTGTCATCTTTGTCACTCTGGAAGCTTGAATTGGTAAAGGACTCGACCCTGAGGTCTCCATTACCGTAAACCAGGAACATCTCCTTAGTCCTTCTCAGGTACTTGAGAATGTTCTTCACTGCCGTCCAGTGGTCCTCACCTGGGTCTGACTGATACCGTCTCACCATGCTCAGCGCGTAAGCTACATTTGGTCTTGTACATAGCATCGCATACATTATAGATCCTACCGCCGAAGCGTAGGGTATAGTGCTCATGCGAACCCTCTCCTCGTCAGTCTTAGGAGACATCTTCTTGGAGAGGGTGATTCCGGTTAATGAGGGTATATTACCACGGTTGGAATCTTCCATACTAAATCTCTTTAGTACGGTCTCTATGTACCCGGACTGCGAAAGTCCCAGTAGGCTCTTGGATCTATCTCTGTAGATCTTGATCCCCAAAATGTACGAAGCATCACCCAGGTCCTTCATGGAGAACCGTTGTGACAAGAATAGCTTGACCGATTGTAGCATAGGAATGTCATTTCCTATCAAAAGAATGTCGTCCACGTACAAGACTAGGAACACGACAGTTCGTCCTACAATCTTCTTATAGACACAAGGTTCATCTTCGTTCTTGATGAAATCAAACCTTGATTGCCTCATCAAAACAGATGTTCTAGCTCCGCGATGCCTGCTTTAATCCATAAATGGCTTTAAGCAACTTGCACACCTTCCCGCTGCTCCCACTGTCTACGAAACCTTCTGGCTGATCCATGTAAACGCACTCTTCCAAACAGCAGTTTAGAAAAGCCGTTTTAACGTCCATTTGCCAGATTTCATAGGTATGGAAGGCAACAATGGCAAGTAGGATCCGAATGGATTTGAACATAGCCACTGGAGAAAAAGTTTCGTCATAGTCCACACCAGGTCTTTGACGAAAATCTTTTGCAACGAGTCTAGCCTTATAGGTTTCCACCTGCCCATCTACACCAAGTTTCCTTCTGTAGATCCATTTGCATCCAACGGGTTTTACCCCAGGTGGAGCAATATCCAAGGTCCACACTTTATTGGTGTACATGGACTCCATTTCGGATTGCATAGCATCCAGCCACTTATCAGCGTCCCTACTGATAATGGCCTGCCTGAAACTGGTAGGGTCATCTTCTTCCAAGATGCAATCCTCTCGATCCCCATCTATGAGAAAACCGTAGTATCTCTCGGGCGGACGAGAAATCCTATCAGATCTATAGAGTGGCTGAGGTTCGTCTGGGGTTATTGAATCCAGTAGTTCCTTCAAATTTTCGGTTACATTTTGTGGTTCATGGATTTCTCCGAGTTCTACCGAACTCCCACTAGTTTCTTTTGCAAGAAACTCCCTTTCTAAAAAGGTAGCATGGCGAGATACAAACACCTTCTGTTCCTCAATATGGTAGAACAGATATCCTAGTGAATCTTTAGGATATCGCATAAATTTACATAGAACGGACCGTGCCTCTAGGTTGTCCGGTTTCTGTGTTTTCACATAGGCCGGACAACCCCATATCTTAAATCGCTTAAGATGTGGATTTCTTCCACTCCATACTTCATATGGAGTCTTAGGCACAGATTTGGATGGAACGTAGTTCAGTAGGTATGCCGCTGTCTGAAGCGCATGTCCCCAAAATGAAAGAGGCAACTCGGCACTACTCATCATGGAGCGAACCATATCCAATAGAGTATGATTCCTCCGCTCCGATACACCGTTGTGCTGTGGTGTATAAGGAGTAGTAAGCTGAGAGAGAATTCCATTCTCTTTTAAGTAATCTAGGAATTCCGTGCTTAAGTACTCCCCTCCCCTATCCGATCGGAGGATCTTGATACTTTTGCCAGTCTGGTTCTCTACTTCGTATCTGAATTCCTTGAATTTCTCAAAAGCTTCAGATTTGTGTTTCATCAGATACACATATCCGAACCTAGAGAGATCGTCAGTGAATGTGATGAAGTACGAGAACCCACCCCTTGCATGTATAGACATCGGACCATATACATCACTGTGTATGAGTCCCAAGAGCTCTGTTGCTCTTTCTCCATGTCCGGTGAACGGAGATTTGGTCATCTTTCCTTTGAGACAAGACTGACAAGTTTCGTAAGATGAAAACTCGAACCTATTCAAGAGTCCATCTTTATGCAACTTACTTAGTCTTTTCTTTCCGATATGACCAAGTCTACAATGCCACAAGTAAGATTCATTCGTATCTGAATTCTTCCTCTTGCGTGTGTTTTGTACATTGAGAACTGTATTCTGATTTAGAACGTAAATACCATTACACAGTGTACCTTCTGCAACCAGTACCTTATAAAGGTAAATGTTCATGATATTTCTATCAAGAACAAAGTTATATCCATCTTTATTGAGCAAAGAAACTGATATGATGTTGCAAGCCATGGAAGGTACATAGTAGCATCCATTCAAAATCATTGTATTGCCATTTGGCAATACAAGGTGATATTCACCGACGGCTGCAGCATTAACTTGTGCTCAGTTCGCTGCCCTGAGCGACATATCACCAGGTACAACTTTCCTACTTTTTCTCAGTCCCTGCAATAAATTTCAGATATGAGATCCTGATCCGGTATCAAGTACCCAGGAGGTAGGGCTGACCGTAAAACAGTTCTCAATTACAAGAACACCTGAAGTAGATGCAAAACTATGCTTCTTCTTCAGCTGGGTATCCTTGGAATCCATACAATCCTCTTTCCCTTGCTCATACTTATGACTGTTGTCACAAGTTAGAGCCGAACCGACGTTCCCCAGCCCCGAATAAGAATTCAGATCGGTCAAGCGATACATTTTATTATCTTGATTAGGGCGTGAAATGGTTGCTACCTGGAGAGAGAGAAAAGAAACACTCAGCATGCGCTCTTGCAAGATTATATTGGTTTATTAATTTATCTAACCAGGATGGCTCCCACTGTTTCCTCAAATTCTTCTTCAAACCCTAAAAGAAGAACTAGTCAGGATTAATCACACGTCATAATACTTGCTTAATCTTTCAGCCAGGCTAGTGTTGGTACTTCGAGAAAGGTTTTCCAACGCTTTCGCGAAGTTCCTTAATTAAATAACCTCTTTTCCCTGGAGGCGTAGCCCCGCTAACACCGTTCTAGACACCTACTTGGTTTATAGCATTGATTGTTAAGTGAAATAATCTCCCGAGAGTAATCCAACTCATCAGTGGGATCGGGATCCAACTATCATTGTGCGATGACCTAGATGGAATCCACTCTAGTCACCACACTCCAGAAGGTATGCTAAATCTGCAAGTTTCAGTTTCTTTAGAAACTCCCAATGTGGATTTTTGCCCCTAGGACCCAAGTGACCTTGACGGAGTCAACAAATCAAAGGGTCATAGTCAAGTTCAACCCGTCATTATCTGGATTGCATTAAACCCACCCGCATAACCCTTGACGGAGTCAACAAGGTTATACGACTGTCCTAACCAATCCCATATACTGCTACAAACAAGCACCACTCAGCTACCATTCACTACGCCTTGACGGAGTCAACAAACGCAGCACGAATACTAAGTGTTACTTGTAAGAAATGACGGAGGGCTACGGCTGGGTTTTTGGAGAAAAACCCGTTAACGTAATGAACTTGATATCATTGAAGGAACATGATTGCCTTTTTTTTAAAATATAGTGGCGAAAATTTTGCTAAAGAGGTCACTCCCTGTGAAGGGATCTCGGCTCTTTCCTCGTCGAATGAGGTGCAGGATATTCCAAACTGAACACCTCGATGCAAAGAAAGAATAATCGACTATAGTGAAGTTATTACCCTGACGCAAACTTTTGTCCAAGGGGTCACTCCCGATGAAGGGATCTCGGCCCTTGCCTCGTCGAATGAGGTGCTGGGCATTCATAACCGAATACCTCTGTGCAAAACAAAAGAGAACGTCCTTGCAATAACAGCTTTTTTGAAAATTGTTCCAACAACGTCTTTTAGGTTTGTTTTTTTTTCTTTGCATTAATATAATGCGTCCCATCAATTAATCCTACCATTGCAGAAAACAATGAAAATATGACGTACGCTTATGCCATCCGCATTCGCCACGGGGCCCCGTCATCACCCGTTAGGTTACTTAACTAACGACAGAGCGGGGGCTGGACTAGCACGGATGCAAAACATAAGCAACGCCTACTAGATATCATATATAGATATATACATTCGTCAGATGCAATGATAGCCATTCCAGATCACAGATGAGCACATTGGATATGCTAGGAATCCGCGTTTCTTTCGAGCCTGGAATGAAAGACGGATTACACGGTCGCGATGAATAGCCAAACCCCACCCTAGACCCCTACGGGTGCGGCAAACTACCCGCCAAATACCCGAAGTGAAGCAGCCTCCCTCAACAACGTGAGTAGGCCACTCAGCACTTCAACTGTCACGACCTGCAGGGTACGGAACGTAACTGGCACTTAAGTTACGAAACGTCTCAAGACGTCCGTAAAATAAGTAAGCCAAAGCCCAGAAATCAAAACCAAATAAGCAGAAGAGTGAAGGAAAACCAATCAATTGAAAACGAGTTTATCAAATAAGTCATATCAAGCTTTTTTTTAAAAGCAATATAAATTTTTCCGAAAATTTCGGCAGAGTCTCCTTTGTAAATACTGGCCCCCAAAATGGGTACAACAAGAATAAATATAAATATAACAAAAGGGGCATCCTCAAGAGGGAGCTAGCTCTTCGCCACAAGGCGGTCATAAATCCCACGCAATATAAATTAGCAATGTGCATAATAAACATAAAAAGCACAAGTAAAATATCATGTCGACTCAAGTGAGCTCGACCCCAAAATACAGCATAAAAAGTCCACAAATCTCACAGTCTCGTCTCTAGGTCAATATACAGCAATACTGGTAGATATAGTAGATGGAGTACTCTAGATACAAAGAATATACAAGGTGGTACAAAATAATAATACAACCCACCTACGAGCAAAAGCCTCGAGTCCAGGCAAAAGAGGCAAAAGAAATAAGTGCGCCCGCCGCTACTATGCTGACGGAGTGGACCTGCAAAAGACTGTGGCACAACGGGGGTGAGTTGCCAACTCGTGAGTAATAAATAACATCTATAGAGGCTATCGCAAGCATGCACACAAGCATCCTAGCATCCATAATACAGGTATGGCAGGATATACTAGCAGGTATGTATGCAACATGAATGTACTAGCAGGTATGTATGCAATATGAATCAACTCGTGATCTGAATGTATAAGTATAAGAAATCACATTTTTCCTTTAGGAATCTCTTTTGAAATATCAGCACAATACCAATAGAATCAACAAGAATCTGTGTCCAGCAACGACACCTCAAAACTGTCTCAATCTCATGTATCCATATCATAGTATCTCTGGCCTCAGCTGTCCGGCTGACCCATCTCAAATATCAATATCTCATCATCCCGCGGCCACAGTCGGTATCCTCTGGATATCCGCCGTGCCAAAAAGTCACCGGTAGGTAGTCCATCTCCTGCCAGGCTCAACGTCAGCAACACGACCTTCTTGCCCTGGGGTACCTTGGCCCACCATGTACCCGAGACGGTTCATCCAACAACTCGAAACGGGTCTCGAAAACCACAACAAACTCATGGTGGACGACACTTACATCACTAGAAAACCGCAATTTACACATTTTAAAAAGGTAATAAGTTTAGAAATTTTGCGGCTTTCCCCCCGAAATCCAGAAATATCATAAAATCTCAAGAAATCCTCATAAGTGCATATCTCAATGATAATGAATGCATATGGTATCAATAATCAAGTTGCGATGTATGATTAATAGACTAGGCATGAACAAATAATATGATGAGGTACATGCACATGAATAGCAATCCTACGATTTCATTTTAAGGATTTAAAGGTAATAGCACAGGTTTAAGCATAAATTATAGTAAAAGGTTTCAAATTATAGGTTATCTAGTGTGGTGGCATGGCAATTAGCAGGGCGTGTGTGTACGCATGAATAGTGCTCGTGCTGCATATAAAAACCCTGGCAATGGTGCAGGTGTCCTATAGGATGGGTTCGCATATGTATGTCAAATAAAGCATGGATGTAGTTACTAATATTACTAGAAATTTTTAACTACTTAAACTATCAGGCGACCTGCACCATCCAAACGATAGTCCCCCGTAGATGTTAAATCTACTCACCGGAATCCTCAGCTAACTACGTCCAATCACCACTTTCCCTTTTCGTGTCGCGTCCGAAGCCTCCGCGACCGAACCTGGAATTTGCATCAATACAAAACATAAGGTTACATATTATGAAATGACGCAAATCCCAAACGAAAATATCCACGTTCACAAGCTAGGCACAACGTGCACAAGGTGCACGGAACACACACGAAAATCGCAAAACTAACTAGAATCGTCGTTTTGGGACGCCCGGCAAAACTAAAGCCCGATCACACAAAATTCCGCACTCACACATCCTAAATGTCGTAGGATATGCTAAAAATATAATCAAGTTATCATAATAATTCATCACATAATTTCAAAAAAAAACTAGTAAGCATTTACATTCCAAAATCGGTGCAAACATCGCCAATTTGCGATAAAGTGCACACATTATCACACAAACATCCAAATTAAACCATTAGAAAGCCACTACAATTAAATTAACCCCCTTACCATGCATCAAAACCCACTTTCCATACACAAACCATTTCTTGATTTTTCAAAGTTAGCAATTCCAATCCAAACCATACATGAAAACACTAAATTAACACTAATTTGAAGCCCATTAAGCAAGTTAACCTCTTAGATTTAGGTTTGTATAAAACACTAGATAGCAAAATAGAATAATTAACTTAAAAATGGTGTGCTAAAAACCCTAGTTTAACTCAAACCATTCTCTTGAAAATCCTAGAATGAAATTAGCACTAATATTAACACTAAAGCAACTCAATTAAAGAATTCTAACCATAAGAACTTAAATGGGTAGAAATTATACCTCAAAATCTAGAGATCTAGCAAGAAGAATTTTCCTCCAATGATGGCTTCATAGCACCATGATCCAAGCAAGAAAGGCTAAGGAGAATGGGATGAAGATTAGCTTGAAATTTTGAGGTTTGACTTGGATTTTTGGAGCAATTTTTGATGAAATTTGATGATGAAAAGACAAGAGACAAGAAGGGAGAGGGGGCTGATGTAAACTGGAGAAATTCTTGGCTACAAGGGGATGGAAAGGAGTGGTGTGGGTGTTGGGGATAATTTTCAAAGTCAAAAGACCAATCAAACAACAAAAACCCACTCTCCAATTACTATATTTTAATCCTTCACATATCATTTCATCACAAGAGTTGAAGTCAAAATGGATGGGGGTTTCTTGCTGTGGTGGGGCCGGCCACAAGAGGAGAGGAATGAGTGTGAGAGATTTACAAAAAAATTCTATGCAAAAAGACCCCCCACAATACCATAATTGCAAGTTTTAGTTCAAAAAAAATATAGTTTTGTTTTCCATAATAAAACCCCATTAAAACTTGAAATAAAATACTAAAAATTTATATTACAACTAGATTTTAATTAACATGACTTAAAGATTCAAATTAGCCCATTTAAATTTGTATTTATTGCTAATTTAATGTATTTTTTTTACCGGCTTAAAATAATATTAAAAAATTGAAAAATTAGGGAAAATTTTTAAATTACCAGAAATTTATAAGTAACTCATTAGCTACTAAAAACTAGCAATTACCCAACCAAATTAGGTATAATTAGGCCTAAACTGCAAAATAACAAAAAAGACGATTTACGGAAAAATACCAAATTTTCACCGATTTTCGGGAAAACACCAAAACGACTTTTCAAGACGTTACATCAACGTACCCGGTAGTTTGTACACCCCACCTTGGGTCTATCCTAGGAGAAAAAACAGTAAAAGAAATAATATACAATGGCGGCAACAACCTCATCCCGGATGTGCGGCCATAAAAATAATATTACATCAATTTACATATTACATCAAATGAAAGATAAAGAAACTCTCATCTCACAAAACCCCGGCTATTCATCCGCGACAATCCAACAAGTTCATATACACAATCCAACAACATTACAGATCACAGATATGCACAACCCCCACTAATCGACGTATAACGATTAGCCGACGTTCAGTGCACATATCACATTACAGATATAACGATTTAGCCAAAGTTTGTAGAACTCCGATCAAAATACCAATTTGTAACTACCCCAAACAAAACATTTTTCTCTGGATAATCTGGGTAGAAACAAAATATCTAAAAAATCACAAAACCACATACTAAACAAACTGCAGAAAACCGAGTCGCGGCCCGAGTCAACTCGGACGCGGAACCGCGGCGAAACGCTTGGTTTCGCCGCGCTTCCGCGGCGCATTGACCGAGTCAGCGGCTCGTTTTTCTTGTCTGTTTCTAAAAAAACCCTGCACTGATTTTTAAAACATGTGGAAATATTTTTAGGGCAGTTTTTAAAATCGGCAAAAAGTTCATGATTTCGGTGTGTTTTGCGATTTTTTCTTGGATCGAAGTTATAAATACTTTTCAAACATGCTAGTTGTTGTTTAGCCAGGCTCTGATACCACTGTTAGGTTCACGTTACCCATCCCGGTTCTTTCGGGGAGGCGGAATAGGTAAAAATCAAATTTTTCTCACAAGGTGACATGGACCAACTATGAAGAATCTTTGCTAAACAAAAACTAACATACAAAACAACAAGTTCTAGCTACTATATTGAGTGGTTATACCTCACAAACCATGTCCTTCGGGTCTTCTCTCCGCTTTTCTCCTCGTCCACGCAAGCTCCAAGGATCGATCCGGATCTTGCTCACCTCCGCGGCCTCCTTGAGTCGAAGACGATCCACCCGAGAGTTTGTATTCCGAGCTCCACCTCAAGCCGAGGTAACTAGGGCAACAAGTGTTCTACTCTTGATGTCCTAGGTGGTGTAGAAGATGGTGGTGGATTTGTTTGTCTATTTAGAATCCTATTTTCTCAACACATGAGAGCTAGGGAAAAAACTATAAAGGAAGAAGGAGGAGGAACCATAGGAGCTTCTCACTTGAAGAGAGAGAATGATAAGAGAATAATGATGCATAAAAAATTATCATTACTAATCTCTTATCATGATAAACTTGATGGCTACATTGATATGACCATTATCATCTCAAAATAAAAACAAAACAAAAAGAAGACTCTAGATCTCACATGAAAGATCCTAGTCAACAATGGTCAAATTGTCAACAAGGTCAAGTATGGTCAAATGGTCAAAGTAATTAGCCATAACATAATTATCATTAAAAAGATTAGTAAATAATGTCCCTGCCTCATAATGGTTTCGACCAAACCAACTGTCAAAACCCTTATGAGGCACTTCCTTCTTCTTCGCTCCTCACAACTGTGTATACACACATGTAGCCTACCCCATATGCTTGGGATAAAAGGCTCAGATGTTGTTGTTGTTGTTGTTGACTTAATATTCCGGTTGAGGAATAAGCGGGCTAGTATTATCCACCTTCCGATTAAATTATGTATATCTCATACATGTATTCAATCGAACCCCGTACATATCCCTATACATACGATACATCATCATTTCACCTAAGCAGGCACTTTCGTTGTGGGACTCTAAAGACCTGACAATACGCTAGCAATAGGTCAAATATGATCATATCCAATTGAATCTGAAACACTTTCGGATTCAATCCCCTCACGGGTTTAACCTACAAGCATGTCAGCGGTACTAGCTCCTAACCTACAAGCACGCAGTGTTACGGTATCTCTTACCCAACTTATGTACTAACAATTTTGCAAACTGTGTTCAAAAACTAACCTTAATGAGTAGACCCGGCATAGCACTTCTCTTTGTTTCACCCTGGATCTCAACTTCACGGAGATTAAGTATCTCCCGAACTGAGCGATACCTGCCTTAGTATTTTTCTGGACAGACGATGGGATCATGTTCATAAATAAACAATTATATCTAGTGAATTCTTAGGCAGTATCTTTTGTTAATTCACAACCAGCATCTAGCACCTCGACTACCTCAGTATTTCTCTTGAAACTACTTCCAATATACTGCTCTCAGAAAAGGGCAAACATTATAACTCATGACAGACATTCTGTCATCCATGTTATCTGGGAAGCTAGAATCGGTAACCACCTCCCTCAATAGGCTACCATTACCAAACACTAAGAACATCAAATGCTCTTCACTGCTACCCTATGTTTCTCCACGATTCATCCGATATCCAAATCCTATATAGAGAAATACTTGTGACCACCATTGTTCTACCGAATGCAATATAAGAACATCATTTTCTATCATGAGTATGTCATCCACATACCATATGAGGAATCTGACAACACTCCCTACTACCTTCTTACAAATACCAGCTTCATCTCTCATTTTGATGAAGTCAAAAACTTTGACCGTATCATCAAAACAGATGATCATTCTCCGCTATACCTTCTTTAGTCTATAAATAGACTAAAACGACTTGCACACTTTCCGTTGTGTTTATTGGCCCATAATAGTATCAGAGCTACTAGGCATTGTGCCGACCTATGGGGGTTTCTCACTATGGTGACAGTAGTGGCGAAGCGCAATCTTTTACCTCCAGGGTGCCCCATGCTGTTATATGGTTCGGCAAGTAGTAGTCCGTCGCGAGGGAACTACGTAAAAAGTAGATGCTGAGGGACCGATAGGCGCCATGGCCAAATTCCGTTGCGCTGACTGACCCACAGTGGTATCAGAGCCAAATCAAATACATTAGCAATGGTTTATGGCCAATTTATATACCAAAACTTTTTTCCAAATCATTTTTCTCACTTTTTTAAACTGTCGAAAACAGTGAATATTCTTGCTTATTCGTGTGTTCCGAGGCTTACGGTCCCAACCGAGAGCCCCGTAGAGGCGCGCAGTCTACCCCGAGGATGTCTGTGGAGGATTGGGTGGGCCCCCACACCCGAGACCATCACCAGATGGCCTCGGATGTGGGGATGGAATAGAGAGCACGTTGCTGCGTGCTGGTTGTTCCAGTGCGTGCTTGCTGTTCCAGCAATGCACCCATGGCCATATCATCATGGCCATAGGTTCCTGGCCTAACATAAAAACCCCTAGGGCCCTATGGGCCATGCCCGAGGTCCCTCCAGGGTCTCGGCCAGTTTTCAAGTCATTTTGAGCAAGAAATTGGCGTTGTTTTGGGCTGGGCTAATTCTGAATTCAATACTTGGAATTTCAACGATCGGACTAATTGGTTATGGAATCTTTTGGCCATGGTTCCGTTTTGATGTGGTTAAAATGTTTAATCATATTAAAACGATGGCATATAGTGATATGCAGTGTTTAACCCTGACGAATTGACGTGATCAATTTGACGGGATTACATGTTTGTGTGTCTGATATGTTCTATGTTGATATAGTGTTGCTTGTTTGGAATGGGTTTGGATTGTCGTGAAATGAATAGCCCCATGCAGAACTGAGATGTTGTAATGCATTTTCATTCTTTGTTGTACCCAAACTTGTATATTCATTTGTTCGGGACGAGCTCCAACTTGTGGCCGCCATTTCCTCTATATCTATATTCTTTGTTTTGGGACTTAGTAGTTCACATGTGGCCGTAATCATCGTTTTATGTATTATTCTTTGTTGGGACACGATCAGGTTGTGATCGTTGTCCCCTTTGTATAATACAGGTTATAGGTTTACCTTATGGAGAAGCGCACAGGCGGCCGGGTTCTATATTGCAACGGGTAGCCATCTCAAGGAGTTGAGATCGGGTCGCTCGAGTCTAGGATTGGCTGGTTGCTTACCGCCTTTGTAGGCGGTATAGGATAGACCCGCGGAGAAGTGCTCGACTCACCGGATTCGAGAAAGTGTTGGGTGACCCCCTCATGGTGATGATGATGTTGGGTTCCCTAGTGCTCACGGCGCAGCGGAAGTGTAGGGTTACGCCAACGCCCTGGCCATTACACCGTGGCCAAACGCGGAACAAAAACTTTTTAAAACCCGACGCTAACAGAACCCGATTCCCGGATCGAACCATTAACCATATACTAGTTAACTGTAAAAGGAGTTTAAGAGATTATACCGATCGATCGGTGTCCTTCGGTCTTCAATCTCTGTCCATAGCTCCTCACGGATTCCTCGATCAAGTTCGCTCTCCGGTCTTCCTCGTCGAAGATGATCCACGTCGAGGATTAGTAATACGGGCTCCCGCTTCAAAACCGAAGCAATTCGGGCATCTAGTTTGCTAGCCTAGATACCCAAGGTGAAGTAGAGATAGTGTGAATACTTTGTCTTAATTCACCCAAGAATTTGGGTGGAGGTAATGAAGTTGCCAAGTGAAAAATGTGAGCATAAAAGAATGGCTTTGTGTGGAAAAGAAACGGGTTAAGCAAAAACCAAACGTTCTGTGGTTTTCTCAAGTCGTGAGGGTATGTGTGATATGATTAATTGAGAGCAACTACAGAAATTACCCACTACAAAAAATCAACAGCCACCAAAATATCTCACTAAATATCTTCAACAAAACAAAACCCATCAAAGCTAAATGACACACCATCACAAGTGCGTGCACCGATCAACCACGAATTTTGCAGCATAAGAATTAAGCCAAAATCCCATGAAAAATGCAAACCAAATATCTCACATTTCACACCTCACATTTAAACATTAAACTAAATGTTTAAAATGGAAGTAAAGAAAATGGCAACTCCAAAAGTAAACTCGTAACAAATTACAAGAATACCCCTCATCTGTATATACATACCTGCATCCGTATTCCGACTGAATACGAATACAACGAGACGAAAATAATCCAACAATATAATACTAGGATCCGGCTTAAATCAAAGCCCACTAGTATTATCCGTCCGATCATGATCCGTGCACAAGTGCATGTATATGATCAAACCCTGCCATAAAACCATACGGCCTCTACAACGTTTCGCCCGAACCAGGGAAACCCTCTGTGTAAGACTCTAAAGACCCGTCAATACGCTGGCAGTGGGTTTAACCACAAGCATGTCAGGGGCACTAGCTGTACGTAATGGCTACCCAGGTATTGAGCGAAAGGAAGGCCGACGACCAAACTCATCCAAACCCCTACTGAGCCTGACAGTGACAATATCCGTACAGTCCGGTCCGTTCTTCTATGAGTATCGCATATCGAGTCTAGGGGGTGGATAAAGTCAGACCCCTAATAACGCGACATTTAGTGTCGGCATAAAACCTATCACCAACTGAGAAACTATCGATCCTAGATCGGTAATTCTCGTCTACCCCGGCCGAGGATTTCTGGTGATGGCCACTCGTGCATTCCGCGACATCAACCCCCAATACCGGGAGAGACGAATCCTCTGACGATCCGCTCACTGCCTTCATGTGGCTCGGGACTGTACCCAAATAAAACCTGTTTGCACGACTCCTTTGAGCCATGGTAGGGTAGTAATCCAAGCAAAGTGGGAACTCACATGAGACAAATGACTATCTTAGGTCGATAGACTAACCTGTACACATGTCACCAGGGAACTGCTAGCTGACAATAGGTATAATACCAACTAGCATGTTTCCGGCGAGTCCGTCCGGTGTACTCATAACCCAATGAGCACATGTATACATCTTAGGTGAACCAACTGACACCAATGGCTTGTGAGACCGGCCACCGCCCCTCGTCGGGGTCTCGATCCGTATATATTAGTCTACTCTTGGAGTATCGATGCCCAGTGTCGAAACTCCCACGACTTGGGACACTTTAAGGATGTACTTATAGTCCACCCAACTCTCACGTATATGATCTCCATCATACTGCTGGTAGTCAAACAAGAATCATATGGGCTCTATCAACATGTAATAGTGATTTATAATGTCACCTGAAACATGTACACAATGATAAAGACAAACCTGATAGCATACTATCATCTCGAGTAAGATTTTTCTACCGGTATTGGTCATCCCTCAATCATTGAAATCACGTGCCTGCGATCCAATAATTGACTTGAGGGCACTATAGCCAACAATCTCCCACTTGCAATTAAGGCTAATTATTGCGGTGTCACATACTCACAGCTCGTATGATACCGAACACCCAATTTCCCTACTAATCAGTTTCTCAAAGCTCGTTTGTAAAGCTATTGCGTTCGAGAAATAGCCTCAGTGAGTGGATCCGCTCTAATGTTTCTTTCTATGTCTTTCTTTATCTCAAGTTCGTGGAGAAAGCTATCTCCCGAAATGAGCATTACCTGTCTTAGAATATGCCTGGATATCTGATGAGACCCAGTTCACAAATGAACTCCAAATCCAGTAAACATCTTAGACTGTATCGTTAGCTGAATTTAATCAGTATCCTGCGCCATGCCTCTCTCAGTATCCGCTTGGACCACCTGTCCAAACTACTGCCCCTCAAAAGAGGGAAAACTATAACTCTGACAGTCACTCTGTCATCCAGGTCACCTTGGAAGCCTGGAATGATAACCGTCTCCCGAAGGAGGCTGCCATTACCCAATCCCTAGAACATTCACTTATGTTCATAAACTGCTTCCGAACGTTTCTCCAGGATTGGATTAATATATAAACTTATAGCAACTAGTGCAAAAACAACATCTGGTGTGGTACTTGACATCTCATGATTGACTCAATTACCTAAGCAAGTGATATGCCAATCATGCACATCCCTCTCCACTTTAGTCTGTAAGACACCTTCAGAGAGGGTGACTCCATTACCTGCAGGTACACCACTATGCCAGGTGTCGTCCATTCTAAAACACCTTTAGAATACAGTCTAAGTACCCAAATTGGGAAACTACCCAAATCTAGATCTAAAACCATAGATCTAGTAACCAGAATTCCAGATATAATATCCATATCCTATGTAGAGAAAACACTGTGTGACAACCATAGTATAACCGGTCGTAGTATAGGAATTTCACTTCCTACAAAGTGCATGTCATCCAAATACCAGGACATCACACCCTACTACCTTCTTAACAGATCCATCTCTTATTCTATTGAAGTCAAAGCCTATGACTGTCACATCAAAAATAGATGATCTATCTCTGCTATATCCGCTTTAGCCTATAAATAGACACAAGCTACTTGTCCACTATGCTTCCGCTGCTCCCACTGACTACAACAACCCTCTGGCAGAGTCATATACACGTGCATTTCTAAAGCTAGTTTAGAACGACGCTATACACATCCTTCTACCGGGTCTCATAGTCTAGAACAGCAGTAATGGAATGTCTGGGTAAACAAGAACCTCCCTGTCACCGTCTTTGAGAATACCGAAGTACCTCTCGAACGCCTGAGGTCACCCACCATATCTGTGGAGTGGCTAATGGAATGTCAAACCCGATTGAATCTTTAGGTTCTTATTAAATTTTCAATAATCGTCTGTAGTTCTGGAATTACTTCCAGTTCTACCATACTCCCACTACTGTTTTCTGAAAAAATCCATTTTTGCTAAAACTGTGGCGAGTCAAGAACAATATCACTATTGATCTTCCAGATGGTAGAAAGTTAACCCTCGTCATAGCCCGGGATAACCCAAAAACTGCCATTACTAAAACGTGCTTTGAGTTATCCAGAGTCTGGTTTTAAGCATAAGCCGGACAACTCCATATACCTTTACATCGTTAAGATATGAACCATTCTATATACATTATAGAAACAGAGTCACTGATTTAATTGGAAACAGATTCAAATCATGCAGCTGTCTCAAGTGCATGTCAACTAAATGGAGAGAGGCCGATCAGCATTACTCAACTTAGGAGTGCATCCAGATATGAGTAACCTGAAAGAGAAGCAAGTTATCAAAACTATTACTATCATCTGAATACCAAACAAAAGTATCTTCATCTTCGGTCACCTTGAAGAATCCTGATACTTACAATACATGGTTCTCTACTTTATTTTTTTACCTATAACTTCTCAAAACTTAGACCTTGTATTTCTACGAAATACTTGTCTAATAACTAGAGAAGTCACAAGTAAATAGAATATAGTATGAGGACCAACCCCTCTATCCTAATGGACTCTGGACAACATACAATACTTTGTATGAGTCCCATGAGTTGAATAACTCATACCATGTACGTCGCAGGTTGAAAATTGTACTATGGTTAAGAAGAATTACACCGCTGTTGAATGCTCCTTACCTAACCATCAACTGATATAGGTAAATGTCATTGACATAATTTCAAAAAGTTATATCTCACTTTATGAAATAAACGTACAGATATATCAGTTTGAAATTGGTGCATAACGGATATTCAAAACCAAATATCTGCCATCAGGCAAAACCCCAGGCGATTTCCTCAAATATCACCAATTACAACGAATTCCGATATAAGGAGGATGTAATCACCTAATTCCCAATAACTTACTCCCACTCATCATCTGTAAAACCATACAGATGTGAGAATCAGACCCGGTAAATACATACCACGGAGTAAGGGTCTAATTGGGAAATAAGTTTTCAATTAACAACGCATGGTGAAACTGAAACATGAAAATGTTTCGAAGGGGCATCTGGGTATTCCCAGTAATACCTCTTCCACTATCAGATTCATGACTGTAACCGTATATATCTTTGACATCTCTCCAAATCTTTTTATTTGTCTTTACTCATTACCTTCTGTACACGTCACTTAGGCTAATTGATTTTCTTCCTTCCCTACCGTTCGACACCAGCCTATGGTTTGGAAGAAAACTATCCAATAAGCGTAATAGGTGTACCCTCCTAATCCAAGGAGCCCCCGCAACCTGAGAGAAGGTAATGATAAGAGACAACCTGAATAATCCTATTAAATTCTCATTAACCGGAGAAATGCGCGGTTTGGTCGTGAATGATAGCAGTCGCATTTTAATTTGCCCTCTTTCTAATCCCTTAATTTGTCTTTACTTATTACCTTCTGTACACCACATTTAGGCTAATTGGTTTTCTTCCTTCCCCACCTTTCGGCACCTGCTTATGGTTTAGAAGAAGACTATCCAATAAGCGCAATAGGTGTACCCTCTCCTAATCCTAGGAGCCCTCACAACCTGAGAGAAGATAAAACGAAAAGACGATTGAATAGTCCTATTCAATTTCTCCAGAATAGGAAACCATCCTCGAATCTGAAACAAGTTTCTTCGAGTACGTATGTAACCATACGATGGTCATATCCAATAAATGTAGATCTTCGTATTGATACGGAAAGTTCCGGAGAAAAAGTAAAGGGTAAAAGTAGGAGTGGCAATGAAGTATGCAACTCTGACAATCTAAAAGTCAACGTGTTTCAAGAAGGTCCGGTTAATTTGGTTTATGAGTTCTAGTCTAAGGTCAGGCCATGGTCGCTGCCAAAGAGAGAGAGAAAAGAAACACTCAGCGTGCACTCTAATCTAGATCAGAATGGTCAATCACTTTATCTAATCAGGATGTCTCCCACTGTATCCTTAAATTCTCCTCCAAACCTGAAAGAAGAATTAGTCGGGATCATCTAAAATCACCCGAGGAGTAAACCAACTCATCAGTGGGATCGGGATCCAACTATCATCGCATGATAACCTTGTTAGTGTATATGCCCTAGGGGCCATTATTGTACCATACTAGATTGTATATTACTTAATGGAAGCTTGGGATATTCACAGTTGTATTGACAGTCTTGCTAAAAATGGTAGTATGCTACTTGGTTTGTGTCTACTTTAATATGTGCATATGTTTCTTGTAACGTATCACTTATACATATTAGTAGAGCCCATAGGATCTTTGCCTGATTACCAGCGTTGTGATGGCAGTCACACTAGTGGGGGCTAGGTAGTCTATAAGCAACATCCTATACTTGTCCCTAGTCGTAGGATTATCGAGACAGGGCATCGATACTCCGGAGTAGACTATTGTGTACGCTTCTCATCCTAGTTGGGGAGATGGTCTGTACCACAGCCATCAGTACGTCGTACTGGAGATAGTATACAGGTGCTCGTTGGGTTACGGGTACACCGGACATGACTCGCAGGAGAACTGACTGGATGGTATTATACCTGACGTCAGATAGAAGTTCTCAAGTGACATGTGTGCAGATATTCTGTTGACTTAAGGTCATCATTTGTCTCGTGTGAGTTCCCACTGTGCTTTGATTACTACCCTACCACGGCTCAAAGGAGTCATGCAAACAGGTTTTAGTTGGGTACAGTCCCGAGCCATATGGAGGCAGTGAGCGACTGTTAAGGATTCGTCTCTCCCGGTATAGAGAGTTGATATCGCACTGTGATCGGTTGGTCATTACCATAAGTCCCTGGCCAGGGCTGATAGAGAATTACTGGTGGACTGATCAGTAGATTCTCAAATGGTCATGAGCCATACCGGCACGACTTGTACGGTTATTAGGGGTCTGACGTTCTCCACCTCCCTAGACCATACATGCGATACTCTTAGACGAACAGACCGGACTGCACGGATATTGTCACGGACAGGCTCAGTAGGAGTTCGGATGGTTTCCTCATTGGCCTTCTTATCGACATCTACCTGGGGACCGTTATGTACAGCTAGTGCCGCTTGCGGTCTGTGGTTAAAACCACTGCCAGCGTAGTGTCGAGTCTTTAGAGTCCCACAGAGAGAGTTTCCCTGCTCCAGGAGAAACGATATAGAGGTCGTATGGTTTTACGACAAGGGTTCGGACGCATACGTGTGTTTACGCACGTACGACGTTCGGACAGTTTTTACTAGTCGGCTTTGGTTTAAACCAGATTCTAGTATCAGGTTATTGGATTTATACAGTCTAAAGTTTTTCCGTGTTTTCAGGGATTGGAGGGGCGTTCTCGTAATTTTTCGGGAAGCTTCTAGAAGCATGGTGACTTGGGGGTTAAGGTGGCATAAGCATTTATTGCTTAATGACTCATTTGTGTGATTCATCCATAGAATTAAATGATGCATCAATTAGCTAATGAGTCATATGATGAATCACATAAGGTGAATGCATCAACCATGATGATTAATCATTTGAATTATTTATTTGATAAATTGTTATAGTTGTTATATTCAAATGAGCTCATTATTCATTCTGATTCTTATTATCACCTTCTCTCTCCTCAAGCTCTCTCATTCTTGAAACCCTAACCCTAACCTCTCATGTGTTGAGATCAAGGGTTAGCTAGACTAATACATCTATAACCTCACTATATATCTCCTAGTTAGCTTAGATTAGCACTTTGAGCAACCCTAGTTATCTCAAGTTAGAGATCAAGCTTGGAGAAGGAGCTTTCGGTGGATCGTCTTTGACTCAAGGAGGCCGTTGAGGTGCCGATGTTCCAAGGAGCCTACGAGGAGTGAGGGACAGCAATGAAGACCCGAAGGACATGCAACGTGAGGTATAACTTCGAATCCGAGTAGTTAAACCTGTCGTAGTTGGTTAGTGACGGTTTAGATACGATTCATGCGCTCAAGTCCGTGTTACGAAGCTTTGATAATCGTTTTTCATATATCCCGCCTCCCCGCAAGTTCGTAGGGTGCGTGACATGGACTTACAGTGGTATCAGAGCCAACTAAACCATTACTAGCTTGTTAGCAACTAATTAGAACCTCGATCGTCGGAAAACACGAAAACGAAACCCCGGAACCCTAACAGTTTCTGTTAATTTTAAATGTGTCGAAAAAAATATTTGATATACCTTAAAATTCACAGCAGGGAAATATAAGAATTCTGGGAAAATAAGAGATTGCAACTCGGTTAGATGGCCGCGGATCCGCGGAAATATAGTGCTTTTGGCCCGGATCCGCCGCCGAGTCGACTCCGAGTTGACTCGGATTTGCTCTGTAATTCATATATTTTAGTGTTTTGTTTTCCAGTATATTCTGTTTCTGCCCTGGTTACTTCTGTGCTGGCTTGCTTTTGGGGTAGACACGAAAAGAGGTTGTCGATCGATTTTCTAAATTATTTGCTAATCGGGTTTTTATCTATAATGTTTTATGTGTTCGTAAACCTCCCCTAACTACTAGTATGTCGGTTGGCAGGGGGTTGCACATTTCTGTAATGTTTACTGTTTGTGTATATGAACTATGTTGGACTGTTGTGATGATTAGCCGGGGTTTGAGATGGGTTATTATATTCATTCATTCGATGTAATTGTAATATGATGTAATATTCTTTTATGGGGCACATCCAGGTTGCGGTTGTAGCCAACGTTGTATTATTTCTTTTTACTGTTTTTGCTCCTAGGATAGACCCAAGATGGGGTACACAAACTACCGGGTACGTCGAAGTGTTTAGTGGCCTACTCACGTTGTTGAGGGAGACCGGTTCACTTCGGGTACTTGGCGGGTAGTTTGCCGTACCCATAGGGGTCTAGGGTGGGGTAATGTCTATTCATCACAACTGTGTAATCCGTATTTTGTTGCAGGCTCAAAGCAAACGCGGATTGCTTGCATATCCAATAAAGTTCATCTGTAATCTGGAATGCCTATTATTGCGTCTGACGAATGTACAATATCTATATATGATAGCTATTAGACGTTACTTATGTTTTACACCCGCGCTAGCCCAGCCCCCGCTCTGTCGCTAGTTAAGTAACCTAACGGGTGATGACGGGACCCCATGGCGAATGCGGATGGCATAAGAGGACGTGGTATTTTCGTTGTTTTCTGTAATGATAGGATAAATGATGGGTCGCATTATTATAATGCAAAGAAAATAAACCAAAGTTAAATCGTTGGAACAAATTTAAAAGAAACCGCTCGGTTATTTTAAAAGAGCAGAATTTTTAATTGCGGAGCTTTAACCACTCCTTTTAAAAAGCTATCAGGTTCCTTCGATTATATCAAGTTCATTATGTTCACGGTTTTGCCAAAACTAGTCGTAGCCCTCCGTCATTTCTTATGGATTGTCAGTAGTATTCAAGCTATGTTTGTTGGCTTTCGTCAAGGCATACTGCTTGGTAGCTGCTGGGGTAATCATTTGTTGCATAGATAGATGGGTTGGTTTGGGACAGTCGTATTACCTTGTTGGCTTTCGTCAAGGGTATGTACGGGTGGGTTCAAATTAACAAGATAATGATGGGCAGAACTTGACATGTGACTTATGATTTGTTGGCTTTCGTCAAGGTCATAAGAACATGGGGCAAAAAATCCATATCGGGAGTTTCTAAAGAAACTGAAATTTGCTAGTGTTGCATACCATTTGGAGTTTGATGAATGTTGATAGGATTCCTTCAACATTATCATACGATGATATTTGGATCCCGATCCTACTGTGAGTACATGCTACTTATCAGGAGATTCGTCACTTAACGATCAATGCTATAAACCAAGTAGGTGCCTAGAAAGGTGTCAGCGGGGCTACGCCCCCAAAGAAAAGAGGTTCTTTAATTAAGGAACTTCGCGAAAGCGTTGGAAAACCTCCCTCGAAAAATCGACACTAGCCTGGCTGAACGGTTAAGCAAGTATTGTACGGTGAGAATAGTCCTGGCTAATTCTTCTTTTATGGTTTTAGGAAGGATTCGAGAAATAGTGGGAGCCATCATGTTTAGATAAATTAAAAACCACTCTAAAGTTGCAAGAGCATCATGCTAAAGTGTTTTCTTCTCTCTCTCTCTCTTAATTGCAGCGACCCTGTGACCATGACTAGGTTACATCTAGATAACGATTTGACTGAATCTGACTTATATGACTGGCAAAGGTCTGTCCAGATGTCCATTGCTTATTGTTGGGGTAAAAATTTACACCCCTGTTGACCGAGTCAAAGTCAAGGTCAACCCCAAGCCAGGTGGGCCCAAGCCCAAGCAAGTGGGCCAATGCCCAGGTCGAGCCCGAACACGAAGCGTCTGGCCTTCCGCCATGCCAACAAAAAAAATCATGTAATAAATAATTTTTATGTAATTTTTTATACATGAATGTATGTAAAATGGGCATAAAGCCAATATTTTGTAAGCCCATGGCTTATGTGCAAAAATGTAATGGCACATGAGCCATGGAATAGGCAAAATACCATTTTGTAAAGCCCAAGGGGCTATATGCAAATATGTAAGCCTATAAAAGGCAAAATGATGATGAATAAAAAAAAAACTTTTCATTCTCTCCACAAAAATTAGAGCTGAGCTCTTTCTTCCTTCTTCAAGGTTCCAAAACCTTCTTCTTTCTCTTGAATTAAATCAAGAGTTTTACTCTTCCTTTTTCAAAACTAAATAGTTTTCCACCACAAAACCCACAAAGGGGAACTTGGATCTGCCATCAGATCTTAAAAAGGAGAGATTTTGAGATTTTACATCTCTTGATCTTCAAGATCCAGCAAGCAACAGGAGGAAGAAGAAGAACCCTTCCATTAACCCAACAAAAAAAAACACTCAGGAGTCTAACTCCTCTTTGATTTCTCTTCAGAGAAATCTTTTTGGGCTAAAAGCCTGTTGTGTGCGCAAGTCGCCCGCGTGCCGACACGTGGCGCGCGCGCTTGCGCAACTGCGCAACTGCGCAAGTCGTCCGCGTGCCGACACGTGGCGCGCGCGCTTGCGCAACTGCGCAAGTGCGCAAGTCGTCCGCATGCCGACACGTGGCGCGCGCGCTTGCGCAACTGCGCTTGTGCGCAAGGCACCCGCGTGCCGACACGTGGCTGCGCGCGCTTGCGCAACTGCGCAGTTGCGCAAGGCGCCCGCGTGCCGACACGTGGCGCGCGCGCTTGCGCACCTGTGCATCCCTTGGATGTCTTTTCCCCCTCTTTTGTGTACATACATACACATATACATATGTATACAAATTTATACATACACGTACTCCACGACACTGTCCCTGTTAGAAAAAAATTTCTAACGGGGCGCTGCCCCGCACCCCGCAAGGGGGCTGCTAGCCCCCTTGACCCCCAGCCCGCTATCCGGGTAGCGGGACCCCCGTAAAAACTCTGCGTGGCTCCCGATATATCCAAAAACCCCCTTTCAAAACACAACACACGTACACTGCACATTGAGTTCGCATGACCAGTTTAACCCGTTAATCGGAGGTTCCCTCGCCCCAAAGGCGAGGGGTAATTAACGGCAGCTTAGTCCGCGGCTGCCGGAGATTCGGATCCCCACAATCAATAAACCCCGGCCTACCCTAGGCCGGGGGAATCTGTAGTGCGCCTGACAAGCGCGCGCGTATTCCCATCTCAATGGGGTGACGAAAAACACCCTACAGATTCTGGCACGCCCGGTGGGACCATCTCTCCTCCCATATTTCGGGTTAAATGTTCATGCGAACTCAATCAATATACATATCGATTACCTATACTGAAATAATGTTTCTATTTGCAGGGGTTAACAATTTCCAATTGCCATATTCGATGCAAGTCGGTATTTGAACGACTTTCCTCGGCTCCAGCTGGGGGCAAGGCCATCAACTCCGACAAAGTAATAAGGCATCTCGGGCAAACTCCAGCGGTACCCCCGACAACTACCCGATCAGGTATCTTCTATGACCTCTAAGTCTTTAAACTGGAAACAGATGACCGCTAAGTCTTTAAACTGGAAACAGATGACCGCTATGTCGTTAAACTGGAAACA
This sequence comes from Agapanthus africanus, assembly GCA_030015575.1. Classification (NCBI taxonomy): domain Eukaryota; kingdom Viridiplantae; phylum Streptophyta; class Magnoliopsida; order Asparagales; family Amaryllidaceae; genus Agapanthus; species Agapanthus africanus. The sequence goes on along the minus strand of JASDDO010000024.1, from coordinate 552,242,067 downwards.
GATGACCTCTAAGTCATTAAACTGGAAACAGCAGACCCCTAAGTCTTAAAACTGGAAACAGATGACCTCTAAGTCGTTAAACTGGAAACAGTCGACCTCTAAGTCGTTAAACTGGGAATGTAAAAAAAAAGAAAAATGTAAAAATGTAAAAAAAAAAATGTGTAAATAAAAGAAAAATGAAAATAAAGCCGAAATGATGGGGCAACCGCGAATAAAAGCCGAAATGGTAGGGCAATCGCGACCTTCGCGATAAAAAAAAAGGCTGAAATGATAGAGCAATCGCGGTACAAAAAAAAAAGGGCGGATGATGAGTTGCTCCTGGCATTATTCCAGTGCAGCAATACAGACGCCAAACAAAAATCCAATTTCCCAAAATTCTTTTAGCCCTACGGCCAGTCCCCAAATTGACTACCGTATACAATCCACGGGCTCAAATAATTCTCAGCATACCCATACCCCACCGCAACCACCAGTTACGCGGCTGGTCTCCGCCTTTGGAATTATGCTTCATTGGAAAGACCCACTCATGTATCCTCACGATGCATGAGGAGAACAAACCTTCGTGAGATCCTTACGACTCACCAAGGAAAAACACACTTAGGAGTCCTCACGACTCTTAAGGAGAACATACACCTGCGGGATCCTTACGACTCGCAGGGAGAAAATACCTTTATGGGACCCTCACGGCCCATAAAATTGAAAAGTCTTAGGCGATAGGGATCTAAACCTGTCTCCTAAGCCATCTCTCCCCAATCCCCAAGTGGCGAATGATGAGTCGCTCCTGGTACCATATTCCAGTGCAGCGATGCAGACGCCAACCAAATTCCAAATCCCAATCCCCAAGTGGCGAATGATGAGTCGCTCCTGGTACTACATTCCAGTGCAGCGATGCAGACGCCAACCAAATTCCAACTCCCATACCCCAACGGCGAATGATGAGTCGCACCTGGTACCATATTCCAGTGCAGCGATGCAGACGCCAACAAAGTCCCGAAATGTTTTTGGCCCTACGGTCTGGATCATACATCCTGCAAAACCGTATACAATCCACGGGCGTAAAACGATACCAATCTCTCCCAAGTCCTACCGGCGAGACCATATTCAAAGTCCCACCGGCAGGGAAGATTCCAAAAAAAAAAAAAAAGAGAAAAAAGAAAAAAAAATGAAAAAAGAAAAGAAAAAAAAAGAAAAGGAAAAAAAAAAGGAAAAAAAGAAGAAGAACGGTATGTCCACAAGTAAAATGGGCACGGATGAAAACCCGAAAGGGCTCCGTGAGTAAAAACAGCAGGACTGCCGGCGAGTTTGTGAAAACCCGAAAGGGCGCAAACTCGTAAAAAAAAAGAGAAGAGATGAAATGCACTCGCAAAGTCCTCTCGACTTTGTGAGGAGAAAATTCCCGCGTGAGATCTTTACGACTCACAAAGGAGCAATACACTTAGGAGTCCCCACGACTCCTAAGGAGAAAATACACCTACGAGATCCTTTCGACTCGTAGGGAGAAAATGCTTTTATGGGACCCTCACGGCCCATAAAATTGAAAAGCCTTAGGTGGCAGGGATCTAAACCTGTCTCGTAAGCCACCAATTCCCAAATCCTCTCGGGGCACATGATGAGTTGCTCCTGGCATTATTCCAGTGCAGCAATGCAGATGCCAAACAAAAAAATCCAAATCCAAATCCTCCCGGGGCAAATGATGAGTTGCTCCTGGCATTATTCCAGTGCAGCAATGCAGATGCCGACAAAAATACCAATCCCAAAATTCTCTCATGACAAATGATGATTCGCTCCTGGTACCATATTCCAGTATAGCGATGCTGATGTCAACTCAAGTCAAACAAATCAAACCATCCAATTCCAACATCGACCTTTGCGTCAAACAGCGACACTCCGTGCCGGGGACACGTCTACCAAATCGCTTCGTAACAGAGCGTCGACCGTCCATGTCGTAAAACGGGCAGTGCGGGCTCCCCACAAATCGGGAACCAAATCACTCCGGGTCAGGAAAACGTCTACCACGGACACTCCGTCTCGGAGACGCGTTAAGCGTCGACCGTCCATGTCGTAAAACGGGCAGTGCAGGCTTCCTACAAAGCAGGAACCAGATCGCTCCGAGCCAGGGAAACGTCTACCACGGACACTCCGTCTCGGAGACGCGTTAAGCGTCGACCGTCCATGTCGTAAAACGGGCAGTGCGGGCTCCCCACAAAGCAGGAACCAGATCGCTCCGAGCCAGGGAAACGTCTACCACGGACACTCCGTCTCGGAGACGCGTTAAGCGTCGACCGTCTATGTCGCAAAAAGGGCAGTGCAGGCTCCCGCAAACTGGGAACCCAAATCGCTTCGTAACAGAGCGTCGACCGTCTATGTCGCAAAAAGGGCAGTGCAGGCTCCCGCAAACTGGGAACCCAAATCGCTTCGTAACAGAGCGTCGACCGTCTATGTCGCAAAAAGGGCAGTGCAGGCTCCCGCAAATTGGGAACCCAAATCGCTTCGGATCAGAGCGTCGACCGTCTATGTCGCAAAAAGGGCAGTGCAGGCTCCCGCAAACTGGGAACCCAAATCGCTCCAGATCAGGGCGTCGACCGTCTATGTCGCAAAAAGGGCAGTGCAGGCTCCCGCAAACTGGGAACCCAAATCGCTTCGTAACAGAGCGTCGACCGTCCATGTCGTAAAACGGGCAGTGCGGGCTCCCCACAAATCGGGAACCAAATCACTCCGGGTCAGGAAAACGTCTACCACGGACACTCCGTCTCGGAGACGCGTTAAGCGTCGACCGTCCATGTCGTAAAACGGGCAGTGCAGGCTTCCTACAAAGCAGGAACCAGATCGCTCCGAGCCAGGGAAACGTCTACCACGGACACTCCGTCTCGGAGACGCGTTAAGCGTCGACCGTCTATGTCGCAAAAAGGGCAGTGCAGGCTCCCGCAAATTGGGAACCCAAATCGCTTCGTAACAGAGCGTCGACCGTCTATGTCGCAAAAAGGGCAGTGCAGGCTCCCGCAAATTGGGAACCCAAATCACTCCGTAACAGAGCGTCGACCGTCTATGTCGCAAAAAGGGCAGTGCAGGCTCCCGCAAATTGGGAACCCAAATCGCTCCGGATCAGAGCGTCGACCGTCCATGTCGCAAAAAGGGCAGTGCAGGCTTCCTACAAAGCAGGAACCAGATCGCTCCGAGCCAGGGAAACGTCTACCACGGACACTCCGTCTCGGAGACGCGTTAAGCATCGACCGTCCATGTCGTAAAACGGGCAGTGCGGGCTCCCCACAAAGCAGGAACCAGATCGCTCCGGGTCAGGGAAACGTCTACCACGGACACTCCGTCTCGGAGACGCGTTAAGCGTCGACCGTCCATGTCGTAAAACGGGCAGTGCAGGCTTCCTACAAAGCAGGAACCAGATCGCTCCGAGCCAGGGAAACGTCTACCACGGACACTCCGTCTCGGAGACGCGTTAAGCGTCGACCGTCCATGTCGCAAAAGGGCAGTGCAGGCTTCCTACAAAGCAGGAACCAGATCGGTCCGAGCCAGGGAAACGTCTACCACGGACACTCCGTCTCGGAGACGCGTTAAGCGTCGACCGTCCATGTCGCAAAAAGGGCAGTGCAGGCTCCCGCAAATTGGGAACCCAAATCGCTCCGGATCAGAGCGTCGACCGTCTATGTCGCAAAAAGGGCAGTGCAGGCTCCCGCAAATTGGGAACCCAAATCGCTCCGTAACAGAGCGTCGACCGTCTATGTCGCAAAAAGGGCAGTGCAGGCTCCCGCAAATTGGGAACCCAAATCGCTCCGGATCAGAGCGTCGACCGTCTATGTCGCGAAAAGGGCAGTGCAGGCTCCCGCAAATTGGGAACCCAAATCGCTCCGGATCAGAGCGTCGACCGTCTATGTCGCGAAAAGGGCAGTGCAGGCTCCCGCAAACTGGGAACCCAAATCGCTTCGTAACAGAGCGTCGACCGTCCATGTCGCAAAAAGGGCAGTGCAGGCTCCCGCAAATTGGGAACCCAAATCGCTTCGGATCAGAGCGTCGACCGTCTATGTCGCAAAAAGGGCAGTGCAGGCTCCCGCAAATTGGGAACCCAAATCGCTCCGGACCAGAGCGTCGACCGTCTATGTCGCAAAAAGGGCAGTGCAGGCTCCCGCAAACTGGGAACCCAAATCGCTCCGGATCAGAGCGTCGACCGTCCATGTCGTAAAACGGGCAGTGCAAGCTCCCCACAAATCGGGAACCAAATCACTCCGGGTCAGGGAAACGTCTACCACGGACACTCCGTCTCGGAGACGCGTCAAGCGTCGACTGTCCATGTAGTAAAAAGGGCAGTGCGTCCCAAAAGTGGGAACCAAAGCAAGTCGCCTCCACGTGAAAGAAGATCCATCAATTTCATGCACACGACCCATATATGCTGTGTGCATTTATTGATGGGGGGCACTTTGTTGGGGTAAAAATTTACACCCCTGTTGACCGAGTCAAAGTCAAGGTCAACCCCAAGCCAGGTGGGCCCAAGCCCAAGCAAGTGGGCCAATGCCCAGGTCGAGCCCGAACACGAAGCGTCTGGCCTTCCGCCATGCCAACAAAAAAAATCATGTAATAAATAATTTTTATGTAATTTTTTATACATGAATGTATGTAAAATGGGCATAAAGCCAATATTTTGTAAGCCCATGGCTTATGTGCAAAAATGTAATGGCACATGAGCCATGGAATAGGCAAAATACCATTTTGTAAAGCCCAAGGGGCTATATGCAAATATGTAAGCCTATAAAAGGCAAAATGATGATGAATAAAAAAAAAACTTTTCATTCTCTCCACAAAAATTAGAGCTGAGCTCTTTCTTCCTTCTTCAAGGTTCCAAAACCTTCTTCTTTCTCTTGAATTAAATCAAGAGTTTTACTCTTCCTTTTTCAAAACTAAATAGTTTTCCACCACAAAACCCACAAAGGGGAACTTGGATCTGCCATCAGATCTTAAAAAGGAGAGATTTTGAGATTTTACATCTCTTGATCTTCAAGATCCAGCAAGCAACAGGAGGAAGAAGAAGAACCCTTCCATTAACCCAACAAAAAAAAAACACTCAGGAGTCTAACTCCTCTTTGATTTCTCTTCAGAGAAATCTTTTTGGGCTAAAAGCCTGTTGTGTGCGCAAGTCGCCCGCGTGCCGACACGTGGCGCGCGCGCTTGCGCAACTGCGCAAGTGCGCAAGTCGTCCGCGTGCCGACACGTGGCGCGCGCGCTTGCGCAACTGCGCAAGTGCGCAAGTCGTCCGCATGCCGACACGTGGCGCGCGCGCTTGCGCAACTGCGCTTGTGCGCAAGGCACCCGCGTGCCGACACGTGGCGCGCGCGCTTGCGCAACTGCGCAGTTGCGCAAGGCGCCCGCGTGCCGACACGTGGCGCGCGCGCTTGCGCACCTGTGCATCCCTTGGATGTCTTTTCCCCCTCTTTTGTGTACATACATACACATATACATATGTATACAAATTTATACATACACGTACTCCACGACACTGTCCCTGTTAGAAAAAAATTTCTAACGGGGCGCTGCCCCGCACCCCGCAAGGGGGCTGCTAGCCCCCTTGACCCCCAGCCCGCTATCCGGGTAGCGGGACCCCCGTAAAAACTCTGCGTGGCTCCCGATATATCCAAAACCCCCCTTTCAAAACACAACACACGTACACTGCACATTGAGTTCGCATGACCAGTTTAACCCGTTAATCGGAGGTTCCCTCGCCCCAAAGGCGAGGGGTAATTAACGGCAGCTTAGTCCGCGGCTGCCGGAGATTCGGATCCCCACAATCAATAAACCCCGGCCTACCCTAGGCCGGGGGAATCTGTAGTGCGCCTGACAAGCGCGCGCGTATTCCCATCTCAATGGGGTGACGAAAAACACCCTACACTTATGACAAGCTGGACCACCCTATTACTACTCAAGATCCCGCCGTCCCAGGTCCAGTTTCCACCGTTACGGATATAGATATCCGTCGGACAAGGGAAAAGAATAAAGCGAAAGCCAAGTGCCTCGTGTTAGCTTCAGATGATGGTGTATACCAGAAGCTGCACGAGAAGATGGACTCAGTTTCCATCTTTCTCCATAACAAAGATTTATATGGAGAGCAATCTCATATCGCAAGATATGAGACCTCGACCGAATTAATTCAAGCGAGGTTGGCCGTCGGGTCATCTGCAGGGGACAACGTCCTTATAATGACTAGCTATATTGATGAGCTCAAGGACCTAGAGACCACGTTGGGAAACGGGTCAGAAACTAACTTGATTCTACAGTCTCTACCTTCAACCCTGAAGGAAACCAGGGAAGAAGAAGGAAAGAGAAAGGCAACAGTTTCGGGACTGGATGTAGTAAAAGAGGGACGTTCCTATTGTTATGGGATTGGGCATTAGCAGAAAGATTGCAGGGCTTTGGAAGCCAGTAGCCAGGATACGAAGCATGTTGTGGCTTCGGCCTCAAGTGTGTTTGTAATTGAGAACTGTTTGTCAATTAACTCTACTTCCTGGGTACTAGATACCGAAGCAAGATCTCATATCTGTAATTCATTACATCCTTTGAGAAACCGTAGAGTTATAAAGGTAGGTGATTGGTCTCTCAGAACTGCAAACGGAATGAGCGTGGACGCTGAATCCGTGGGAGAATATCACATAGGTTTGACAAGTGGGCAGATATTGATTCTACGTAACAGTCTGTATGTACCTAGTATGACTTGTAATATCATATCAGTATCCTCATTTTCGAGAGAGGGATATAATTTTACATTCATAAGCGATGTAGTTCACATCCACCTAAATCAAGTTTTGATTGGGTCCGGTACATTAGATAACGGCATATACGTATTAAGTCAAGCTCAGGTTTTCAATGTCCTGAACACACTTAAAAGAAAGTCCCCGGAATTAAATCAGGCTTTCTTATGGCATTGTAGACTAGGTCACATCAATGAGAGAAGGTTGACTAAGTTACATAGAGAAGGATATTTGAATCCGTTCGAATATCAATCTTATGCAACTTGTGAATCTTATCTTATAGGAAAGATGACAAAGACTCCGTTTACTGGACACGGAGTAAGAGCGAGCGAGCTCTTGGGACTCGTACACGGTGACGTGTATGGTCCAATGTCTACACATGCACGAGGTGGTTATTCCTACTTCATTACTTTTACGGATGATTTCTCTAGGTATGGACATGTCTTCTTGATGAAGCATAAATCCGAGGCCTTTGAGAAATTCCAGGAATACAAGAATGAAGTGGAAAACCAAACAGGAAAAAGTATCAAGACACTGAGATCTGATCGAGGTGGAGAATACTTAAGTGCCGAGTTCCTGGATTACTTAAAAGAGAATGGAATTCTCTCTCAGCTTACTCCTCCATACACACCACAACACAACGGTGTATCAGAAAGGAGAAATCGAACCCTATTGGATATGGTTCGTTCCATGATGAGTAAGGCTGAGTTACCGCGATCTTTCTGGGGTTATGCACTAGAATCAGCTGCATATCTTTTGAACAAGGTTCCAACCAAAACTGTACCTACCACACCATATCAGATGTGGAGTGGGAAGAAACCCTGTCTTCAGTACCTAAAGGCATGGGGATGTCCAGCTTTTGTAAAAAGACAGCATGCGGACAAGCTCAAGGCACGCTCAGTACAGTGTAAGTTTGTGGGATATCCAAAGAACTCCATGGGATATTGTTTCTATTACGCAGAGGAACAAAAGGTTTTGTTTCTCGTCATGCCCACTTCTTAGAAGCTAAATTTTTAGAAAATCAGAAGAGTGGGAGCGCAGTAGAACTGGAAGAAATTTCAGAACCACAAGCTGTTACTGAAAGTATGATAGAACCAGAGGTTTCAGAAGAAAGGGACATCCCGACGCCACTCTGCAGGAGTAGTAGGCAGTCTCATCCGCCCGAGAGATACTACGGTTTTCTCATAGACGGGGATAGAGAAGATTGCACTATTGACTATGATGAGCCTACTAGCTTCCAGCAAGCCATTTAGAGCGGTGACTCGGTAAAATGGCTGGATGCAATGCGAACCGAAATGGAGTCCATGTACACTAACAAAGTATGGACTTTGGACTTTGCTCCAAATGGAGTAAAACCCGTAGGATGCTAATGGATCTTTAGAAAGAAGATTGGTGTAGATGGACAGGTTGAAACCTATAAAGCTAGACTAGTTGCAAAGGGCTTCCGTCAAAGACCTGGTTTGGACTATGACGAAACCTTTTCTTCAGTGGCTATGCTCAAATCCATTCAGGTCCTTCATGCTATTGCTGCCTTCCACGATTATGAGATCTGGCAGATGGACGTAAAGACGGCCTTTCTAAATGGAAATTTGGAAGAAAGCATCTATATGGATCAGCCAGAGGGATTCATTCAGAGTGGGAGCAGCGATAAAGTATGCAAGTTGCTTAAATCCATTTATGGACTAAAGCAGGCATCTCGGAGTTGGAACATCTGTTTTGATGATGCTGTCAAAGAATTTGACTTTATCAAAAATCCAGATGAACCATGCATATACAGAAAGATTGTAGGGAGAGCTGTAGTATTCCTCGTCTTGTACGTGGATGACATTCTCCTAATAGGAAATGATATTCCTATGTTACAGTCAGTCAAAAGATTCTTGTCACAAAAGTTCTCCATGAAAGACCTGGGTGATGCCACCTACATTCTGGGGATCCAGATCTATCGTGATAGATAAAAAAGGATGTTAGGACTTTTACAGTCCAGGTACATAGACACCATATTGAAAAGATTCAGTATGGAAGATTCTAAGCGCGGTAACCTACCGGCTTGTCACGGAATCACCCTCTCCAAAGAGATGTCTCCCAAGACTAATTTGGAAAGGGATCGCATGTCGATTATACCCTACGCTTCAGCGGTGGGCTCTATAATGTATGCGATGTTATGTACCAGACCAGATGTAGCATACGCATTGAGCGTTGTAAGCCGGTATCAGGCAAACCCAGGGGAGAATTACTGGATAGCAGTAAAGAACATTCTCAAGTACCTGAGGAGGACTAAGGAGATGTTCTTGGTGTATGGCGGAAAAGACCTCCAGATGGAGGCCTTTGCCGACTCCGGCTTCCAGAGTGACAAGGATGACTCCAAGTCCATGTCGGGTTATGTCTTTACCCTCAATGGAGGAGCGGTCTGTTGGAAAAGTTCCAAGCAGGAGACCGTTGCTGACTCAACAATGGAAGCGAAGTACATAGCTTCTTGCAATGCCGCAAAAGAAGCTGTCTGGATGAAGAAGTTCATCACAGAACTTCAGGTGGTTCCTACCAGTGTTGATCCAATACCTCTGTATTGTGACAACAACGGCGCTATAGCTTTAGCGAAGGAACCCAGGTCCCATCAGAAGTCCAGACACATCTTAAGGCGGTATCACCTGATCAGGGAGATCGTAGATCGCCGAGAGATCGAGGTGAAAAGAGTAGAGACGGAGAATAGCATTGCTGATCCATTCACAAAGGTCATTCCTCAGACACAGTTCGAGAGACTATTCGAGATGATAGGTCTACGATATGCCAGCTTATGGCCCTAGTGCAAGTGGGAGATTGTTAGTGTATATGCCCTAAAGGCCATTATTGTATCATACTAGATTGTATATTACTTAATGGAAGCTTGGGATATTCACAGTTGTATTGACAGTCTTGCTAAAAATAGTAGTATGCTACTTGGTTTGTGTCTACTTTAATATGTGCATATGTTTCTTGTAACGTATCACTTATACATATTAGTAGAGCCCATAGGATCTTTGCTTGATTACCAGCGTTGTGATGGCAGTCACACTAGTGGGGGCTAGGTAGTCTATAAGCAACATCCTATACTTGTCCTAGTCGTAGGATTATCGAGACAGGGCATCGATACTCCGGAGTAGACTAGTGTGTACGCTTCTCATCCCAGTTGGGGAGATGGTCTATCCCACAGCCATCAGTACGTCGTATTGGAGATAGTATACAGGTGCTCGTTGGGTTACGGGTACACCGGACAGGACTCGCAGGAGAACTGACTGGATGATATTATACCTGACGTCAGATAGCAGTTCTCAGGTGACATGTGTGCAGATAGTCTGTTGACTTAAGATCGTCATTTGTCTCGTGTGAGTTACCACTGTGCTTTGATTACTACCCTACCACGGCTCAAAGGAGTCGTGCAAACAGGTTTTAGTTGGGTACAGTCCCGAGCCATATGGAGGCAGTGAGCGACTGTTAGGGATTCGTCTCTCCCGGTATAGGTAGTTGATATCGCACTGTGATCGGTTGGTCATTACCATAAGTCCCTGGCCAGGGCTGATGGAGAATTACTGGTGGACTGATCAGTAGATTCTCAAATGGTCATGAGCCATACCGGCACGACTTGTACGGTTATTAGGGGTCTGACGTTCTCCACCTCCCTAGACCATACATGCGATACTCTTAGATGAACAGACCGGACTGCACGGATATTGTCACGGACAGGCTCAGTAGGAGTTTGGATGGTTTCCTCATCGGCCTTATTATCAACATCTACTTGGGGACCGTTACGTACAGCTAGTGCCGCTTGCGGTCTGTGGTTAAAACCACTGCCAGCATAGTGTCGAGTCTTTAGAGTCCCACACAGAGAGTTTCCCTGCTCCAGGCGAAACGATATAGAGGTCGTATGGTTTTACGACAAGGGTTCGGACGCATACGTGTTTACGCACGTACGACGTTCGGACAGTTTTTACTAGTCGGCTTTGGTTTAAGCCAGATTCTAGTATCAGGTTATTGGATTTATATAGTCTAAAGTTTTTCCGTATTTTCACGGATTGGAGGGGCGTTCTCATAATTTTCCGAGAAGCTTCTAGAAGCATGGTGACTTGGGGGTTAAGGTGGCATAAGCATTTATTGCTTAATGACTCATTTGTGTGACTCATCCATAGAATTAAATGATGCATTAATTAGCTAATGAGTCATATGATGAATCACACAAGGTGAATGCATCAATCATGATGATTAATCATTTGAATTATTTATTTGATAAATTGTTATGGTTGTTATATTCAAATGAGCTCATTATTCATTCTCATTCTTATTATCACCTTCTCTCTCCTCAAGCTCTCTCATTCTTGAAACCCTAACCCTAACCTCTCATGTGTTGAGATCAAGGGTTAGCTAGGTTAATACATCCATAACCTCACTCTATATCCCCTAGGTAGCTTAGATTACCACTTTGAGCAACCTAGTTATCTCAAGCTAGATATCAAGCTTGGAGAAGGAGCTTTCGGGTGGATCGTCTTTGACTTAAGGAGGCCGTTGAGGTGCCGATGTTCCAAGGAGCCTACGAGGAGTGGAGGACAGCGATGAAGACCCGAAGGACATGCAACGTGAGGTATAACTTAGAATCCGAGTAGTTAAACCTCTCGTAGTTAGTTAGTAACGGTTTAGATACGATTCATGCGCTCAAGTCCGTGTTACGAAGCTTTGATAATCGTTTTTCATATATTCCGCCTCCCCGCAAGTTCGTATGGTGCGTGACATGGACTTACAAACCTGATGGAATCCACTCAAGTTATCACACTCCAGATGGTATGCGCATGCCTGGCAAGTTTCCTGTATATTTGAAACTCTCGATGTGATTTCTATCCCATGCTCTTATGACCTTGACGAAAACCAACATATCATAAGCCACAGGTCAAGTTCTTCCCGTCATTATCCAGGTTAAATTGAACCCACCCGTACATACCCTTGACGAAGGCCAAAATAGTAGTACGACTGTCCCAAACTAATGCATCTATATATGCAACAGAAAAGTAACAAATAGCTACCATACACTATGCCTTGAGGAAGGCCAACATACATAGCATGAATACTAAGTGCTACCCGTCTGAAATGATGGAGGGCTACGAATGGTTTTTGGCGAAAAACCTTTAACGTAATGAACTTGATATCGTTGAAGGAACCGGATAGCTTTTTATAAATGTATAGTGACGAAAACCTCTGCTAAAGAGGTCACTCCCGGTGAAGGGATCTCGGCTCTTTCCTCGTAGAATGAGGTGTAGGATATTCCAAACTGAATACCACGATGCAAAAAAAAAGGAATCGACTATAGTGAAGTTATTACCCTGACGCAAAGCTCTGCCCAAGGGGTCACTCCCGATGAAGGGATCTCGGCCCATGCCTCGTCGAATGAGGTGCTGGATATTCATAACCGAATACCGCTGTGCGAAACAAAAGAAAACGTCCTTGTAATAACAGCTTTTTAAAATTGTTCCAACAACGAGTAGGTCTGATTTTCTTGCATTGATCTGAATCAACGCAGTCCCATTAATTAATAACACCACAAAAGAACGAAAATATGATGTACGTATATGCCATCCGCATTCGACACTGGGTCCCGTCATCACCCGTTAGGTTACTTAACTAACGATAGAGCGGGAACTGGACTAGCGCGGGTGTAAAACATATACAACATCTACTAGTATATATAACAATATATAATAATCTCTCCAGGCGTGATAAATGCAACATCACAGATAAGTAATAAGCATTACAGATCAATACAGATAATCTGGGAGCCCCGGGTTTCCTTTGAGCCGCAAGTGAAACCCGACGTTTCCCGAGTCGTGTGGATAGCCTGTGCAATGAAAACCTAGACCCCTGCGAGCGCGGCAAGTTACCCGCCAAAACCAGAAGTGAGGCAGCCCCCTTCATCAAAGTGAATGGGCCACCCAGCACTTCACGGAATCCAGTAACTTGAGCATCCCTCCTTGGGTCAACCTGTACCCCCTACAAGTGTGGCGAATAGTCCGCCAATTCTAGAGTGAGGCCCTCTCTTTCTCAACGTCATGAGATGCGGACCCGTTGCCCTCCAAAACCCAGCTATCTGTGCACTCCACCGTAGGGTAATCCTAGTACAAAAAAGAAAATATGTACAACGGTGACATCGACCTCAACCCGGTCGTGCCCTAAACAAATAATATACAAACAGGCAGTGACGGCAGTCCACATGTCGGACGCTCGCCCCGCAATATCAAATGTACAAATAAAACTAAACGGTACTAACATTGCACCCAAGCTATCCACCACGACAAATCCGCAACAACACAGAACATCAACGTGAATGTCACGTTCGCAAACCCGTCTAAAAGAGCTATAACAATTAGACAAGTTGTACCGCTCTAATGACATTCACGGTCGTAGATAGTATTGTAAGTACTGTAAACATTAAACGATGTTAGAAATATTGACTTCGAAATAACCCTGAATAGCCCCAAACAACTATATAAAACCATATCAAAACTGGGCTAAACTAGCAATACCACTGAACCAGTATTCCAGAGACTAGACAACACACCAAAATCCAAGTCCTGACTCCCTAGCAAAACCGGCCAGGCCGGAATTATCTTGCATGTAGCTGGTCCAGTAGTGGAATTAGGTTCTCGTGTTTGGTGTGTGTTCTAGTGGTCGCCTAGGTAGTCTTCTGCACTTGCTAAAAAAATTTTAGAAGACACATAAAATTTCGACAGAAGCTAGAATACATCGAGTGATATTTCGGAGTTGTTTCGGTTTCGATAATTTAATATTGTCTAAACAACTAGTATACGGTTAATGGGTTAGGTCTGATACCATGTAGGGTTACGCCAACGCCCGGCCATTATACCGTGGCCAAACGCGGAACAAAAACTTTTTAAAATCCGGCGCTAACGGAACCCGATTCCCGGATCGAACCATTAACCCTAGACTAGTTAACTGTAAAAGGAGTTTAAGAGATTATACCGATCGATCCGTGTCCTTCGGTCTTCAATCTCTGTCCATATATCCTCGCGGCTTCCTCGATCAAGTTCGCTCTCCGGTCTCCCTCGTCGAAGATGATCCACATCGAGTATTAGTAATACGGGCTCCCGCTTCAAAACCGAAGCAATTCGGGCATCCAGTTTGCTAGCCTAGATACCCAAGGTGAAATAGAAATAGTGTGTGAATACTTTGTCTCAATTCACCCAACGATTTGGGTGGAGGTAATGAAGTTGCCAAGTGAAAAATATGAGCATAAGCGAATGGCTTTGTGTGGAAAAGAAACGGGCTGAGCAAAAACCAAACGTTCTCTGTAGTTTTCTCAAGTCGTGAGGGTATGAGTGATATGATTAATTGAGAGCAACTACAGAAATTACCCACTACAAAAAATCAAAAGCCACCAAAATATCTCACTAAATATCTTCAACAAAACAACACCCATCAAAGCTAAATGACACACCATCTCAAGTGCATGCACCAATCAGCCACGAATTTTGCAGCATAAGAATTAAGCCAAAATCCCATGAAAAAATGCAAACAAAATATCTCACATTTCACACCTCACATTTAAACATTAAACTAAATGTTTAAAATGGAAGAAAAGAAAATGGCAACTCCAAAAGTAAACTCGTAACGAATTACAAGAATACCCCTCATCCGTATATACATACTTGCATCCGTATTCTGACTGAATACGAATACAACGAGACGAAAATAATCCAGAAATATAATACTAGGATCCGGCTTAAACCAAAGCCCACTAGTATTATCCGTCCGATCATGATCCGTGCATAAGTGCACGTATATGATCGAACCCTGCCATAAAACCATACGGCCTCTACAACTTTTCGCCCGAACCAGGGAAACCCACTGTGTGGGACTCTAAAGACTCGTCAATACACTGGCAGTGGGTTTAACCACAAGCATGTCAGTGGCACTAGATGTACGTAACGGCTACCCAGGTATTGAGCGAAAGGAAGGCCGACGACCAAATTCATCCTGAAACCCTACTGAGCTGACAGTGACAATATCCGTACAGTTCGGTGTGTTCGTCTATGAGTATCACATATCGAGTCAAGGGGTGGATAAAGTCAGACCCCTAATAACGCGACATTTAGTGTCGGCATGAAACCTATCACCAACTGAGAAACTATCGATCCTAGATCGGTAATTCTCGTATACCCCGGCCGAGGATTTCTGGCGATGGCCACCCGTACATTCCGCCACATCAACCCCCAATACTAGGAGAGACGAATCCCCTGACGATCCGCTCACTGCCTCCATGTGGTTCGGGACAGTGCCCAACTAAAACATGTTTGCACGACTCCTTTGAGCCATGGTAGGGTAGTAATCCAAGCACAGTAGGAACTCACATGAGACAAATGACGATCTCAGGTCGATAGACTAACCTGTGCACATGTCACCAGGGAACTGCTATCTGACAATATGTATAATACCAACTAGCATGTTCCCGGCGAGTCCGACCGGTTTACTCATAACCCAATGAGCACCTGTATACATCTTAGGTGAACCAACTGACACCAATGGCTTGTGAGACCGGCCACCGCCCCTCGTCAGGGTCTCGATCCGTATACACTAGTCTACTCATGGAGTATCGATGCCCAGTCTCGAAACTCCCACGACTAGGGACACTTTAAGGATGTGCTTATAGACCACCCAACTCTCACGTATATGATCGCCATCATACTGCTGGTAGTCAAGAAAGAATCATATGGGCTCTATCAACATGTAATAGTGATCTGTAATGTCACCTGAAGCATGTACACGATGATAAAGACAAACCGGATAGCATACTATCATCTCGAGTAAGACTGTTCTACCGGTATAGGTCCTCCCTCAATCATTGAAATCACGTGCCTGCGATCCAATAATTGACTTGAGGGCACTATGGTCATTATAAGGATGTGATGTGCTATTTGCCGAGCGACTGAAGTGGTTATCCCATGACCACTTTACCTGTTTTACATATAGCTGGACTGGGGGTGTGACTCGACGCACGGGGTGCAAGCTTGTCAGGAGATCCTAGGCATATCACTGAGAGATATGGCCAGGTAAGTCAATCACATGGTGATTGGACTTGGGTCCGTATTTATACCATAGCACGTTGTTATATGACGTGCAAAGAGACTCTGCACATAAGGAGGTTTAGGGATAGATCTTATCTCTCTCACTGTGTGAGCCCTTATGACAACCTCTTTCACAGAAGGACGGGCAGTCAAAATATCCTTAACGACACTGAGATGTCTGGGTAAGCATGTTATGAGCGTCTTCTTGTTTGGCAGTTGTTTCCTGTTGTGATGACTATATACCGTACATTCGAGGCAGTGTCAGGAAAGCGGGTAAATAGAAGATCTAGCTATTCAGAGCCAGAGGAAGATCCATTAGGATGTCTCCTGATTGTATCACATGGCCAGCTCTTATTGACGCCATGGTGGCAAAGTTTAAGAGTGCGATGAATCGTGGAACTGCTGCGGTGTTTACGCTTCCGAGAGGGATCGAGAGTACTTGGGCAGATATGTCTGATCGGATATAGGGTATGAGATTTCGCGAGCCTAACATATATTTAGTTTATGTTGCTTTTCTTTTAGGGGCAACCTTGTGTCGGTCCTAACAAGTCTGGTTGTAAGACTATCCGCTTGCAGGTTCTCATGATCCACCTCGCACCAAAATATATGGATATGAACAAGGATAGGGAAGAAGATTCTCAAGGAGACAATTAACTAAAGGATTCAACGGTTAAGAGAACCGGCTCAAGGAGCTATTGATGGCGCCTACTCAAAGGTGCGAGTGGGAGTATATTGGCTATTGGCCTTCACCCGACCCAATACTCTCCCTTTCTAGTAGTCTCTCTCTCTCTCTACACACACACACACACTACTACTACAGTAGTAATCGCTCTCCCTTATGGATTTAGCCATAAGAGCAAACCACTGCCCCTACGGATATATCCGCAGGGACATAAAATTCCGCCGTTGGTCCAAAGGTCGCAGGTGCAAGTCTTCACCCTAAACATGCCCCTACAGAGTAATAGCTGCCCCTACGCCTAACTCCATAGGGACATTTATCCCTACGGATTACTCCGTTAGGACATAATTTTTATTTAATTTATTGGTTTATAAAATAAAATGCGTATACCTATGGATATATCCATAGGGCCAGATAAATGCTCCTACGGATTTCTCCGTAGGTCCAGATAAATGCCCCTATGGATTAATCCATAGGTGCAAGGTTTGCTCCTACGGATTAATCCGTAGGGACAAGATATCATGGTTTCTTTTAAAAAGGGGCTTTCTGTTTTTTCCCCGCCTTGTGCACAATAATATATACATCATATAACCAAATACAGAAATATTCATAATCGACATCTCACGCATAATATATAAAAGAACTAAACAAACATAATACAATATCAATATAAATCATCGTGAGCAATCAAACAACCACCAATATCGTCCAAAATATATACAATATGTATCAGATAAGTACATACATCCTCAAAAATATAAATAAAGCTACCCTAGCTCTGTCCAGCTCCTCCACCTCTGATAATCGTCGTAATCTGGCACATCTGCTCCTCGGTGCAACCCTGAGTCGTCAAAAACTTGACTAATGAAAGAGCAGACTGTGCGGGAGTCTGAGAAAGCTGTGGAGCTATAGGAGTGGTCTGTGCAACTGCAGCCGAGATAGTGACTTGTGGAGCCGCAGCCGAAGGAGATGCATGTGTAACCGCAGCTGAAGTAGCATACCGATTCTGTTAAATTTTGTGTGTAATAAACAAGTAAGAACGGTGTATTAGATTTTAGTTGAATTCGTATCGTTTTCAGATTATTGCGAAACCCCAAACTAAGAATATTTAGGGACTTAGGCCTAGTTTAGGTATTTAGTTTGGAAAACCATAGTTTATTTTAATTAGATAGTTTTATGTAAGTATGATTAATCAAACCTAAGTCTATAACCAAATAAGCTCAGGCTACTAATATTGCATATGTTACTATCTATAATGTGATATAATATTTTACTATTAAGTAATATACGTACCAATATCTCCTTCAACTCCTCGACGGTGGTCCTTAAGATGGCAACATCAAGCTCCAGACGTCACTCACGGGGGATAGGGGAAGTAACCGCCGGAGTGGAGACCAATCTCATATGGGCCCTACTAGGACCAAGTCCCCCGCCTCTCTCCCAATGTAACAACCCTAAACTTTCTGTATAATTTTTTTCAAAAATACAGAAAGGGGTACTTGAGCCTGAGCACAAATTATAAGTTTGTTTTGCTTTAGAACATCAAGAAGGAGATTATAGCTCATTGGTAAGACCTTGCACTGCTGAACCAAAGCACCAGAGTTCAAATCCCATCAGCCACATTATTTTTTAATTAGTTTTCTTTTAATCTTTTTAGAAGCCCAAGAGTCTACACGTGCACAACCCGTAAAACCAAGAGTCACACATAAAACAAACGGGTCCACGAGATAGATCAAACGACAGGGGACACGTGGCGACAAGATGCAGCCCGACTCGGGCCAGCGACTCGGCCGAATCGGCCAGCGGAGCCGGTCCGGCTGAGTGGAAACCCCATTTTTCTTGCATGCTCTGAAACCTTTGGCCTACCCCACTCCCCCTGCACTATTTAAAATCTCTGAAATTAAACAGAGAATTAAAACACCCCTTTTAATTTTTTAAATGCAAAATTAAATACAATTTTTATCACACCCTTTCATTTACCTTAAACCCTAATTTTTCCTACAAATACCACACCTAAAATCACCCCTCCTCACTTCCAAATCTCTGTCCAGACTCTCAAGAAAATTCCATAGACTTTTTGTGTGCAAGTGGAGTTAGCAAAGGGCGAAGCTCCGGCGAACTTCCGAAGACAATCCGAGAAGTTTCCGGCGATGAAACGACACACCGGTGTTTCCCCAACCTTCCTCTTCCTCTTCTATTGACCCTAATCCCGTAAGTCCCCTCTTTCTCCTTCTTTCTCTATTCTAAAAATCTTGAATAATAAAACCCGACGAAAGCGGAGTTAATCCGACTTCCGAATCGGTTTTACTTCAAAACTCAAATTTTCTTAATTCAGAACATACCATTCTCTCACGTATTGTTTAATAAACACTAATAAAGCTATTAAAACAAGTTTCACGTTAAAAGGATCATTTTTGTAACTTTTATCGCACTTTTACAGAAAAATACCATATGGTTTAGTTTCGACATAAAACCTTATAATTCTTTGCTATACCTTTAAATAGTTCACGAGGTAATGACCTACCTTCTCACAACACTCATATGTAATATAGCACGATGATATTTGGGAACATAGTTTTGGGAAAAATACGATTTTACACATAACTACCTCCGACTTATAAAAACATTTTTCTACAAGATCTGTATTTTAACAAATCTTTGCAAATGCGCCTTTACAACCCATTTTGGGGAACCCGGTCGGTATGGTGCGGATTATCGCAAATCCTCGGGCTTAGTAGTGCGAGATGCAGACCTCCGTAAGGAGCATACGGTCTCGAAAGATTTAAAATACAATTTTCTTTAGAAAATGTGATTTCTATTATAAATAAAACTTATATTTTTAATAAATATATATATATATGTAATTAATATCAAAATATCTATTTTTAATATTTATAATGTTCCACATTTCCAAAATTCAAGAAAAACATTCCATTTACAAGAAAATACCATACAATTCCAATATTACAAATAAATACCATATATTATGAAATTAGGTTTTATTCACTAGAAATGTCACATTGATAAAATATACATCCATGAAAACTCTAAATACGATAATAAAACACTTGAGGTGTATTTTGAAAATTATACAAAATTATTTTTATATAAAACCCCCTCAAGTTATACTAAATTACAATAAGGACCCTCGTAAACATAAGTTTAAGCGGGACCAGTCTCTTGAGCCTCAGGGAGCCGGAGATATGGGTGCTTGCCTATTTAAGGTAGACAACTTAACAAACGGTATTATCAACATGGTAATCGTCTTTGAAAAAGGCACAAATCCTGCCATCCATGTCCAGCGGTTACCGATAACACCAAAACCTAATTCAGGATTCAATTTCTTAACTAATTGTCTGACTCAGACTGAGTCTCAAAATAATCAATCTGACTTGAATATGATTCAAGTATGAAATTACAAAACTACAATTCAACATGAATCCATAAATCCATATATTCAATATGTTCAATCTATTCAATCTATATTGACTGAACCGAACCATGCATATACATCCATCTACATGATCATCCATTATATCCGTTCCGTTACTGATATCATGGTTTCGGCAAGTCATCCATCTATACAATCTATAATACAAGACAATACAATTTACAATACAATACAATCAAGTCATCACGGGGTTTAAGGGGTAGATTGGTACGGAAGGTGTTAGTGTTAGGTCCACGTTACCTCTCCCGGTACTTTCGGGGTTGCGGAAACGGTAAATCAAAATTTTTCTAAACTTTGTAACATGGACCGTAAAAGCCGGATCTTTGCTAAACTAAACTAGCATACTTGCAAAGAAGAATTAACTACTCGGCAAAGTGGTTATACCTCAACTTGAACTCCTTCACTTCTTGTTGTTGTTCTTCTTTGATGTTCTTCTCTTCTTGTTCTTCTTCTCATCGCTTGCTCAATGGTTGATCCGGACTTCGGTCACCTCCGCGGCCTCCTTGAGTCGAAGACGATCCACCCGAGAGATGTACACCGAGCTCCACCTCAAGCCGAGGTAACTAGGGCAAGGAGATTGCTAATCTAGAAGCCCTAGGTAGTGTAGAGAGGATGTATGGATGTGTTTGTCAAGTAGAATCCTTTTTCTCTCAACACATGAGATCAAAGGAGAAAATCAAGAGGAGGAAGAAGAAGGAGGTTTTCTATCAACCATGGAGCTTCTCATATCAAGAGAGAGAATGAGAATAAGCAAATGAAAAGCTTAACCAAGAGAAAAGCTAACCATGGTTGCAATAATGCACAAAACATTATCATTACAAATCCAATCAAGATAAAGGTGATGGCTACAAATGACATGACCATTATCATAACTAAATAAAAAGAAAACCAAAGAATACTTTAGATCTTCTAAGAAGATCCAAGTCAACTTTGGTCAAATGGTCAACAAAGTCAAGATGGTCAAATGGTCAATGTAATTAGCCATAACAAAATTATCAATGAAAGGATTAGTAAATAATGTCCCCGGCTCATTATGGTTTTGACCAAACAAACTGTCGAAACCCTAATGAGTCCGCCTCAAAATGGTTTTGACCGAATCAACTGTCAAAACCCTAATGAGCCTGCCACATAGTGGTTTTGGCCGAACCAACTGCCAAAACCCTAATGAGGCACCTCCTCCTTCATCGCTCCAGAAAACTGTGCATACACACCTGCATCCGTATTCCGTAGAATGCGGATGCGCAGAAGACAAAACAAATCCATCCGTGCAATACTAGGATCTGGCTTAAACCAAAGCCCACCAGTACTGCCTGCCCGAACATCATACGCACACAAGTGTACGTAAGTGATCGCAGCCCTGCCGTAAAACCATACGGCCTCTACACGTTTCGCTCAGTGCAGGGAAACTCTCTGTGTGGGACTCTAAAGACTCGACACTACGCTGGCAGTAGGTTTAACCACAGACCGCAAGCGGCACTAGCTGTACGTAACGGTCCCCAGGTAGATGTCGATAAGAAGGCCGATGAGGTAAACCCATCCGAACTCCTACTGAGTCTGTATGTGACAATCTCCGTACAGTCCGGTCTGTTCGTCTGATACATCGCATGTCGGGCCTAGGGGGGGCGGCAAGCGTCAGACCCCTAATAGCGGTACAAGTCGTGCCGGAGTGAAGCCCAGAACACCCTGAGATAGCACTGGAACCTACCAGTATATCTCGCTTGCCCTGGCCAGGGACTACTTGTGTAATGGCTCTCCTAGACACAGCGCGATGTCAACCCCCAATACCGGGAGAGACGAATCCTGTCTAACCGTCACTGCCTCCAAGTGCTTCGGGACTGCTCCCAACTACTACCTGTTTGCACGACTCAGAAGAGCCCTGGTAGGGTAGTAATCAAAGAACAGTGGGAACACACTCGAGGCGGAGTGACAGTGTCAAGTCAACGGACTAAGCTGTACTCATGTCACCTGGGAACTGATAACTGACGATAGGTATAATACCAACCATCAGTTCCCGACGAGTCCTGTCCAGTGTACTCGTAACCTAACGAGCACCCGCATACTATCTCAAGTACGACGTACTGACGGCTGTGGGACAGACCGTCTCCCGTGCTGGGATGAGAAGCGCATACGCTAGTCTACTCCGGAGTTTCGATGCCCTATCTCGATACTCCTACGACTAGGGACGTGTAAAAGGATGTGCTTGTAGATCACCCAGCCCCCACGAGTGTGATCACCATCACAACGCCGGTAATCAAGCAAGGATCCAAAGGGCTCTACTAATGCGTATAGGTGATATAATAAGTAAACACACAAGTACACATTAAAGCAGAGACAAACCAAGTAGCATACTACTATATTGAGCAAGATTGTCTGTACAACTGTGAATATCCCAAGCTTCCATTAAGTAATATACATACTAGTATGATACAGTAATGGCCTCTAGGGCATATACACCAACAATCTCCCACTTGCACTAAGGCCATGTACTGGCGTATCGAAGACCTATCATCTCGATCAGCCGCTCGAACTGAGTCTGGGGTAAAGCCTTTGTGAATGGGTCCGCAGTGTTGTCCTTTGTGTCCACTCTCCGCACCTCGATCTCCTGGCGATCAATGATCTCCCTGATCAGGTGATACCGCCTTAAGATGTGCCTGGATTTCTGATGGGACCTTGGTTCCTTCGCTAAAGCTATAGCCCCATTGTTATCGCAATACAAAGGTATTGGGTCAACAATGGACGGAACCACCTGAAGTTCACTAATGAACTTCTTAATCCAGACCGCCTCTTTTGCGGCATCGCTTGCAGCAATGTATTCAGCCTCCATCGTCGAGTCTGCGACGGTATCCTGCTTGGAACTCCTCCAACATACCGCCCCTCCGTTGAGGGTAAACACAAAACCCGAGACAGACTTGCTGTCATCTTTGTCACTCTGGAAGCTTGAATCGGTAAAGGACTCGACCCTGAGGTCTCCATTACCGTAAACCAGGAACATCTCCTTAGTCCTTCTCAGGTACTTGAGAATGTTCTTCACTGCTGTCCAGTGGTCCTCCCCTGGGTCTGACTGATACCGGCTTACCGTGCTCAACGCGTAAGCTACATCTGGTCTTGTACATAGCATCGCATACATTATAGATCCTACCGCCGAAGCGTAGGGTATAGTGCTCATGCGAACCCTCTCCTCGTCAGTCTTAGGAGACATCTTCTTGGAGAGGGTAATTCCGTGCAATGCGGGTATGTTACCGCGCTTGGAATCCTCCATACTAAATCTCTTTAGTACGGTCTCTATGTACCTGGACTGCGAAAGTCCCAATAGTCTCTTGGATCTATCTCTATAGATCTTGATCCCCAGAATGTACGAGGCATCACCCAGGTCCTTCATGGAGAACCTTTGTGACAAAAACAGCTTGACCGATTGTAGCATAGGAATGTCATTTCCTATCAAAAGAATGTCGTCCACGTACAAGACTAGGAATACGACAGTTCGTCCTACAATCTTCTTATATACACAGGGTTCATCTTCGTTCTTGATGAAATCAAATTCCTTGATTGCTTCATCAAAACAGATGTTCCAGCTCCGCGATGCCTGCTTTAATCCATAAATGGATTTAAGCAGCTTGCACACCTTTCTGCTGCTCCCACTGTCTACGAAACCTTCTGGTTGATCCATGTAAACGCACTCTTCCAAACAACCGTTTAGGAAAGCCGTTTTAACATCCATCTGCCAGATTTCATAGTCATGGAAGGCAGCAATGGCAAGTAGGATCCGAATGGATTTGAGCATAGCCACCGGAGAAAAAGTTTCATCATAGTCCAAACCAGGTCTTTGACGAAAACCTTTTGCAACGAGTCTAGCTTTATAGGTTTCCACCTGCCCATCTACACCAAGTTTCCTTTTGTAGATTCATTTGCATCCAACGGGTTTTACCCCAGGTGGAGCAATATCCATGGTCCACACTTTATTGGCGTACATGGACTCCATTTCGGATTGCATTGCTTCTTGCCACTTATCAGAGTCCCTACTGATAATGGCCTGCCTGAAACTGGTAGGGTCATCTTCTTCCAAGATGCAATCCTCTCGATCCCCGTCTATGAGAAAACCGTAGTATCTCTCGGGCGGATGAGAAATCCTATCAGATCTGCGGAGTGGCTGAGGTTCGTTTGGGGTTATTGAATCTAGCGGTTCCTCCAAATTTTCTGTTAAAGCTTGTGTTTCTGGAATTTCATCCAGTTCTACCGTGCTGCCACTAATGTTTTTAACAAGAAATTCTTTTTCTAAAAATGTGGCATTTCTTGAAACAATTATCTTCTGTTCCTCTGCATGGTAGAATAGATACCCACTTGAATCTTTTGGGTATCCCACAAACTTACACAAAACTGCCCGTGCCTCAAGTTTGTCTGGGTTCTGCTTTTTGACATAAGCTGGGCAACCCCAAATCTTAATACGTTTAAGATACAAACTTTTACCACTCCATATCTCATACGGAGTCTTAGGCACGGATTTGGATGGAACTTGATTCAATAGATGTGCTGCAGTTTGAAGTGCATATCCCCAGAATGAAAGAGGTAACTCAGCACTACTCATCATGGAGCGAACCATATCCAATAGGGTACGATTCCTCCGCTCCGATACACCGTTGTGCTGTGGTGTATAAGGAGGAGTAAGCTGAGAGAGAATACCATTCTCTTTTAAGTAATCTAGGAATTCCGTGCTTAAGTACTCCCCTCCCCTGTCAGACCGGAGGATCTTGATACTTTTGCCTGTCTGGTTCTCTACTTCGTTCTTGAATTCCTTGAATTTCTCAAAAGCTTCAGATTTGTGTTTCATCAGATACACATATCCGAACCTAGAGAGATCGTTAGTGAATGTGATGAAGTACGAGAACCCACCCCTTGCATGTATAGACATCGGACCACATACATCACTATGTACGAGTCCCAAGAGCTCTGCTGCTCTTTCTCCATGTCCGGTGAACGGAGATTTGGTCATCTTCCCTTTGAGACAAGACTGACAAGTTTCATAAGATGAAAACTCGAACGCATCCAAGAGTCCATCTTTATGCAACTTACTCAGTCTTTTCTCTCCGACATGACCAAGTCTACAATGCCACAAGTAGGATTCATTCGTATCTGAATTCTTCCTCTTGCGTGTGTTTTGTATATTGAGAACTGTATTCTGATTTAGAACGTAGATACCATTAAACAGTGTACCCTCTGCAACCAGTACCTTATCAAGGTAAATGTTCATGATATTCTTTTCAAGAACAAACTTATATCTATCTTTATCGAGTAAAGAAACTGATATGATGTTGCAAACCATGGAGGGTACATAGTAGCAATCGTTCAAAATCATAGTCTTGCCATTTGGCAATACTAGGTGATATTCACCGACGGCTGCCGCATTAACTTGTGCTCCGTTCGCTACTCTGAGCGACATATCACTCGGTGCAACTTTCCTACTTTTTCTCAGTCCCTGCAATAAATTACAGATATGAGATCCTGATCCGGTATCAAGTACCCAGGAGGTAGGGCTGACCGTAAAACAGTTCTCAATTACAAGAACACCTGAAGTAGATGCAAAACCATGCTTCTTCTTCGACTGGGTATCCTGGAAATCCATAGTTTCCTCTTTCCCATTCTCATACTCATGACTGTTGTCACAAGTTAGAGCTGAACCAACTTTCCCCAGTCCCGAATAAGAATTCGGTTCGGTCAAGCGATACATTTTGTTATCTTGATTAGGGCGTGAAAGGGTTGCTGCCTGGAGAGAGAGAAAAGAAACACTCAGCGTATGCTCTTGCAAGATTAGATTGGTTTATTAATTTATCTAACCAGGATGTCTCCCACTGTTTCCTCAAATTCTTCTTAAAACCTTTTAAAAGAAGAACTAGCCGGGTTTTAATTCACGTCACAATACTTGCTTAACCTTTCAGCCAGGCTAGTGTCGGTACTTCGAGGGAGGTTTTCCAACGCTTTCGCGAAGTTCCTTAATTAAAGAACCTCTTTTCCCTGGGGGCGTAACCCCGCTAACACCTTTCTAGACACCTACTAGGTTTATAGCATTGATCGTTAAGTGAAATAATCTCCCGAGAGTAAACCAACTCATCAGTGGGATCGGGATCCAACTGTCATTGTGTGATAACCTAGATGGAATCCACTCTAGTCACCACACTCCAGAAGGTATGCTAAATCTGCAAGTTTCAGTTCTTTTGAAACTCCCGATGTGGTTTTTGCCCCTAGGACTCAAGTGATCTTGACACAGTCAACAAATCAAAAAGTCCTAGTCAAGTTCATCCCGTCGTTGTCTTGATTGCATTAAACCCACCTGCATAACCCTTGACACAGTCAACAAGGTTACACAAATGTCCTAACCAATCACATTGTATCCAGCAAATAAGCAACACTTAGCTACCGTTCACTGCGCCTTGACACAGTCAACAAACGCAGCACGAATACTAAGTATAACTTATAAGAAACGACGGAGGGCTACGGCTGGGTTTTTGGCGAAAAACCCGTTAACGTAATGAACTTGATGTCGTTGAAGGAACGTGATACACCTTTTGAAAATATAGTGGCGAAAAACTTTTTGCTAAAGAGGTCACTCCCTGTGAAGGGATCTCGGCTCTTTCCTCGTCGAATGAGGTGCAGGATATTACAAAATGAATACCTCGATGCAAAGCAAGAATAATCGACTATCGTGAAGTTATTACCCTTACGCGAACCTTTTGTCCAAGGGGTCACTCCCGATGAGGGGATCTCGGCCCTTGCCTCGTCGATTGAGGTGCTGGGCATTCATAACCGAATACCTCGATGCAAAACAAAAAGATGAACGTCCTTGTAATAACAGCTTTTTGAAAAACTTGTTCCAACAACGTCTTTTAGGTTTATTTTCTTGCATTAGTTCTTTTAATGCGTGATATTCTTGCATTAGTTCTTTTAATGCGTCCCATCATTTAATCCTACCATTGCAGAAAACAACCAAAATATGATGTACGCTTATGCCATTCGCATTCGCCACGGGGTCCCGTCATCACTCGTTAGGTTACTTAACTAACGACAGAGCGGGAGCTGGGCTAGCGCGGCTGTAAAACATAAGCAACGCCTAAATAGAAAGCAATGATAGACATTACAGATCACAGATGAACACTTTGGATATACTAGGAACCCGCGATTCGTTCGAGCCTGCAACGAAAAACGGATTACACGGTCGCGATGAATAGCCAAAACCCTACCCAAGACCCCTACGGGTGCGGCAAACTACCCGCCAAGTACCCGAAGCGAAGCAACCTCCCTCAATTCCATGAGTAGGCCACTCGGCACTACGAGCTACCCGGTAGTTTGTGCACCCCCTCCATGGGTCTATCCTAGGAGCAAAAACAGTAAAAAGAATTATACAATGACGGCTACAACCCCGTCCCGGTTGTGCGGCCAAACAAATAATATTACATCAATTTACAATTTTGTTACATGAATGAAAGAAAAAGAAACTCTCATCTCACATCCACCCCGGCTATTCATCCACGACAATCCAACGAGTTCATATCCACAAACCATCAAGAACAATCACAGATCACAGATATGTATAACCCCGACTAATCGACATATAGCGATTAGCCGACGTTCAATACATAAGAACATCACAGATATAACCTTTATAGTCAAAGTATATTGAAGTTCGAAAAAAAAATACGGAATTATAGGCCCCCAAAAACAAATTTCTATTCTGGAAAATCTGGGCACATATAATATATCTGAAAAATCCTAAAACCATGTCGGAAACACACTGCACCAAAATCGATGCAGTAACTCACCAACTTGGCCGCGGTTCCGCGGCAAGAGCTTGCTCTTGCCGCGGAAGCGCGGCGCTTTGGTTGAGTCGCTGCATCGTTTTTGGTGTTTTTCTTCTAAAAACCCTGAGATGATTTTTGGGCTATAACAAAGTTTGTTTTGACCAGAAAAAGTTTTAACAGAAACTCAGATTTTTACAACTTGGTTTTTTCGATTTTTCCGTTTCGAACTTCGATACACTCTACTACCAAGCTAGTTTATGTTTAGTTAGGCTCTGATACCACTGTTAGGTCCACGTTACCTCTCCCGGTACTTTCGGGGTTGCGGAAACGGTAAATCAAAATTTTTCTAAACTTTGTAACATGGACCGTAAAAGCCGGATCTTTGCTAAACTAAACTAGCATACTTGCAAAGAAGAATTAACTACTCGGCAAAGTGGTTATACCTCAACTTGAACTCCTTCACTTCTTGTTGTTGTTCTTCTTTGATGTTCTTCTCTTCTTGTTCTCCTTCTCATCGCTTGCTCAATGGTTGATCCGGACTTCGGTCACCTCCGCGGCCTCCTTGAGTCGAAGACGATCCACCCGAGAGATGTACACCGAGCTCCACCTCAAGCCGAGGTAACTAGGGCAAGGAGATTGCTAATCTAGAAGCCCTAGGTAGTGTAGAGAGGATGTATGGATGTGTTTGTCAAGTAGAATCCTTTTTCTCTCAACACATGAGATCAAAGGAGAAAATCAAGAGGAGGAAGAAGAAGGAGGTTTTCTATCAACCATGGTGCTTCTCATATCAAGAGAGAGAATGAGAATAAGCAAATGAAAAGCTTAACCAAGAGAAAAGCTAACCATGGTTGCAATAATGCACAAAACATTATCATTACAAATCCAATCAAGATAAAGGTGATGGCTACAAATGACATGACCATTATCATAACTAAATAAAAAGAAAACCAAAGAATACTTTAGATCTTCTAAGAAGATCCAAGTCAACTTTGGTCAAATGGTCAACAAAGTCAAGATGGTCAAATGGTCAATGTAATTAGCCATAACAAAATTATCAATGAAAGGATTAGTAAATAATGTCCCCGGCTCATTATGGTTTTGACCAAACGAACTGTCGAAACCCTAATGAGTCCGCCTCAAAATGGTTTTGACCGAATCAACTGTCAAAACCCTAATGAGCCTGCCACATAGTGGTTTTGGCCGAACCAACTGCCAAAACCCTAATGAGGCACCTCCTCCTTCATCGCTCCAGAAAACTGTGCATACACACCTGCATCCGTATTCCGTAGAATGCGGATGCGCAGAAGACAAAACAAATCCATCCGTGCAATACTAGGATCTGGCTTAAACCAAAGCCCACCAGTACTGCCTGCCCGAACATCATACGCACACAAGTGTACGTAAGTGATCGCAGCCCTGCCGTAAAACCATACGGCCTCTACACGTTTCGCTCAGTGCAGGGAAACTCTCTGTGTGGGACTCTAAAGACTCGACACTACGCTGGCAGTGGGTTTAACCACAGACCGCAAGCGGCACTAGCTGTACGTAACGGTCCCCTGGTAGATGTCGATAAGAAGGCCGATGAGGTAAACCCATCCGAACTCCTACTGAGTCTGTATGTGACAATCTCCGTACAGTCCGGTCTGTTCGTCTGATACATCGCATGTCGGGCCTAGGGGGGCGGCAAGCGTCAGACCCCTAATAGCGGTACAAGTCGTGCCGGAGTGAAGCCCAGAACACCCTGAGATAGCACTGGAACCTACCAGTATATCTCGCTTGCCCTGGCCAGGGACTACTTGTGTAATGGCTCTCCTAGACACAGCGCGATGTCAACCCCCAATACCGGGAGAGACGAATCCTGTCTAACCGTCACTGCCTCCAAGTGCTTCGGGACTGCTCCCAACTACTACCTGTTTGCACGACTCAGAAGAGCCCTGGTAGGGTAGTAATCAAAGAACAGTGGGAACACACTCGAGGCGGAGTGACAGTGTCAAGTCAACGGACTAAGCTGTACTCATGTCACCTGGGAACTGATAACTGACGATAGGTATAATACCAACCATCAGTTCCCGACGAGTCCTGTCCAGTGTACTCGTAACCTAACGAGCACCCGCATACTATCTCAAGTACGACGTACTGACGGCTGTGGGATAGACCGTCTCCCGTGCTGGGATGAGAAGCGCATACGCTAGTCTACTCCGGAGTTTCGATGCCCTATCTCGATACTCCCACGACTAGGGACGTGTAAAAGGATGTGCTTGTAGATCACCCAGCCCCCACGAGTGTGATCGCCATCACAACGCCGGTAATCAAGCAAGGATCCAAAGGGCTCTACTAATGCGTATAGGTGATATAATAAGTAAACACACAAGTACACATTAAAGCAGAGACAAACCAAGTAGCATACTACTATATTGAGCAAGATTGTCTGTACAACTGTGAATATCCCAAGCTTCCATTAAGTAATATACATACTAGTATGATACAGTAATGGCCTCTAGGGCATATACACCAACAGTTAGAAGTGGCACGAGACTGCAACCATTAAGACACCTAACCTGAATTCAATTGCCTTTGTTCTGGGTATTATCACGGAGCCTTGTACTCTTGATTCCGTCCACCTTAGTCTCTGGTCTATTGAGACTCCTCTCGTATACACTGGCCTCTTCTGTACTAACCTACAAACAACAGCGTTAACACTAAATATAACATTATAACAATATAATACCAATTTAAAAGTTACACACTCTCTCTCTATCTATTCTACTTCTCCCTTATCTTTGGGGCTTACCGAGCGATTTGTTCGCTGACGACATTCTCTTTCTTCTTCTTTGGAATGTCGTCAGGTGATTCGGACCTTCTGGAGACAGAGCCAAGCAGCGAGGACTTTGATCAGATAGCCTTCGACCCAGAGCTGTAGCCACTTATACTTATTCCATTTTCATTTCTGTTATGCCACTGTTTAGGCATTGCTTTCCATTCCATGTATTTACTTTTCAGATGTATTGTAAAAAGAATGTTAATAAATAAAGTTGTTATTCAATTATATCTATTGTCGCGTCCTCTGCCCGTACACTAGGAAGCGGGGCGTGACACACAACCACTATGGTGCCCTCCGTGTGCGGCGTTTAGGACTGGGGTCAGTAGCATTGGATTGGTCTATCCAATAAAATCGATCTACGATGCCTCCGCCTTCTCCACCACGCACTCCTACACCCACATTAACCATTAAAATATATCATTTAAATTTGAACTTTTCAAAACAAAAATTTCATTCGAATTCGAATAAATATTAATGCTTACACAATACTCCAGGGTAGCGGTATCAGGGAATCGAAGCTCTCCCATGGCGGGATCTGTTGAGGTGCCGTAGACGGCAAGATACGTAGTCAACACGCTCGGTATACCACCATGTGCCAGGGTCTGAGCTCTCTGCAATTCACCAAAAATTTACATTTATTATAAAATAACTCTTAATATTGCATTATATCAAAATAGATCTATTGTAATTTACCGATGCCTCCATGGCACGGGTAATGTTCCTCGAGCCACCTGTATAAATGGGGCAACCCCTCTTCGCCGACTTTCTATTCTCTTTATTTTGATCGGCATGTTTATGCACAACACAATCAGATTTAGTTTTCTAATTAAGCAACACAAAAAAATAAATTATATACTAAACAATGAATTACATTTAAATTACAAACTTGTTTGCGCTAAGAGTCGTAATATTGGAACAAGAGAGGCCATATATCTACGTCTACTCTAGCAAAGGCCGGAGTATATAGGAGAGCCGCTCTCTCTGTCTCGGGGGTCAGCTCGTTCCTATTGTATCGAACCTTAGATTGCATGTTCTTCATGAGGCCCAGGTACAGAGCGTGAAGATCGAGCACTCTGTCAGGGTGATCAGGGTCGGGTACAGGCTAAAAATCATAATCCAATTGCAAATAAAAAATAATCTATTTCAATTACAAGTGTTAAATAATAATAAATTTATTGGATAAGTCAAATGAAAACATATATTAATACCCAAGCCTGACCCCAGAAGAGGGCAAATGAGCGTCGATGTTGATCGCCCCACTCAATGTGAAGTGGATACTTCTTTTGGATGCGGCTCTCATCCCCCATATACCGGCCGAACCGCTTGGCATAATCGCCAGTATAGCGATAATTGGGGGTAAAGAAGAGGGGGAATGGTGCATCCCACTAACTCTATCGGGCCTCAGCCTGTGAGACTGATTCAGTCCTCGAGTCCACCTATCGGGATGTTTCTATTCTAAGAGGTTCGACATGTTTCTATGTCCTTAACTTCAAACTTATATCTAAGGACACCGAATCCTTTATAATATGCAGCCTCCATACTAGGTAACTGAGCTAAACATCTTAAATCTCTCTCTAATGATCCAAACAAGTTCAGATTGTGGATCTGACAAAACAAATTTTACGAAAAATACATAAAGATATAAGTTTAGATTAAGACTTGTAGCAATAACATGTTATTCGAACAAGTTACATGATCTGCAACCCAATCGCAAAAATTATCCTGATGATATTTTTCCAATCGTTCATCATTCCAATCAGGATGCCCCTCACGTACCTCATCAATATGAATTCTGTTCTCAACAATAAATTATGACATTATTATTATATCATTTCATACACACACAAACATAAATATAATAATTAATCCAAAAAAACTTACTCTCTAATTTCTTCAAGACATATGCTATTGAGGAGGATAAACTAATATATCTTGTTAATAAACATAGTGTCTACTCTCTTATAATCAGCTTTACCATATGGCCCGTCCTGAATTCTCCAAGACCGGTTAAGTTTCGTCTCAATGTTCTAGTCCAGATAACGGGAACAAATTATAGTTACTTCATCTAGAACATAACCTTGCATGATAGTATGCTCTGGTCGATTTCTATTGCGTATATATTTTTTTAGAGTGTAGAGGTACCTAAAGAAAAATATGTTAAATAAATAAATACAGGCATATAGGACAATAATAATTTTACAAATTGCATGAAACAAAAATTCCACCTACCTTTCGACGGAATACATCCATCGATAGTGTACCAGTTCGGCAAAAGCCTCGGTTGCAAGATGAACCGTCAGGTGTATTATGTTATCGAAGAATAACGGAGGAAAAATATGCTCAAGCTTGCAAAGTATCAATGAAATAGAATTTTCTAGATTCTCTACCGTTACAACATCCAAGGTTTTAGCGCACAATTCTATCAAAAAGCAATAAAGGTGATTGATTTCTAGACCAACCGATTCGGGAAGGGAAGTCCTGAGAGCTAATGGGAGAAGGTTCTCCATAATAACATGGTAATCATGACTTTTCAGCCCATCGATCTTGCCTTTCACAATATTTATCTTCTTACTAAATGATTTGAGAAACCCGTGGGAACTTTCAAATTATGCAACACCTATAGAAACCTTTTCTTCTCCGGTTATGACATATGATACGCGGTATTGGGAAGTACAAACTTGCCTGGTTTATCCGCTATCGGTTTAGAATGCAATTCACTTCTAATTTTCCAGTCCTGAAGATCTATACGAGTACAGAGGTTGCTTTCGATTTTCCATCTTTATAAAGAAGCAAGTTGAGTACGTGCATGGATACTCCCTTCTCTATATTCATGACGTCCAGACAATGACGTACTAAATTTGTTGACCGGTACGGAAGCTCGTAAAAAATGCTTAATGTGTTCCAGTATAGTGGTTTGACCTGTTTTGCCGGATCTATCCCAAAAGTCACATTATTGTAACCATCCCATAAAGAAATCACGTCCTCTCCAGATAATGAGGATGGAGGCCCAAGAAGTTCCTGATGACCATTAAAGTGAGCAGCGTCTAATCTGTAGGGACGGTCTAGTGGCAGGAAACGTCGATGACCGCAATAATAAACCTCCCTGTATATATATAAAACCGTGCCAAATATTGATACAATATATATATATCAAATCTCGGTAGCCGCCTCTCAGATCGGCCCTCAAATCTGTCAAATCACACCACTCTGGTCGGTATCCTCCAGATGACCGCCATGCCAATCATAATCGGTAAGTAGTGCTCCCCTGCCAAGTTCAACGTCTCTCTATACGGCCTTCTTGTCCCGGGTACCTCACCGGGTCCACCATGTACCCGCAGACGGTGCCTCCTTTCTCCTCGAATCCGGTATGTGTACTCACGTAGCTCGAGAACCAAGAAAACTCATGGTGGATGCCACACACATCATATCACGAGAAAACCACAACTTGCATTTTAAAATGATAATAAGTTTATAAAATTCTTGCCGTTTTCCCCAAATCTAGAAATCTCATGAATACTGAAATATCCAAGACAATCATAATATATGAATATATGAATAATGATGGATGTTTATGATATCAATGTTATGCAATGTGATGTATGACTAGAAGACTATATATGAATATGACTAGAAAACTACATATCCATCCTGATGAAATGAAATATACGACTAGAAGACTATATATCATACATGATGCTAATGCACGGATACCGATTATTAAGAAAGTTCTAAAGTGTTCATGGCATAGCAATTACCAATGGCTTGTGTGTTCGCATAAAATAGTGCACGTGTGGAATTAATCATTGGTAATAGTGCAAGTGTCCTAGGTAATAATATCGATTTATATGAATATGCAAATGCTACATGAATATGACATACACATGTGCACACAAGAATTATAACTAAATCCTAACTATCGGGCACTTTACGCCATCCAAGTGATTTCCCCATAGATGTATACATCTACTCACCGGAACACCTCGGCTACTCGAATCCAACCACCGCCTTGCCTTTTCTTGCCGCGTCCAACGTCTTCGCAACCGATCCTAGAATCGCATAAATAATACATATAAGACTAAACATTCGAATAGACACGAAGTCAAGATAAAACGGAGGAATTAACACCACAAGTTAAATACGTGTGCACTTGGTGCACAAAACGTGTGTGACGACGTCAAAAACCAACCCTGATTGGCTGATTTCCATAGAAACGCCAAACCTAGACTCGAATCGTACGTATCACACATTGACACAACACCAACATCATAGGAAAATGGTTGCGGATTTTATCTAAAGCAAAACTAGAAAAAACAAACAATACCAAATACCCTAAAATACCAACAAAGAGCTACCCTCAAAAACAGAACACCTAATTCAACCTAGGGGCCGACGGCGCTGGGGTTTTGTGGGATCTCACAGGGCCAAGTTTAGTAAGGTGGGTCCGAGTTTCTACGGTGCACTCAGGGCTCTATATTTAGTCTACTATATGTGTTTTATTAATTTTCCGACGAACGTAATGTTATCAGATTTCAAATATCGCTTAACTTGACTAAATCCTGTTTTAAAACCTTAATTTAGAACTATATGGTATATAGTGTAACTTGGTGGATTAGTAAGGCTATTAAGTGTTAATCTACTCTTAACCACCCAAATTAAGCTATAAAAGCAATAACTTATTCTAACATTCTCTTTAAATCTCAAAACTTACACTAATGGCTACTTAAACACCTAATAGAGTTTAAATTAAGGCAAGGATTAGTAAAAGAAGACATGGTTTCATACCTCAAGAGATTAGAAGGAAGACCCTACTTGATAATGTTTGCCACCAAAGAAGAAACTTGCTTCTAGAAACTCTTTAAGAGGTTGAAAATAAGATTTTGGTGATGATTAATAGTGGATTTTGTTTGTGATTAGTGGTAATTGGTGTAGGGTTATGTGAGGTAGAGGAGGTTTTTCTTTAAGTGAAGGGAGAAGAAGAGGAGGAGGAGGAGAAGAAAAAAATCTAGAGTTTGAGAGAGGGGGAAGACCCTTTACCATGATCACACACACCATACCATGCAATTAATGCACCATATCCCATTTTCTTTTATTATTTTTTTTAATTTTCTTTTAATGAGAATTCTTGAACCATACTAGAAGAAAAAGAAACCATTGAAATAAAATGTGACATCTTACAAAAATGTGTTAAGTTTGACATGGTTGCAAGAAAACTTGTATTAGTCTATACTAACCTATGATTAATACTAGATTAGTGTATAAGTGCAAGATTAAAAATAATTTAGTAATTAATAAATAAGGAAAATATATGTAGACTAGAAATTAAATAAATACCTAATAAAACACAAATAAATAAGTAATTACATAAGTGAACTAGTATATATATATCTATGCGGAAAAATAATTATAACTAGGTTTTATAGAAAAACACATATCATATCACTTAATTAACGTATAATTAACCTAAACGATTTCTAAAGCGTTACAATCTTCCCTCCTTAAAGAAATTCGGTCCCCGAATTTAAAAATCTAACTATGTGTACCTTCGAAGAGATGGGGATATTTCTTCCTCATCTCGTCCTCGACTTCCCAGGTGACCTCTTCGCTGCTCGGGCCACGCCAAAGAACCTTTATGGACGGTAAGACCTTTGACCTCAGTTTCTTCACCTGCCAATCCAGAATGACTATCGGCTGCTCGGTGAAAGAAAGGTCGTGCTCCAGCTGGATTGACTGGTGTTGAATCGCATGAGAAGGGTTACGAAGGTACTTGCGGAGTATCGATAAATGAAACACGGGATGAACATCTGGAAAACTGTGTGGAAGAGCCAAATGATAAGAAACTGCACCGACTCGCTCGAGAATATCGATAGGACCCACATATCTGGGACTAAGCTTCCCTTTTTTCCCGAATCTCATCACGCCTTTCATTAGAGAAACTCGCTAGAAAACATGATCTCCTACGGCGAACTCGAGTCTGCAACGACGTCGATCAGCATAAGATTTCTGCCTGTTTTGGGCCGCTCTCATCCTGTCCTGAATCAACTAGATCTTTTCTGTAGTCTCCTGCACTAGCTGCAGTCCCAAAATACTGCTCTCACTAAGCTCTGTCCAACAAACGGGCGATCGACACTTCCTCCCATACAATGCCTCGAAGGGGGCCATCTGAATCGTCTCTTGGAAACTGTTATTATAGGAGAACTCTATCAAGGGCAAGTGACGATCCTAACTGCCACCGAAATCGAGAACGCAAGCTCGGAGCATGTCCTCAAGAGTATGGATGGTCCGCTCTGACTGACCGCCGGTCTACGGATGGAAAGCTATACTAAAACTCAATTGGGTGCCCAAATATTCCTGATGTTTCTGCCAAAGGCGGCTGGTGAACTGAGTGCCTCTGTCGGACACAATGCAAGTCGAAACGCCGTGAAGTCGCACAATCTCATCGATATAAATCTGAGCATACTGAGCAAATCCGAAAGTAGTCTTTACTGGCAAGAAGTGAGCCACTTTCGTCAGCCGGTCCATGATCACCTAAATAAAGTCATACCCTCAACTGGTCCTAGGTAGATCCATGATGAAATCCATAGAGATCTGCTCTCATTTCCACTCCGGAATGGATAAAGGCTGTAACACTCCTGCCGGCCTCTGGTTCTCGGTCTTGACTTTCTGGCAAGTCAGGCATCTCGAAACGAAATCTGCGACATCTCTCTTCATCCCTTCCCACCAGTAGACATCTCTCAAGTCATGATATATCTTGCTGGAATCCGGATGAACGCTATATGCTGACTGATGCGCCTCCTCTAAGATCTCGCGTCTCAGCCCCTTGGAATCTGGCACACACAGTCGAGTCCTAAATCGTAGTACTCCCTGGTCATCGATCATGAACTCTGAATCTCTACCTTGTCGAACCTGCTCCATGATCTCTGACAAATGAGCATCGTCGGACTGTGCCTCTTGGATACGATCAGGTAACTGTGGACGGGCGCAGACATGAGCAAGCTGTCCTCCGGTTGAAGTAAACTCAAATTGTACTCAGCTATCACATAGAATCTACTAATCTACGAAAGACTGTCTCTGGACTGCACTCACATAGGACAAGCTACCTCCGAGCATCCGACTCAAAGCATTTGCCACAACATTCGTCTTGCCCGGATGATAAAGAATCTCGCAGTCATGGTCCTTCATGAGCTTCATCCAACAGCGCTGCCTCAAATTCAGATCTCGCTGCTGAAAGATATACTTTAAGCTCTTGTGGTCCGTAAATATCTGGCATGACTCGCCGTATAAGTAATGCCTCCAAATCTTAAGTGCAAAGACCACCGCAGCCATCTCTAAGTCGTGAGTGGGATAATTCTATTCGTGCTTCTTCAATTGCCGAGAAGCATAAGCGACGACCCTGCTATGTTGCATCAATACGCAGCCTAAACCCACTCGAGAAGCATCGCAAGAGATAACAAAGCCGCCTGACCCTGAAGGTAAGGATAAAGCTAGTGCAGTCGTCAAATGAGTCTTCAACTACTGAAAACTCTGCTCACAAGTCTCGGTCCAAAGAAAAGGAACTCCCTTCCGGATCAACCTGGTCAGCGGTGCAGCGATACGAGAAAAATCCTGCACAAAACGTCGGTAGTAGCCGACCAAACCCAAGAAGCTGCGAATCTCCATAACTGATACAGGTCTGGGCCAGTGTTGTACGGCCTCGATCTTCTTCGGGTCCACACGTATGCCATCTCTCGTAACCACGTGACCCAAGAATTCAACACTATAAAACCAAAAGGCACACTTGGAGAATTTAGCGTACAGCTGGTGCTCCCTTAAAGTCTGCATCGTGATTCTCAAATGCTGCTCATGCTCCTCTCGACTCCGAAAGTATACTAGAATGTCATCAATGAACACAATAATGTACTGGTCGAGAAAAGGCCTGGATATACGGTTCATCAAGTCCATAAACGCTGCTGGGGCATTGGTGAGCCCGAACGACATCACCAAGAACTCATAATGCCCATAGCTCGTACGAAAAGCAGTCTTCAAAATGTCATCATTCCGAACCCGCAACTGATGATAACCCGACCGTAAGTCAATCTTCGAGAAGTGTCCCGTACCCTGGAGCTGATCAAAAAAATAGTCAATGCAAAGTAAGGGGTATCTATTCCGCACAGTAACCCGATTCAACTGACGATAATCGATGCACGAATGCATGATGCCATTCTTCTTCTTGACAAACAGGACAGGAGCTCCCCAAGGCGACACACTCGGTCGAATAAGCCCTTTATCCAGCAAATCTTGTAACTGATCCTTAAGCTCTTTAAGCTCCGCCGGGGCCATCCGATAAGGCGGTATAGAGATAGCCCTCGTGCCGGGGATCAAGTTAATGCACAACTCGATATTGCGCTCTGGTGGCAATCCAGGTAACTTATCAGGAAAGACATCAGGAAAATCTCTCATAATCGGAACCTGGTCCAACGGAACCTCTACGGCTCCAGCGTCATAAACATACGCCAAGAATCCATGACATCCTTTCCTCAAGAGCTGACTAGCGCGAAGGATGGAAATCAAGCTGGGAAGGGTGGCACTACGGTCTCCCTGAATAACAAGAACTGGCTTACCCAAAAAACGAAATCTGACTGCCTTCTCACGGTAGTCCACGGACGCATAACAAGTGGCTAACCAGTCTATGCCCAGAAGCATGTCAAGATCTAACATGTCGAGGAGGATCAAATCAACAGAAGAATCCCTCTCCCCGATACGAACAGAACACGATCGAAACACATGTCTGGCTACGAAAGACTCTCCTATGGAGTAATAACAACAAGCGGCTGATCTAACAAAGACGACTCTCGGCCCAACCTCAGTACGAAGTGTGTGGATACATACGAGTGCATAGAACCTGGATCGAACAATACTCGCACATCGAACGAACACACTGTAAGAGTACCTGTCATAACGGCATTCGATGCCTGTGCATCTTGAGGAGTCAACGCAAAAACTCGTGCCTGTCCTCTTCCGGTATCTGGCTGTCCTCTGCCTCTGCCACCTCATCCTCTCTGAACCGGACCGCCATGACCACGGCCTTTCGGAGCATCGGTCAGGCATGGAGAAACAGCAGGTGTAGAAGGTAAAGCACTTGGAGGAGGAGGTGAAGGTGGTAAAGTCACATGTGGAACTGTCGTATCGCCCTGGCGCTCACGGTACACTTTCTGACACAGTGATGCGAACTCCCACATCGGAAACATCCTGGTGACGGCTACTGACCCGGCAAGTATGAGCTGAATGACTGCCCCTGGATCATGCCTCGACCACCTCCACGGCCTCTGCCAGTCATATCTATGCCAAACTGCATGGGAGCTGATATGCCTGTACGAATCCGCTTCGGCACTATGGCCTCAGAAATATGCTCCTCCACTAATATAGAAGCATCTATCGCTGTGGCGTAGGTGTCAAAGTACTGGGCGCTGATAGAAAGAAACAGTTGCATGTCAAGGCCTCGTATGAATCTCTTTATGTGTTTCTCTTCAGTGTCCACTAGGTAAGGAGCATATCTGGATAGCTAAGTGAACTGAACGTCGTACTCGGACACGGTCATACCAGGATTTTGGCGTAAAGACTCGAAACTATAAGCTCGAGCATCCCTGATGCCCTGCGGAAGGAAACGAGTAAGAAACACCGCTGTGAACCCATCCCAAGTCATAAGAGGTAGACTTGCAGCTCGGCTGACCTCGACTAAAGATCCAACCACTAGCGCAAATCCTGAATGCTCGCCTCCATCCTAGCTATTCGGCCTTGAGAAGAGGGGATCAATCTGTCCTTGAGGGGTAGGCATACCGCCCTGGTCGGTCCTCGTCTCAGACGAGCCCACTCTAACCTCGTATCTGGCGGCACCCTCTGGGCCCTCGTAGTCTTCGGCGGCATAGTGGATGGAATAAGAAACAAGATTTGATAAGAATATTGCAATCGAAACGAAAGGATATATGGAATCAAGGAAGGAATCACAACCAAATATATATCCTAAGGTTACTTAGGTGGAGTACCATATCATAAGTATGCCGCGGAACTTACACACACTACGTCACTATGCTTAAGTCATCTACTCCATCATACCAAGGGTCATCCTACACTCAGAAAGGTAAAACCTATCGCTCTGATACCAACTTTGTCACAACCCGAATATGTGAAACATGACTGGCACTTAAATCACGCAACGTCTAGAGACGTAACGTAATCTAAGTAAACCAAAGCCCAGAAATCTAAACCGTTTAAATGAATTATAGTGAAGCAATACTTGTTTAAAAGAGCGATTTTAACAATATAGAGTTACATCAAAACATTTTTAATCATCAAGTTTTTTTGAAAATTTCGGTAGAGTTTCCTTTGTAAAAACCGGCCCAAAAAGGTACAAAACATAAATATATATAAGCAATGAATAAAGGCATCCCCAAGCGGGAGCTAGCTCTTCGCCGAATGAAGGAACACAACCACATGCAAGATATATCATAATAACATGAGAAAACCATATAAAAGCAAGAAACAGAAAGAATAAAGTCGGTTCACACGAGCTCGACATCAGATAATCAAAATAATAAAAGTTTCACAATCTCACCGTCTAGGTCCAATATAGAAAATTGTAGATTGAGTAAACTAGATACAAAATAAATATACACGGTGGGAACAAAAGAATATCCTCATAAACCTACCTACAAGTAAAACCCTCAAGAGCTGGAACAAACGAAAGTAGAAGAAGTAGCAGAGCGCTCGCCGCGACTATGCTGACGGGTCGGTCCTGCAAGACACTGTGGCACAACGAGGGTAAGTTGCTAACTCGTGAGTAATAAGTAACATCTAATAAGGCTATCACAAGTATGCACGCAAATGCGTCATAACCTATGTATATAATGATAATGCGATGTACTGGTATGAATGCGACATGAATGAATGATCAAACATGAAATCTGGATATATCTGTATGATAAAATTTGTGTTCTTATCTTAGTAAAATTTTAGTATTATAAAACCAGAGTACCATCAATTGAAATCGACAGAAATCTGTGTCAAATATCGACACAATATATATATCAAATCTCGGTAGCCGTCTCTCAGATCGGCCCTCAAATCTGTCAAATCACACGACTCCGATCGATATCTTCCGGATGACCATCAGGCCAATAATAACTTGTAGGTTGTGCTCCCCTGCTAGGCTCAATGTCTCTCTATACGGCCTTCATGCCCCGGGGTACCTCACCGGGTCCACCATGTACCCACAGACGGTGCCTCCTCTCTCCTCGAATCGGGTATGTATACACGCGTGGCTCAAGAACCGAGAAAACTCATGGTGGACGCCACACATCATATCACGACAAAACCGCAACTTGCATTTTAAAATGATAATAAGTTTATAAAATTCTTGCAGTTTTCCCCAAATCCAGAAATCTCATGAATACTGAAATCTCCAAGAGAATCATAATATATGCATATGTGAATAATGATGGATGTTTATGATATCAATGTTATGTAATGCGATGTATGACTGGAAGACTATATATGAATAATGATGTAATAAAGTATATGACTAGAAAACTATATATCCATCCTGATGAAATGAAATATACGACTAGAAGACTACATATCATACATGATGAAAATGCACGGATACCGATTATTAAGCAAGTTCTAAAGTGTTCATGACATAGCAATTACCAATGGCGTGTGTGTTCGCATAATATAGTGCACGTGCAGCATAAACCATTGGTAATAATGCAAGTGTCCTAGGTAATAATATCGATGTATATGAAGATGCAAATGCTACATGAATATGACATACGCATGTGAACACAAGAATTATAACTAAATCCTAACTATCGGGTGCTTTACGCCATCCAAGTGATTTCCCCATAGATGTATACATCTACTCACCGAAACACCTCGGCTATTCGAATACAACCACCGTCTTGCATTTTCTTGCTGCGTCCGACGTCTCCGCAACCGATCCTAGAATCTCACAAATAATACATATAAGACTAAACGTTCGAATAGACACGAAGTCAAGATAAAACGAAGGAATTAACGCCATAAGTTAAACATGTGTGCACTTGGTGCATAAAACGTGTGTGACGACGTCAAAAACCAACCCCGATTAGCTGATTTCCACAGAAACGCCAAACCTAGACTCGAATCGACGTATCGCACATTGACACAACACCAATATCATAGGAAAATGGTTTCAGATTTTATCTGAAGCAAAACTGGGAAAAACTGTAATATTTCAGAAATA
Source organism: Agapanthus africanus (assembly GCA_030015575.1). Classification (NCBI taxonomy): domain Eukaryota; kingdom Viridiplantae; phylum Streptophyta; class Magnoliopsida; order Asparagales; family Amaryllidaceae; genus Agapanthus; species Agapanthus africanus. Next base: position 552,199,229 of record JASDDO010000024.1, on the reverse strand, counting down.
TAAAATATTATTTTTTGGAATTTAAATATTAACATAAAATATTTCACGAAAACTATTCGATTTGTGAATAGAGGTTTTCGTAAAATGGTATAATTATATACCAATATTTGGGAAATAATTGGAGATTTAAAATGATTTATTTATTAAAAAGATATTTATCGGATTTGGGCATTTTTATAATTAATTATATGCAGGTTTAAATTAAAATTGATTAGTGCACTACTAACCACGATTAGGCCAAATCCGTATTTTTACATTTTCCATGGCGAGTGCACCATGTCATGTTGCATTTTGTTGCATGATGTTTCTTTTGTGTTTGTGGTATTGGTTTTATTAGGTTTAGATGTGAGAGGAAAAAGAAAAGAAACAAAAGAGAACACTTATTGAAGAGAGAGAGAATGAGTGTATGGCTCAACTCTTGACCAATTCTTCATCTCATTTCTTTACTTCATTTCTTCAAATCTCTTTCATCTTCCTCACCTCCTTCCTCTACCTTCTCTACCTCCTTGAATTACATCCAATTCATCATCAAAACCCCATCCCACCTTCACAAAAAATGATCACCACCTCATTCTACACCCCATAGCAAGTTCAAATTTGGATTTTGAAGACTTTGGGCATCTAAGGTTTTTCTTGAGTTGCATCCATGAGGTATAGCCTTCATTTCTCATCTTCTCTATTTGTTTCTTTACCTCCTAGTTAGGTTAGGGTTTGATTTAGCTTGTTTAGTGACCTTAGAATTTTCTAGGTTGAGGCTTAATAGGTAATTTGATTTGTAATGATACAAGTGAGGTTTAGTGAGTGTTTACAAGACTTAGGTGATGATTTTCTGGACCAATTAGAAGACTTAAACCTAAAACACGAAGTTAGAATTTCCCAACTTTGGAATTTCGACAGAATTGTGATGGCATTTTGGAATCTGGGATGACCCGAGACCACCATAAAATAAGTTCTCATGACCATGAGACGAGCGGCAACCTAGAAACACCCCTAAAACCCTAGCCCCTAATGATTTATTCTAGTCGCAGATTTAATTGGTTTGGCCGCAAATTGCGGCCAAGTAGTGGTGGATTTGGATGATTTTTGGTTTATGGTTTCCTGATGTGATATCTAGAGCAACCCTATATGCAAAATTCCCTAGTTTGGCTTAGGGAGAAATCTGGGAGTGATTTCCTTCGTTGCTGATTTCGTGTTTTCCGATTTATGAACTTGGATTTTGGTATTTGAGCTTGGATCTCGTCGTTGGAAGTTTGTACAACAACGAACGAGGATTATCTAGTTGTTTTGCATGCGTAGGGTATAGGTTTTAACCTATGAGCACTTCGTGTGCCGTATCGGTTTTCAGACTTGGTTTTAATAACGTTGTGATATGTGTTGATTTGTGTGTACCTTTGCATGGACTTCCGAGACGACGAAGCACATTGACTTCGGCTAAGCGATAAGTTTAGCATGTGAGTAGATTTATGTCTATGGGGGAAGTCGGGTGTATAGCGTATAGCCCCCCCGCAACCACCGATATGGATAAGTGATATATAAACTACGGTTTGGAGAAAACCTATGTAAAAACTCATAGATATGATAGATAAGGATGATTCGAATTAATATATGAGGATGTGAAGAATGATATATATAGAATTGAAACAGGACAAGTATGAGTTGATAGTGGTAAGGTATGTAAGGTTACTAGGCACTAGAACAAGGTTCTACAAGGCATCAACCATGCCAAAATTAAATTTTGCAAGTGCCGAACAACCTAAAGCAAGGATTTTTGCTAGAGAATTAAGGTAAACAATGAACAAGTAAACAACTTTACTTCTAAGAAATAGGGATTACAACCTTTGTAGTCCGTTCCTTCGCTTCATAAGCTCCGTGTTGAGGTCCCTTCGCTGCGATCATCAAGAACTCCGACTCTCGTGAGGCTCCAAGAGGTGAATGATGCATCTTGCTTGAAGTCTTCTTGATCTAAGATGATCTACCTTGAAGAATCTCTAACCCAAGCTTACACTTCACTAATGAAGTAATTAGAGAAGTAAACACCCTAATCTAAGTGGCTAGAATAGATGAGGATGATGAAGTAGAAATGTTGCTCTCTTTTGTTTTCAATTTCTCACCATTTATCATCACAAACACAAAAGCTAGTGAAGATTTTTCAAGAGCTAGAAGAAAAAGAAGATGAAGCTAATCCTTTTGTCATGAATCATGAATTATTGTTGTGGTTACAATTGAAGCCATGGGTTAAGAATGAAGGTTTAACCCTTGTAGAGAATAAACCATAGGTTAAGGGTTTGGGTTGGGTTAAAGAATATCTACACAAAATATCAAAGCTAAATGGCAAAGTCAAAAGCTTCATGAAGCATCCAAAAGCTAACCCAAAAGCTAACCCTAATCCAAACCCTAACTTGTTTTATTCTCATAATACATGTTGCATTTGTAACCCTAACATGTTACAATATTATATATCACATATATAATATATAATGTAACAAAAGAAAATAATACAATTAACATATATCGCATATACATCAATGTATTATCCGGTGAGAAAATGAATCAATAAAGCGAGCTTATATTAGTTAACGTAATGTAATATATCACATATAATTATACATTAAATTATCAAATCAACACTTGATCCGATAATCCGGCTATATTACATATAACCGACTAATATAACATGTACCATTTCATCGAATCAACACTTGATCCGATGACCCGGCTATATCATATATACCCGGCCGATATCACATATCACGAGAAAAGAATACGGTATCTCATATCGTATTATTCTCGGTCCCGCACATATCACATATGTGCTCCTACTCTGTTTTGCCTGAGCCAGGAAACCTCTGTGTAGGATTCTAAAGAATCGTCAATACGCCGGCAGTAGGTGATGATCATATCAAACACCCACAAGCTGCAAGCGGTCAGCTAAACGTAACAGCCACCCAGGTATTGAGCAATCAGAAGATCAACAAGCAAGCCTGTACATTCTCCTGTGAGTCAAATCAGTAACACTACCGTACAGTCCGGCCTCTTCGTCTGATATGTCGCATATCCAGTCTAGGGGTGGTAATCGTCAGACCCCAGTAACCGATAAGTCTGTTAGTGTATATGCCCTAGGGGCCATTATTGTATCATACTAGTTTGTATATTACTTAATAGAAGCTTGGGATATTCACAGTTATATTAACAGACTCGCTCAACATAGTAGTATGCTACTTGGTTTATATCTATCTTAATATGTGTATATGTTAGCATATCGCGAATACATATTGATAGAGCCCTTAGGATCATACTTGACTACCAGTGTTGTGATGGCAGTCACACTAGTGGGGGCTGGGTAGTCTACAAGAACATCCTTTTTCAGGTCCCTAGTCGTAGGATTATTGAGACAGGGCATCGATACTCCAGAGTAGACTAGTGTGTACGCTTCACATCCCAGTTGGAGAGATGGTCTATCCCACAGCCATCAGTACGTTGTACTGGAGATAGTATACAGGTGCTCGTTGGGTTACGGGTACACCGGACAGGACTCGCAGGGAACTGTTGGTTGGTATTATACCCGTCGTCAGTTAACAGTTCCCAGGTGACATGAGTACAGCATAGTCCGCAGACTTGACACTGCTGCTTCGTCTCGAGTGTGTTCCCACTGTTCTTAGATTGCTACCCTACCACGGCTCAAAGGAGTCGTGCAAACAGGTAGCAGTTGGGTGCAGTCCCGAAGCACTTGGAAGCAGTGGCGGTAAGATAGGATTCGTCTCTCCCGGTATTGGGAGTTGATATCGCGCTGTGTTTGGAGAGCCATTACGCAAAGTCCCTGGCCAGGGCAAACGAGATATACTGGTAGGATTTCCAGTAGCTTCTCAAGGTGTAATGGGCTTCATTCCGACACGACTTATACCGCTTTTAGGGGACTGACGCTTGCCGCCCCCTAGGCCCGATATGTGATAGTCCTAGACGAACAGACCGGACTGTACGGAGATTGTCACATCAGGCTCAGTAGGAGTTCGGATGGGTTTCCTCATTGGCCTTCTTATCGACTTCTACCTGGGGACCGTTGCGTACAGCTAGTACCGCTTGCGGCCTGTGGCTAAACCCACTGCCAGCGTAGTGTCGAGTCTTTAGAGTCCCACACAGAGAGTTTCCCTGCTTCAGGAGAAACGATATAGAGGTCGTATAGTTTTACGACAGGGTTCGGATACATACGTGTATTTATGCACGTACGATGTTCGGACAGTTTATACTAGCAGGCTTTTGTTGGGGTAAAAATTTACACCCCGGTTGACCAAGTCAAAATCAAAGTCAACCCCAAGCCAAGTAGGCCCAAGCCCAGATCCAGTGGGCCCATGCCCGGGTCGAGCCCGAACATGAAGCGGCCGGCCTTCCCCCATGCCAAGATAAAAATTTTGTAATAAATAATTTTGTTGTATTTCTTTCTTTTTTTATGGATAAATGTAAGAAAAATAGGCATAAAGCCAAATTTTTGTAAAGCCCATGGCTTATGTGCAAAAAGAAATGGCACATGAGCCATGGGATAGGCAAAATGCTATTTTGTGAAGCCCAGGGGGCTATGTGTAAAGTGTATGGCCTATAAAGGCAAAAATAATGAAAAAACCCCAACAACTTTTCTCTCTCTCCAAAAATTTTAGATCTGAGATCTTTTCTCCTTCTTCGAGGTTCCAAAACAATCTTCTTTCTTTTGATTTAAATCAAGAGTTTTACTCTTCATTTTATAAAACTAAATAGTTTTTCACCACAAAACCCACAAAGGGGAGCTTGGATCTGTTATTAGATCTCAAAAAGGAGAGATTTTCAGATCTCACATCTCTTAATCTTCAAGATCCAGCCAACAGAGGAGGAAGAAGAAGAACCCCCTTCATTAACCAAAATATTTTAGGAGTTTAACTCCACTCTAAACCCTATTTCTGGGACTAAAAGCCCCTTTTTGGTCGCTAGCGCCCAGCGCTCGAGCGCAAAGCGCCCACGTGCCGACACGTGGCGTGCTTGCGCTCAGGCGCCCAGCGCTCGAGCGTAAAGCGCCCACGTGCCGACACGTGGCGCGCTTGCGCTCAGGCGCCCAGCGCTCGAGCGCAAAGCGCCCACGTGCCGACACGTGGCGCGCTTGCGCCCAGGCGCCCAGCGCTCGAGCGCAAAGCGCCCACGTGCCGACACGTGGAGCGCTTGCGCCCAAGCGCACAGCGCTCGAGCGCAAAGCGCCCACGTGCCGACACGTGGAGCGCTTGCGCCCAAGCGCACATTGCTCGAGCGCAAAGCGCCCACGTGTTGACACGTGGCGCACTTGCGCCTAGGCGCACAGCATCTGAGCGCACAGCGCTCAAGGTGCCGGACCCACGCATCCTTTGGATGTCTTTTCCCCCTTTTATATATATATATATACATGTATATATATATATACATGTATATATATATATACATATGTATACATATGTACATACACACATACTCCACGACACTGTCCCTGTTAGAAAAAAATTTCTAACGGGGCGCTGCCCCGCACCCCGCAAGGGGGCTTCTAGCCCCCTTGACCCCCAGCCCGCTAACCGGGTAGCGGGACCCCCGTAAAAACTCTGTGTGGCTCCCGATATATTTAAACCCCCCTCCAAAACAAAACACACGTACACTGCACATTGAGTTCGCAGGACCAGTTTAACCCGTTAATCGAAGGTTCCCTCGCCCCAAAGGCGAGGGGTAATTAACGGCAACTTAGTCCGCGGCTGCCGGAGATTCGGATCCCCACAATCATTAAACACCGGCCTACCCTAGGTAGGGGGAATCTGTAGTACGCCTGACAAGCGCGCGCGTATTCCCATCTCAATGGGGTGATGAAAAACACCCTACAGATTTTGGCACGCCCGGTGGGACCATCCTCTCCTCCCATATTTCGGGTTAAACGTTCATGCGATCTCAATCAATTTACATGTCTATATTTATACTAAAATAATGCTCTTTCATGCAGGTTTTCAAGCAATCGCCTTTCAACAATGTCTCCCAAGATGAATTCGGCTTCCAACGCGACCCCGATCCCGTACGTGGTTAAGGTCAATGCTCGTGTGGTTCTCCCCGCAAGCCTCAGTCGACAGTGGGAGGAACCGCCCCGCCAGTTTGGCTCCGTCATCATCTACCCTGCCGGAAGCACTCATCTGGCAGAAATCCCAGCAATGCAGGCGGCCAAGCTAGTCTCAAGGGGAAAGAGGCCGAATGTTGTGATCGCCAAGGCACCACAAACGAAACTTAAAATGGTGTCTGAACGGCTGTCTGGCGCTCCAGCTGGGGGCAAGACTTCCGGTACGAAGGGCAACATCAAATGTTGCGGACGAGCTCAGGCGATGACTCCAACAAGTGCACAATCGATCGTATCTCCAAAATCCTCCATCGCCCGGTCTACGGCATCTTCCCAAAGAGCCGAAGTCTGCCAGGTGCTTAGAACAGAAAAGTTATGGCAGAAGCGGCTCAGGTATCGAGCCAACAAGAGGGCCAGGACTTCGGCCAAATGGAATTTTGTGAAGTTCCAAGTGCAGGGTCGCCCCGCGACGACGGCTGAGTCGGACGTGAGAATCAGCAATTCCTTCGAGCCTCTGAAGTGGGTTCAGAAAAATGCCATGACCGCCAGAATCAAGAAGACAGTGGTCCGAACAATGCTACAAAGAGACGTGTCCCGGCCCCAACAGAAAAAGTATGACATTGTCTCTTCAAGAGTCTATCGGGCGCTCTGTGCCGCACAAAAGCAGCGGGGAAAATCCAGAAAAGAAGCGCCAGCACCATTCAAGAATCCGGCCAGGCCATCCGCCTTCAATCGACTGCCCGCTATCGAAACAGGAGGGTCAAGACAGCGATCCGTGAAATCAGCCGCCGATAATAAAAAGACGGCTGGATATGTCGTCCATACGGTCTATATGGCGGGCGGGCGTCCCAGCGACAACCTTCGCAGCAAAAGCAAGGATGGGGCCACCACATCCCAAGTCCAATCTGGCTTGAATGTGGTTGTCGCTTCCCAAGAACAGCCGCCTCCGCTGGATGATGAAAACCCTCTTGATGAGGACGATAGGCAAAAGGACCCTTTGGTCCAGGCAGAGTCAAGCTCAGAGAGCGAGGAAGAGCCGACCTTCCGCCCCAGGACCGCGGAGCAAGAGCTGCTCCAAGAGCTTCGAAAACAGCTCAGGAGCAAGGATAAAGAGATGGCCAAGCTCTATTCGAAGATTGACGACTTAACGAAAGTTGTGATGCAGCTTACAGCTCAAATTGTTCGAGCGCCTCCCAATTAAGCACAAGTCGCTACTAATCAGCCGGGTGATGACAATCCGAAGCAGCCAATGCCTGTTCCTTTGGGTCCAAGACTTGTCGAGCCGCATGAAAGCCGGCCACATTCCACTTCTGGGGATGCCTTGGCCCCAGATAGCACCATCCCGCTAACACAGGATCGGATAATGGATTTGGTCACCAGCAAGGTTAAAACATTGGTGGCCGAAGCTAAAGCTCAGAAAGAAATTAACAGTAGTAGGCGGCCATATCCCGCACAGTACGATCTGATCGAGTTCCCGAGCGGCTACGTCATTCCTAAGTTCGGAAGATTTGACGGAACGGGGAATGCAAATCAGCACGTCGCCCACTTCAAAGCATCGTGCGGAAATACAGGGGGCAATGACGCGCTCCTTCTTCGTCAGTTTGTCAACAGCCTGACCGGTGTCGCCTTCGACTGGTACGCGAGTATACCAGACGGGTCCATCATTACCTTTGCCCAAATGGAGTCTCTGTTTCGGCAAAGGTTCATGAGTGTCAGTGATAAAATCTCCATTGCCGACCTTGTGAGGACCAAGCCGGGGAAGAATGAAAGCAACACCGACTTTATCGCCCGATGGCGTAATCTCACAGTCAAGTGCGAACCACCGCTGGAGCAGGACCAGTCCGTCAGCCTTCTCATTGGGAACCTCAGCAATTGGATGGTCCCATTCTTGTGTACAGCGGGCCTCAAGACGTTTCAGGAGCTAACCAAGAAAGTCCAAATGCTGTAACGCTCGAAGCAAGAGTCCCCGCCGGACACTCAGAGAGACAAAACTTGGAAAAGCAAGAGGGACGACAGCCGTAGAAGCGGGAGTTCCAGCAGTACCAATGTCTTCAATGCGTCCGACAATGAAGAAAAGCGAAGGGCGGGCGAATCCAAAAACAACCGGTCTCGAAAGCCATTGCTGGGAGGAGATAGGCCTTCCCTTGAGGAGAAGAAGAACAAGGTTTACTCTTTCAGAAAGGACAAGGTCCGCAAGATATTTAAAGATGCCTTGAACAACGGTCTACAATTACCAGAGTCGAAAAGACCCCAAGAAGCAAAAATGACCGACAATCCTCTGTATTGCCCGTACCACCGAGTAGTGAGCCATGCGATCGAGGATTGCTATATCTTCAAAGATTGGGTCGAGAAGCAGTACAAGGTTGGAGGGATAGAGCTGTCCAAAAGTGTGTTGGTGAACAATCAAGTTGCAACCACCAACTTTATACAGACAGAAGTTGAAGCCTTCTGGGAGCAGACAGCCGAACCCGCTGCCCTGAGAAATGAAACGGACTCATCGCGGCCTCCGTGGAGTATGCACATATCTAATAAGACGAAGAAGATGATAAAGCTACTTCGGAAAGAGCCCAGGACAGAATAGGAAGGGCAGAAGAAGCCTACCAGTCCAGCTGCCAATGCGGCTCCATCAGGCTTAAAATCCAAGAAGCTCAAGAAGAAGAAAAGTGTAGCTCGGTGCGAAAAAGAGTCTGCAGGGAGATCGACCATTCAAAAATATATCGATTCCCTCGAAGAATATGAACAAAAGGAAAGAACATCGATTCAATTGAAGGAGTTCTTCCCTGTACAAGCGGCTGAAATTCTGGAGGAGTTAGAAGAAGGCTCCAATGAAGAGATCCCAGCAGTGACCTACTACGCCATCCATCTTGGCAGCGACTCGGAAGAGGAGCTCTGTTTTCTCGAAGAGGACGAGGAGCTCGCCACAACGGCCAATCAAATCCAGCTCAGAAGCGGCAGGGCTCTACCGCCAAATCAGGGCAACGCCCCAAAAGGGAAGGAAAAACAAGTCGCTAATGAAGAAGATGGCAGAGAACCGGCTGATGAAAACATAAGTTCTTCCTCGGTGGACTATAATGTCTTGGCACATCTCCGAAAGCTTCCGTCTCTCCTGAGCATCTACGACGCCTTAGTCCTATCTAAGGAGCTTAGAGATGTTCTCATTCACGCTCTACAAAACCCCGAACGGTATCAGGCTCACTTTGCGGAAATTAATATGAAAGAAGCCCAACACGCTTTGCATGCTGCCACAGTCACATTTAAGGATGAAAACTTGCTACTGGGAATGGCTGAGCATAATCGGCCGCTTTACGTGACCGGGTACAGCGATGGAGATCGGATTAATCGCATATTGATTGATCCGGGGTCTTCAGTGAACATCATGAACTTGCGGACGCTGAAGAGTTTGTCAATGGACGTCCGACACCTGTCAAGGGAAAGGATTGTCATTCAAGGCTTTAACCAAAATTTCCAGCAAGTTCTGGGGTCCATAGCTCTGCCAATCAAATTCGGGGATCTGCAAACTGAAGCTAAGATATACGTGATCGACGCCGACACGTCTTATAAGATTCTCTTGGGACGGCCGTGGCTCCACGATTACGGCATCATTCCGTCAACTCTCCATCAATGCATGAAGTATACTAAAAATGGCGAAGAAAAATGCATTGACGGAGACATCCAACCGTTCGGTGTGCATGAAGTCCGATATGAAGATTCTCGGTACTTTATGAACCACCAAAATGCTAAGCCACAACTGACTGAGGATAGACCAGCCCCAAGACTCAAAAGCAAATCTGCGCCGGCTGTCACTTTCAAAAGCAAAAATGCCCAAGTGCGCCCGCATTTCGGTAGCGACATTGATGAGTCGGACGCTGGAAGTCCGTCCTTCCGTAAAACTCGCCCTCATTTCGTTAGCGATACGGATGAATCTGTCACTGAAGCCCCATCTAGCAGTAAAGTCTGCCCTCATCTTGGCAGCGACACTGAAGAGACAGAGGAAGAGGACCTGTCGTGCAACAGCGGTGCAGATTGGACCCCCATGCAAAAAGCGAAACTACGAAAGACCCTCGAAATTGCAGAAGGGTCCCTAGCCGTCACAAGGATGCCGGAGCAGATGTGCAAAGAGCTCGATGCGTTGTCAGTCTCCACCGTGGACCAGCTGAAAACTTTCTACGTCCCTGGGAGGAAAAATGGACAGAAGGGCATCCTGTTTTACGGGTCAACCCCCGTTGTGCACCCTGACGATCTTTCTATCGCGTGCCTTCCCTATGAGAGAAGCATAAGAGCCATCCTCAATCCCAGATACTATGCGCCCGAGATGCGGGAATACTTTAAAAAGTGCGGGTGCCGGTTATATCAAACGAAGTCCGAAGCAAAGTTTTACGAAGGGCTATGGCATCCACCCCAGGTCCGAGCACTCATCGATGGACGAATTCCAGATAAACGGGGCATAAGCTACGTTCAACCTGATTCCAAAGCGTGCTACATGATCCATGTTGGTGAGGCCAGCGAAAGATCAATTGATGATGGCGAAATAGCCAAGCCAGAAGAAGCTCCTCATGAGCTCGAAGATGGAGGACAAGCAACCTTTGATGAGCTAACCGAGATTGACTTAGGAACTCCCGATAATCCAAAGCCGACCTACATCAGCTCACTCTTGTCGGAGGAAATGAAAGAGCAGATAATTGCCTTGCTGCATGAGTTCGTCGACTGCTTCGCGTGAACGTACAAAGAAATGCCTGGCCTTTCCCCTGAAGTAGCCGTGCATAAGCTGGCTATATCTCCTGATGCTAAGCCAGTCAAATAAGCTCCTCGAAGAATGAGAAGGGAGTTGGAAGAAAAGGTCATCGAGGAAACCAAGAAACTCATCGATGCCGGCTTCATCAAGGAAGAGAAATATGTGGACTGGATCACATGCATAGTCCCAGTGAAGAAGAAAAATGGGCAGATCCGAGTTTGTGTCGATTTCAGGGACCTCAACAAGGCATGTCCTAAAGACGACTTCCCGCTACCGGTCATGGAAATGATGGTCGATGAAACCTCAAATTACGAACTGTTCACCTTTATGGATGGCTCGTCTGAATATAATCAGATCAAGATGTCGCCTGAGGATGAGAAACACACAGCATTTCGAACCCCGATCGGAATATATTGCTACAAGGTAATGCCGTTCGGACTGAAGAACGCTGGTGCTACATATCAAAGGGCAATGACCAATATCTTTGATGACCTAATCCATAAAGTCGTCGAATGTTCTGTTGATGATCTGGTCATCAAGACTAAAAACAAGGCTGATCATATCCAAGATCTTAGGACCGTTCTCACTAGACTGAGGGAATACGATCTGAAGATGAATCCTCTGAAGTGCGCTTTTGGCGTGTCATCGGGAAAATTCCTGGGCTTCATAATTCGACATCGAGGGATCGAAGTTGACCCATCAAAGATAAAGGCCATCATGGAGATGCCCCCTCCGAAGAGTCTGACGCAGCTAAGATCTTTTCAAGGCAAGCTTGCTTATATATGGAGGTTTATCTCAAATTTATCGGGAAGGTGTAGGCCCTTCTCAATGCTCATGAAGAAAGGATCTCCTTTTATCTGGGATGCCGAATGTCAAGTAGCGTTCGAAAGCATCAAACAGTACTTGTTGCACCCTCCAGTGCTGGCCACTCCCATTCCAAATAAACCGTTGATTATCTACACTGCCGTGCTAGATGAGTCACTCGGTGCGCTCCTTGCCCAGAATAACGAGGAGGGAAAGGAAAATGCCCTCTACTACCTCAGTCGAACTCTAGTCGGGGCGGAACACAACTATTCCCCAATCGAAAAGCAATGCTTGGCTCTGATATTTGCTGTGAAGAAGCTGAGGCACTATCTGCTCACTCATCGGGTTATGCTGATCTCGAAGGTCGACCCGCTCAAACACTTGATGACCAGAGCGAGCCTAGCCGGCAGAATGGCAAGATGGCCGGTTATGCTGCTTGAGTTTGACATAGTTTACACTCCTTAGAAAGCAGTAAAAGGGCAAGCTCTTGTAGACTTTCTCGCTGCTCATCCCATACTAGAAGGGTCGCCGCTAAATTGTGAGTTACCCAACGAACAAGTGCTGCACCTCGAGGAAGATGAGCCATGTTGGGAGCTCTACTTCGATGGAGCCTCATCAATAAGGACCTCCAGTAAATCAAGCGTCCCGGAGATAAAAGCAGGGATAGGATTGGTGTTCATCACACCATCAATGGGAACCCTACGGCGTTCTTTCGCTCTCACCGAGCCTCGAACGAACAACGAAGCTGAGTATGAAGCTCTGATAGCTGGTTTGGAGCTCGCCATAGAAATGGAAATCCTTCGGCTACGAGTTTACGGTGACTCCCAGCTTGTCGTTAACCAAGTAAGCGGCAATTATAAGATATACAAACCCGAATTAGCTTGGTACAGAGGCCGAGTGGTGGAACTCATGAAACGGTTCACTCATATTGAACTAACGAGTGTCCCTAGAGCGTTGAACGGAAAGGCTGATGTACTTGCTCGCTTGGCCAAGGAGCTGGCTGATCCTGACATGGACGAAATTCTGATCACAGTCAGGAGCCGGCAAATTCTACCCCTAGTCTCTCTACGAGAAGAGGAAAGCGCGGACCAGAAGAGCGGTCCTGCGGAAGAAGCTTCGATCATCCAAGACGAGCCCGATTGGATAGAACCCTTCATAGAGTACCTCCGATACGACAAGCTTCCCGAAGAAAAATCTGCGAGGATTCAGCTGAAGAAAAGAGCTCTCCGATACGTGTTTGTAAATAGAACGTTATACCGCAGGTCATATGACCAACTCTGGCTCAGGTGTCTGTCATTGGCCGAAGCCCAAAAGGTCATGAAAGATGTTCACTCGGACGTTTGCGGTGCTCACCAATCTGGCCCCAAGATGCGACTTCAAATCAAACGGCTTGGGTATTACTGGCCCACCATGATACAGGATTGTGGAGAGTATGCAAAAGAAATGTCAGATCTGCCAAATCCATGGTGATTTCATTCACAAGCATCCCAATCCGTTGCATCCTACGGTGGCGTCGTGGCCCTTCGAAGTCTGGGGCACCGACATTGTTGGCCCAATTGATCCCCCGTCGTCCAAAGGCCACCGGTTCATACTGGCCGCTACAGACTACTTCTCCAGATGGACTGAAGCTGTCCCGCTAAAAGAAGTCAGGACAAAAGATATTCTGACATTCTTCCAGCATAATATTCTATACCGTTTCGGTACACCAAGAAGAATCATTTCTGACAACGGGCCTTCTTTCAAGAGCTTCAATGTCTCAAGGTTCGCTACTCAGCATAAGATAGACTGAAGATATTCCTCCATCTATAATCCAAGAGCCAATGGGCTAGCTGAAGCCTTCAATAAGACTCTATGCAAGCTCCTGAGGAAAAATGCTTCAGCCAACAAGAGAGACTGGAATCTCAAGCTTCACGAGGCATTGTGGGCATATCGTACCACGCACCGTACTCCAACTCAGTCCACTCCATACTCATTGCTCTTCGGAATGGAGGCGATCCTCCCCCTCGAAATTGAGGTTCCAAGTTTAAGAATGGCCATCCAACATGAGTTGACGGAAGAGGGAAATGCGCTCCTTCGGCTTGAAGAGCTCGACGCGCTCGAAGAAAAGAGGCTCGCGGTGCAGCAAAACCTGGAGCTATACCGAGCCTAAATGTCACGGGCCTATGACAAGATAACCCGTCTCCGCGCTTTCAAGAAAGGTGAATTGGTGTTGGTCCTCAAAAGACCGATTATCCCCAATCGACATGCCAAGGGAAAATTCGAGCCAAACTGGGAAGGACCATACGTCATCGAGAAAGTGTTTGACGGAGGATCCTACCTACTAATAAGTGCCGAAGGAGAAAGGCCTATGCCACCTATCAATGGCCGATATCTCTAGAAATACTACACGTGAATGCTCCAAGTCGCAGGCGAATTGAGCACATCAGCCCTACGGTCTGGATCATACATCCTGTAAAACCGTATATAATCCACGGGCGTAATGACCCCTATCTCTCCCAAATCCTGCCGGTGAGACTACTTTTAAAGTCCCACCAGCGGCAAAAAAAAAGAAAAAAAGAAAAAAAAGAAAGAAATAAAAAAATAAACGGTATGTCCACAAGCAAAACGGGCACGGATGAAAACCCGAAAGGGCTCCGTGAGTAAAAACAGCAGGATTACCGGCGAGTCTGTGAAAACCCGAAAGGGCACAAACTCGTGAAAAGAGATGGAAATACACTCGCAAAGTCCTCTCGACCTTGTGAGGAGAAAACCCTGCGTGAGATCCTTATGACTCACAAAGGAGCAACACACTTAGGAATCCTCACGATTCCTAAGGAGAAAACACACCTGCGGGATCCTTACGACTCATAGGGAGAAAATGCTTTTATGAGACCCTCATGGCCCATAAAATTGAAAAGCCTTAGGTGATAGGGACCCAAACCTGTCTCCTAAGCCATCGTTCCCCAACAGGCAACGGCAAATGATGAGTCGCTCCTGGCATTTCGCTTCAGTGTTAGCGGTGCTGATGGCGACCAAAATCCCAAATCCCAAGTCCTCCCAAGGCAAATGATGAGTTGCTCCTGGCATTATTCCAGTGCAGCAATGCTGATGCCAAACAAGATCCAAATTCCAAGTCCCCAAATGGCAAATGATGAGTCGCTCCTGGCATTTCGCTTCAGTGTTAACGGTGCTGATGCCGACCAAAAACCCAAATCCCAAGTCCTCTCAAGGCAAATGATGAGCTGCTCCTGGTATTATTCCAGTGCAGCAATGCTGATGCCAAACAAGATCCAAATTCCAAGTCCTCAAACGGCGAATGATGAGTCGCTCCTGGTACCATATTCCAGTGCAGCGATGCAGACGCCAACCAAAATCCAATTTCTCAAAATTCTCCTAGCCCTATGGTTGGTCCCCAAGTTGACTACCGTATACAATCCATGGGCTCAAATAATTCTCGTCATACCCATGCCCCACCATAATTACAAGTTACGCGGCTGGTCTCCGTCTTTGGAATTATGCTCCATTGAGAAGACCCACTCTTGTGTCCTCACGATACATGAGGAGAACAAACCTTTGTGGGATCCTTACGACTCATAAAGGAAAAACACACTTAGGAGTCCTCACGACTCCTAAGGAGAAAATACACCTGCGGGATCCTTATGACTCGTAGGGAGAAAATGCTTTTATGGGACCCTCACGGCCCAAAAAATTGAAAAGCCTTAGGTGATAGGGACTTAAACCTGTCTCCTAAGCCATCGCTCCCCCAACAGGAATAAGGAAAATGATGAATTGCTCCTGGCACATGTGCTTCAGTGTTAGCAACGCTGATGCCTACCCTAACCCCAAAATCCCAAACTCCAATCCAATAGACCCCTAAGTGTTTAAACTAGGGAAAGATGACCCCTAAGTCGTTAAACTAGGAACAAATGACCCCTGAGTCGTTAAACTGGGAACGAGGGAAATCTCCTCATGGCAGATGATGATTCGCTCCTGGTACCATATTCCAGAGCAGCGATGCTGATGCCAAAACCAAAACCAAAATCCCTAAATCCTGTCATGACAAATGATGATTCGCTCTTGGTACCATATTCCGGCGTAGCGATACTGATGTCAACCAAAATCACATCAAGTCAGCAAACAACCAATGACCTCCCTGAAAGAATCAAATTCCACCTCGGAAACAAGTCAACTTCATCCCTGACACCGCAAGAAGCGGAGCAAGTCAAATCCAGCACCGACCGTCCACGTCACTAAAAGGGCAGCACCGACCGTCCAAGTCGCAAAAAGGACAGAACCGACCGTCCACGTCGCTAAAAGGGCAGCATCGGCCGTCCAAGTCGCAAAAAGGGCAGTATCGACCATCCAAGTCGCAA
This sequence comes from Agapanthus africanus, assembly GCA_030015575.1. Lineage (NCBI taxonomy): Eukaryota > Viridiplantae > Streptophyta > Magnoliopsida > Asparagales > Amaryllidaceae > Agapanthus > Agapanthus africanus. Next base: position 552,183,259 of record JASDDO010000024.1, on the reverse strand, counting down.
AAAGGGCAGTACCGACCGTCCACGTCACTAAAAGGGCAGCACCGACCGTCCAAGTCGCAAAAAGGGCAGCACCGACCGTCCAAGTCGCAAAAAGGGCAGCACCGACCGTCCACGTCGCTAAAAGGGCAGCACCGACCGTCCACGTCACAAAAAGGGCAGAAACGACCGTCCAAGTCGCTAAAAGGGCAACACCGACCGTCCAAGTCTCAAAAAGGGCAGAACCGACTGTCCACATCGCTAAAAGGGCAGCGCCGACCGTCCAAGTCGCAAAAAGGGCAGTATCGACCGTCCAAGTCGTAAAAAGGGCAGTATCGACCGTCCAAGTCGCAAAAAGGGTAGAACCGACCGTCCACGTCGCTAAAAGGGCGGCACCGACCGTCCAAGTCGCAAAAAGGGCAGAACCGACCATCTACGTCACTAAAAGGGCAGCACCGACCGTCCAAGTCGCAAAATGGGCGGTACCGACCTTCCACGTCGCTAAAAGGGCAGCACCGACCGTCCAAGTCACAAAAAGGGCAGTATCGACCGTCCAAGTCGCAAAAAGAGCAGCACCGACCGTCTACGTAGCTAAAAGGGCAGCACCGACCGTCCACGTCGCAAAAAGGGCAGAACCGACCGTCCACATCGCTAAAAGGGCAGCACCGACCGTCCAAGTCTCAAAAAGGGCAGAACCGACTGTCCACGTCGCTAAAAGGGCAGCACCGACCGTCCAAGTCGCAAAAAGGGCAGTATCGACCGTCCAAGTCGCAAAAAGGGAATAACCGACCGTCCACATCACTAAAAGGGCGGCACCGACCGTCCAAGTCGCAAAAAGGGCAGAACCGACCGTCCACGTCGCTAAAAGGGCAGCATCAACCGTCCAAGTCGCAAAAAGGGCAGTATCGACCATCCACGTAGCTAGAAGGGCAGCATCGACCGTCCGCGTCGCTAAAAGGGCAGCACCGACCGTCCAAGTCGCAAAAAGGGTAGAACCGACCGTCCAAGTCGCAAAAAGGGCCACATCGACCGTCCATATCGTAAAAAGGGCAGTGCCAGCTTCCCAAAAGGTGGGAACCGAATCAATTCGCCTCCACGTGAAAGAAGATCCATCAATTTCATGCACACGACCCACATATGTGGTGTGCATTTATTGATGGGGGGCAATTTGTTGGGGTAAAAATTTACCCCCCGGTTGACCAAATCAAAATCAAAGTCAACCCCAAGCCAAGTGGGCCCAAGCCCAGATCCAGTGGGCCCATGCCCGGGTCGAGCCCGAACATGAAGCGGCCGGCCTTCCCCCATGCCAAGATAAAAATTTTGTAATAAATAATTTTGTTGTATTTCTTTTATTTTGTTTTATGGATAAATGTAAGAAAAATAGGCATAAAGCCAAATTTTTGTAAAGCCCATGGCTTATGTGCAAAAAGAAATGGCACATGAGCCATGGGATAGGCAAAATGCCATTTTGTGAAGCCCAAAGGGCTATGTGTAAAGTGTATGGCCTATAAAGGCAAAAATAATGAAAAAACCCCAACTTTTCTCTCTCTCCAAAAATTTTAGATCTGAGATCTTTTCTCCTTCTTCAAGATTCCAAAACCTTCTTTCTTTTGAATTAAATCAAGAGTTTTACTCTTCATTTTATAAAACTAAATAGTTTTTCACCACAAAACCCACAAAGGGGAGCTTGGATTTGTTATTAGATCTCAAAAAGGAGAGATTTTCAGATCTCACATCTCTTGATCTTCAAGATCCAGCCAACAGAGGAGGAAGAAGAAGAACCCCCTTCATTAACCAAAACATTTTAGGAGTTTAACTCCACTCTAAACCCTATTTCTGGGACTAAAAGCCCATTTTTGGTCGCTAGCGCTCTGCGCTCAAGCGCAAAGCGCCCACGTGCCGACACGTGGCGCGTTTGCGCTCAAGCGCCTAGCGCTCGAGCGCAAAGCGCCCACATGCCGACACGTGGCACGCTTGCGCTCCAACGCCCAGCGCTCGAGCACAAAGCGCCCACGTGCCGACACGTGGCGTGCTTGCACCCAAGCGCCCAGCGCTCGAGCGCAAAGCGCCCACGTGCCGACACGTGGCATGCTTGCGCCCAAGCGCCCAGCGCTCGAGCGCAAAGCGCCCACGTGCCGACACGTGGCGCGCTTGCGCCCAAGCGCACAGCGCTCGAGCGCAAAGCGCCCACGTGCCGACACGTGGCACGCTTGCGCCCAAGCGCACAGCGCTCGAGCGCACAGCGCTCAAGGTGCTGGCCCCACGCATCCTTTGGATGTCTTTTCCCCCTTTATATATATACATGTATATATATACATATGTATACATATGTACATACACACATACTCCACGACACTGTCCCTGTTAGAAATAAATTTCTAACGGGGCGCTGCCCCGCACCCCGCAAGGGGGCTGCTAGCCCCCTTGACCCCCAGCCCGCTATCCGGATAGCGGGACCCCCGTAAAAACTCTGCGTGGCTCCCGATATATTTAAACCCCCCTCCAAAACAAAACACACGTACACTGCACATCGAGTTCGCATGACCAGTTTAACCCGTTAATCGGAGGTTCCCTCGCCCCAAAAGCGAGGGGTAATTAACGGCAGCTTAGTCCGCGGCTGCCGGAGATTCGGATCCCCACAATCATTAAACCCCGGCCTACCCTAGGTAGGGGGAATCTGTAGTACGCCTGACAAGCGCGCGCGTATTCCCATCTCAATAGGGTGACGAAAAACACCCTACAGCTTTAGTTTAAGCCAGATTCTAGTATTGGATTATAGGATTTATACAGTCTCAGTATTTCCGTGTTTTCACGGATGGGAGGGGCATTCTCATAATTAGTCGAGAAGCTTCTAGAAGATTGATGAGTTGGAGGCTTAGGTGGAATTTGAATTAAATGAATTAGTGACTCATGGTGTGATTCATCCAAATTAGTTAATGAAGCATTTATTGCTTAATGACTCATGAGATGATTCACCCAAAGAGAGTTAATGAAACATGGTTGATATTATTATTATGTTATTCATCATAATAATTATCATGCTTCATATATTCTAAAATGAGACATAATTCATTATCATTCTCACTCACACCTTCTCTCTCCTCAAGCTCTCTCTCTTCAAAGAACTAACTCTAACCTCTCATGTGTTGAGATCCAAGGGTTAGCAAGACTAATAGATCCCTAATCCTCTTCTATATCCTCTAGGTTACTTTGATTAGCACTCATAGCCACCTAGTTACCTCAAGTAAGAGGTTAAAGCTTGGAGAAGTAGCTCTCGAGTGGATCTTCTATCATATCGAGGAGGCCGACGAGGAGGTGATCAACAAGAACAAGAAGGACTTGATTCATTAGGTATAATCATCTATCATAGTAGCTAATCACTTCTATATAGTTGTAAGTTAGGGTTTAGCAAAGATCCGGAAAGTTAGTCGATGTTAGTTTAAACAAAATGATTGTTTTACCTATTCCGCCTCCCCGCATCTTGTGGGGTGTCTAACGTCGACTTACAAAGTCGTGTCGATGTGAGTCTTATAACGGGTCAAGAAACTACTGTTAACTCTTACCAGTAGAACTCCATATCAGCCATGGCCAGGGACTTCCAGTTATAGCCAATCGAACACAGCACAACATCAACTCCCTGTACCGGGAGAAACAAAACCCCTCCTATCGCTCATTGCCTCCATGTGATTCGGGACTGTACCCAAAAGCCACCGTTTTGCACGCCTTCTTGGACGTGGTAAGGTGGAAATCAAAGCACGGTGGGAATCACACAAGACTCTATGACGATCTCGGGTCTACAGACTAACCTGTACCAGTGTCACCGGAGAACTGCTATCTGACGATAGGTATAATACCATTTAGGAGTTCTTGGCAAGTCCATTCAGTGTACCCAGTCTCCACTGAGCACCAATACACCATCTTTGATGTCAAACACCGATGGATATGGGATCATCCATCGCCCATCATATGGGTCAAGATGCGTATACGCTAGTCTACTCTGGTGTATCGATGCCCTGTCTCGATACACGCTCGACTAGGAACAGTTATAGGATGTACTCGTTGACTACCCTGGTCCTACTAGTATGATCTCATGATAGTCCTAGTAGTCAAGTACATATCCTAAGGGCTTTATCAACATGTGAGAGCAAGACAGTAAACCAATACAAGTCAACATGTTAGGACAAAGTGAAACCAGATAGCATACTATCATATCGAGCAAGAAAGACCTCTCTATATATATCCAAGCATCCACTATAATATACATCATATGTACAACAATGGCCTCTAGGGCATATATATAACTAACAAGGTATGCGATCGAGATCGATACGACTTGAGATCGAGATAGAAGTGGTGAGATTAATAAGATATGGCGTATATGCAAGATGACATGATATGAGATTGATACGGATGTGACTCGAGATATATGTGTACGTAAATATATTTATGAGAATGAAGAGCGATATGCCGTACGAGACTATAGATCTGTATCCCTATTGATGAATAGGACGATAGAATCCTTATTATGTTTGAAATCACCGTACGATAGATTACCATACGCGATGTATTATACCGGATGATTGATTCGCACTCGTGATTGAGGAGGATGTTCGAGGATATTGCCTTATCGGATGCTATGAGGCGGGATCGCTGATGTAAAGATGCCACCTGAACCATACTTATTTCCAAACTGACGAATCGTATACATCTTTTAAAAGAAAACTTCAAGGGATGCTAAAGATTTTCAAATGGTGTCCTTTACTTAAAAACACCGTAGCCCCCACTTTTAAAACTACGATTCGTATCTTTAAAACTAACCGTATGGCTCATGTATAGATAGATATACCCGTTTATTATTCATGTTTGTATAGGATTATCCCTCGTGATGTACATACCACGTTTCGGTACTTATTGCTATATGATTTCATCTGCTAGTACACCTGCAGAATTACCGTTGATACGCATGTTACACTTACACAGATTTGCCGGCTCACACACATTCATCATCGGTAATTGCCATGCCACTTGCATAGTAGAACTGCTGTATCATGATATTTTTCATAACCGTAAGTACATTCATTATTCAGTACTATCATAGGACATGCTTGCATGATATAGTTGACATGCTCATAGTACTGTTCTATGTCGCATACTGGTTACTAGATCGGTTATACTTTGGTCGTCACACAGTGGTTTCTCCAAATCGGATTTGGACATTATATCAGACATACTGGTTACTAGATCTATGGCTTTAGATCTAGATTTGGGTGGTTTCCCAATCAGGGTACTCAGACAGCATTCTAAGAGTATTTAGAATGGACGACTCCTGGCACGATAGTGTACCTGCAGATGATGGAGTCACCCTCTCTAAAGGTGTCTTACAGACTAAAGGGGAGAGGGATGTGCATGATTGGCAGATCACTTGCTCAGGCAATTGAGTCAAACATGAGATGTCAAGTACCACACCAGATGTTGTTCTTGCACTAGATGCAATAAGTTGACATTGATCCTATCCTAGAGAAACAGTCGGAAGCAGTTTTAGAACATAAGTGAATGTTCTAGGGATATGATAACGACAGCCTCATTCGGGAGACAGTTATCATTCCAGGCTTCCAAGGTGACCTGGACGACAAGGAGATTGTCAGAGTTATAGTTTTTCCTTCTGACGAAGGGCAGTATTTTGGACAGATGGTCCAAGGCAATACTGAGGGAGGCATGGCGCAGGATACTGATTAAGTTCAGTTGTCGATACAGTCTAAGAAGTTTGGATTTGGAGTTCATTTATGAGCTAGGTCCCATCAGACATCCAGACACATTCTAAGACAGGTATTGCTCATTTCGGGAGATGGCTTTCTCCGCGAACTTGAGATATAGAGAGACATAGAAAGAAACATCAAAGCGGATCCACTCACTGAGGCTATTCCTCGAACGCAATAAGTTTCGCAAACGAGCTTTGTGAGACTGACTAGTAGAGGAGTTGGGTGTTCGGTATCACACGGGCTGTGAGTATGCGACATCGCAATAATTAGCCTTGAGTGCAAGTGGGAGATTGTTGGAGATAGTTCCCTCAGAGTCAATTATTGGATCACAGGCACGTGATTGCAATGATTGAGGGAGGACCTGTCCCAGTAGGACAGTCTTACTCAAGATGATAGTATGCTATCTGGTTTATCTTTATCATCGTGTACTGCTTTAGGTGACCTGACATGTCGCTATTACACGTTGATAGAGCCCCTAGGATTCTTGCTTGACCACCAGCAGTATGAGGGCGATCATATAAGTGGGAGCTGGTAGTCTATAAGCACATCCTTAAAAGGTCCCTAGTCGTGGGAGTTTCGAGACAGGGCATCGATTCTCCAGAGTAGACTAGTGTATACAGTCGAGACACCGACGAGGGGCGGTGGCCGGTCTCACAAGCCACTGGTGTCAGTTGGATCACCTAAGATGCATACAGGTGCTCATTGGGTTATGAGTACACCGGACAGGACTCGCCGGGAACATGCTAGTTGGTCTTATACCTGACGTCAGATAGCAGTTCCCTGGTGACATGTGTACAGGTTAGTTCATCGATCTGAGGATCGTCATTTGTCTCATGTGAGTTCCCACTGTACTTTGATTACTACCCTACCACGCTCAAAGGAGACGTGCAAACAGGTTTTAGTTAGGTACAGTCCCGAGCCACATGGAGGCAGCGAGCGGATCTTCGGGGGTTCGTCTCTCCCGGTATTGGGGGTGAGGTCGCGCTGTGTCTAGGAGAGCCATTACACAAAGCCCTCGGCCGAGGCAGGAGATTTACTGGTAGGTATTCCAGTAGTATCTCAGGGTGTTCTGGGCTACACTCCGACACGACTTGTACCGCTTTTGGGGGTCTGACTTTTACCAACCCCCTAGACCCGCCATGCGATGCTCATAGACGAACGGACCGGACTGTACGGATATTGTCACTGACAGGCTCAGTAGGGTGTCAGGATGAGTTCGCTCATCGACGTCCCTTTTGGTCAATACCTGGTGGCCCGTTACGTATTGGCTTATACCTCTGACGTGCTAGTAGTTAAAACCACAACCAAGGTGTTGACGAGTCTTTAGAGTCCCCCGCATTCAGTTACTCAGCTTTCGGGCGAAACGCTGTAGAGGCCGTATGGAGATATGGCAGGGTTCGATCAGATACGTGCGGTATTGCACGGATCAGGATCGAACGGATAATACTAGCCGACTTTGGTTTAAGCCGGATCCTAGTATAGTACAGTGTAGATTTTGTCTCATTGCATTTGTATTCGGTCGGAATACAGATGCGGGTGTGTATGCACAGTATCGGGGTTTTCCTGTAATTTATTACGGGACCAGTTTTCTGGAGTTGCCAGTTTGCTTTCCGTTTCGGACATTTTCATTTGTATCTTTCATTGGCCGAAGATTGGTGGAGGAGGGCCTATTTGCAAGCATGCAAATTTGGATAGTGGAGGGTGTTATTTGCATATTCTTGTATCATGATATATCCTCCACCATTTGACTTCTTCTTCTTCTCATCATGGCTTGACTTTTGAGTCATCATGGTTGTTGATGATTAGCTTGTTGGAGTGTTGGTTTTGGTGCAATCATGGTTGTTGATGATTGGTTGATGGAGTGTGAGTTTTACTGGGTGATCATTTCCTTTTTCATGATAACCCTTTTCTCTCTCTTGTTTATTGGCTCACACTCAATCCATTGACCACTCACTCTCATTCTCACTCTCCCCTCACTTTGCATGGCCGGCCACTTCCTCAAGTGGGCTGTCCCAATTTTTTGTGGAGGGATTTTATCTCTTTTGGCTTGTGAAAAATCCCATAGCTCCACAAAAATTCCACAACTCATCCCTCCACCAAAGGGCAACCACCATAAACCCCAAATGAGACATATAGATCTTCACTATATTCTACAGCAAATCTTGGGCACGTCGACTCGCCAGCTTCGTGCCCGAGTTGCCTCGGTATAGAGGCGGGAGCCTGTAAAAGAAGCAGGCGACGTGGTGCCCTTCCGGCGACGAGGTGGACACCGGAGATTCCGCGGGAGATCGGGACGACGACGAGAAGACCGAAGGACACAGATCAGTCGGTATATCTCTCTTCCCCATCTTGTAGTTAGCTAGGACTAGTTAATGGTTCGATCCGGGTTTTAGTGCGCGGTGGTGCCGGTTCAAGAAAAATTAAAGTTAACCATCGCTTCCGCATTTGGCCTCGGGATGGAGGCCGGGGCGCCGCCGTGCACTTACATTTCTAACATAGATACTAAACTGGAGGAATAGAATCAACGTTAACTTGTGAAACTAGCTTGACGGGATTTTGTGGGTAGTATCCGCTGAAAACCCTCAGGAGACAACACTCCTCCTACTAGGGACACCTAGAGGTTTAACGGCTTGTTGCACGAGCTCGGTGCAATCGCGTTCCCTGCGAAAGTGAGGTTAGGACTTTTTGTGAATAATTGGTTTTGCTCGGGACGAGCAAAAGTTAAGTTTGGAGGTATTTGTTCATACCAGAATATTGCATTTAATACCGCCCATTCTTCTGCTCGTTTGTTTATAGGCAGGTGCTTTTGATCCGTGTTTGCTGCATATTTACAGGTTATAGGTTCCTAGTCCAAAATGACGCAAATCATACAAAATCTCCACAGTTACGCCGAAATCCAGAACATCTGCCACAAACAGATAAAAGCCGGGTTCCCGTCATCCGTATCCGTCCAGTGCCGCTTACCAGTTCATGAGACAAGACGAAAAACAGTGGTCATTCGTGTCTCGGACAAGCACAGAGCACGAGAGGGGCAGCACAAGATTCAATGGGTGCGCGGAGCTCGAGGGAGATAAAGGTCAAATGAATTAAAAATGATGCCATCTTGGACTGTTGCAAATCTGAAGAAACTTTGGAATCATTTTGCAATTTGGGACATGTAGAACAACAGAAGAAAGAAACACAAGAAACCACGAGAAAAACGGTATCCCAATTCCCCCATATGGCCGCGGAACCGCGGCCAATTGGCCACTTATGCGGCGGTTCCGCGGTCGAGTCAACTCAGTGGCAAATCAGTTTTAGGGGTAGATTGGTAATTGTATTTGGGCTCAGATTTTATGCCTAGTGTTTCAGCTCTCTGCCTATAAATAGCTCAGTCTTGTGCCAAGTAAAGAATGCTTCTTGTCGTTAGGATTTAGTGTAGGTTAGATTGTATCTTCTTCCTCCTCTTCATCTATTCTTCCATTAAAGTGTAGTGAGAGCTCTTGAGTGGACGTTTAATGAAGATGAGGGTTTTATTATCTTGTCTCTTTTATTTCTTGTCTTGTAATTTTATTATCTTGTATTGTAATTTTACTTCTTGTTGTTAATTAGTTGTTGTTATTTCTTTGCTTGTTTTATTTTCCTTTTCCTCTTATCCGTATTATTTTCAAGCCATGACACTCGACGGAGTTCCTTGCTTAGGTGAGGACCCAAGTAGTTAGCTTGCATATTTGTTAAACCGCATTTTTCTTTCTTTGCTTCTTTCTTACATTGTTTTCTTTTCATTTTCATGTGTGAATAATTTCCACTTGTTAGGGGCTAAGGAAGGTTAGTATGAGGGGCGGAAAAATTCCTAGTGCTTCTCTTCGCCAAACATCCTAAAACGAACCTAGACCAAACAAACGCAACCCCCTCACTTAGGCGCGCTATACGTGATATATAGCTGCGACCTAGGTCGAGAAGTCCTTTGGGCGCGCTACAAGTGACATGTAGTTGTGACCCAATTGGATACATGGTTGCAGGTGTTTGGCCAAGGGTTGGAAATAAGCGCACTTAGTAGAAGGACAAGGAGCTCTAGGAATGGATTTAGCGTTGGAAAGTTTGCTTAAACTCGCAAATCCTATTCATATGTCCTCTTAATCCCCGCTACTATCTTTTATCCCAATTTCATTTTAAGATTGGCAAAAGAAAAGCACAAGACTAATCCTAACTCTACTAACCAACCTTAACCCTAACAAGCTTACTTGAATATAAATACAAACACTTAGGATAGTTTTGAACAAACACATATTCATTCTTTATTGACTCGTCTAAAACACGAAAGGACATACAACCATCTCCCTGTGGATCGACCCGTGCTCAACCGGCTAACAGCAAAGTGACACCGTCTTGATTGCGGTAAGTAGAGAACAGAGTAGAACGCATATCATAAAACGTATCGCGTTTGGCTATCAATCAGTACACTAGAAGACAGTATATACGTGTTAAATCAAGCTCAGGTTTTCAAACGTCCAAAACACACTTAAAAGAAAGTCTCCAGAATCAAATAGGACTTTCTTATGGCATTGTAGACTGGGTCACATCAATGAAAAATGGTTGATGAAGTTACATAGAGAGGGATATTTGGATCCGTTCGAATATCAGTCTTATGCAACTTGTCAATCTTGTCTCATAGGAAAGATGACAAAAACTCTGTTCACTGGACACGGAGTAAGAGCGAGCGAGCTCTTAGGCCTCATACACAGCGACGTGTGTAGTCCAATATCTACAGATGCACAAAGTGGTTATTCCTATTTCATTACTTTTACGGATGATTTCTCTATGTCAGAACATGTCTTCTTGATGAAGCATAAATCCAAGGCCTTTTGAGGTATTCCGAGAATTTAAGTATGAAGTGGAAAAACAAACAGGAAAAAGTATCAAGACACTGAGATCTGATCGATATGGTGAATACCTAATTGCCAAGTTCTTGGATTACTCAAAAGAGAATGGAATTCTCTCTCAGCTTACTCTTCCATACACACCACAACACAACGGTGTATAGGAAAAGCAGAACAGAACCCTATTGGATATAGTTCGTTCCATAATGAGTAATACCGAGTTACCGCGATCCTTCTAAAGTTATGCATTAGAATCAGCTGCATATCTTTTGAATAAGGTTCCTACCAAGACTGTGCCTACCACACCATATCAAATGTGGAGTGGGAAGAAACCCTATCTTCAGTATCTAAAGATATGGGGATGTCCAGCTTTTGTTGAAAAGCAGTATGCAGACAAGCTCGAGGCATGCTCAATACTTATAGGTTTGTGGGATACCCAAAGAACTCCATGGGGTATCTTTCCTATTACGCAGAGGAACAAAAGGTTTTTTGTTCCTCGTCATGCCCACTTTTAGAAAATCAATTTTTGTAAAAGGAAATAGTGGGAGCGCAATAGAACTGGAAGAAATTCCAAAACCACAAACTATTACTGAAAGTATGGTAGAACCAGAGGTTTCAAAAGATCCGTACATCCCGGTGCCAATCCGCAGGACTAGTAGGCAGTCTCATCCGCCCGAGAGATACTACGGTTTTCTCATAGACGGGGATCGAGAGGATTATATCATTGATAATGATGAACCAACTAGCTTCCAGTAAGCCATTCAGAGCGGCGACTCGGTAAAATGGCTAGATGCAATACGGACCGAAATAGAGTCCATGTACACCAACAAAGTATGCACTTTGAACATTGCTCCAGAAGGGGTAAAACCCGTAGGCTGCAAATGGATCTTCAGAAAGAAGATTGGTGTAGATGGATAGGTTGAAACCTATAAGACTAGACTTGTTGAAAAAGGTTTTTCATCAAAGACCTGGTATGGACTATGATGAAACCTTTTCTCCAGTGTCTATGCTCAAATCCTTTCGGATCCTTATTGCCATTGCTGCCTTCCAAGATTTTGAGATCCGGCAGATGGACGTAGAAACGGCTTTTCTAAATAGTGATTTGGAAGAGTGCGTCTATATGGATCAGCCAGAGGGTTTCAATCAGAGTGGGAGCAGCGGGACAGTGTGCAAGTTGCTTAAGTCCATTTATGAACTAAAGCAGGCATCGCGGAGTTGGAACATCTGTTTTTATTGAGACAGTCAAAGAATTCGACTTTATCAAAAATCCAGATGAGCCATGCATTTATAGTGAGATTGTAGGGAGAACTGTGGGATTCCTCGTTGAGTACATGGATGGCATTCTATTGATAGGAAATGACATTCCTATGCTACAATCAGTCAGAGGATTCTTGTCACAGAGGTTCTCCATGAATGACCTGGGTGATACCAACTACATTCTGGGGATCCAGATCTATCGTGATAGATCAAAAAGGATAGTAGGACTTTTACAGTCAAGGTACAACAACACCATACTGAAAATATTTAGTATGGATGATTCTAAGCACGGTAGTCTACCGGCTTGTCACGAAATCACCCTCTCCAAAGAGAAGTCTCCAAAGACTGATTTGGAAAGGGTTCGCATCACATCTATACCCTACGCTTCTGCGGTAGGCTCTGTAATGTATGCGATACTGTGTACCAGACCAAATGTTGCTTACGCTCTAGCATGGTAAGCAGGTATCAGTCAAACCCATGAGAGAAGCACTGGATAGCAGTAAAGAACATTCTCAAGTGCCTGAAAAGGACTAAGGAGATGTTCTTAGTGTATGGCAGAAAAGGACATCCAGATCGAGGCCTTAGCTGACTCCAGCTTCCAGAGTGACAAAGATGACTCTAATTCCATGTCGGGTTATGTCTTTACACTCAGTGGAGGGAAGAAGGACACTGTTTCTAACTCGACGATGGAAGCATAGCAGATCGCTGCATAAGACGCCGCAAAAGAGGCAGTCTGGATATGGAAGTTCTTAACTGAACTTCAAGTGGTTCCTTCCATTTGTTGGTCCAATACTTTAGTATTGTGACAACAATGGCGCTATAGTTTTAGGGAAGGAACCCAGGTCCCATTAGAGATCCAGACATATCTTGAGGCGGTACCACCTGATCAAGAAGATCATTGATCCCCAGAAGATCAAGATGAGGAGAGTAGATACGGAGAACAACACTGCAGATCCACTCACAGAGGTCATCTCTCAGACATTGTTCGAGAGGCAATTCAAGATCTTCGGTCTACGATATGCCAGTATATGGCCTTAATGCAAGTAGGAGATTGTTAATGATATATGCGGCCATTATTGTATCATACTGGATTGTATATTACTTAATGGGAGCTTGGGATATACACGGATATAGTAACAGTCTTGCTCGAAATGGTAATATGCTACCTGGTTTGTTTCTACCTCAATATGTGCATGTGCTTTTTAGTATATCGCTTATACATATTGGTAGAGCCCTTAGGATCTTTGCTTGATTACCAGCGTTGTGATGGTAGTCACACTAATGGGGGTTGGGTAGTCTATAAGCACAACTTATACAGGTCCCTAGTCGTAGGATTATCGAGACAGGGCATCGATACTTCACAGCAGACTAGAGTATACGCTTCTCATCCCAGTAGGGAAGATGGTCTGTCCCACAGCCATTAGTATGTCGTACTGGAGATAGTATGTAGGTGCTCATTAGGTTATGAGTATACTGGACAGGACTCGTCGGGAACTGTTGGTGGGTATTATACCTATCGTTGGGTAAAAGTTCCCAGGTGACATGAGTACAGTTTAGTCCGTCGACTTGACACTGCTACTTCGCCTCGAGTGTGTTCGCACTGTACTTTGATTACTACCCTACCACTGCTTAAAGGAGTCATGCAAACAGGTAGTAGTTGGGTGCAGTCCCAAAGCGCTTGGAGGCAGTGGCGGTTAGATAGGATTCGTCTCTCCCGGTATTGGGGGTTGATATCACGCTGTGTTCGGAAGGCCATTACTTAAAGTCCTTGGCCAAGGCAAGCGAGATTTACTGGTAGGTATTCCGGTAGTTTCTCAGGGTGTATTGGGCTATACTCCGATATGACTTATTGCGCTATTAGGGGTCTGACGATTGCCGCCCCTTAGGCCGGATATGCGGTACTCTTAGACGAACAGACCGGACTGTATAGAGATTTTCACATTCAAGCTCAGTAGGAGTTCAGATGAGTTACCTCATTGGCCTTCTTATCGACACATACCTGGGTAGCCATTACGTGCAGCTAGTACCGCTTGCGGCTTGTGGTTAAACCCACTGCCAGCGTAGTGTCGAGTCTTTAGAGTCCCACATAGAGAGTTTCCCTGCACCGGGCAAAAGGTATAGAGGCCGTATGGTTTTACCGCAGGGCTTCGATCACTTACGTGTACTTGTGCACGTATGATGATCGGGTGGATAATACTAGTGGGATTTGGTTTAAGCCGGATCCTAGTATTATATTGATGGATTTGTTTCGTCTCTTTGTATTCGTATTTTTCGGAATGCGGATGCGGGTATGTATATACAGATGAGGGGAATTCTCGTAATTTTCTCGGGAAACCTTCTAAAAGTTGGACACCTCATTAGGGTTTTATTCTTTATTAGATTAAACAAAATGAGGTGGAGGAAATAAGGTGGATTTCTATATTGAATCTAGCATGGCTACTTGGTGACTCATGCCTTGACTCACCACTAGATATTTATGAAGCATGGTTGATATTTTGTTGTGATAATTATCTCATGAATTATTGATATGCTTCATTTTTCTAAAAGAGGAGAGCCAAGCTTCATTTAAAGTTCACTCTCCTCTCTCATTTCCTCAAGTGACCTTCTTCTTCCTCATAACCCTAGACCTCTCATGTGTTGAGAATCCTAGGGTTCCAAGAGACAAAGTAACTCATCTTCACTCTCTACACCATCTAGGACTTCTAGTTTAGAGAACTAAAAGCCGTAATTACCTCGAATTTGAGGTATGAGCTCAGACTATAGACTCTCGGGTGGATCGTCTTTGACTCGAGGAGGCCGTCGAGGTTGCTATGATCCGTTACGATCCTTGGAGCCGACGACGAGTAGAGGACAGCGATGAAAACCCGAAGGACATGTATCGTGAGGTATAATTTCGAATCCGAATAGTTAAACATCTAGTAGTTTTTTCACGACCCAAAATTTGGCACATGACCGACACTTAAACCACGTGACGTCAACAGGCTTAACGCAATTTAAGTAAGAAGAAAACCCAAAAATCTAAACCATCAAAAGTAGTAAGTGATAAAAACATTTTTAAAAACATTTGGAAATCTCAAGTAAAAATCTTTAAATTTAAGTTTATTTTCTTAAAAATTTCGGCAGCACCTCCTTTGTAAAAAATAGCCCGGAAACGGGTACAAACATAAGATATAAGTAAAGCAACATATGAAATAAATAAAACATCCCCAAATGAGAGCAAATCACGCCCAAAGACAGAAATAACCACCACAAGCATAGTATATGACACCGTAGCGAAGAAATATATAATATAAGTGAAAACAGCATAAAAAGATAAAACCGCATAATAAAAGCCGGCCCACACGAGCTCGACACCCAAAGTCAAAAAATATACAATATCGTCCTCACAACTGGTCTCTAAGTCAATACATGAAATGGTAGATGGAGAGTACTAGATACAATAAGATGTACAACGAATATAAACGGATAACCGCAAAACCCACCTATAGCAAAATGGCCCACAGCCAACCGTAGCGGTATCCGCTGCAAAAAGATACAATAAGATAGCCCTGCCGCGACTACTCTGAGGGTCAACCTGCAAAACACTGTGGCACAACGGGGGTGAGTTTCCAACTCGTGAATAGTAAGTAATATCGTACAGATAATCGCAGGTACGCACGTACTGCGATACTCTATCACATGCAATCTGATAGTATCAATATGGTAATATGGATATGCAACAATCATGAAAGGTACTCTATCAGGTACTACAAATACATGAAGTAATGCATATCAATGAATGCTGAGAATGGGATAAAACATATCATCATCACGAATCATCATCGTGAAAAAACCCGGTGTCCATCAACGACACCCCAAATCCCAATACCTCAGGCGCCACTCTGATCGGCCTTCATATCCTGTAAATCTCATGGAACCTGAGTACCCAACATCGGCACTCGAAAACATCATGAAATACTCGTGTCCAACATCAACACGCAAATCCACATATATCGGGCTCCGTCAGTCCAAATCGGCCCACGGGCTCCGTCAGTCCGGATCGACCCACGGGCTCCGTCAGCCCGGATCGGCCCATATCCATCTCTCGACTCCGATCGGTATCCTCCGGATAACCGCCAGGTCCAACCAATCACCGGTAGGTAGTAGTCCATCTGCCAGGCTCATCGTCTACTGCACAACATCTCTTTCTTTCCCCGGGGTACCATACCGAGTCCACCATGAACCCGCAAATGGATCATCCAGCTCCTTGAATCGGGTTTCTATCACACGTCTCAGAATCGAGAAAACGCATGGTGGACGCACTGAAATATCATAACAAGAGAAACCGGGTTTTCAAAACAATACATATTTTCTTGAAATAATACCACGGTTCTCAAATCCATAAACCATATGAAATCCGTATCTCAATGCGTAAATCCATGAAATATGATATATGCAACACAAAACCATAATATAAGCATATCAAGGGAAAACCGCTCTTTTAAATGAATCCAGTTTTTAAATATATCATGTGGTTCTGTTCATATCAGAATTTTGCATTATTATATTCCCCATTCTTAATCATATTACGAATAAATAGGTGCTTTTGATCCATGTATGCTATATAGTTGCAGGTTACAGGTTCTCAGAACAATACAGTGAAATTCATGAAAAAACGCTACAAATGTGAGACTATGACCAACAAATAGATGAATCTGTATGATGCCGCCTACTAGTTTAAGGAACAAACGAAGATCAGCAAACAGTTCAATGCACAAAGTACAAGGGCAGCAGAGGATTAAAGACTTCAATACGAAGCTCACGGCAAAAAGTCCACAACATTCTGCACTGTGGAAATCTGGAAGAAAGTAGAAAAGATTCTGAGGAACCAAGTGGAGAAAACAGAAGGAAAAAGCAACATGAAGCAACCCTGAAGAAATGAGCCAGAGATCCCACCAATTGGCCACGGATCCGCGGCCAAACATGGCATTCTGCCGCGGTTCCGCGGCCGTGCAGTGCACGTGTCGGTGCACGTGTCGGTGGGTGTCGGTGTTTTGACCCGGCTTTCTTAGGGTTGTTCTGTAATTTCAAATGTGGATCAGATTTAAAACCTAGGGTTTCTCCTATCTATAAATAGGAAAGCCTACAGCCTAATCAGGCATGCCTCTTTTTATTTTTCTAGATTAAATTTTATTCTACTGTAATCGTTGAAGAGGTGTCAATAAAGTAAGTTTTCTTTTATCTTGCAATTTTCCATTTGAATTTAATTTCTGCAATTTTTTTATCTGTCTTTATTTATCTGCAAGTTAATTAGGTTATTAAAACAAAACAATAAAAAAATGAATTTCATCGTAACTTTCCTAATGAGTGAGTAATTCCTCACTTGTTAGGATTAGGATTGGGTAGGTTTGAGAGATGGAAATCTCTCACTCCTTTCTTTCCTAAATAATATTTTAATCAGGACTCTATTTGAATCAAACACACACCGCTCACTACGGCACCCTATCCTATGAGATAGCGGTGATTCCCTAGTTAGACCGGTTGTGGTTGATTTACATAGAGGTTAGGGCTAAGAGTTAAGAAAGGACGGACAAGGACCAAAAGGAAGAAACGAAGTTTCTTCCTAGTCGTGGTAATCCCCTTTGTTGACTATTATCTTAACACCTATGTTCTTAATTAGGGTAAAGGAAGCGGTGAGTAGAGTTCCTCTTCCAAACTAACCTAATCCTAATCCTAGCAAGGCTTTAAATCAAATCAAATTAATCTTAGTTTTTATAAAAATCAAAACCTACCAAAAATAGGACTTAACTCGTAAGAACTTAAAGAAAAGAACACGATTTCCCTGTGGACCGACCTGTACTCAACCGGCTAGCTACCAAGCGACACCGTTATTGATTGCGGTATATTCTTAATTTTGATTTTAAAACGCACGTACGCAAAAGACCGTCAATCAAATAACGCCGTTGCCGGGGAAAACGGTAGTTATTTTCTTTTTGTAATTTCGGGTTAATTGAAATTGAAAAATTATAAAAATTGAAAATATAAAAACATAAAAAAATATCATCTTGTTATTTTTGAAGGGTTTTGTATGAATTGCGCAGGAAAGGAAGACGGACAGATTCAGATCTGGAAAAAGTCCAGTGAAAAAATCAACAAACAGAAGATCTGAACAAACAGAGAAGAACCACAACAGACAACAGAAAAATTTTGGAGGCTTGAACCAACTTATATACCGCGGAACCGCCGCAGTATTGAGCATTTGATCGCGGATCCGCGGCCGCTTGTTGACGTCAGCACTCCAAAATTCTCTGTAAGTATTTTTGTCTTCTCTGCAACCCCCTGAACTCCACTGAAAAATTTTCCTGCAGGGTTCTTTGCGCAAAACAACTTCTTCTCTCTCTCCAATAAATCATTTTGTGCAGGATTCTTTGCGCCGCAAATAAAAAAGCAAAAAATTTTTTTGGCAAGTGTTTTAGATTTTGTGTGTTACTGCTTTGCAGTTTTAAAACTGAATTTAAGGGGCTATAACACCAATCAAGATTGGGTGGGGAATTTCACTACCCTTCCTAAGACCCCAAAAATCAAAAAAAGCATATGCATCAACCATTGAGCTAATTAAAAAATATCTAGACTCAGCCAATTAAGGACTATCGCGCTCATTAGGACAGAGGAAGGTTGTGGGCATTCAGTCGTTTATCTAAACCTGACTTTGTGGTGCCTAGGCTAGACAAGTGAGAAAGGTAACTTTAAAAGGCCCGTCTCACGGTGATTCGTGAGCGGAACCCTCCTTTCTTCACTTGTGCTTACCTGGCCATAATTGGCGGTGAAGAGGCGATTTGAGCGATATCTCACAACTTGTCTCTTTGGACCAGTTAGGAGCAGTCTAGTTGACTTAGGAGACCCTAGATCTAGGCTTGATTGTGCATGTTTAACTGTGGTTGATTGAAATTAATTCCGTACAAATCTTTGCACACAAATCTTTATAAAAAGAAAAAAACAAACAAAATTTTTACAAAAACTTGCCATTTGTCGCTAGAAATCCATTGCACCCAACTTTCACCCACATTTTCTCCATTGACGTTTTCTTACCCTCACATTCTACTTTTCGACTACACTACAACTCGTTTAGTGTATGTCCGGTTGGACTAGAGACACTAGCGCCCGTTTAGTCCGTGTCTCGTTAGTCGCTACTGACGACGAGTTCGACTCCGAAGTCGAAATTCCCTCCACTTCTTTACCTTCATCTTCACATTCATCACCTTCTAAGGAGATGTCAGGATTCAATCCTAACAACCCCTTACCTACCTCGGGGCTGATTCCACCTCCACTGGGTGCGAATAACCCACCATACCATCCTGTTGAAGCGCCACAGCGAATCGTGCTCCAGGATCGTTTCTACCCCACCCGCTCCACACTTCCGACTTGTCTTTCACTCCCGCCGGCAAATGGGGATAACTTTGAAATAAAGCCCCACTTCATCAATATGTTGCCTAAATTTCATGGGCTGGAATCCAAAGATGCATATATCTTCATCAATAAATTCCAGAATGTTTGTGCAATGATGAAGACCACCCAACTGTCCGATGATGCTATACAGCTACGAGTCATTCATTTCACCTTGTGTGACCTAGCTGAAAAGTGGTTGTATAACACTGCATCACATTCTATAAACAATTGGTAAGAGTTTGTTAAGGCATTTCTTAAAAAGTTTTACCCACATCACAAGACCGCGAGAATTCGTAATGAAATTAATCAATTTTCCCAGCTTCCTTCCGAACCTTTTTGGAAGTGTTTCAAACGATTTAAAGACCTTCTTGTTCAGTGCCCTCATCACGGTATTGAGAGATGGCAACTTTGCCAAACTTTATACGAAGGACTGAACCCAGCAACTAAGCAGTTGCTGGAAACCATTTGTCAAGGTCACTTCTTAACCAAATCTGATGAGAAAGCTTGGCAATTTCTCGACAATCTTGCTGAACAAACGCTTCAGTGGGAAAGCACTAGACCGACCACTTCATCTACCTCTTCCGGTCAGTCTAGGGCAGGTATTCATCAACTTGATGTGTCTATTGCAATGAAGGCCGAAATGGCTGCAATCACGAAAAAACTAGAGGCAATTGAGAGCAAATTCTAATCGCCTTCTCCTGCCCCTGCTTTACCCACTCGCACTATATGCGCTTGTTGTTCGGATCCATCACATCTTACTGAAGAGTGTCCTTACAATCCACCTGCTCAAGGACAGGATCAAGTCAATGCTGCCTTTCAGTAAAGACAAAGAAATGATCCATACTCTTCAACATATAATCCTGGTTGGAGGAGCCACCCAAATTTCGCTTGGAATCAAAATCAACAACAATTCCAAGGCAATAACAATTTCCAGAGGCCTCCTCCACAACAACAAGCTCATCAACAAACTCAATATCAACAACCTTTTCAACCTCAACCTTACCAAAATCAAACAAATAATTTTGCACCAAACAACTCTTTTCCTCAAAACAATTTTGTTCAGCCAAATAACGATAAGCTTTCCTCGCTAGAACGAAGTCTGGATGCGTTTTTAAAACAATCTACTCAATCCTTAGCCAACATCCAGTCTTCCATTCAGTCTTTGGTGCAACACACTGCATCACATGGGCAAAGCATCAAAACCATTGAAGCTCAAATTGCACAACTGAATGCTGCTTTAGCGAGCGAGAGAAGGGGAAACTTCCATCTCAACCACTGCCAAATCCCGGTCACCCACAAAATGCACATGCTGCTCTTGAACAACAAAACCACAATGTGAGTGCCGTGACTACATTGAGATCTAGAAGGATGTTGCACAATAATATGGGCAATGATGATGACACCCCGGCGGCCGCTTCTTCATCTTCTTCTTCATCTTCTTCTTTATCTTCTTCATCTTCATCTTCTTCATCTTCAGAGCCTGTTCTCCATTCTTCACAAGGCTCTACTTCTTCTACTCCGAACGGACCCATATCTCACTCCACGAAAACACCAGCACTGGGATCCGTTCCAAATCCGCAATCTCCTCCACAAACATTGGACTCAACAAATTTTCAAAATGTTCCATTTCCAAATAGGTTGAGATCCAATAAACAAACTCCATAAATGGAGAAGATTGTGGAGTTATTTAAACAGGTTAGCATTAATATACCCCTCTTGGATGCAATCCAACAAGTCCCTTCTTATGCTAAAATCTTGAAGGACTTATGCACCAAGAAGAGGAAATCACAGGTACCCAAGAAAGTTTTCTTGGCTAGTGCAGTGAGTGATGCTCTTACCTAACCTTTACCCCTAAAATGAAAGGACCTCGATTGTCCTACTATTTCAATAACTATTAGGGATAAGAACATCAACCGCGCACTTTTAGATCTTGGTGCCAGTGTTGCCCTACTTCCCTATTCAGTATATGAGCAACTAGGCGTTGGAGAGTTGAAACCTACACATTGTACTCTCCAAATGGCCGATCGATCCATCACCCATCTTAGGGATGAGTTAGAGGATGTGTTGATCAAGGTAGGGTACTTCATATTCCATGTTGATTTCATTGTTATGGACACACAGCCTGAAGCTAACCCCGGGAATCAAATTCCGGTGATACTCGGTCGACCATTCCTTGCAACTTCTAATGCGGTGATCAATTGTCGAAATGGTTCGATGAACCTATCTTTTGGAAACATGACAATTGAACTCAACATTTTTAAGTTGGGGAATCAGCCCTCCGAACCCAATGCTAATATACTTGATGTTTGCTCGATCCAAGAGATCACTCAGGAAGACTGTGAGCTCGAAAAATTTCTGTTCGATCACAGCAACTTTGATGCCACTAGTGCGTTCCTCCTTGAATCTGATACTGCTTTCACACCCGATAATGACTACGAGTGTTTCACTTTCTTGAATGATCTTGACCAGTCACCACTCGAGTTTGAATCCTTTGACTTTTCGGATGAGATAACTGAACCATCCGACTCGGTTGCTTACACTCGTTTTGAACCTCGGTTGGAATCCTTCGAGTTTGAGACAATTTCACCAATTTTACCTTCAATTGTTTCGCCTCCAATACTTGAACTCAAGCTATTGCCGCCTCACCTTAAATACACTTACTTATGTGAGAATGAGACCCTTCCTGTTATCATATCGTCATCTCTAACCCACGAGCAAGAGAAAGCCCTTTTAACGGTCTTACAAAACAATCGGCAAGATTTTGGTTGGACTATGGCGGACATCAAGGGGATTAGTCCCCTAATAGTTGAACATCATATTCATATGATGGATGATGCCAAGCCAGCAAGGGATCCACAGAGACACCTCAACCCAGTAATGAAGGAGGCTGTTAAAAAGGAGATTGTAAAATGTCTTGATAGTGGTATCATTTAACCTATCTCTGATAGCCAGTGGGTTAGCCCCATTCACGTTGATTGTAAAAAGAAATTGGGCATAACGGTCATAACTAATGAGGCGAATGAGTTAATACCCACTCGCACCCAAACTGGGTGGCGAGTGTACATCGATTACAGAAAACTCAACGTGGCAACACGGAAAGACCACTTTCCATTACCTTTTATTGACCAAATGCTAGAACGATTGGCTGGGCATGAATTTTATTGCTTTTTGGATGGCTACTCTGGCTATAATCAAATTCCCATCACCGAAAAGGACCAAGACAAGACCACATTCACTTGTCTTTTCGGTACGTTGGCTTACCGCCGCATGCCCTTTGGGTTATGCAATGCACCCACTACCTTCCAGCAGTGTATGATGGGTATTTTTTCTGATATGGTGGAAAAATTATTGGAGATTTTCATGGATGATTTCTCCATTTTCGGCGAATCCTTTGATGAGTGTTTGCTACATTTAGACGCAGTCCTTACCGATTGTAAGGATAAGAATCTTACTTTAAATTAGGAGAAGTGCCACTTTATGGTACGAGAAGGTATTGTCTTAGGACATATCATCTCGCAAAATGGCATCGAGGTAGATAAAGCTAAGATCGAAGTTATTTCCAATCTTCCTCCTCCCAAATGCGTCCGAGACATTCGAGCCTTTCTTGGCCATGCCGGTTTCTATAGACGGTTCATCAAGGATTTTAGCAAGATTGCTAGACCCTTGACTCTTTTGTTAGCCAAGGACACTACTTTCGATTTTGACTCGAGCTGTATGAAGGCGTTCGAGTCATTGAAAAACTCACTTACTTCCGCTCCCATTCTTTCGTCTCCTGACTGGATGCATCCATTTGAAATTATGTGTGATGCATCTGATTTTGCCATTGGTGTTGTCCTTGGACAGCACATCAATAAGATGCCACATGTAATTTATTACGCTAGCTGAACATTGAACAAGGCCCAATTAAATTACACAACAACTGAGAAGGAATTCTTAGCTGTTGTGTTTGCATTAGAAAAGTTCAGGCCTTTCTTAATCGGCTCTTCAGTCATCGTTTACACTGACCACTCAGCTCTTCGCCATCTTTTTGCGAAGAAGGATGCTAAATCTCGGCTGATACGTTGGATCCTCCTACTACAAGATTCGATCTTGTCATCAGAGACAAGAGAGAATGCAAAAACATAGTCGCCGACCATCTTTCATGCCTCCCTTCTTCGCCAACGCTTCAAATTCCTATAAAAGACGTTTTTCCAGATGAGCAGCTCTTAACTGTGTCATGCGAACCTTGGTTCGCAGATATTGTGAATTATTTGGCCACCGGACTTATACCTAATGATTGATCGAATCAGGACAGACTCCGATTCCTATCCCAAGTAAAACATTTTTACTGGGATGAACCGTATCTATTCAAATACTGTCCCGACCAAATTATTCGTCGGTGTGTTCCCGACAATGAGTTTAAGAGCGTGATGTCATTCTGCTACGATCAAGCGTGTGGCGGGCATTTTGGCCCTAAAAAGACAGCAGAAAAGATCTTGCAATGTGGTTTCTACTGGCCACAACTTTTTAAAGACGCTCATGATTATTGTAAGACATGCTCCCAGTGCCAACACTTGGGCCGGATATCTCGGAGAAACGAAATTCCGCTCCAACCAATATTGGTTGTTGAAATTTTTGATATTTGGGGGATAGATTTTATGGGACCGTTTCCTAATTCTTTTGGGAACGTGTATATTCTCTTCGCTGTTGACTATGTTTCTAAATGGGTCGAGGTTGTGCCAAGCCGAACTAATGACAACAAGGTTGTCATTAGATTCCTTAAAGAAAATATTTTTTCTCGGTTTGGGCACCCCCGCGCAATTATCAGCGATAAAGGATCTCATTTTTGTAATAGGACTTTCGAGTCCTTAATGCGGAAATATTCCATTACTCATAAGCTATCAACGCCCTATCATCCCCAAACATGTGGGCAAGCCGAGATTTCAAATCGGAAAATTAAACAGATATTGGAGAAAACGGTTTCCAAAAACCGTAAAGATTGGTCGTCAAAACTTATTGATGCTTTTTGGGCATTTCGAACTGCCTATAAGACCGATCTTGGCATGTCTCCATATAGACTTGTTTATGGAAAGGCTTGCCACCTTCCAGTTGAAATTGAGCATAGAGCATTTTGGGCAATAAAAGAGTTGAATCTATCTCTAGAAGATGCGGGCAGCCATAGAAAGCTGCAATTGAATAAATTAAACGAGCTTCGGGATGAAGCTTACGAGAACGTTGTAATCGTTAAAAACCGAACGAAGGTGTTCCACGATAAACACCTTATGTGAAAAACTTTCAAACCTGGTTAACAGGTTTTACTTTACGACACTCGGCTACGTTTCCATCCCGGCAAGCTCAGATCTCGATGGAAAGGGCCATTTTTAGTACGCACCGTATATCCGCACGGTGCGGTTGGTCTAGAAAATCAGGAGGACGGTTCACTATTTAAAGTGAACGGACATAGACTTAAACCGTTCCTCACTGCGGACCCTTCGGAGGAGCTCCTGCTTTTGCAAGAGCCGATTTACATTGACGGATCTTCCTCCATCTACCCCTAAATTTCGGTTATCCAGCAATAAACAATGAAAACACTGTTTTAAATAAGTTTGGGGGTATGTACCACTTATAATTATATAAAAACAACATAAAAATAAAAAAATAAAAAATAAAAAAAATTCAAATTTTTGGGGGTATTTTTGTAAATTTTCAGTTTTAATAAAAAAATAATAATAAACAATTTTTTTACAAATAAATTCCTCTTTTTAAGAGGACCTTTTTACAAATAACCAAAATACCCCCTATAAATAAACACCGACCCCTCCTCTGAATATTCATAACCCTAACTTTTCATTTTCTCAAACCCTAGCCGCCGCTTCATTTCTACAGAGCGATCGCCACATCGCGCCGCCCTTCCGCCGCACGAAGCCATCTTCGGCCGCGCTTCCGCCGCAATCTGGTGTCTACTCCCTCTAAAATCTTCAAAGAAGGTTTGCTTTCTTCGATCCTCTCTGTTACAATTTTTGACATATCTGTATTCTCTGTATTTTCTGTGATGGCACCAACCCTACAATTTGATAGGGACTTTTCACAAATCTTTGCATACACGATCTATGGAAGTTATTTTGGTGATGAGATCACAAGGCGAGGGTGAAACTTTTTAATTTTTAACCATCCCAACTCCTTCGCTCTTCCAGATCTCGTCAAACGGTTTTATGGATGCATGGAAGATGGATGCCTCGCTCAACACGGATATATTAAGCTTATTTGGGGTGATAGAGAAATCATAATCGATAGGGACTTCATCCATGAAGTCACCTTAATTCCTAGGCTACCTACCCATGACCAACCCCTCCAATTCAAGGATTACCTACCCTTGATGGGTACTGATTGTTCGAGGGAGCCACGTAAAGGCATCCAGTCAAGAACCCTCTTTTGCAAATGTCTTAACTGTGTGCCGTTGGGCACAAAATAACATTTTTAGTAGTTCCCATAATACGACTTTTTTCACACCATCCCTTCATATCGTGCACACCTTAATGACTAGGAACCCAAGTTATGATATGTGCACGGTATTACTTCATTCGATTGGTGCGGGCAAAAGGGCTGCCAATTACCCATGCCCTATGTTAATGACACAACTGTGTTGATATTTCCTCCCTGTGGAGAAATTTGAGTTCTATATTCATGGAGGTATCCCCATTAGACCTCTTGTTGAGGGCGTATCCACGTCCTATACCCGCTTAAATGATGTATGGTCGCGAACTGAACCGGCCGAGAATGTACCCGCCAGGACACCCAGCTCTAGCTCGACCGCGAGCGAGGAAGAGCTTACCCCTGCAGAACATGCACGTTTACTTAGGAAAGCTGTTAGGGTGATTGACAGATTAGTAGGGTTGGTGACCAACTTGGATCACCGTGTGACAGAAATTGAGCATGGCATGACGACCCTGCTGGCAAGAGAGGAACGTTCCCGTTCACGTTCGAGGGGACGGCGAGGTCATGAGCAGTGAGGGCACTGCTTTTGGTAAGTTTAAGGGAGGAGGTGGTTTGTAAATAGTTATCATTGCATTGCATATTTTAATTTTTGTATATATATTTTTCTTTTCTTTCCTTGCATGTTTAATTCTGCATTGTATCTTTATAAAAAAAATTTAAAAAAATTTAAAAAAATAAAAATAAAAATCAAATATAAAAAATAAAATCAAATAAAAAATTGAAAAATTTTAAAAATCATTAAAAAAATTGAAAAATCAATTTTGGTCATATTTGACTAAGTTCAACATGACGGTTGAATAGTAGGAAAAACCTAAATCCTAAACTTAGTAAATTAAAACCCCTAAACATAACCTTTCATAAAGTTTAACCGTAGAAAATATATGTCCTTGTAGATTATTTAGAAATAGGTAAATTTTGAGTTCAGTTCTAAGGCTAAGTCAAAATAAGGGAAGAGTATTGAATTTTTATTTGAAGGGTAAGTTTGAAAAATAAGTCTGAAGCTTAAGTCTAAATTCTGAAAATATATACCCTACAACTTGCACAAACACTTACCTTAAAACTTGGAATAGTATAGGATACCTTGAAATGCTCTTGTCTAAAATCCATGATATTAAGGAAAATAAAATAAAAAGTACAAGTGTGAATAAAGAGATATAAAAAATGAACACTGGTTTTGTAATCACTTGAGGCTGCATAAATAAAAATATATATATATATAGCGAGGGTGCTTTATCACCTAGTGCCTTAGACCAACTGGTTTGGAAGTCACTGCTAAAGCCTTAGGTATTACAAGATGAGGAATTATGACTTAATGCGCAAACACATTTTGTAATCGGTCGTTAGTACCTCAAAAAGTATTAACGGTCGCATGAAGGATGTGTGAGCAAATTTCATCTAAAATTCACCAACTAAAAGTATTTTGGATGATGGACAAGAGTATGATAGCTAGAATTGAATTTCCAAGTGTAGGAGTGATACATACACACACGTAGGGGTATATGATGGGGGTTTGGATGAGAGATAGGAATAAAAGATAGGGCTTATACGTTCAGTAGAGATAATAAAAAATCCTATATTGAGATGGAACCTTAGAAGGAAAATTCAAAAGATGCTGAAAGCTTAATAAATTTGCAGAATATATACGATCTTAAGTTAAATGAAAAGAGAGTGTGAAAAATACGGGTTGATGATTTCTAAGTTGAAGATAATAGAATTTCTTGCTAGAAAACGGAATTGAAGAATGAAAGTCAACATGCCAAATTGATCGAATTTTGTGGGTAGTATCCGCTGAAAACCGTCAGGAGACAACACTCCTCCTACTAGGGACACCTAGAGGTTTAACGGCTTGTTGCACGAGCTAAGTGCAATCGCGATTCCCTGCGAAAGTGAGGTTAGGATTTTTCGAGAATAAATTGGCTTTGCTCGGGAGGAGCAAAAGATAAGTTTGGGGGTATTTGTTCATATTAGAATTTTGCATTATTATATTCCCCATTCTTAATCATATTACGAATAAATAGGTGCTTTTGATCCATGTCTGCTATATAGTTGCAGGTTACAGGTTCTCAGAACAATACAGTGAAATTCATGAAAAAAAGCTACAAATGTGAGACTACGACCAACAGATAGATGAATCTGTATGATGCCGCCTACCAGTTTAAGAAACAAACGAAGATCAGCGAACAGTTCAATGCACAAAGTATAAGGGCAGCACAGGATTAAAGACTTCAACACGAAGCACACGGCAAAAAGTCCACAACATTCTGCACTGTGGAAATCTGGAAGAAAGTACAAAAAGATTCTGAGGAACCAAGTGAAGAAAACAGAAGGAAAAAACAACATGAAGCAACCCTGAAGAAATGAGCCAGAGATCCCACCAATTGGCCGTGGATCCGCGGCCAAACATGGCATTCTGCCACGGTTCCGCGGCCGTGCAGTGCACGTGTCGGTGCACGTGTCGGTGGGTGTCGGTGCTTTGACCCGGCTTTCTTAGGATAGTTCTGTAATTTCAAATGTGGATCAGATGTAAAACCTAGGGTTTCTCCTATCTATAAATAGAAAAGCCTACAGCCTAATTTGGCATGCCTCTTTTTATTTTTCTAGATTAAATTTTATTCCACTGTAATCGTTGAAGAGGTGTCAATAAAGTAAGTTTTTTTATCTTGCAATTTTCCATTTGAATTTAATTTCTGCAATTTTTTTATCTGTCTTTATTTATCTGCAAGTTAATTAGGTTATTAAAACAAAACTATAAAAAAATGAATTTCATCGTAACTTTCCTAATGAGTGAGTAATTCCTCACTTGTTAGGGTTAGGATTGGGTAGGTTTGAGAGATGGAAATCTCTCACTTCTTTCTTGCCAATATAATATTTTAATTAGGACTCTATTTGAATCAAACACACACCGCTCACTACGGCACCCTATCCTACTAGATAGCGGTGATTCCCTAATTAGACCGGTTGTGGTTGATTTACATAGAGGTTGGGGCTAAGAGTTAAGAAAGGACGGACAAGGACCAAAAGGAAGAAACGAAGTTTCTTCCTAGTCGTGCTAATCCCCTTTATTGACTATTACCCTAACACCTATGTTCTTAATTAGGGCAAAGGAAGCGGTGAGTAGAGTTCCTCTTCCAAACTAACCTAATCCTAATCCTAGCAAGGCTTTAAATCAAATCAAATTAATCTTAGTTTTTATAAAAATCAAAACCTACCAAAAATTGGACTTAACTCGTAAGAACTTAAAGAAAAGAACACGATTTCCCTGTGGACCGACCCGTACTCAACCGACTAGCTACCAAGCGACACCGTTATTGATTGCGGTATATTCTTAATTTTGATTTTAAAACGCATGTACGCAAAAGACAGTCAATCAGGTTCCTATTTTCTCCAAAATCAAGTGCAACATCATATAAAGGTGTACATGTAGCTATAGCAAGTATGGGTGTATACATGTAAGTATATATGCACGATGTATCTCATATGCGCAATAGAACAATAATCCATGTGTCAATATCAATAACAATACAATACTACATATGTGTATAGGTTGTGCGTGTCATGGCAATTACGACGGTGTGGGTGTAGCATACAATTTAGTGCTCGTGCAACATGAACCGTCAGTAATGGTGCAGTGTCCACTAGATACTATGTCAAGGCACAACAAGTAATGGTATGTAATGATGCTCATGCACAATCAACATATATGTATATAAACGTGCGGCTATAATATCCTATCAAGCCCTGACGCATAACGCCATACGGGCGATTTCCCCGTAGATGTTAAATCTACTCACCGGTGATCTCGGGCTAAGTAAATCCGACCACCTGCTTCCCTTTCTTCGCAGCGTCCGAAGTCTCCACCTGCGATCCTATTAACACAAAACACAATAACGCGTAGATTTAGCAAACTATGCAATAATAACGAACATAACACCAATTTAACGAATTGGTTCCCTTAGGCTACAAAAGGGTTCGCTTAACGGCTAACATGTGTGTCGACATCACCAAAATAAACCCACGACAGCAAGCTACCCGAAACACCAAAACTACGTTGGACCAATCGTAACGCGCGTCGTCGAAACACTAAAAACTAGCTAATTGATCCCAGATTTTACATACTTTCACAACCTAAAAATCTAGCAGTACCAAACACCCTAAAACAACTGCAGACAGCTACCCACAAAAACACAGCACCCCAGTCCCCTCTTCGGTCGAGCTCGCCGGATTTTCATCGAATGTCGCTGGTTGAACAGTGTCGGTAGGGTTCATGTTTCAGGTGTACACTCAGGGTCTCTAGTATAACACTACTACACTGCTAGAATTTACAGTAACAACTCGGGGTAACAGCAGGTTACTGAGACTCAAAAACAACACTAAAAATACGATATTTGCTCAGAATGATCTCTTTAGTGTTCTAATTAATGATTACCAAGCCACACAACATATTAGACACCTAATTAACGGTGAGAGATCGTTACCTATCGACACTTGCTCAAAATCCTAGCTTTCCATGCTCCAAGTGATCACCATAGGCTTTAGATCGAGTTTAATGAAGGGTTTAGTAAGTTTTGTGGTGATTAGTGAGGGTTTAGCTTTGGTTTAGTGAAGAACAAGAGAGGGTTTCAGTTGAGAGAGTGAGGGTGTGAGAGAGATAATGAGATGAAGAAAAATGTTGTGAGAGTGAGAGAATGAGGTGAGTGTGAGGGTGTATGAG
Organism: Agapanthus africanus; assembly: GCA_030015575.1. Taxonomy (NCBI): domain Eukaryota; kingdom Viridiplantae; phylum Streptophyta; class Magnoliopsida; order Asparagales; family Amaryllidaceae; genus Agapanthus; species Agapanthus africanus. Next base: position 552,152,798 of record JASDDO010000024.1, on the reverse strand, counting down.
TGAGGGTGAGGGATGAGGGAATGAGGGGTGGGTTTAGAGAGAACCATGCCCTTCTCTCTCTTCATTTAATGCATGGCATGCTTGCCCATGCCTCATGATGCCCTCCCTCTCTCTCTTCCTCAAGTCAACAAAATTTCAAACCTTATTATTTTTAAAACTAAATAATTAACTAATTACATATAAAATAATGAAATGAGATTAAGGTGACATGGCTACTTAAGCATGGTTACCACTAATTAACCCTAGGTTAACATGCACATGTGTGTGCAAGCCCAAAATAAATATTAATAAAATATTAATTAATTTTTATAAAATATTTGAAAACTATTTTGGTAAACTTTTTACTAAAAATCCGCATTATCGCTTAATTAACACTAATCGCATTCTAAGGTGTTACAAGTTTGCTAGCTAGGGTTTGTGATCGGTCCTTGGTTCAAGTCGGTGTTGCGAAGCCCGTAAAAATCATTTTTTGCAATTTCCGCCTCCCCGCGAATATGTGGGGTGCGCGAGATCGACTTACAGACAGTACCTAAGTAATTTTGCATGCATAAAAAATTTACCAAAAGGTTTTCAAAAATGAGCTATAGTCTCTCTATTTCCTACGTGTCCGTGAGCGGCGCGAACTTTTATAAACAAAAACCTTTTGGGATATTTCAAAAGGCGGAATGTATATTTTGAGCAAAACATATATGAACATATATTTATTTCTTTACCAAATGAGCGTCCGCCACTTGTGCCGTGAGCTACGTATCGCACGGCGATTCGGAAAAGATTTTGCATGTGTTTTATCCAGTTTTTAGAGGAATTTAAAGAAATACGTACTATATACGTATTATGATTTTGAATATAGTGTATTAGCTTCCAGTAGTAGATTTCGGGATCTGTATCTCCATTGTAACTCCGATGATTGCGTGACGTTTGACGGAGTTCGATTTTTGAGTTTCGCACTCGTTTTCATGCACACATGATGCGCTGTGGTATTTATGTGTCTTCCGTGATTTCGGAGCCCCGTTGATTTGAGCAGATTATTGAAATGTTTTAGTATTTGGGGGTTTTAATTTAAATTCGGAGACCGAATTTATTTAAGGGGAAAGATTGTAATATTTCGGAAATATAAAATATTATTTTTTGGAATTTAAATATTAAAATAAAATATTTCTCGAAAACTATTCGATTTGTGAGTAGGGGTTTTCGTAAAATGGTATAATTATATACCAATATTTGGGAAATAATTGGAGATTTAAAATGATTTATTTATTAAAAAGATATTTATCGGATTTGGGCATTTTTATAATTAATTATATGCAAGTTTAAATTAAAATTGATTAGTGCACTACTAACCACGATTAGGCCAAATCCGTATTTTTACATTTTCCATGGCGAGTGCACCATGTCATGTTGCATTTTGTTGCATGTTGTTTCTTTTGTGTTTGTGGTATTGGTTTTATTAGGTTTAGATATGAGAGGAAAAAGAGAAAGAAAGAAAAGAGAACACTTATTGAAGAGAGAGAACGAGTGTATGGCTCAACCCTTGACCAATTCTTCATCTCATTTCTTCACTTCATTTCTTCAACTCTCCTTCATCTTCCTCACCTCCTTCCTCTACCTTCTCTATCTTCTTGAATCACCTCCAATTCATCATTAAAACCTCATCCCACCTTCACAAAAAATGATCCCCACCTCATCCTACACCCCATAGCAAGTTCAAATTTGGATTTTGAAGATTTTTGGCATCTAGGGTTTTTCTTGAGTTACATCCATGAGGTATAGCCTTCATTTCTCATCTTGCCTATTTGTTTCTTTACCTTCTAGTTAGGTTAGGGTTTGATTTAGGTTGTTTAGTGATCTTAGAATTTTCTAGGTTGAGGCTTAATAGGTTATTTGATTTGTAATGATGCAAGTGAGGTTTAGTGAGTGTTTACAAGACTTAGATGATGATTTTCTGGATGAATTAGAAGACTAAAACCCAAAACACAAAGTTAGAATTCCCAACTTTGGAATTTCGACAGAATTGTGATGGTATTTTGGAATCTGGGATAACCCGAGACCACCATAAAATAAGTTCCCATGACCATGAGATGAGCAAGCAACCTAGAAACACCCCCTGAAACCCTAGCCCCTAATGATTTATTCTAGCCGCAGATTTAATTGGTTTAGCCACAAATTGCAGCCAAGTAGTCGTGGATTTGGGTGATTTTTGGTTTATGGTTCCCTGATGTGATATCTAGAGCAACCCTATATGCAAAATTCCTTAATTTAGCCTAGGGTGAAATTTGGGAGTGATTTCTTTCGTTGTTGATTTCGTGTTTTCCAATTTCTGAACTTGGATTTTGGAATTTGAGCTTAGATCTCATCGTTGGAAGTTTGTACGTCAACGAACGAGAATTATCTGGTTCTTTTGCATGCGTAGGGTATAGGTTCTAACCTATGAGCACTTCGTGTGCCATATCGATTTTTCAGTCTTGGTTTTAATAACATTACGATATGTGTTGATTTATAGGTACCTTCGCATGGACTTCTGAGACAACGAAGCACATCGACTTCGGCTAAGCGAGGATTTTAGCATGTGAGTAGATTTATATCTATAGGGGAAGTCGGGTGTATGGCGTATAGCACCCCCGCAACCACTGATATGGATAAGTGATATATAAACTATGGTTTGGAGAAAACCTATGTATAAACTCACGGATATGATAGATAAGGATGATTCGGACTAATATATGAGGATGTGAAGAATGATAAATAAAGAATTGAAAGAGGACAAGTATGAGTTGATACTGGTAAGGTATGCGATCGAGATCGATACGACTTGAGATCGAGATAGATGTGGTGAGATTAATAAGATATGGCGTATATACAAGATGACATGATATGAGATTGATACGGATGTGACTTGAGATATATGAGTACGTAAATATATTTATGAGAATAAAGAGCGATATGCCGTACGAGACTATAGATCCGTACCTCTATTGATAAATAGGACGATAGAATCCCTATTATATTTGATGTCACCGTACGATGGATTACCGTACGCAATGTGTTATTATTAGTTATATGTATGCCCTAGAGGCCATTACTGTACATACGATGTATATTGTAGTGGATGCTAGGACATATATAGGGAGGACTTTCTTGCTCGACATGATAGTATGCTATCTGGTTGTACTTTATCTTAACATGTACTCTGATTGTCTCTATATTACATGTTGATAAAGCCCTTAAGATATGTACTCGACTACTGGGACTATGCTGAGATCATACTAGTGGGGCCACGGTAGTCGACGAGTACATCCTATAACAGTTCCTAATCGAGGGTATATCGAGACAGGGCATCGATACACCAGAGTAGACTAGCGTATACGCATCTTGACCCATATGATGGGCGATGGATGATCACATATCCATCGGTATTTGACATCAAGGATAGTGTACGGGTGATCAGTAGAGACTGGGTACACTGGACGGACTCGCCGAGAACTCCCAGATGGTATTATACCTCACGTCAGATGGCAGTTCTCTGGTGACACTGGTATAGGTTAGTCTGTAGACCCGAGATCGTCATAGAGTCTTGTGTGATTCCCACTGTGCTTTGATTTCCATCATACCACGTCCAAGAGGGCGTGCAAAAAGGTGGCTTTTGGGTACAGTCCCGAATCATATGAAGGCAATGAGCGATAGGAAGGGATTCATCTCTCCCGGTATAGGGAGTTGATGTTGCGCTGTGTTCGATTGGCTATAACTGGAAATCCCTGGCCAGGGTTGCTGAGATTTACTGGTAAGTGTTATCAGTAGTTTCTCGAACTGTTATAGACCTCATATCGACACGACTTATCAAGCTACTGGGGTCTGACGTATACCACCCCTAGGCGAGATATGCGACATATCAGACGACGAGACCGGACTGTACGGGAGTGTTACTGATTGGATTCACGGGAGAAAGTAAAGGCTTGCTTGTTGATCTTCTAATTGCTCAATACCTGGATGGCTGTTACGTTTAGCTGACCGCTTGCAGCTTGTGGGTGTTTCATATGATCATCACCTACTGCCGGCGTATTGACGATTCTTTAGAGTCCTACACAGAGCTTTCCTGGCTCAGGAAAAATGGACACATATGTGATATGTGCAGGATCGAGGATAATGCGATATGAGATACCGTATTATATTCTCACGATATTTGATATTAGCCGGGTCATCGGATCAAGTGTTGATTCGATGAATCGGTACATAATATATTAGTCGGTTATATTCGATATAGCCGGATTGTCGGATCAAGTGTTGATTCGATAATTTAATGTATAATTATATATTTGATATATTAAATTACATTAACTAATATAAGCTCACTAAAAGATTCTTTTTCTCACTCGGGTAATACATTGATATATATGCGATATATGTTAATTGTATTATTTTATTTTGTTACGATAAATATTATATATGTGATATATAATATTGTAACATGATACGGTTATTAATGCAACATGTTTTGTGGAGTTTAAACATGGTTAGGGTTTGGATTAGGGTTAAGACTTCTAGTAGCTTCTAGAAGATTTGCTTTTGTTTTCTTATAAAGATATTTTGTATAGATATTTCCTTAACCAAACCCAAACCCTTAACTATGATTCATTCTCTACAATGGTTAAGTCTTTTCATTCTTAACTGTGGTTGCATTTCTAACCTTATATATGAGTTTCATTATTCATCACAAAAGGGTTGATTGTTCTTCTTCTTCCTTCTTCCTTCTTTCATGAAAAGCTTTCTAGCTTTTTATGAATTGATGAAAATGAGTGAGTTAATGAAAATAAATGAGAGCTAAAATCATACTTCATCATCCTAATCTATCCTAGCCATTTAGATTAGGGTGTTCACTTCATTTAGTGAGTGAGAGCTTGTGTTAATGAAACTTCAAGGTAGATCATCTTTGTTATCGAAGATCGGAAGCAAGCTTGCGTCTTTCTCTTCGTGGAGCCTCTCGAGAGTCCAGAACTTGATAATCGCAGTGAAAGGACCACAACACGGAGCTTATGAAGTGAAGGACCGAACTGCAAAGGTTGTAATCCCAAACTCTTAGATGTTAAAGTGTTTAACATGCTTTGTTTCACCTAATCTCTAGTCTAAGATCTTGGTTTAGGGTTGTTCGGCATGGCTAAATTTTAAATCGGGTATGGTTGATGCCTTATAGACCCATGTGTGTGTTCCTAGTAACCCTACAGTGGTATCAGAGCCAAGCTAAAGCTTTAGGCGATGTCTAGGCGAAGTTTAAAGTCCGATCGAACTCCGAATACCCGTAAAACCCTAGTTTCTGGAAATTTTTCAAAATTGTTGATTTTTTCGTATTAAAAATACTCAGAAAAATCGGCAGGGAATTCTATGGAGACCTGTGAAAAACGACCCCCTAAATCATTTAAAGCGCCGCGGAACCGCGGCCAAACCAAGGCATTGGCGGTGGTTCCGCGGCAGGTACTGTAAATTGAGGGATAGTTTTTATACGGTAACATCCGTAGGCACTTCCTGATGCTTCTGGGAATTTTTAATCATTACTCAAGTGTTGAGTTTTCTGGGATGTATTGGGAACTCGTTGATTCGATCGGAAAGTATAACTTCGTTTAATTTGTCCGGGTAATTTTTAGAACGTGTTAAAAAGTTCGAACGGATATCAATAACTCACTTTTTCCCCTGCCGGAAAATTTCCAAGTGTTGGATTTTTCCGTAGTTTAAGAACATTCTAAGTCGTGCAAGTAACGCGGTGGACCCTCTAGAAGACAACAAACCTTAACTCGATTATGTAACCGTCTTGAACTGTATCTAAATCTTAGGGTTTGGGGCAGTACGGCGTTGCCACATGTGAGGCGTTGGCTTGACCCTTCTACGGCTGGACCATTGGTACTGTAGCATGTGATGGATACTTTTTGAACTCCGCTCAAGTGTTGAGCTATTTGGGAAAACTTGGATGTTTGATTATTCGATCGGAAAGTTTAACATTGTCTATTTATCTGGAATGTGATACAATATTTAGAATCCACAAGTAGTTATGAGATAACTAATTTGAATGTTATAAATCTAGCAGTTCAGTCTCAGATGATCGGTTGCCACGGAATTTTGATGTGATCAAAACTCCATCGCAATCATGTAGGGTACGCGAATACTCGCTGGGTAAACTTAATAGACAGCCATGCCCCATAGCCCCGACCAAGTGACTGTAGGAGAACCTCGTCGCCAAAAGCATCCGTTCGGGTGCTCGCGGCAGCGGTGTTCCGCCTTAGTGCACTTCGTCGACGGCATCGGGGGTGCGGCCGTCTACTAAAGTTTGCGACGAGCATTCGATCAGGATGTCGGGAATCTTGTTGAATTGCCCGACTTGATATTGAAAAGAGTTTTCGATAATGAGACTAAAATGCGGGGTTTATAATTGTTAGGCATGTGATGTCTAAGGAATTCATTTGGTTAGGCATGCGATGTCTAAGGAGGTTGCGGATTCCAACTGTTGTAGTTTTACACTTTCTTTTCTGTGACCGTAAGCGTAGTATGTGGTGTATCGCCGGCTTCGTTGCTATACATCAACGACAATCGGGATACGCATACTTGCTTACGTTGATGATATGAGATATTATGTGTTGCTGTGATATGTTATATTAGATCGTCGCGTTCTGAATAGCCAGGGAGTTTTATGTGAGATGAGAGTTTTTCTTTTTCATTCATGTAAAATTCATTTGTATAAAATAATCTTTTATTGGGGCACTTCCGGGCTGAGGATGATGTCACCATTGTATATTATTTACTTTTCCGCATTAGGTAGACCCAAGACGGGGAGAACAAGTAATCGGGTTCTAGGGTCCAGTGGGAGACCATCTCGAGGAGTCGAGACCGGTCTCCTAACCCTAAAATTGGTAGTGTTGCTTGCCGCTCTCGTAGGGGTCTAGGGATGTGGGTTTTGCTATTCATCGCGACCGTGGAATCCGTGTTTTATACAGGCTCGTATTAAAACACGGACGTCCTAGTATATCCAATATTTCATATATGTTCTTCTACTGCAATGTTCTGTGATGAGATCATATTACTGCCTGAGACGAATGTTTATATTATATATATGAGATATATGCTATATTGCATATTTCGTTTCAAATGTGATGCTTGTGAAGCATAATAAAATGGGACTTCATTTATGAGATTAATGAAATAAAAGAAACCTAAAGATGTTGTAGAAACTTGTCTCAAAAACAGGTAGCTTTAGTTCTTGCTTTGCATAGCGGTGTTCCTTGTAGAACATCCAGCACCTTATTCGATAAGGAAAGAGCCGAGATCCCTTCACTGGGAGTGACCTCTTTAGTGAAACTAGCAGATGCTACAAACTCGGTTTGTCTTTTGATTGTTTCTATAGTTTTTGCTTTGCATAGTGATATTTGTGAAATATCCTGCACTTTATTCGATAAGGAAAGAGCCGACGATCCCTTCACCGGGAGTGACCTCTTTAGCAAAACTAGAAAAGACCTCAAAAACATTCCTATTAAAAATCACTCGATTCTACAACGATATCAAGTTCATTACGCGACAGGTTTTCTTAAAAACCTGTCGTAACCCTCCGTCATTTTAGGAAGTAGGGTACTTAGTATTCGTGCTGTGTCTGTTGACCTTAGTTAAGGCATAGTGTACGATAGCTAAGTGATGTCTTCCTATATAGAATATGATGCGATTAGTTAGGACAGTCATGTGACTTTGTTAACCTTAGTTAAGGGTGGGTCTATTTAATCAAGAAATAACGGGTAGAACTTGACTAGTGCTTATGATTTGTTGACCATAGTTAAGGTCATAAGTCACTAGGGGTAAAATATTATTGGGAATTTCAAGTGTTGAAATTTGCAATGAGATTGCATACCTTCTATGAGATAGTTGGATCTCGATACCCGCTACGAGTAAGAGTTACTCCTGGGAAAGCCTTACACATTACAATTAGCCGATCAAGTAGGTGTCTAGAAAGGTGTTAACGGGGTTACGCCCCTGGGAAAATGAGGTTTACTTTAATTAGGTCCGTGCGAAAGCACGGGGAACCTCCCTCAAAGTACCGGCACTGGCCTGGCTGAAAGATTGGCAAACTTGTAGGGTGTAATTAATCCCGGCTAGTCTTTCCTTTTAGGGTTTGAAGGAAGATTTGACTAAAACAGTGGGAGACATCCTGATTAGATAAATTGATAACCAATCTAATCTTGTAAAAGCGCATGCTGAGTGTTTTCTTCTCTCTCTCTCCAGGTAGCGACCATATCACGCTTTAATCAAGATAATAATACGGATGTATTGACCGAACCCGCTTATTATACTACGCTAAGGAACGTTGGTCCCGCTCCAACTTATAATTGTTATAAGACAGAGCAGGAAATAGGGGATTGCCAGAATTCCCGTGCCACCCAAAGGAAAAAAGTGCATGTTGATGCATCTTCTTCGGGTGTGTTCATTACACAAAACTGTTTCTCAATATCCTTTACGTCCTAGGTATTTGATACCGGATCAGGATCCCACATATGTAATTTGTTACATGGGCTACAGATAGGTAGAGAACTGAGAATGGGTGATAAGTTTCATGAGATAGAAACGATGCAAGTGTTGCAGCCAAGTCTGTTAGTAGTTATCACCCTGTATTACCAGAATACATTGATTCTGAACGAATGTTATTAGATACCGAACCTGATATACAACATCATATCAGTCTCTTTATTAGTAAAGAAAGGATATAATTTTGTAATGTTGGATAATGTTTTGAACATTTCCTATATCAAGAGTTGATCGGTTCAGGCACGTTATCTAAAAGCATAGACGTTCTAAATCAAAATACGGTTCTTAGTATACAGAACACACACAAGAGGAAGAGTTCAGAAATGAACGAATCCTTCTTGAGGCATTGTAGACTAAGTCATATCAATGCGAACCGACTAGCTAAGTTATATTTAGATGCATATTTAAATTAGTTTGAATTTACATCTTATGAAACTTGCCGGTCATGTCACAAAGATAAGATGACCATAGCTCTGTTTATTGGAAACAGAGAAAGAGTTAGTGAACTCTTGGGATTGATACATGCTGATGTATGATGCTCCCCTGTCTACACATGCCAAGACCGGTCCTTTGTACTTCATTAAATTCTCCGATGATCTCTCAAGATTCAGACATATATTCCTGTTGAAACACAAGTCCGAACCTTTTGAGATTTTCACAGAATATAAGTTAGAAGTAGAGAACCAAAAACGGGTATAAGTATTATGTCCTTTGATGAGATCAGGGAGGAGAATACTTGAGCACGGAATTCCTAGATTATTCTAAAGGAGAATGAGACTCTCTCTCGGCATTACTCCTCCGTATACACTGTAAGTCCGCGGCAGCGCCCCGGCCGTCTAACAGACGCCAATATGCGGAACAAAACTTTTACGATTGGCGCTATCGCGTACTATAACCCGGATCTGCCATTAAAGCTAAACTAACAAATAGTAAAGAGGGTAGAATTGTTATACCGAATGATCCAAGTCCTTCGGTCTTCAACCATCATCCCACGCTATGTTGCAACTGATCCGAACTTGCTCGATCTCCGGTCTCGTCGTCTAGGTGGCACCACGTCGACGGATCTTTAAACGGGCTCCCGCCTCTGAACCGAGGCAACTCGATCGTCAAGTTTGCTAAAAGAGACGACCAAGATGAAGTAGAGAATGAGTAGAATACTTTGTCTCGTTACGTCCAAGGTTATAGACGAACGGTTAATAAAAGTTGCCAATTGGAGTCGGGTAAATGGAAATTGAACTATATGAAATTTCCATACCCAAAACTATCATAATCTTTTTCTCTCAAGCAAATGAAAAAACCATGCCATCCTCACAAGAGGGACCGGCCACTTATAGAAGAGGGAGGGTGAGTGTAGGAGAGGGGAGGGTGAGTGTAAGCAAAAGATCAAAGAAAAATATCAAGGATATTTATCATGAAGAAAGAATGAGTGGTATGAACACATTAAATGATTTAATCCACATCACTTAACACCTCACCTCACAATTAATGCAAATGATGAGTCACTAATCTTAGTCACCATTTCTAGAATCTTTTAGAACCATGACTCACCCAAAAGACGAAAGGATAAATCCGCATTTAACCGAAAGTTAAATACGGCTGATAGAAAACTGGAAACTGGCAACTTCCAAAAGTGATCCTGAAACGAATTTCAGGATAACCCCGTATCGATATAAACATACCCGCATTTGTATTACGACCGAATACAAATGCAACTGAGACAAAGATATTATATCTACACAGCATAATACTGGGATCCGGCTTAAACCAAAGCCAACCAGTATTATCTGCCCGAAAAATAACACGTGCGAAAACGCACGTGCTTTTTCCGAACCCTGCCATAAACCCATACGGCATCTACAACGTTTCGCCCGAACTTAGGAAAGTGTCTGTGGGGGACTCTAATGACTCATCAATACACCGGCACTGGGTATAACCACTAGCACGTCAGAGGTACAAGCTGTACGTAACGGTTTGCCTATATATTGATTGGAAGGGAAGCTGACGAGCGAACTCATATATAAACCCTACTGAACCTGACAATGACAATATCCGTACAGTCCGGAACATTCGTCTATGAGCATCGCATATTAAGCCTAGGGGGCCGGTAAACGTCAGACCCCCAATAGCTGCATAAGTCGTGTCAGAGAGCAGCCCAGAACACCCTGAGATATTACTGGAATACCTTCCAGTAAATCTCGATTACCTAGGCCAGGGATTTCGTGTAATGGCTCTCCTAAACACAGCGCAATCTCACCCCCCAATACCGGGAGAGACGAATCCCCGACGATCCGCTCACTTGCCTCCAATGTGGCTCGGGACTGTACCCAACTAAAACCTGTTTGCACAACTCCTTTGAGCGTGGTAGGGTAGTAATCTAAGCACAGTGGAAACTCACACGAGACAAATGACGACCTCAGGTCGATGAACTATCCTGTACACATGTCACCACGGAACTGCTATCTGACGATATGTATAATACCAACTAGCATGTTCCCGGCGAGTCCTGTCCGGTGTACTCATAACCCAATGAGCACCTGTATACATCTTAGGTGATCCAACTGACACCAGTGGCTTGTGAGACCGGCCACCGCCCCTCGTCGGGGTCTCGACTGTATACACTAGTCTACTCTGGAGTATCGATGCCCTATCTCGAAACTCCCACGACTAGGGACACTTTTAAGGATGTGCTTATAGACCCCAGCTCCCACATATATGATCGCCATCATACTGCTGGTAGTCAAGCAAGAATCCTATGGGCTTTATCAACATATACATGATGATAAAGACAAACCAGATAGCATACTATCATCTCGAGTAAGACTGTTCTATTGGTATAGCTCCTCCCTACATCATTGCAATCACGTACCTGCGATACAATAATTGACTTAGAGGGCACTATATCCAACAATCTCCCACTTGCACTTAAGGCTAATTATTATGATGTCGTGTACTCACAGCTCGTGTGACACCAAGCATCCAACTCCTCTACTAATCAGTTTCACAAAGCTCGTTTGTAAAACTCTTGTGTTCGAGAAATAGCCTCAGTGAGTGGATCCGCTTCGGTGTTTCTTTCTGTATCTCTCTATATCTCAATTTCGCAGAGAAAACCATCTCCCGAATTGAGTAATACCTGTCTTAGAATATGTCTGGATATCTGATGGGACCTAGTTCATAAATGAACTACAAATCCAAACTTCTTAGACTGTATTGATAACTGAACCTAATCAGTATCGCGCACCATGCCTCCCACGGTATCCTCTTGGACCACCTGTCCATAATACTGTCCCACGTCTGAGGGAAAACTATAACTCTGACATTCACTCTATCAGCCAGGTCACCTGTGAAGCCTGGAATAATAACTATCTCCCGAAGGAGGCTGCCGTCATCAAATATATAGAACATGTACTTATGTTCTATTGTTGGAGATAGTGCCCTCAGAGTCAATTATTGGATCACAGGCACGTGATTGCAATGATTGAGGGAGGACCTGTCCCAGTAGGACAGTCTTACTCAAGATGATAGTATGCTATCTGGTTTATCTTTATCATCGTGTACTGCTTTAGGTGACCTGACATGTCGCTATTACACGTTGATAGAGCCCCTAGGATTCTTGCTTGACCACCAGCAGTATGAGGGCGATCATATAAGTAGGAGCCGGGGTCTATAAGCACATCCTTAAAAGGTCCCTAGTCGTGGGAGTTTCGAGACAGGGCATCGATACTCCAGATTAGACTAGTGTATACAGTCGAGACCCCGACGAGGGGCGGTGGCCGGTCTCACAAGCCATTGGTGTCAGTTGGATCACCTAAGATGTATACAGGTGCTCATTGGGTTATGAGTACACCGGACAGGACTCGCCGGGAACATGCTAGTTGGTCTTATACCTGACGTCAGATAGCAGTTCCCTGGTGACATGTGTACAAGTTAGTTCATCGACCTGGAGATCGTCATTTGTCTCGTGTGAGTTCCCACTGTACTTTGATTACTACCCTACCACGCTCAAAGGAGACGTGCAAACAGGTTTTAGTTGGGTACAGTCCCGAGCCACATGGAGGCAGTAAGCGGATCTTCAGGGGTTCGTCTCTCCCGGTATTGGGGGTGAGGTCGCGGTGTGTCTAGGAGAGCCATTACACAAAGCCCTCAGCCGAGGCAGGAGATTTACTGGTAGGTATTCCAGTAGTATTTCAGGGTGTTCTGGGCTACACTCGACACGACTTGTACCGCTTTTGGGGGTCTGACTTTTACCAACCATCTAGGCCCGCCATGCGATGCTCATAGACGAACGGACCGGACTGTACGGATATTGTCACTGACAGGCTCAGTAGGGTGTCAGGATGAGTTCGCTAATCGACGTCCCTTTTGGTCAATAGCTGGTGGCCCGTCACGTATTGGCTTATACCTCTTACGTGCTAGTGGTTAAATCCACAACCAAGGTGTTGACGAGTCTTTAGAGTCCCCCACATTCAGTTGCTCAAGTTTTTGGGCGAAACGCTGTAGAGGCCGTATGGAAATATGGCAGGGTTCGATCAGATACGTGCGGTATTGCACGGATCAGGATCGGACGGATATTACTAGCCGGCTTTGGTTTAAGCCGAATCCTAGTATAGTACAGTGTAGATTTTGTCTCATTGCATTTGTATTCGATCGGAATACAGATGCGGGTGTGTATACACAGTATCAGGGTTTTCCTGTAATTTATTACGGGACCAGTTTTCTGGAGTTGCCAGTTTGCTTTCCGTTTCGGCCATATTTCTTTGTATCTTTCATTGGCCGAAGATTGGTGGAGGAGGGCTTATTTGCATTTGTGCAAATAAGCATTGTGGAGGGTGGTTTTTGCATATTATTGTATCATGATGGTGCACCATCACTTGACTTTCTTTAGTCATCATAGCTTGACTTTGGATGTGATGATGGGAGATGGTTGTTGAGTGTTGGACTTTGTTTCTTATGATTTCCTTTCATGATCAAAAATGATTCCCTCTTGCATTATTGTGAGGCTCTCCCCCATTTGACTCACTCTCTCTCATTCTCACTCTCACCTTACCAAGTGCCATGGCCAGCCACTCCCTCTTGTGGCTGCCCATTATTTTGGTGTGGGTTTTTTTTTTGTTCATTTCATGCTCCAAAAATCCCCAAGTTCCTCTACATGGTTCATGTATCATCCCTCCACCAAAATGGCACCTCCATGAACCCCAAAATGAGACATGGTTCTACACCATATTCTACAGCAAACCTTGGGCACGTCGGCTCGCCAACTTCGTGCCCGAGTTGCCTCGGTATAGAGGTGGGAGCCCGTAAAAGAAGCCGGCGACGTGGTGCCCTTCCGGCGACGAGGTGGAGACCGGAGATTCCGCGGGAGATCGGGACGACGACGAGAAGACCGGAGGACTCGGATCACTCGGTATATCTCTCTTCCCCATCTTGTAGTTAGCTAGGACTAGTTAATGGTACGATCCGGGTTTATAGTGCGCGGTGGTGCCGGTTCAAGAAAAATTAAAGTTGACCATCGCTTCCGCATTTGGCCTCGGGATGGAGGCCGGGGCGCCGCCGTGCACTTACAGTGGTATCAGAGCCTCGCCATTAACATAGTCTAGCTTTGTCTAATGTGTTTTACATTTCCGATCGAACAATTTTCCAAAAACCGTATTTTCTTCACATCAGTTTCTGTCGAAATTTTTTGAAGTCCAAAAATTTTTCAGGTTGTCTCAGAATGATGTGCAAGGAATTTTAAGAGTTCTGTGAAAATTTGGGCTCGTGAACAGTCCAAACCACCGCGAAACCGCGGCCAAACCCATGCTTGGGCCGCGGTTCCGCCGCGACTTGAACTGTTCAGTCCCCCAAAATTTTACAGAATGCTCCTGACTTGAAAATGTGGTTTCTGGAATGTTATATTTGGGCCCAGAATTTCTTGATGTTCTACAGTAGTACTTGGGGGCCCACTTGGTAATTTATGATCGATCGGATATTTTAAACACATTAGTTCACAGTATTTACATTATATCTGCGACCGTGAATGTCACTTGATCGGTAAATCCAGTCTAACTGCTATAGCCCGGTTAGACGGATTTGCGAACGTGACTTTCACGTTGATGTTCTGTGATTTTGCTGTGATGTTGCGGATTGGTCGTGGGGATAGCCTGGTTGCAGTGGTAGTACAGTTTTGTTGTATTATGTACATTTGATATTGCGGGGCGAGCGTCCGACATGTGGACTGCCGTCACTGCCTGTTTGTATTATTATTTTGGGGCACGACCAGGTTGCAGTCGATGTACCCGTTGTATGTATATTTTGCTTTCTATACTAGGATTGCCCCGCGGAAGGGTGCACGAATAGCCGGGTTCTAGAGGGCAACAAGCCCGCATCTCATGGCATTGACACGGAGGGGGCTTCACTCTAGAATTGGCGGGCTATTCACCGCACTCGTAGGGGGTACAGGTTGACCCAGGAGGGGTGCCCAAGTTGCCGGATTCCGTGAAGTGCCGGGTGGTCCATTCACGTCGCTGAAGGGGGCTGCCTCGCTTCAGGTTTTGGCGGGTAAGTTGCCGCGCCCGTAGGGGTCTAGGATTTCATTGCACAGGCTATCCACACGACCAGGGGAACGTCGGGTTTCAGTAGTGGCTCTGTGAAACCCGGGGATCCCAGATATCTGTATTGTTCTATGATGCTGTACATTTCTGTGATGTTGGATTTTATCACGCCTTGAGCGAATATAATATATTGGTATATATATTAGTAGATGTTGTATATGTTTTGCATCCACGCTAGTCCAGTCCCCGCTCTGTCGTTAGTTAGCTAACCTAACGGGTAATGACGGGACCCAGTGGCGAATGCGGATGGCATATACGTACATCAGTATATTTTCGTTCTTTGTTGTGTGATCAATTGATGGGACTGCGTTGATTCGGATCAATGCAAGTTAAAAACAAACCTAATCTGATGTTGTTGGAACACTTTTTCAAAAAGCTGTTATTGCAAGGACGTTCTCTTTTGTTTTGCATCGTGGTATTCAGTTGGAATATCCTGCTCCTCAGTCGATGAGGCAAGGGCCGAGATCCCCTCACCGGGAGTGACCCCTTGGACAAAAGTTTGCGTCAGGGCAATAACTTCACTATAGCCGATTACTTTTGCTTTGCACCGTGGTATTCAGTTGGAATATCCTGCACCTCATTCTACGGGGAAAGAGCCGAGATCCCTTCACCGGGAGTGACCTCTTTAGCAAAGGCTTTCGTCACTATATTTTTATAAAGCTATCCGTTCCTTCAATGATATCAAGTTCATTACGTTAAAGGTTTTCGCCAGAAACCATTCGTAGCCCTCCGTCGTTTCATATGGGTGGTCAATAGTATTCAAGCTGTGTATGTTGGCCAAAGTCAAGGCACAGTGATTGGTAGCTATTGGGGTATTCATATGCAGCATAGATAGATGCGTTGGTTTGGGACAGTCGTACTGCCATTTTTGCCAAAGTCAAGGATAGGTACGGGTGGGTTCAAATTAACCTGGAGAATGACGAGTAGAACTTGACATGTGACTTATGATATGTTGGCCAAAGTCAAGGTCATAAGAGCATGGGGCAGAAATCACATCGGGAGTTTCTAAAGAAACTGAAACTTGCCAGATATGCGCATACCTTCTGGAGTGTGACACCGTGAGCGGATTCCGTCACGTTATCATGCGATGATAGTTGGATCCCGATTCCCACTGATGAGTTAGTTTACTCCTCGGGTGAGCCCGACTAATTCTTCTTTCAGGTTTGGAGGAGAATTTGACGGTACAGTGGGAGGTTTCCAGATTAGATAAAATTGGTAACCATTCTGATCTAGGTTAGAGTGCACGCTGAGAGTTTCTTTTCTCTCTCTCTGGCAGCGACCATTGACCCCACCCTAAGACTATGACTCAGTGACCAAATTAACCGAACCTTCTTAACACTGGCTTTTGGATTGTCGGGGTTGCAAACCTCATTGCCACTCCTACTTTTACCATTTTCTCCAGGACACCCCGTATTACTACGAACATCCACTTCCATTGGACAAAACCATCGTATGGTTATATACGAACTCGAAGGGAATTATTCGAGGATGGTTTCAGGTTCTGGAGGAAACGGATAGGACTATTCAGTTGTCTTTTCCTTTTACCTTCTCTCGGGTTACGAGTACTCCTTGGTTTAGGAGATAGTACATCTATTACGCAAATTGGATAGTCTTCTTCCAAACCATAGGCAGGTGCCGACCGGTAGGGAATGAAGAAAACCAATTAGCCTAACGATGGTGTACAGAAGGTATTAAGTTAAGACAAAGCAAGGGATTAGTAAGAGGGCAAAGTAAATTGCAACTGATATTCACGAACAAACCAAGTATTTCATTACCACTCCCACTTCACCTTTGTATTTCTCCAGGACACTCCGTATCACTACGAAGATCCACAGTCTATTGGATACTCCATCGTATGGTTATATACGAACTCGAAAGGAACTTGTTCCAGTTCGGGGATGGATTCTGGTTCAGGAGAAATAGGAATAAGGTTTATTCGGTTGTCTTTTATCTTCACCTTCTCTCGCATTGCGAGTGCTCCTAGGATTAGGACAGTACACCCATTATGCTTATTCGATAGTCTTCTTCCAAACCATAGGCTGGTGCCGAACAGTAGGGAAGGAAGAAAACCACTTGGCCTAAAGGGGTGTGCAGAAGGTAATGACTAAAGACATATAAAGGGATTTGGAGAGGTGGCAAAGAATTATACGGTTACAGTCGTGAATCTGGAAGAGGCATTACTAAGAATACCGGATACCCCATTGAAACATTTCAATGTTTCAGTTTCACTGTGTGTTGTTAAAGGAAAACTGATTTCCCAATTAAACACTTGCTCCAGGGTATGTATTTACCAGGTATGATTCTCACATCTGTATGGTTTTACAGATGATGAGTGGGAGTAAGTTATTGGGAATTGGGTGATCATCCTCATTATATCGGGATTCGTTGTAATCGGTGATATTTGAGGAAGTCACCTGGGTTGTTTTCCAGACGGCAAATCTTTGGTTTTGAATATCCGCTGTTGTGCACCAATTTCAAATTGATATATCTGTACGTCTATTTTCATAGAGTGAGATATACCTTTTGAAATTATGTCTATGACATTTACCTATATCAGTGGATGGTTAGGTAAGGAGCATTAAACAGCGGTGTAATTCTTCATGACCATAATACAGTTTTCAACCTACGACACACAGTGAATGAGTTATCAGACTCAAGGGACTTATACACAGTATTGTATGTTGTCCAGGGTCTATCAGGACAGAGGGGTTGGTCCTCGTACTATATTCGGTTTACTTATGACTTCTCTAGTTTTTAGACAGGTGTTTCGCGAAAACACAGGGTCCGAATTTTGAGAAGCTATAGGTATTTGAATAAAGTAGAGAACCAGGTGTTGCAAGTATCCGGATTCTTCAAGTTGATCGAAGATGTAGATACTTGAGTATGGTATTCAGTTGATAATGGTTAAGAGAACTTGCTTCTCTTTCAGGTTACTCATAATTGGAAGCATTCCTAAGTTGAGTAACGCTGATTGGCCTCTCTCCATTTAGTTGACATACACTGGAGATAGCTGCATGATTTGAATCTGGTTCAATTAAATCAGTGCCTCTGGTTCTATATTGGATATAGAACAGTTCATATCTTAACGATGTTAAGGTACGGGGAGTTGTCCGGCCTATGCTTAAAACCAAACTCTGGATAACTCAAGGCACGTTTCTGTAATGGCTGTTTGTGGGTTGACCCAGGCTATGACGCGGGTTGACTTTCTACCATCTGGAAGATCAATAGCGATATTGTTCTAGACTCGCCACAGTTTTAAATAAAATGGATTTTTTCAGAAAAACAGTAGTGGGAGTATGGTAGAACTGGAAGTGATTCCAGAACCGCAAACGATTACTGAAGATTTGATAAGGAACCTAAAGATTCAATCTGGATTGACATTCCATTGGCCACTCCGCAGATACGGTGGGTAACTTCAGGCACCCGAGAGGTACTCCAGTAGCCTCAAGGACGGTGACAAGGAAGTTCTTGTTTACCCACACTTGCCATTGCTGTTGTTTCAGACTGTGAGACCCGGCAGGAGGATGAGTATAGCGTCGTTCTAAACTTGCTTTAGAAGTGTACGTTTATATAACTCTGCCAGAGGGTTGTCGTAGTCAGTGGGAGCAGCGGAAGCATTGGTGGACAGGAGGCTTATGTCTATTTATAGACTAAAGCAGATGTAGCGGAGATAGATCATCTATTTCTGATGTGACAGTCATAGATTTGACTTCATCAGAATAGGGGATGGATCTGTTGAGAAGGTAGTAGGGTGTGATGTCCTGGTATTTGGATGACATACACAGAGCAGGAAAAGAAACTCATATACTACGATCGGTTATACTTTGGTCGTCACACAGTAGTTTCTCCACATGGGACTTGGACATTATATCAGACATACCGGTTACTGGATCTATGGTTTTAGATCTAGATTTGGGTAGTTTCCCAATCAGGGTACTTAGACAGCATTCTAAGATTATTTAGAATGGACGGCTCCTGGCACGGTGGTGTACCTGCAGGTGATGGAGTCACCCTCTCTAAAGGTGTCTTACAGACTAAAGGGGAGAGGGATGTGCATGATTGGCAGATCACTTGCTCAGGCAATTGAGTCAATCATGAAATGTCAAGTACCACACCAGATGTTGTTCTTGCACTAGATGCAATAAGTTGACATTGATCCAATCCTAGAGAAGCAGTTGGAAGCAGTTTTAGAACATAAGTGGATGTTCTAGGGATATGATAACGACAGCCTTATTCGGGAGACGGTTATCATTCCAGGCTTCCAAGGTGACCTGGACGACAAGGAGGTTGTCAGAGTTATAGTTTTTCCTTCTGACGAGGGACAGTATTTTGGACAGGTGGTCCAAGGCAATACTGAGGGAAGCAAGGCGCTGCATACTGATTAAGTTCAGTTGATGATACAGTCTAAGAAGTTTGGATTTGGAGTTCATTTATGAGCTAAGCCCCATCAGACATCCAGACATACTATAAGACAGGTATTGCTCATTTCGGGAGATGGGTTTCTCCGCAAACTTGAGATATAGAGATACATAGAAAGAAACATCAAAGCGGATCCACTCACTGAGGCTATTCCTCGAACGCAATAGTTTCACAAACGGGCTTTGTGAGACTGACTAGTAGAGGAGTTGGGTGTTCGGTATCACACGGGCTGTGAGTATGCGACATCGCAATAATTAGCCTTGAGTGCAAGGGGGAGATTGTTGGAGATAGTGCCCTCAGAGTCAATTATTGGATCACAGGCACGTGATTGCAATGATTGAGGGAGGACCTGTCCCAGTAGGACAGTCTTACTCGAGATGATAGTATGCTATCTGGTTTATCTTTATCATCGTGTACTGCTTTAGGTGACCTGACATGTCGCTATTACACATTGACAGAGCCCCTAGGATTCTTGCTTGACCACCAGCAGTATGAGGGCGATCATATAAGTGGGAGCTGGGGTCTATAAGCACATCCTTAAAAGGTCCCTAGTCATAGGAGTTTCGAGACAGGGCATCGATACTCCAGAGTAGACTAGTGTATACAGTCGAGACCCCGACGAGGGGCGGTGGCCGGTCTCACAAGCCATTGGTGTCAGTTGGATCACCTAAGATGTATACAGGTGCTCATTGGGTTATGAGTACACCAGACAGGACTCGCCGGGAACATGCTAGTTGGTCTTATACCTAACGTCATATAGCAGTTCCCTGGTGACATGTGTACAGGTTAGTTTATCGACCTGGGGATCGTCATTTGTCTCGTGTGAGTTCCCACTGTACTTTGATTACTACCCTACCACGCTCAAAGGAGACGTGCAAACAGGTTTTAGTTGGGTACAGTCCCGAGCCACATGGAGGCAGTGAGCGGATCTTCAGGGGCTCGTCTCTCCCGGTATTGGGGGTGAGGTCGCGCTGTGTCTAGGAGAGCCATTACACAAAGCCCTCGGCCGAGGCAGGAGATTTACTGGTAGGTATTCCAGTAGTATTTCAGGGTGTTCTGGGCTACACTCCGACATGACTTGTACCGCTTTTGGGGGTCTGACTTTTACCAACCCTCTAGGCCCGCCATGCGATGCTCATAGACGAACGGACCGGACTGTACGGATATTGTCACTGACAGGCTCAGTAGGGTGTCAGGATGAGTTCGCTCATCGACGTCCCTTTTGGTCAATAGCTGGTGGCCCGTCACGTATTGGCTTATACCTCTTACGTGCTAGTGGTTAAATCCACAACCAAGGTGTTGACGAGTCTTTAGAGTCCCCCACATTCAGTTGCTCAAGTTTTCGGGCGAAACGCTGTAGAAGCCGTATGGAGATATGGCAGTGTTCGATCAGATACGTGCGGTATTGCACGGATCAGGATCGGACGGATATTACTAGCCGGCTTTGGTTTAAGCCGGATCCTAGTATAGTACAGTGTAGATTTTGTCTCATTGCATTTGTATTCGGTCGGAATACAGATGCGGGTGTGTATACACAGTATCAGGGTTTTCCTGTAATTTATTACGGGACCAGTTTTCTGGAGTTGCCAGTTTGCTTTCCGTTTCGGCCATATTTCTTTGTATCTTTCATTGGCCGAAGATTGGTGGAGGAGGGCTTATTTGCATTTGTGCAAATAAGCATTGTGGAGGGTGGTTTTTGCATATTATTGTATCATGATGGTGCACCATCACTTGACTTTCTTTAGTCATCATAGCTTGACTTTGGATGTGATGATGGGAGATGGTTGTTGAGTGTTGGACTTTGTCACGACCCGAAATACGGAACATGACCGGCACTTAGACTACGAACGTCTCAAGGCGTACGTATGCTAAGTAAGCCGAAACCCAGCAATCCAAACCAAGAGAAGTAGTAGAGAATAGGAGGAACCATATCAAATCAACCTGTATGCAACATAATATACAACGCCTCAAGGCGAGGATCACAACAGAAAATGAACTCAACCAGCCTGAAACCCAAAGAAATATAACACGCGACTCTAAGGTCGAAAGAATAAACATCACTGGTCTCTATCTCAAATAAGTACAAGTTTTGGTTGATGGAACTTCTAGATACAACTGAAATATAATATACAAGGTATAATGATGGGTAAGATACAGTAAACCCACCTACTAGCAAATCACCCGAAGGAACAGAGCCCACAAAGCCGTAATGAAACCTGTACGACAACACCTGCAAGAAACTGGGGCACAACGGGGGTGAGTTGCCAACTCGTGAGTAGAAAAAGATCTACGAACAGAAAATCGCATGTATGACGCAATCCTAGGTCATACGATCAATATATATAATCCTCAAATATATAACCAGCAATCTCTAACCATGGCTAGTGTAAATATCTAACCCAAGTGTAAACCCATGTGTCTGTGCCAGTGCATCAGGTGGCAATATATATCATATGAATGATGTATGAATGCATGAAACAGAATGCAT
This sequence comes from Agapanthus africanus, assembly GCA_030015575.1. NCBI lineage: Eukaryota > Viridiplantae > Streptophyta > Magnoliopsida > Asparagales > Amaryllidaceae > Agapanthus > Agapanthus africanus. Next base: position 552,130,757 of record JASDDO010000024.1, on the reverse strand, counting down.
GTACTGAAGAAAACTGCTTTTGTAACTTTGTGAGATTTCTGTATTTTTAAAATGAGGTATCATAATGAAATCAGCATAAAACAGTGCCTAGCATCGGCACAAAACATAAATCTCAATATCTCGATATCTATGTATCACAATCCCTGTACCTCAATATCTCAAATCTCAATGTCTCAATCATAATATCCAGGGCACCGTCAGTCCAGATCGTCCCCTACCATCCATCTCATGACTACGACGGTATCCTCCGGATATCCGACGTGTCGGGTAATATCACCGGTCGGTCGTGCTCCCCTGCCAGGCTCAACGCCATCTCCTGCGATCTTCTTGCCCCGGGGTACCGCACCGGGCCCACCATGTACCTGAAACGGTTCATCCGCCTCCTCGAATCGGGTCTCGAAATCCATCAGCAAAACTATGGTGGACGACTCATACATCATAGAAAAACCACATTTTTATTAAAAAGAGAAAGCAGTTTATATATATGTTTTGCGGTTTTCCTCCAAATCCAGAAAATCTCATGGAAACCCGAATCCAAATCATCAATAGCATGTGAAATCACGAATATAAGCATGAGAATCCATGAATGCAGCATATAATGAATAACAGTATGCATGAAGAGACAAGTGGTAGCTACAATGTCAAGCTAACATATAAAGCAAGCATACTAATATCATGTCACTACTAGCTAGCAAGCTAAATCAAGCAATAATATTTTCTAAGTGTTCGTGACATGGCAATTACCGATGAAGATGTGTGTGAGCCGACAAATAAGTGTATGTGGTACATACGCATCATCGGTAATGGTGCTGGTGTCCTAACAGCAGGATATCAATAATGAAATATGAATCATAACAGTATGCGATGCAGAGCAACAATAATAATATGCGGGGGCTGAAATACTGAACACCATGATCGCTAAACTGCATCTAAGGTCATAAAGGTCATATAGCTACACCACTACAAGGCTGAGCTAAAGCTAACAGTAGGTAAGGGAAACCGCCTAACCTCTGAGTCAATACATATAAATACCTATATATATAGTCGGTGATCCCGCCTCGATAATATCTTATCCGATAACATATCTCTATAATCAGTTATTCCCAAATCAAGAGTGCGGATCAAACATCAATTTATAGCTCGTACGTAAAACCGTCGTACGGCATCCCCAATCTGGGTACGGGTCAATATCACATTCGTCATATCATTCATTTGGTATTTTCTTTATCAAATATCATTATCTGGGTACTGACCTATATCTAGTACAATGCTAACATCATCACTATAATCAAGGTCAGACTACTGATCGACAATCTAGTATAAATCAATATCATCATCATATATCGTCAATATAATCATAATCCAGCTTCTGATTTACAGCCTCTAGCAAAAACGATATCATCAGCCCAAATCATCTCAAGGGGTAAACAACGCCCAAGGCGGCCTATCATAAATATCCTGTCATATCATATCATATCATATCATATCATATATCATAATCACATGTCGATCATTTACACATTCATGTCACTATTCCTATGGCATCATAATCCAAAATTCGCTAAAGCATCAAGACGTATCCCAAATACGAATTTTACCATATCACCGATATCATAATCTTGGATCAAATATCATCGACTCATCTCAATCCCAGGTATCATCCTCAAAACTGTATGCGAACACATAGTCCCATACCTATGTGAACACATATCTATAGAATCCCATCTATGCACATATGAAGTAAGGATGTATGCAAGTATGTATGTGTGTACATGTATGTGTGTATATGTATGTGTAGTGTACCCACTACCTAGGGTTTCGCGACACTAAATCATTCAAGTCCATCAATTATCCATCCTAAACATCAAATAATTCCCAAACAACATAATATAAATTGTAGGTGTGTATACGCATCCGTATACATCACCACGGACTGCGGGGGTGCTATACGCCATCCACCCGACTTCTCCCCGTAGATATAAATCTACTCACCTAGTTATGTGTGCCGGTGCCGATGTCGCCGTTTGCATCTCCAACGCCTCGACGCCACGTGGGGTACCTACAAGGATATCACACGCAAAAACACATGAAAACCATGTCGGAAACCAAAATGGTGCACGCTACGCCTATAAGTAAAAACCTATAGTCTCGCGTGCGAACACAGCCAATATCCGCTGTCGTTGACGTCCAAACGCCACCCGACAGATACGAATCATCGAATACCCAAAATCCATACGAAAATACGTCGTAAAACATACGCCAACTCATGAAAATGAACCCAGATTTTACCCTAACTGGAAACAGTCAAAACTAGACATACAGGGGGTCAAGTTTACATGAAATAAAGCTGTGCACGCAAAACGAGGGGGTTCCACCCTGGTCTGGCCGCAAATTGGGGCCAGAAGGAATAAATTGGGGGCCCAAAAATGGTGGTTGGGGCTAGGGTTTTGGGTAATGGTTCCTATCTACCTGCACGTCTCACTGCCAAGTCAATTTTATTTTAGGAGGTCCGGGTTGATAGCAGTTTCCAGAAAGCCACAAAGTCGACAAAAATGCTGAATTACGCCAAGTATAACCAATCTGGTATTTTTGTGAAATTTGGAACAAATCTTGGTCACAATGGTCTCAAGTATACCTAATAAGACTATACTAACATTCAAAACCATCTCTTGGCCACATCTCACTCAAAATCCCTAAACTAGCACTAGATTATGGATTTAACAGTAACTTTCAGTTTTAACTAACCATAACTTGACAAAAGGAGTTGGCTTGCAAGATTATACCTCAAGAGTGTCCTAGGATGTAGGAGAAGAAAGGATGAAGGAAGGAGGAGGGGTGCTGAAGTGTCCTGTAGCAGCTGCTGGTGTTGCTGATGCAGCTGTGGTGAAGCTGAAACTGTTTTGGGCTGAAGCTGAAACTGTTATTTGATTTGTACGTAGTGTTGTGGCAATGGTTGTGGTGGTGTGGTGGTGTTGTCTTGAGTTGCTAAGGTTGCTGAGTTAAGGGTTGATGAGGGTGTGGTGTTGTTGCTGTTGTTTGGGCTACAGCTGCTGCTGCTTGCAACTTCTCTCTCTTTTTTTTGTTTCCTCAGTTCCTGTTGCAGCAGCTCTTTGCTGCCATGTTGGGGGGAAATGGTTGTGGTGAAGTTGAAGTATTTGCTGGAGTTAGGGGTTGTTGTAGCAGCTGTTGCTGCTGGTTTGGTGCAGGAATGATGGTATATGGCTGGGGTTTGGGGCTGATGGGCTGCTGCTGATGTAATGGGGTGGCTGAAGTGATGATATTAGGGGCTGATATGTTACATCAGCTGCTGCTGCAGCAGATGTGGCTGTTTCCTTTGTTTGGGCTAAGGTTGCTTGATGTCTTGGCTGATGTTACATGCTGAGGGTGGCTGAAAGTGTGCTGATAATGCTTGATATGGGGCTGATGTGGTGTATCAGCTGATAGGTATAATGGTATGGTGTGAGTTGTGAGAGTGGGTATGAAAGGGCACAAAGGATAATGGAGAAGGGGATGGATCATGGCACAACCATCATGCCTCCTCTCTCTTTCCAAAACCAAGCTCACAAGACACTAAGCCACCATGATTACTTTCCCCCTACACAAGTCAACTAACACTAATCACCCTTAACCAAGCTAAGATCCTTAATTAAGCCAATTAACCTAATCAAATAGTTCAACCCACCATGGTCATCTAAGCATGGTTCAACCCTAGGCTTATCATGGGTCCAAAACATGAGACAAGTGTGCAAGTGTAGGAAATGTTATGTGCACAATTTACACCAAAAAGCCAAAAATCCGCTTAGCGATTTTTAATCGCGATTAATGCCAAAATAACATATAATCCAACATCAAAACTGCAAAATGGCATATTTCCACAAAATAACTTATTTTAGAATTTCCAAAATTTTCTCCGGAATTTTCACCATTTATCGGTATTTAATTATACCGACTATCAAAATATTCATTAAAAATTAATATTAACATATGAAAATTCCCAAAAATAATATTTTATTTTTTTGAAATGTTACAGTCTTCCCCCCTTAAAGAAATTCGGTCTCCGAATTTAAATTTAAACCTCCAAATTCTAAAACATTTCAATAAAATGTCCAAGTCAACGGGGCTCCGAAATCATCAATCCACATAACGCATCATAGCGCAATACATGCGCATGAGTAACGAGCAGATAACTCGAAATCAAAACTCCGTCAAGCATCACGCAATCATCGGAGTCAAGGTAAAACACGAATGCCAAATCCAAGGCAAAGCCAATATGCTATAAATCGGAACTATGCATGTAAATACCAAATCCGTGCAAGTAAATATCTGAAGGAAATGTATGCCAAATTCTTTGAAATCGTTGTGCAATGCACATAACACTGCACAGTGGCGGACGCCTCTGTAAGAAAATAATTATATATGTATATCTCTTTTGTTTAATATGCACGTCCCGCCGTTTTGGAAACAATTTAGAAGGGTTTTTCTCGTTTTAAACGTTTCGTGTCATATCAGACACGTATGTAAATAATGAGACTATAGCTCGCTTTTGAAAATCCCTTGAAATCTATCGGTGCATGCAATATATCTAGGCACTGTCCTCTGACCAGTCCTGCTCAATACGAAAACACATAGCAAATATCATCAAAACGTACTGCTCCATAGAAATCAATCCAAAAGTGTATATGAAAACCCTGTGCGTCCGGTGCGCACGGAAATCAAAATCCATGTGTGCCAAGAAGGTGCACAAAAAAAACGACATCAAGGTGCAACGGGTGTGCACGCAACATCGGTCATAGGCAACGTGTGTGCCTGACCGCAAAAAATCAGGTGCATCTGACATGCACGAAAATCCCGATTTAGTGCATCTGGTGTGCACCAAATCTCATCTCAGAACATGTGCCCAACATGCGCTACAAATCCAAATCCGGTGCATCCATCATGCATGAAATCATGAAATCCAATATCAAGTGCCGAACACGTGGAAATCCAATCAGGTGCATAAGTGCACAAAAAAAATATCGAGCATCACCATCGAAATCGAAGTCCAGTGCATCCAAGTGCACCGAAATACATGTCACTGTACTGCAAGCATATGTGAACTATACCGAGTGCAAAAACCAAATCGTGTGCGTGCATACGCACAAAATCCACTCAAATGTCTAAACCCCATAAAATCACAAACATGTGAAACCAAGGCACGAAAACAATATCAAATGCAACGCTGTGCAAAATCGTAAACACTCAATAGCACATGAAAACAAACGTCATGAAACTCAATCATCAAAATCACATCATGGGAATAAATCACCCAAAACATCGAAATCAAGTATGGCGGAATAGTCCCGCTCGAGCGCATCCTCCAAGAATCTCGGGCCAACTGTCGCAGTCACTAGTGGGACGTCTCGTCGATGATCATGAACTCTGGCCTGCTGGTGTGCGTAACAATGACCACTCCTGGGTCAAGGTCTTCACTGTGAATTACCAATCTCTCGGTCCATCGACTCATCGGCCCTGTCAGGTGTGCTAACGGGGATGATCCCGTTCTGGCACGTCTCTTGTCATCTCCCGGTCAATCATCACGACCACTCGTAAGACAGCATATCACTGGCGTCGGCCTCTGGCTCTCTGAATATACGTGACACATCTGATCCTGGGTGCAAGTATCATTGCAGCAATGTCCTGGAAGGAATCCTGCTCATGGTCTCTTCCATGTCTCGTCTCTGCCAACTGTCCGGAAGTCATCGTCCTTTCCTATATCTGTTTCTTATTCCGGAATGGCTGCATACTCACCGCGACTCCTTCTGGAAGGTATATCCAGTACTCTGCCTCGGCATGCGCATCGCATCTCTGATGTCGGCGGAGGGGAACGTCATCTCATCTAGATCTGGTACGAACCTCTTACTTCATTTTTCTCTAATGTCGTCTGCTTTGGACTCGTCTCGTCGCTGCTGCATGGACTGAGCTCCAACGGCTATCCTCGTATCGGGAGTCTCCCAAGAAATGCATCTCACCACCTAGCATCCGAATTAAGTCGAGCCATCCGATCGAGTCGTCAAAACCTCATAATTCCCCAAGAGCTCAACATCTTGGGCACAGTTTAATAGTATCGAGTACATACCACAGCATCGGTGGTCCAGCCGTAGAAGGGCAAACCCAAGCCTCACTAATGGCGCCGTAGAACTGCCGCAAACCCGAAGGTTCAAAGGCTTTCACACGGTCATTAAGTTGAGTTAGGGTTTCATTCTTCTAGAGGGACCATAGAATTGCCTGCATGTCCTTCCGACTACTTTAAACTTGGAATAATAGGTTTCTGACATTCGATCGTCTCTGTCGACTCCCAACGTCTCCGCATGAAGTCGTCTCTAGCTGGAATCAACCTATCTGATGACCTCGCATCGGGGTAGGCGAACGAACCACATGTCCTAGTCATTCATCCTCGGTGACTAGCGACCTTCTATCATCTCTTAGTACAACTCGTACTGTAATAGCTCCAACATCTAGGGTGATATCTCGTCGTTCGCAGCAATAACTGGCTCACTCGTCTGCACGCTGAACAGTGCCTCAAACATCATGAATAAGCCATACACCAATGGTCAAAAAAATATGGTTGTCCTCTATCATTGGCTCGATCCTCTGGTGTCGATCAGCACATCCGAGTAACCTCATACAGCGATCCATCAAACGCTCGTGGCGCGAAAACACAGTAAAAAGACACATCTCTGCAATCGTGTGTCGCCGGAATTATGCCCTGGTCAGTCCTCGTTCTTGACGAGCTCATGCTGACCGCAACTCTAGCCGTGGCTCTCCCTGCCCGTAATCATGGCAGCAAAACCATAACTGGTACTGATGAGGCTAGATAAGAATGAATATAATACTGAGCAAAGAAATGTACATCCTAAGGCTTCTTAAGTGGAGTAGCGTATCGTAAATATGCCGCGGAACATACCTACGGTACGTCACTCGACTTTAGTCACCTATTCCATCAACCAAGGGTCATCCTACGCTCCGAAGGTAAAACCTAACGCTCTGATACCAACTTTGTCACGACCCGAAATACGGAACATGACCGGCACTTAGACTACGAACGTCTCAAGGCGTACGTATGCTAAGTAAGCCGAAACCCAGCAATCCAAGCCAAGAGAAGTAGTAGAGAATAGGAGGAACCATATCGAATCAATCTGTATGCAACATAATATACAACGCCACAAGGCGAGGATCACAACAGAAAATGAACTCAACCAGCCTGAAACCCAAAGAAATATAACACGCAACTCTAAGGTCGAAAGAATAAACATCACTGGTCTCTATCTCAAATAAGTACAAGTTTTGGTTGATGGAACTTCTAGATACAACTGAAATATAATATACAAGGTATAATGATGGGTAAGATACAATAAACCCACCTACTAGCAAATCACCCGAAGGAACAGTGCCCACAAAGCCGTAATGAAACCTGTACGACAACACCTGCAAGAAACTGGGGCACAACGGGGGTGAGTTGCCAACTCGTGAGTAGAAAAAGATCTACGAACAGAAAATCGCATGTATGACGCAATCCTAGGTCATACGATCAATATATATAATCCTCAAATATATAACCAGCAATCTCTAACCATGACTAGTGTAAATATCTAACCCAAGTGTAAACCCATGTGTCTGTGCCAGTGCATCAGGTGGCAATATATATCATATGAATGATGTATGAATGCATGAAACAGAATGCATGTACTGAAGAAAACTGCTTTTGTAACTTTGTGAGATTTCTGTATTTTTAAAATGAGGTATCATAATGAAATCAGCATAAAACAGTGCCTAGCATCGGCACAAAACATAAATCTCAATATCTCGATATCTCTGTATCACAATCTCTGTACCTCAATATCTCAATGTCTCAATCATAATATCCAGGGCACCGTCAGTCCAGATCGGCCCCTACCATCCATCTCATGACTACGACGGTATCCTCCGGATATCCGACGTGTCGGGTAATATCACCGGTCGGTCGTGCTCCCCTGCCAGGCTCAACGCCATCTCCTGCGATCTTCTTGCCCCGGGGTACCGCACCGGGCCCACCATGTACCCGAAATGGTTCATCCGCCTCCTCGAATCGGGTCTCGAAATCCATCAGCAAAACTCATGGTGGACGACTCATACATCATAGAAAAACCACATTTTTATTAAAAAGAGAAAGCAGTTTATATATATGTTTTGCGGTTTTCCTCCAAATCCAGAAAATCTTATGGAAACCCGAATCCAAATCATCAATAGCATGTGAAATCACGAATATAAGCATGAGAATCCATGAATGCAGCATATAATGAATAACAGTATGCATGAAGAGAGAAGTGGTAGCTACAATGTCAAGCTAACATATAAAGCAAGCATACTAATATCATGTCACTACTAGCTAGCAAGCTAAATCAAGCAATAATATTTTCTAAGTGTTCGTGACATGGCAATTACCGATGAAGATGTGTGTGAGCCGGCAAATAAGTGTACGTGGTACATACGCATCATCGGTAATGGTGCTGGTGTCCTAACAGCAGGATATCAATAATGAAATATGAATCATAACAGTATGCGATGCAGAGCAACAATAATAATATGCGGGAGCTGAAATACTGAACACCATGATCGCTAAACTGCATCTAAGGTCATAAAGGTCATATAGCTACACCACTACAATGCTGAGCTAAAGCTAACAGTAGGTAAGGGAAACCGCCTAACCTCTGAGTCGATACATATAAATACCTATATATATAGTCGGTGATCCCGCCTCGATAATATCATATCCGATAACATATCTCTATAATCAGTTATTCCCAAATCAAGAGTGCGGATCAAACATCAATTTATAGCTCGTACGTAAAACCGTCGTACGGCATCCCCAATCTGGGTACGGGTCAATATCACATTCATCATATCATTCATCTGGTATTTTCTTTATCAAATATCATTATCTGGGTACTGACCTATGTCTAGTACAATGCTAACATCATCACTATAATCAAGGTCAGACTACTGATCGACAATCTAGTATAAATCAATATCATCATCATATATCGTCAATATAATCATAATCCAGCTTCTGATTTACAGCCTCTAGCAAAAACGATAAAATCAGCCCAAATCATCTCAAGGGGTAAACAACGCCCAAGGCGGCCTATCATAAATATCCTGTCATATCATATCATATCATATCATATCCTATATCATAATCACATGTCGATCATTTACACATTCATGTCACTATTCCTATGGCATCATAATCCAAAAATTCGCTAAAGCATCAAGACGTATCCCAAATACGAATTTTACCATATCACCGATATCATAATCTTGGATCAAATATCATCGACTCATCTCAATCCCAGGTATCATCCTCAAAACTGTATGCGAACACATAGTCCCATACCTATGTGAACACATATCTATAGAATCCCATCTATGCACATATGAAGTAAGGATGTATGCAAGTATGTATGTGTGTACATGTATGTGTGTATATGTATGTGTAGTGTACCCACTACCTAGGGTTTCGCGACACTAAATCATTCAAGTCCATCAATTATCCATCCTAAACATCAAATAATTCCCAAACAACATAATATAAATTGTAGGTGTGTATACGCATCCGTATACATCACCACGGACTGCGGGGGTGCTATACGCCATCCACCCGACTTCTCCCCGTAGATATAAATCTACTCACCTAGTTATGTGTGCCGGTGCCGATGTCGCCGTTTGCATCTCCAACGCCTCGACGCCACGTGGGGTACCTATAAGGATATCACACGCTAAAACACATGAAAACCATGTCGGAAACCAAAATGGTGCACGCTACGCCTATAAGTAAAAACCTATAGTCTCGCGTGCGAACACAGCCAATATCCGCTGTCGTTGACGTCCAAACGCCACCCGACAGATACGAATCATCGAATACCCAAAATCCATACGAAAACACGTCGTAAAACATACGCCAACTCATGAAAATGAACCCAGATTTTACCCTAACTGGAAACAGTCAAAACTAGACATACAGAGGGTCAAGTTTACATGAAATAGAGCTGTGCACGCAAAACAAAGGGGTTCCACCCTGGTCTGGCCGCAAATTGCGGCCAGAAGGAATAAATTGGCGGCCCAAAAATGGTGGTTGGGGCTAGGGTTTTGGGTAATGGTTCCTATCTACCTGCACGTCTCACTGCCAAGTCAATTTTATTTTAGGAGGTCCGGATTGATAGCAGTTTCCAGAAAGCCACAAAGTCGACAAAAATGTTGAATTACGCCAAGTACAACCAATCTGGTATTTTTATGAAATTTGGAACAAATCTTGGTCACAATGGTCTCAAGTATACCTAATAAGACTATACTAACATTCAAAACCATCTCTTGTCCACATCTCACTCAAAATCCCTAAACTAGCACTAGATTATGGATTTAACAGTAACTTTCAGTTTTAACTAACCATAACTTGACAAAAGGAGTTGGCTTGCAAGATTATACCTCAAGAGTGTCCTAGAATGTAGGAGAAGAGAGGATGAAGGAAGGAGGAGGGGTGCTGAAGTGTCCTGTAGCAGCTGCTGGTGTTGCTGATGCTGCTGTGCTGAAGCTGAAACTGTTTTGGGCTGAAGCTGAAACTGTTGTTTGATTTGTACGTAGTGTTGTGGCAATGGTTGTGGTGGTGTGGCGGTGTTGTCTTGAGTTGCTAAGGTTGCTGAGTTAAGGGTTGATGAGGGTGTGGTGTTGTTGCTGTTGTTTGGGCTACAGCTGCTGCTGCTTGCAACTTCTCTCTTTTTTTTTGTTTCCTCTGTTCCTGTTGCAGCAGCTCTTTGCTGCCATGTTGGGGGGAAATGGTTGTGGTGAAGTTGAAGTATTTGCTGGAGTTAGGGGTTGTTGTAGCAGCTGTTGCTGCTGGTTTGGTGCAGGAATGATGGTATATGGCCGGGGTTTGGGGCTGATGGGCTGCTGCTGATGTAATGGAGTGGCTGAAGTGATGATATTAGGGGCTGATATGTTACATCAGCTGCTGCTGCAGCAGATGTGGCTGTTTCCTTTGTTTGGGCTAAGGTTGCTTGATGTCTTGGCTGATGTTACATGCTGAGGGTGGCTGAAACTGTGCTGATAATGCTTGATATGGGGCTGATGTGGTGTATCAGCTGATAGGTATAATGGTATGGTGTGAGTTGTGAGAGTGGGTATGAAAGGGCACAAAGGATAATGGAGAAGGGGATGGATCATGGCACAACCATCATGCCTCCTCTCTCTTTCCAAAACCAAGCTCACAAGACACTAAGCCACCATGATTACTTTCCCCCTACACAAGTCAACTAACACTAATCACCGTTAACCAAGCTAAGATCCTTAATTAAGCCAATTAACCTAATCAAATGGTTCAACCCACTATGGTCATCTAAGCATGGTTCAACCCTAGGCTTATCATGGGTCCAAAACATGAGACAAGTGTGCAAGTGTAGGAAATGTTATGTGCACAATTTACACCAAAAAGCCAAAAATCCGCTTAGCGATTTTTAATCGCGATTAATGCCAAAATAACATATAATCCAACATCAAAACTGCAAAATGGCATATTTCCACAAAATAACTTATTTTAGAATTTCCAAAATTTTCTCCGGAATTTTCACCATTTATCGGTATTTAATTATACCGACTATCAAAATATTCATTAAAAATTAATATTAACATATGAAAATTCCCAAAAATAATATTTTATTTTTTTGAAATGTTACAGACTTTGTTTCTTATGATTTTCTTTCATGATCAAAAATGATTCCCTCTTGCATTATTGTGAGGCTCTCCCCCATTTGACTCACTCTCTCTCATTCTCACTCTCACCTTACCAAGTGCCATGGCCGGCCACTCCCTCTTGGGGCTGCCCATTATTTTGGTGTGGGGTTTTTTTTTGTTCATTTCATGCTCCAAAAATCCCCAAGTTCCTCTATATAGTTCATGTATCATCCCTCCACCAAAATGGCATCTCCATGAACCCCAAAATGAGACATGGTTCTACACCATATTCTACAGCAAACTTTGGGCACGTCGGCTCGCCAACTTCATGCCCGAGTTGCCTCGATATAGAGGTGGGAGCCCGTAAAAGAAGCCGGCGACGTGGTGCCCTTCCGGCGACGAGGTGGAGACCGGAGATTCCGCGGGAGATCGGGACGACGACGAGAAGACCGGAGGACTCGGATCACTCGGTATATCTCTCTTCCCCATCTTGTAGTTAGCTAGGACTAGTTAATGGTACGATCAGGGTTTATAGTGCGCGGTGGTGCCGGTTCAAGAAAAATTAAAGTTGACCATCGCTTCCGCATTTGGCCTCGGGATGGAGGCCGGGGCGCCGCCGTGCACTTACATCTATAACTGCTTCCGTATGTTTCTTCAGGATTGGATTAATATAATCTTATCGCACCTAGTGCAAAAACGATATCTGGTGTGGTACTTGACATCTCACGATTGACTCAATTTCCTAAGCAAGTGATCTGCCAATCATGTACGTCCCTCTCCCCATTAGTCTGTAAGACACTTTTAGAGAGGGTGACTCCATCACCTGCAGGTACACCACCATGCCAGGAGTCATCTATTCTAAAATACTATTAGAATACTGTCAAAGTACCCACATTGGAAAACTACCCAAATCTAGATCTAAAACCATAGATCTAGTAATCAGAATGTCAGATATTATATCCATATCCTTTGTGGAGAAACAATTGTGTGACGACCACAATACAACCGATCGTTGTATAGAAATTTTACTTCCTACTCTGTGTATGTCATCCAAATACCAAGACATCACACCCTACTACCTTCTTAACAGATCCATCCCCTATTCTGATGAAGTCAAACCCATGACTATTACATCAAAATTAGATGATCTTTCTCCGCTATAATTGCTCATGTCTATAAATAGACATAAGCTACTTGCCCACTACGCTTCCGTTGCTCCCTCTGACTACGACAACCCTCTGGCAGAATAATATATATACGTACACTTCTAAAGCTAGTTTAGAACGACGCTATACTAAATCTCCTGTCGGGTCTCATAGTCTGGAACAACAGTAGTGTCAAGTTTGGGTAAACAAGAACCTCCCTGTCACCGTCCTTGAGGCTACCGGAGTACCACTCGGGTGTCTGAGGTTACCCACCATATCTGCGGAGTGGCTAATGGAATTTCAAACCTGATTGAATATATAGGTCCTATTAAATTTTCCGTAATCGTTTGCGGTTCTGGAATCACTTCCAGTTCTACCATACTCCCACTTCTGTTTTCTGAAAAAATCCATTTTACTAAAACTGTGGCGAGTCAAGAACAATATCACTATTGATCTCCCAGATGGTAGAAAATCAACCCTCGTCAAAGCTAGGGTCAACCCACAAACTGCCATTACAGAAACGTGCCTTGAGTTTTCCAGTGTCTGTTTTTAAGCATAAGCTGGACAACTCCCTTTACCTTAACATCGTTAAGATATGAAGCAATCTATATCCAATATAGAAACATAGGCACTTATTTAATCGGAACCAGATTCAAATCATGCAGCTGTCTCCAGTGCATATCAACTTAATGGAGAGAGGTTAATCAGCATTACCCAACTTAGAAATCCATCCAATTATGAGTAACCTGAAAGAGAAACAAGTTTCTCAAAACCATTATTATCGACTGAATACCAATCACAAGAATCTACATCTTCGATTTCTTTGAAAAATCCCGATACTTGCGACATATGGTTCTCTACTTTATTCGTATGCCCGCAACTTCTCAATACTTAGACATTGTATTTCGACGAAACACTTGTCTAAAAACTAGAGAAGTCATAAGTAAATAGAATATAGGACCAACCCCTTTGTCCTGATGGACACTGGACAACATACAATACTCTGTATAAGTCCGCTGAGTTGAATAACTCAAAAACTTGTGTATCGTAGGTTGAAAACTGTGACCAGGTGATTTCCTCAAATATCACCAATTACAACGAATTCCGATATAATGAGGATGATCACCTAATTCCCAATAACTTGCTCCCACTCAACATCTGAAAAACCATACAGATGTGAGAATGATACCTGGTAAATACATACCCTGGAGTAAGTATCCAATCGGGAAATCAGTTTTCTATTAACAATGCACAGTGAGTATTAAATATTAATATGTTTAGTAGGGGCATCCTGGTATTCCTAGTAATGCCTCTTCCATAATCCAAATCATGACTTTAACCGTATATTTTCCTGCCATCTTTCCAAATCCCTTTATTTGTCTTTAGTCGTTACCTTCTGTACACCATCATTAGGCTAAATGGTTTTCTTCCTTCCCTACCGTTCAGCACCAGCCTATGGTTTGGAAGAAGACTATCCAGTAAGCATAATAGGTGTACTCTCCTAATCCTAGGAGTACTCGCAACTTGAGAGAAAGTGATGATAAAAGACAACTGAATAAACCTTATTCCTATTTCTCCTGAACCGGAATCCATCCTCGAAAAAATATCCTTCGAGTTCGTATATAACCATACGATGGATTTATCTAATGGAATTGGATGTTCGTAGTGATACGGGTTGTTCTTGAGAAATCAAAGGTGAAGTAGGAGTGGCGATGAAACACGTGGTTTGGTCGTGAATGTTAATAGTCGCAATTTACTTTGCCCTCTTTCTAATCCCTTTATTTTGTCTTTACATATTACCTTCTGCACACCCTACTTAGGCTAATTGGTTTTCTTCATTCCCTACCTTTCGGCACCTGCCTATGGTTTGAAATAAGACTATCCAATAAGCGTAATAAGTGTACTCTCCTAAACCAAGGAGCCCTCACAACCTGAGAGAAGGTGATAATAAAAGACAATTGAATAAACCAATTCTATTTCTTCTGAACCTGGATCCATCCTCAAAGAAGTCCCTTCGAGTTCGTATATAACCATACGATGGATCTATCCAATGGAAGTGGACGTCCATAGTAATACGGGGTGTTCTGAGAAATACAAAGGGTAAAAGAAGGAGCGGTAATGACTTATGCAACTATAGACAATCCAAAAGCCAGTATTTTAATAAGGTTCGGTCAACTTGGTCACTGAGTTATAGTCTAGGGTCAGTCAAAAGTCGCTGCCAAAGAGAGAGAGAGAAAAGAAACACTCTGCGTGCACTCTAACCTAGATCAGAATGGTTATCATTTTTATCTAATAAGGAAACCTCCCGCTGTAATCTCAAATTCTCCACCAAACCTGAAAGAAGAATTAGTCGGGGTCACTCGAAGAGTAAACTAACTCATCAGTGGGAATCGGGATCCAACTCTCATCGCATGATAACGTGAAGGAAGCCACTCAAGTTATCACACTCCAGAAGGTATGCGCATGCCTGGCAAGTTTCCTGTATGTTTGAAACTCCCGATGTAACTTTTTATCCCATGCTCTTATGACCTTGACGTAGACCAACAAATCACAAGTCATATGTCAAGTTCTACCCGTCGTTGTCCTAATTAATTTAGTACATCATACAAGCCCTTGACGTAGGCCAACAAGGCTATACGTCTGTCCTAAAGTTAATGCATCTATCTATGCAACAAACGAATGCTCAGCAGCTACCAAATACTATGCCTTGACGTAGGCCAACAAACATAGCTTGAATACTACTGATTATTCATAAGAAACGATGGAGGTTTACGGCTGGTTTTTGGCGGAAAAACCTTTAACGTAATGAACTTGATCTCGTTGAAGGAAACTGATAGCTTTTTATAAAAATATAGTAGCGAAAACTTTTTGCTAAAGAAGTCACTCCCGGTGAAGGGATCTTGTCTCTTTCCTCGTGCAATGAGGTGAAGGATATTCTAACTGAATACCGCGATGCAAAGCAACTCGTAATCGACTATATTTAAGTTATTACCCTGACGCAAATTTCTGTCCAAGGGGTCACTCCCGGTGAAGGGATCTCGGCCCTTGCCTCATCGAATGAGGTGCTGGATATTCTAACTGAATACCGCTATGCAAAACAAAAGGAAACGTCTTTGTAATAACTCATTTTAAAATTTGTTCCAACAACATCAAATATAGGTTTGTTTTATCTTGCATTGATAAGAATCAATACAGTCCCATCAATCAATCACACCAGAAAAGAACGAAAATATAATGTACGTATATGTCATCCGCATTCGCCACTGGGTCCCGTCATCACTCGTTAGGTTACTTAACTAACGACAGAGCGGGGGCTGGACTAGTGCGGGTGTAAAACATATACAACATCTAATAGTATATATACTAATATACAATAATCGCTCCAGGCGTGATAATATGCAACATTACAGAAAAGTAATAAGCATCACAGAACAATACAGATAATCTGGGATCCCCGGGTTTCACAGAGCCGCTGCTGAAACCCGACGTTCCCCTGGTCGTGTGGATAGCCTGTGCAATGAAACCTAGACCCCTACGGGTGCGGCAAGATATCCGCCAAAACCTGAAACGAGGTGGTCCCCACAACATAGTGAATGGAACACCCGGCACTTCACGGAATCCGGTAAATTGAGCACTCCTCCTTGGGTCAACCTGTACCCCCTACGAGTGCGGCGAATAGTCTACCAATTCTTGAGTGAGGCCCCTTTGCCTCTCAAAGCCATGAGATACGGACCCGTTGCCCTCCAGAACCAGGCTATCCGTGCACTCCTTCGCGGGATAAACCTAGTACAGAAATAAAAATATGTACAACGGGTACATCGACCTCAACCTGGTCATGCCCCAAAAGAATATTATACAACAGGCAGTGACGGCAGTCCATAAGTCGGACGCTCGCCCCGCAATATCAAATGTACAAATAAATCCAAACTGCACTATCATTGCACCGTGCTATCCATCACGACAAATCCGCAACATCACAGCACAATACAGAACATCAACGCGAATGTCACGTTCGCAAACCCGTCTAAAAGAACTATAGCAATCAAACGCGGTTTACCGATCAAATGACATTCCCGGTCGGAGATATAATGTAAATACTGTAAACTAACAAGTTTAAAAAATTCGATCGATTAAATTTCCCGAAGTGGGCCCCACAAACATCTGGTGTACAGTAACCAAAACTGGGCCCAAAATACCTTACCAGAAACCACAATTCCCTGCAAAGAAGCCACAGTACAAATTTTGTTCACTGTTCCCACTAAACCGCCGCGGATGCGCGGTCAAACCCTAGGTTTGACCGCGGATCCGCGGTGCTTTAGTGAGCTCACGTGACCTGTAACACCCGAGCCCAATGCTACTGTTTTTCAGTTACTGTTTGAGCATTAATGTGGTACTCATTTCATTTATCTTACTTGTTTGTGACTTACTGTAAAATTTTACCCGGCAAAGTCATTTCTGCATATAACAATTTTTGGTATCTAAAATAAAATTAAAAATATCCGTCTTGGCCTACTCGACACCCCTAGCCTTGTGGTAGCGTCCGTGCATCGTGTTGTCGTCCCGTTCAGTGAAACGGGCGAGTTTGGATGGCTACGTGCGCGTACGTGTGTCCGTTTTGGGGGTATGCTTTTTAATCATAAAACACTTAATTTTAAAATTTGGAACCCACTTAAAATCCTATTATTTCAATTTCGAATTTTTGGACCCGACCCGGGCGCGATTTGAAAATGTTTTATTTGGCTCCAAAATCCCAAATTTTAATAATCTTTAAACCATATTATATTCCGTAACTTATATATATTTCACTGTTTATATTAAATCTTTTGAATATTTTCTTAAACCTCTAAATCATTATTCAACCAATCAACTCTCCCCATTTCCTTTCTGTGGGCCCCTCACCTTCTGTCTCTCTCTCTTTCTCTATCTCTCTCTTTCTATATATCTCTCTCTCTCTACCCCTCAAATGCTTCTCTCTAAAATTTTGCTAATTACTTTTTCTCTCCTCCGAAAACCCAAGAACTAGAGAAAGAGAGAAGCGATCCATCGAGCGATCCATCTGAGGTTTGGATCATGCAATCGGAGGCGATGAAGCTCTCACCGCTGGATCTGCTGACAGCGATCTTAACGGGGAAGCTCGGCGACAGCGGCTTTCCGCCTGAGGTGGCGGCGTTCGCCGAGAACCATAAGCGACTGATGATTTTGACGACGTCGATCGCTGTATTGATTGGTTGCGCCGTCGTTTTCCTGTGGCGGCGATCGAGCGGGAAATCGAGCAAGGTTGTCGTGCCCTTGAAGCCTGTCGTGATCGCGAAGGAGTCGGAGGTCGAGGTTGATGATGGGAAGAAGAAGGTTACCTTATTTTTCGGGACTCAGACTGGGACTGCTGAAGGTTTCGCTAAGGCACTTGCGGAAGAGGCCAAGGCTAGATACGATAAGGCGACATTCAAAATCGTCGATCTGGATGACTACGCTGCTGAGGACGATGAGTACGAGGAGAAAATGAAGAAAGAAACCCTAGCTCTGTTCTTCATGGCGACGTATGGAGACGGAGAACAGACTGATAATGCTGCGAGATTCTACAAATGGTTTACAGAGGGGGATGAGAGGGAAAGGTGGTTAGAGAATCTCCAGTATGCTGTGTTTGGTTTGGGGAACAGGCAGTATGAGCACTTTAATAAGGTTGCAAAAGTGGTGGATGGACTCCTTACTGAACAGGGAGGGAAGCGCCTTGTCCCTGTGGGTCTTGGGGATGATGATCAGTGCATTGAGGATGACTTCACTGCATGGAGAGAGCTTTTATGGCCAGAATTAGATCAGTTGCTTCGAGATGAAGATGACGTGTCCCGACGATCCAGCGAGGTACCCCGACCCGCGTGGTTCCTTTGTTCGTTGTTTGGGTTCAATCCGTGAACCGTGCGTCCGTCGCGAGTTTTCCCGCCGACATTTACGTCCCGTTTTCCCGGTTCGCGACCCGTCGAGGCAAGTACCCCTTGCTACATGCTATACAATATTTACATATATGTATTGACCCCCTAAACCTGTAAAATTTAACTTGGTAAAATCGTTTCGCATTTCGGTTACAATATTGCATTATATCATTTTAATGTTAAACATGGAACTTACAGTTTGCAAATTGAACCTAATAATCATATCTACCTGTTCAATCACATTTTACTGTTAAAACAGCTGGTAGCATTTATCCATGTAGTTCTGTTACATTCGGACACTCGCATGCATTTAACCTGAAATAACTGTTTTGAACCGTTATATAAATTATTGCACCGCTAAGGGTGCTTAAACCTGTTAACATGACTAAACGGCTATATCGTTTTACTGCACTCTTGTATTTTGAATGAAACTGCTTATTATGTAATTCATTGCTTATCTCATGTTGTTAATACCCATGTTTGATTATATATCTGATTGTGAGCACACCCACGATATTGTTTACATCTTGACCTGACATTGCTACACATGTACATATTGATATACCTGACATGGTACCGTATACTGTTGACTTGACCTGATGTACCATGACTCGACCCGTTACTTGATCTTGTGTCTAATGCCAACAAACCTGACATGTAGTCCTCATGGACCGTTCCTGTTGTCTATCCAGACAAACCTGCTTTTACCTGATCCTGTGTTGGCATTAGTTCTTGATTACTGAATACCTGACTCGACATACATAACTTGGGGGTATGGGGAAATCAAAGGTGAAACCGACTTGTAACTCAACAGTTCGATACCTGTTCTGATCAGTCTTAGGGCTAGGCCAGCCCCGGAGTGATGATGCTGACATCACTCGCCCATCCTGCTACCTGTTTCTGCCTAGCGGCACGTCTCGGATTCAGCCCCGAGGATCTTGACCGTGGTCCCGGGCATGCACGGGATACTATTGAGTTACATTGACGATTCATCAATTGATTTCATAGACTTTAGAATAGAAAACTTGATAGAACAGTTTAGTTACCCACTGCACACTACCCTGCACTGCTTGTTTCACATTATTACTTTATTCATGTTTAGTTGCATTGCCTGTTACACGGTTCATATTATATTACTTGATGACATGACGCGCTGACGTCTGGGTTTTGCATGGCCCAGATTCTGTACCGCTGTCGCAGTCCGAGCAGGAGTACTTCAGCCAGCAGGCTGAGCTGTGAGTTCAGTAGTAGTTAGTTTTATTTCCTGCATTTATTTCCTGATGTGAGCCCGCATTATGGGACATACTTTTCAGTTATTTGTATTGGATCATTTGCTTCCGCATTTATTTATTTATTATTGACTCCTGTTATTCTGGATTATGGACATGTTTTAGATAGTTTTATCTTGTTCTGGATATCTCTACAGCCGTAATGTGACTGTGGATGGATACTTCCTACCCACAGGTAGCATGGTTGGCTATGTCACGTACCCAATCTAGCGTACTCTGGGAAGCGGGGCGTGACATGGTTCTTTTGGTATCAGAGACATGTTAGTTGGGTTGATTCTTTTGTAGTTGGGTATTGTACCCAATACACGAATCAGAATACCCGTGTTTAGGAAACATGTCCTGCCACTTTGCCGTTTACCATTCTTGAATCACATTCTTCCTGATTATATCTTTTACGACGTGCAAACTTCCTTTGCATGTCGACTCAAAAAACATGATTTCTTGTTATCTCTAGGACTTAGGCGACTTGGGTGGAGTTAAGTAATTGTGGCTATGATACCGCGGCATAGTTAAAATGTGGTACTCTATTTAAGTATCTTGGAGTTCTAGCCTTGATCTATATATTGAATCTATCATCATGCTAATGTTGGGTGTTTTTGATATGGCCGGTAAGAATTTGAAGACGTACCAAAGACGTGTGGATGAAGCCGCCATGCTTGGAGTGACAAAGGGAATGCTGGAGAATCAAAAGAAACAGACCGAGCTGATCCAGCAGCAAGCGGACTCGTTTCAGGAAGGTTTGCAGATCGTTCAGCAGTCTGTGAATAAGGTTAGAGCTAAGCCAGTTGACCGAGTAGGGACAGTAGCAGATTTCAGACGTTTGGGTATGTCTACATTTACTGGTTTGGAGGAGCCGTTGCCAGCAGAGCAATGGCTAGTTGACACAGGAAACTTGCTTATTGCGGCACAGATTCCAGATGACAAAAGAGTTGATGTGGTACGCATTCAGTTAGTGGACTGCGCCCGAGAAGGGTGGCTTGTGGAGGAGACCCGCTTGCCCAAGCCGATCAAGTGGGAGGATTTTCAAAGAGTTTCCTGGAGAAGTTCTTCCCGCGGACTGCACGGGAGGAAATGGAAGAGAAATTCATCGGGCTAAAACAGAAGGGAGCACCCGTAGATGTGCATACAGCAGAATGGACGAGACTCAGCAGATTCGCTGGACCTCTGGTTGCCAACGATGCAGACAGGGCACGGGGGTTCATGCGCAGCTTGGACGTGGACATCCAGAGGCAGATTGTCCCCCTGGGTGTGACCACTTTCTCACAAGTTCTTGCGGCAGCTCGAGAACAGCAGAGCCTATCGGGAAAAACTGGGAGTTCACAGCAGACAGCAGTTGCGGTAAGGAAGCAGTTCTGTCGGGCCAGTCAAGTTTAGGGCTAGGCCGACAAACAACATTCTTGCATCTATGGAAGTTGATAAAAGTGAAGAGCCGGTTGTTGTTCGTGATTTTATGGACGTGTTGAAGATATATCGGGTTTACCGCCGAAGCGAGACGTGGAGTTCGCAATTGATCTTATTCCTGGTGCAGCGCCAGTATCCAAAGCGTATTATCCAATGGCACCAGTAGAGTTGGAAGAAGTTAAGAAACAAGTTGCTGAATTGCTTGAAAAGGGTTGGATTCAAAGCAGTAACTCGCCTTGGGGAGCTCCAGTTCTTCTAGTAAAGAAGAAGGATGGCACAAGAAGAATGTGCATTGACTATCGAGAATTAAACCGGGTGACTATTAAGAACAAGTACCCGATCCCTCGCATTGGAGAACTTTTTGAGCAGCTTAGTGGCGCGAGGGTATTCTCGAAGCTGGATTTGCGATCCGGATATCATCAGGTCCGAGTGAAAACAGAAGATATTTGCAAGACGGCATTCCGAACTCGGTATGGACATTACGAGTACTTAGTGATGCCCTTCGGAGTAACGAATGCGCCGGCAGTATTCATGGACTTGATGAACCGAATCTTTTCACCGTTCTTGGACCAGTTTATTGTGGTATTCTTTGACGATATTCTGGTTTACTCGAAGAGTTTTGAGAAGCATGCTGAGTATTTGAAGATCGCACTGCAGACGTTGAGACAGGAGAAGCTTTATGCGAAGATGAGTAAGTGCGAGTTTTGGCTGGAGGAAGTGAAGTTTTTGGGACATGTTGTGTCTGGTGATGGCATTGTCGTCGATCCAGAAAAGATTACAGCAGTTCGAGATTGGCCTATTCCAAAGAATATTGCTGAGATAAGAAGTTTTCTTGGATTAGCCAGATACTACAGAAGATTTGTGGAGAACTTTGCTCGTCTGGCAGAGACGTTGACCAAGCTTACGCGCAAGGAAGTACCTTTTATATGGACGGATAAGTGTGCGTTAACTTTTGAGACGTTGAAGCAGAAGTTGATAACCGCCCCTATTCTGACCGTGCCAGACAATTCCGGAGGATTGGTGATTCACAGCGACGCATCTGGGAAAGGATTGGGATGTGTTCTGATGCAGCATGGGAAGGTTGTAGCGTACGCATCAAGACAACTGAAGACCCATGAGAAGAATTATCCAACTCATGACTTGGAGCTTGCGGCTGTGATCTTCGCTTTGAAGATTTGGAGACACTACCTTTTGGGCGAAAGAGTCGAAGTTTTTACAGATCATAAGAGCTTGAAGTATGTGTTCACACAGAAGGAGCTGAATATGAGGCAACGTAGATGGTTGGAGCTGATGGCTGACTACGATCTTGATCTTAAGTACCATCCGGGGAAGGTTAATGTTGTGCCGGATACGCTTAGTCGGTTACCAGCAATTCAGGTGTTAACTACGCAGAAGGAGATCGTTGCAGATTTTCGAAGGTTTGACTTGGAGGTTGTGCTACCGCGTTCTATAGGACAGTTGATGCAGCTGCAAGTGCAGTCGTCTTTGATTGAGAAAATTAAAGCAGCACAATCGCAGGATCCTAGACTGCTAAAGTTTCGAGAGCAGGTTGAAGCTGGACTACGAACAGATTTACTGATCCACGAAGATGGTTCGTTGAGGTTTGGTAGCCGTTTATGTGTACCAAAGGGAGATATTCGTGAAGAGCTTATGAAGGAGGCACACAGTTCAGCTTATTCTGTACATCCAGGAGGCACAAAGATGTACCGAGATATTCGACAGCATTTCTGGTAGGAAGGCATGAAACGGGAGATTGCTCGCTTTGTGGCTAAGTGCTTGGTGTGTCAGCAAGTTAAGGCTGAACATCAAAGGGTTGCTGGTTTATTGCAACCACTTCCGATTCCTCAGTGGAAGTGGGAACATATAACCATGGATTTCGTGACGGCTTTACCGCGAAGTCCAAAAGGCAACAATGCAGTATAGGTAATTGTTGATCGGTTGACCAAGGCAGCTCACTTTATTCCTTTCCGGGTTGGTCAATCAACAGAGACCTTGGCAGAGCGGTACATGCAGGAGATTGTAAGATTGCATGGAGTACCGGTGAGCATCGTGTCCGATCGCGGCACTCGGTTCTTATCACACTTTTGGCGGAGTCTACAGGAAAGTTTGGGGACTCGATTGAAGTTTAGCACAGCTTATCACCCTCAAACTAATGGCCAGTCGAAGAGAACGATCCAAACTCTTGAGGATATGTTGAGAGCATGCATGTTGGACTTCAAGGGTTCGTGGGAGGATCATCTACACTTGGTGGAGTTTTCTTACAACAACAGTTTTCAGGCAACTATCCAGATGGCTCCATTTGAAGCTTTGTATGGTCGTAAATGTCGTTCACCTGTTTGTTGGGATGATGTCGGTGAACGAAGATTATTGGGACCAGATTTGGTTGTACAGACAATTGAGAAGGTTAACACTATCAGAAATCATATGAAGGCAGCTCAAGACAGACAGAAGAGTTGGGCTGACACGTCAAGAAGACCCCTAGAGTTCGCCGTGGGTGATTTGGTATTCTTGAAGATATCACCGACTAGAGGGGTGATTCGTTTTGGGAGTCGAGGAAAGCTTAGTCCTCGATTCGTTGGACCCTTTGAGATCTTGGAGCGTGTTGGTGAGGTAGCGTACCGTTTGGCGTTACCGCAGTCCTTGGCAAGTGTGCACGATGTGTTTCACGTATCTCAACCCCGAAAGTATGTTCGAGATGAAACACACGTTTTGGATCATTCAGAGTTAACAGTACGGGAAGACTTGACTTTTGAGGAGCGACCGATTGAAATTGTGGATCGAAGGGAAAAGGTTCTTAAGAGCAAGGTTATCCCCCTTGTGCTTGTCTCTTGGGGTAATCGCTCGCATGGAGAGTCCACTTGGGAACGAGAAGATGAAATCCGACAGAAGTTTTCTCACTTCTTCTTGTAGTTTTTTTTGTATTTCTGGAATTTCGAGGACGAAATTCTTTTGTAGTTGGGTATAATGTAACACCCGAGCCCAATGCTACTGTTTTTCAGTTACTGTTTGAGCATTAGCGTGGTACTCATTTCATTTATCTTACTTGTTTGTGACTTACTGTAAAATTTTACCCGGCAAAGTCATTTCTGCATATAACAATTTTTGGCATCTAAAATAAAATTAAAAATATCCGTCTTGGCCTACTCGACACCCTTAGCCTTGTGGTAGCATTCATGCATCGTGTTCTCGTCCCGTTCAGTGAAACGGGCGAGTTTGGATGGCTACGTGCGCGTACGTGTGTCCGTTTTGGGGGTATGCTTTTTAATCATAAAACACTTAATTTTAAAATTTGGAACCCACTTAAAATCCTATTATTTCAATTTCGAATTTTTGGACCCGACCCGGGCGCGATTTGGAAATGTTTTATTTGGCGCCAAAATCCCAAATTTTAATAATCTTTAAACCATATTATATTCCGTAACTTATATATATTTCACTGTTTATATTAAATCTTTTGAATATTTTCTTAAACCTCTAAATCATTATTCAACCAATCAACTCCCCCCATTTCCTTTCTGTGGGCCCCTCACCTTCTGTCTCTCTCTCTTTCTCTATCTCTCTCTTTCTATATCTCTCTCTCTCTACCCCTCAAATCCCTCTCTCTAAAATTTTGCTAATTACTTTTTCTCTC
Organism: Agapanthus africanus; assembly: GCA_030015575.1. NCBI lineage: Eukaryota > Viridiplantae > Streptophyta > Magnoliopsida > Asparagales > Amaryllidaceae > Agapanthus > Agapanthus africanus. The sequence goes on along the minus strand of JASDDO010000024.1, from coordinate 552,105,622 downwards.
CTCCGAAAACCCCAAGAACTAGAGAAAGAGAGAAGCGATCCATCGAGCGATCGATCTGAGGTTTGGATCATGCAATCGGAGGCGATGAAGCTCTCACCGTTGGATCTGCTGACAGCGATCTTAACGGGGAAGCTCGGCGACAGCGGCTTTCCGCCTGAGGTGGCGGCGTTCGCCGAGAACCACGAGCGACTGATGATTTTGACGACGTCGATCGCTGTATTGATTGGTTGCGCCGTCGTTTTCCTGTGGCGGCGATAGAGTGGGAAATCGAGCAAGGCTGTCGTGCCCTTGAAGCCTGTCGTGATCGCGAAGGAGTCGGAGGTCGAGGTTGATGATGGGAAGAAGAAGGTTACCATATTTTTCGGGACTCAGACTGGGACTGCTGAAGGTTTCGCTAAGGCACTTGCGGAAGAGGCCAAGGCTAGATACGATAAGGCGACATTCAAAATCGTAGATCTGGATGACTACGCTGCTGAGGACAATGAGTATGAGGAGAAAATGAAGAAAGAAACCCTAGCTCTGTTCTTTATGGCGACGTATGGAGACGGAGAACCGACTGATAATGCTGCGAGATTCTACAAATGGTTTACATAGGGGGATGAGAGGGAAAAGTGGTTAGAGAATCTCCAGTATGCTGTGTTTGGTTTGGGGAACAGGCAGTATGAGCACTTTAATAAGGTTGCAAAAGTGGTGGATGAACTCCTTACTGAACAGGGAGGGAAGCGCCTTGTCCCTGTGGGTCTTGGGGATGATGATCAGTGCATTGAGGATGACTTCACTGCATGGAGAGAGCTTTTATGGCCAGAATTAGATCAGTTGCTTCGAGATGAAGATGACGTGTCCCGACGATCCAGCGAGGTACCCCGACCCGCGTGGTTCCTTTGTTCGTTGTTTGGGTTCAATCCGTGAACCGTGCGTGGAGAGAGCTTTTATGGCTAGAATTAGATCAGTTGCTTCGAGATGAAGATGACGAGTCCCGACGATCCAGCGAGGTACCCCGACCTGCGTGGTTCCTTTATTTGTTGTTTGGGTTCAATCCGTGAACCGTGCGTCCGTCGCGAGTTTTCCCGCCGACATTTACGTCCCGTTTTCCCGGTTCGCAACCCGTCGAGGCAAGTACCCCTTGCTACATGCTATACAATATTTACATATATGTATTGACCCCCTAAACCTGTAAAATTTAACTTGGTAAAATCGTTTCCCATTTCGGTTACAATATTGCATTATATCATTTTAATGTTAAACATGGAACTTACAGTTTGCAAATTGAACCTAATAATCATATCTACCTGTTCAATCACATTTTACTGTTAAAACAGCTGGTAGCATTTATCCCTGTAGTTCTGTTACATTCGGACACTCGCATGCATTTAACCTGAAATAACTGTTTTGAACCGTTACATAAATTATTGCACCGCTAAGGGTGCTTAAACCTGTTAACATGACTAAACGGCTATATCGTTTTACTACACTCTTGTAATTTGAATGAAACTGCTTATTATGTAATTCATTGCTTATCTCATGTTGTTAATACCCATGTTTGATTATATATCTGATTGTGAGCACACCCACGATATTGTTTACATCTTGACCTGACATTGCTACACATGTATATATTGATATACCTGACATGGTTCCGTATACTGTTGACTTGACCTGATGTACCATGACTCGACCCGTTACCTGATCTTGTGTCTAATGCCAACAAACCTGACATGTAGTCCTCATGGACCGTTCCTGTTGTCTATCTAGACAAACCTGCTTTTACCTGATCCTGTGTTGGCATTAGTTCTTGATTACTGAATACCTGACTCGACATACATAACTTGGGGGTATGGGGAAATCAAAGGTGAAACCGACTTATAACTCAACAGTTCGATACCTGTTCTGATCAGTCTTACGGGCTAGGCCAGCCCCGGAGTGATGATGCTGACATCACTCGCCCATCCTGCTACCTGTTACTGCCTAGCGGCACGTCTCGGATTCAGCCCCGAGGATCTTGACCGTGGTCCCGGGCATGCATGGGATACTATTGAGTTACATCGACGATTCATCAATTGATTTCAAAGACTTTATAATAGAAAACCTGATAGAACAGTTTAGTTACCCACTGCACACTACCCTGCACTGCTTGTTTCATATTATTGCTTTATTCATGTTTAGTTGCATTGCCTGTTACACGGTTCATATTATATTACTTGATGACATGACGCGCTGACGTCTGGGTTTTGCATGGCCCAGATTCTGTACCGCTGTCGCAGTCCGAGCAGGAGTATTTCAGCCAGCAGGCTGAGCTGTGAGTTCAGTAGTAGTTAGTTTTATTTCCTGCATTTATTTCCTGATGTGAGCCCGCATTATGGGACATACTTTTCAGTTATTTGTATTGGATCATTTGCTTCCGCATTTATTTATTTATTATTGACTCCTGTTATTCTGGATTATGGACATGTTTTAGATAGTTTTATCTTGTTCTGGATATCTCTACAGTCGTAATGTGACTGTGGATGGATACTTCCTACCCACAGGTAGCATGGTTGGCTATGTCACGTGCCCAATCTAGCGTACTCTGGGAAGCGGGGCGTGACATGACCAAATTTGTACGTGTTGCTTTAAAAAGCCTGCTTGTTTTTCTGAAGTGCTCAAAATTAATTTTAGAACAGATTTAAAATCGACAGAAACTTTATGTACAGAAAATTGTGATTTTGGAAATTTCGTTCGATCGATCTTTTAAACGCGTTAGCACAAGTTAGTATAGCTTAATGGTGAGGCTCTGATACCACTGTAAGTCCGCGGCAGCGCCCCGGCCGTCTAACAGACGCCAATATGCGGAACAAAATTTTTACGAATGGCGCTATCGCGTACTATAACCCGGATCAGCCATTAAAGCTAAACTAACAAATAGTAAAAAGGGTAGAAATGTTATACCGAATGATCCGAGTCCTTCGGTCTTCAACCATCATCCCACGCTATGTTGCAACTGATCCGAACTTGCTCGATCTCCGGTCTCGTCGTCTAGGTGGCACCACGTCGACGGATCTTTAAACGGGCTCCCGCCTCTGAACCGAGGCAACTCGATCGTCAAGTTTGCTAAAAGAGACGACCAAGATGAAGTAGAGAATGAGTAGAATACTTTGTCTCGTTACGTCCAAGGCTATAGACGAACGGTTAATAGAAGTTGCCAATTGGAGTCGGGTAAATAGAAATTGAACTATATGAAATTTCCATACCCAAAACTATCATAATCTTTTTCTCTCAAGCAAATGAAAAAACCATGCCATCCTCACAAGAGGGGCCGGCCACTTATAGAAGAGGGAGGGTGAGTGCAGGAGAGGGGAGGGTGAGTGTAAGCAAAAGATCAAAGAAAAATATCAAGGATATTTATCATAAAGAAAGAATGAGTGGTATGAACACATTAAATGATTTAATCCACCTCACTTAACACCTCACCTCAAATGAGTCACTAATCCTAGTCACCATTTCTAGAATCTTCTAGAACCATGACTCACCCAAAAGACGAAAGGATAAATCCGCATTTAATCGAATGTTAAATACGGCTGATAGAAAACTGGAAACTGGCAACTTCCAAAAGTGATCCTGAAACGAATTTCAGGATAACCCCGTATCGGTATAAACATACTCGCATTTGTATTACGACCGAATACAAATTCAACTGAGACAAAGATATTATATCTACACAGCATAATAGTGGGATCCGGCTTAAACCTAAGCCTACCAGTATTATCTGCCCGAAAAATAACACGTGCGAAAACGCACGTGCTTTTTCCGAACCCTGCCATAAACCCATACGGCATCTACAACGTTTCGCCCGAACTTGGGAAAGTGCCTGTGGGGGACTCTAATGACTCATCAATACACCGGTACTGGGTATAACCACTAGCACGTCAGAGGTACAAGCTGTACGTAATGGTTTGCCTATATATTGATTGGAAGGGAAGCTGACGAGCGAACTCATCTATAAACCCTACTGAGCCTGACAGTGACAATATCCGTACAGTCCGGAACATTCGTCTATGAGCATCGCATATTAGGCCTAGGGGGCCGGTAAACGTCAGACCCCCAATAGCTGCATAAGTCGTGTCAGAGAACAGCCCAGAACACCCTGAGATATTACTGGAATACCTTCCAGTAAATCTCGATTACCCTGGCCAGGGATTTCGTGTAATGGCTCTCCTAAACACAGCGCGATCTCACCCCCCAATACCGGGAGAGACGAATCCCCGACGATCCGCTCACTTGCCTCCAATGTGGCTCGGGACTGTACCCAACTAAAACCTGTTTGCACAACTCCTTTGAGCGTGGTAGGGTAGTAATCTAAGCACAGTGGGAACTCACACGAGACAAATGATGACCTCAGGTCGATGAACTATCCTGTACACATGTCACCAGGGAACTGCTATCTGACGATATGTATAATACCAACTAGCATGTTCCCGGTGAGTCCTGTCCGATGTACTCATAACCCAATGAGCACCTGTATACATCTTAGGTGATCCAACTGACACCAGTGGCTTGTGAGACCGGCCACCGCCCCTCGTCGGGGTCTCGACTGTATACACTAGTCTACTCTGGAGTATCGATGCCCTATCTCGAAACTCCCACGACTAGGGACACTTTTAAGGATGTGCTTATAGACCCCAGCTCCCACATATATGATCGCCATCATACTGCTGGTAGTCAAGCAAGAATCATATGGGCTTTATCAACATATACATGATGATAAAGACAAACCAGATAACATACTATCATCTCGAGTAAGACTGTTCTATCGGTATAGGTCCTCCCTCAATCATTGCAATCACGTACCTGCGATACAATAATTGACTTAGAAGGCACTATATCCAACATACACCATAGCACGATGGTATATCAGGGCGGAGCAATAGCACCCTATGTGATATGGTGTGCTCTATGATGAGTACTACTAAGTTTCCTATTTCTTTTTGGGAGTTATGCACTTGAGAAGCTGCATACCTATTGAATAGGGTTCCAATCAAATCAGTTGCCTACCACTTCATATGTGATATGAAATGGGAAGAGCCCATATCTTAAGTAAGTTAAGATTTGGGGTTGTCCGGCCTATGTCTAAAAGCAAAATCCGGACAAGCTCGAGGCAAAGTCAGTTCTGTAGAAGTTTGTTGGATATCCCAAGCATTCACAAGGGAATATCTTCTACCTAACCGATGAACAAAAGATGTTTTGTTTCTCAGCATGCCACCTTTGTGAAAGGGAATTTCTTGTGAAGAAATTATTGGTCATGAGGTAGAACTGGAAAGAGTTCCAGCTATACAAACTGCAGCTGATGATTTGGTAGAACCAAAGGATTCAATAGTAACCAACGAACCTCAGCCTCTCCGCCAATCTAGTAGGGTTCCTCACCCACCTGAGAGATACTTTGGTTTCTCTATGACAGTAGGAGCGAGGATAGCATCATGAGATGATGACCCAACTAGTTTCGAGCTCGCCATCAGGAGTGGGACTCTGTAAGAATGGCTGGATGCTTAGCGATCTGAAATGGAATCCTTATACACCAACAAAGTATGGACTTTGGTTGCTTTATCTGAAGGGTTAAATCCCATCAGGAGCAAGTATATCTTGAGAAGATTACTTGGTGTACATGGAAAAGTTGAGACTTTCAAAGCAATGCTTAAGTCCATCCAGATCATACTTGCCACGACTACATACCATGACTACGATATCTGGCGGTTGGGTGTCATGACTGCTTTTCTAAATGATGATTTGGAAGAGAGCGTCTATAAGTACACAGCCAGAGGGCTTCGTAGACAGTGGGAGCAGCGGAAACGTGTGCAAGATGCTTTATAGGATAAAGCAGGCATCGCGGAGTTGGAACATCTGTTTTGATGTGGTAGTCAAAGAGTTTGACTTCATCAAAATGGTAGATGAACCTTATATAATACAAAAAGGTAGTAAGAAGTATGGTGGTGATCCTCGTAGAGTACGTGGATGACATACTCTTGATAAGGAAGGAGTTTCCTATGCTACGCTCGGTCAATCTTCGCTTATCACAAGGATTCTCCATATAGGATCAAAGTGATACCTCCTAAATTCTGGGTTATGGATCTATGAGATAGATCTATTTGGATGTTAGGATTCTCACTAGTTGTAGTGAGATGGTATCAATCGATCCTGGGGACAATCACTGAAAAGGTTCCAGGGTGATAAGGACGACTGAATGTCAGTCGCAGGCATTGTCTTTACCCTCAGTGGAGGGACAGTATGTTGGAAGAGTTCCAAGCTAGATACCGTGACTTACTAGACAATTAAAGGAAAAATACATCGTTACCAAGAATGCTACCAAAGAGGCAGTCTGGATGGATATAAGTTCATGAGATGAACTTCGTTCCTACTATTGTGAGACAATGGAGTTGTGGCTTATGCCAAGGAACCCCCCGTCCCATCAGAAATCCAGATATAATTCTTAGGCAGTATCACCTGATCATGGAGATGGTTGATCTCCAGGAAGATGGAGGTTAGGAGAGTAGACACAGAGGACAACAGCGCGGATCCACTCATAAAGGCCTTTTTCCCAGTAGAGACTTTTATGGGATGGTTGAGTATGAGATACTTCAACCGCAGCTAATTGTTTGGTATGTGATACCACAACAGATGGCCTTAGTGCAAGTGGGAGATTGTTGGTTATATGTATGCCCTAGAGGCCATTACTGTACATACGATATATATTGTAGTGGATGCTAGGACATATATAGGGAGGACTTTCTTGCTCGACATGATAGTATGCTATCTGGTTGTACTTTATCTTAACATGTACTCTGATTGTCTCTATATTACATGTTGATAAAGCCCTTAGGATATGTACTCGACTACTGGGACTATGATGAGATCATACTGGTGGGGCCACGGTAGTCGACGAGTAAATCCTATAACTGTTCCTCGTCGAGGATATATCGAGACAGGGCATCGATACACCAGAGTAGACTAGCGTATACGCATCTTGACCCATATGATGGGCGATGGATGATCCCATATCCATCGGTGTTTGACATCAAGGATGGTATACGGGTGCTCAGTAGAGACTGAGTACACTGGACGGACTCGCCGAGAACTCCCAGATGGTATTATACCTCATGTCAGATGGCAGTTCTCTGGTGACACTGGTACAGATTAGTCTGTAGACCCGAGATCGTCATAGAGTCTTGTGTGATTCCCATTGTGCTTTGATTTCCATCATACCATGTCCAAGAGGGCGTGCAAAAAGGTGGCTTTTGGGTACAGTCCCGAATCACATGGAGGCAATGAGCGATAGGAGGGGATTCGTCTCTCCCGGTATAGGGAGTTGATGTTGTGCTGTGTTCGATTGGCTATAACCGGAAATCCCTGGCCAGGGTTGCTGAGATTTACTGGTAAGTGTTATCAGTAGTTTCTCGAACTGTTATAGACCTCATATCAACACGACTTATCAAGCTACTGGGGTCTGACATATACCACCCCTAGGAGAGATATGCGACATATCAGACGACGAGACCGGACTGTACGGGAGTGTTAATGATTGGATTCACGGGAGAAAGTACAGGCTTGCTTGTTGATCTTCTAATTGCTTAATATCTGGGTGGCTGTTACGTTTAGCTGAACGCTTGCAGCTTGTGGGTGTTTGATATGATCATCACCTACTGCCGGCGTATTGACGATTCTTTAGAGTCCTACACAGAAGTTTCCTGGCTCAGGCAAAACGGAGTAGGGGCACATATGTGATATGTGCAGGACCGAGGATAATGCGATATGAGATACCGTATTATATTCTCGCGATATTTGATATTAGCCGGGTCATCGGATCAAGTGTTGATTCGATGAATCGGTACATAATATATTAGTCGGTTATATTCGATATAGCCGGATTGTCGGATCAAGTGTTGATTCGATAATTTAATGTATAATTATATATTTGATATATTAAATTACATTAACTAATATAAGCTCACTAAAAGATTCTTTTTCTCACTCGGGTAATACATTGATATATATGCGATATATGTTAATTGTATTATTTTATTTTGTTACGATAAATATTATATATGTGATATATAATATTGTAACATGATACGGTTATTAATGCAACATGTTTTGTGGAGTTTAAACATGGTTAGGGTTTGGATTAGGGTTAAGACTTCTAGTAGCTTCTAGAAGCTTTGCTTTTGTTTTCTTGTAAAGATATTTTGTGTAGATATTTCCTTAACCAAACCCAAACCCTTAACTATGATTCATTCTCTACAATGGTTAAGTCTTTTCATTCTTAACTATGGTTGCATTTCTAACCTTATATATGAGTTTCATTATTCATCACAAAAGGGTTGATTGTTCTTCTTCTTCCTTCTTCCTTCTTTCATGAAAAGCTTTCTAGCTTTTTATGAAGTGATGAAAATGAGTGAGTTAATGAAAATAAATGAGAGCTAAAATTCTACTTCATTATCCTAATCTATTCTAGCCATTTAGATTAGGGTGTTCACTTCATTTAGTGAGTGAGAGCTTGTGTTAATGAAACTTCAAAGTAGATCATCTTTGTTATCGAAGATCGGAAGCAAGCTTGCGTCTTTCTCTTCGTGGAGCCTCTCGAGAGTCCAGAACTTGATGATCGCAGCGAAGGGACCACAACACGGAGCTTATGAAGTGAAGGACCGGACTACAAAGATTGTAATCCTAGACTCTTAGATGTTAAAGTGTTTAACATGCTTTGTTTCGCCTAATCTCTAGTCTAAGATCTTGGTTTAGGGTTGTTCGGCACGGCTAAATTTTAAATCGGGCATGGTTGATGCCTTATAGACCCTTGTGCGTGTGCCTAGTAACCCTACAGTTATACCAGATGATTAATCCGCACTCGTGATTGAGGAGGATATTCGAGGACATTGACTTATCGGATGCTATGAGGTGGGATCGTTGACGTAAAGATGCCACATGAACCATACTTATTTCCAAACTGACGAATCGTATGCATTTTTTAAAAGGAAACTTCAAGGGACGCTACGGATTTTCAAATGGTGTCATTTCCTTAAAAATACTGTAGCCTCACTTTCAAAACTATGATTCGTATCTTTAAAATTGACTGTATGGCTCATGTGTAGATAGATATACTCGTTTATTGTTCATGTTCGTATAAGATTATCCCTCGTGATGTACATACCACGTTCCGGTACTTATTGCTATATGATTTCATCTGCTAGTACACCTGCACAATTACCGTTGATGCGCATGTTACACTTACACAGATTTGTCGGCTCACACACATTCATCGTCGGTAATTGCCATGCCACTTGCACAGTAGAACTGTTGTATCATGATATTTTTCATAACCGTAAGTACATTCATTATTCAGTACTATCATAGGACATGCTTGCATGATATACTTGATATGCTCATATTACTGTTCTATGTAGCATGCATCGTATTTTATGGTTATATGCATTGAGATACTATTTTTATGAGATCTCTGGATTTGAGAACCGTGGAATTATTTCAAAGGAAATTGTGTATTGTTTTAAAAATGCGGTTTCTCTTGATATGATATTTCGAGGTGTCCACCATGAGTTTTCTCGGTTCTGAGTTATGAGTATACCCGATTCGAGAAGTGGTAGGCACCGTCTGTGGGTATATGGTGGACCCGGTGAGGTACCCCGGGGCAAGAAGACTCGTATAGTTAGGCGGTGAGCCCGGCAGGGGGAGCATTACCTACTGGTGATAGTTTTGGGCTCGGCGGTTATCCGGAGGATACCGATCGGAGTCGTGAGATGGATATGAGGGCCGATCAGAATATGTGGCGCCTGAGATGAGATAGATATGAGGGCCGATCTGAGTATGCGGCGCCTGAGATATGAGGATTTACGTGTCGATGCTGGACACGGGTTTCATGATATTTCGAGTGTGAGTGTTGGACACTCAGGTTCCATGATTTTGATGTGTCGTTGATGGACACACGTGGTTGATATCCTCATAAATACAGGCATATGTTTTCATAATGATTCGAGTGTCGATGATGGACACTCAAGTTCCATGATATTGATTGTGCCGTTGATGGACACACATGGACAATATCCACATGCATGCAAGCATATGATTCAGATGTTATTTATATATATATATATATATATATATATATATATATATATATATATATATCATTTGCATTGGCTCTATTGTTGACACATATGCATACATGGTCACCCTAGATATCATAGTATTACCTTCATGATATAGTATGACCTAGGAAATCGTTGTTTTATTCGATTTCTACCTGATGATGTTTTCTACTCATGAGTTGGCAACTCACCCCCGTTGTGCCACAGTTTTCTTGCAGGTTTGACCGCTTGGATCAGTAGCGGTATTGCTGGCACACAGTTTCATTCAGGGTGTTTGCTATGGTAGGTGGGAAATATTGGATCGTGCCCACTCTTATACTTTTTATATTCTATTGTCTCTAGATAAACTCCATCAAATCAGAAACTAAACTCTGTATATTGGTAGACTTAGACAGACTTGTATTTGCGAGACTTAGAGCGATGCGTGTATGTTCGTTTCTTTTGGAATTTTGATGTCTTGCTTATTTATTTCTTCTGTGTTGATCTTCTCCGTTGGGTGTCGTATATATTGCTTAATTGCATGGTTGTGATTCCGCTGATTGGCGAAGAGCTAGCTCCCGCTTGGGGATGCCTATATATTGTTATGTATATGGTTTTGGATCAAAATATACAAGGGAGGTGCTGCCCAAAATTTCAAGGACGAAAATGTTTTCAAAGATAGTATACACTCATTGCCTTTTTATATTATATGGCTTATACTTTTAAAAATGAAGGCTTCAATTTCTTATAAGATGTTCCAAAACTGCACCCCCCACTATTTTCCGCAAAATGGTTTAGATTTTTTGGGTTTCGGCTTAGTTGAATTATGTTACGCCTTTAGACATTGCGTGATTTAAGTACCAGTCACGTGCTAAATTACGGGTCGTGACAAAAACAAACAATACCAAATACCCTAAAATACCAACAGAGAGCTACCCTAAAAAACACAACACCTAATTCAACCTAGGGGCCGACGGCGCCGGGGTTTTGTAGGATCTCACCGGGCCAAGTTTAGCGAGGTGGGTCCGGGTTTCTACGGTGCACTCAGGGCTCTATATTTAGTCTACTTTATGTGTTTGATTAATTTGCCGATAAACGTAATGTTAGCAGATTTCAAATATCACTTAACTTGATTAAAAACCGTTTTAAAATCTTAATTTAGAACTATATGGTATATTAGTGTAACTTGATGGATTAGTAAGGCTATTAGGTGTTAATCTACTCTTAACTATCCTAATTAAGCTATAAAAGCATTAACTTATTCTAACCTTCTTTTTAAATCTCAAAACTTACACTGATAGCTACTTTAACACCTAATAGAGTTTAAATTAAGGCAAGGATTAGTAAAAGAATAAAGGGGCATGGTTTCATACCTCAAGAGATTAGAAGGAAGACCCTACTTGATAAGGTTTGCCACCAAAGAAGAAACTTGCTTCTAGAAACTCTTTAAGAGGTTGAAAATAGGATTTTGGTGATGATTAGTAGTGGATTTTGTATGTGATTAGTGGTAATTGGTGTAGGGTTATATGAGGTAGAGGAGGTTTTTCTTTAAGTGAAAGGAGAAGAAGTGGAGGAGGAGAGAAAAAATCTAGAGTTTGAGAGAGAGGGAAGACCCCTTGCCATGATCACACACACCATACCATGCAATTAATGCATCATATCCCATTTTCTTTTTATTTTTTTAATTTTCTTTTAATGAGAATTCTAGAACCATGCAAGAAAAAAAAAGAAACCATTGAAATAAAATGTGGCATATTACAAAAATGTGTTAAGTTTGACATGGTTGCAAGAAAACTTGTATTAGTCTATACTAACCTATGATTAATACTAGATTAGTATATAAGTGAAAGATTCAAAATAATTTTGGTAATTAATAAATAAGGAAAATATATGTAGACTAGAAATTAAATAAATACCTAATAAAACACAAATAAATAAGTAATTACATAGGTGAACTAGTATATATATATCTATGCAGAAAAATAATTATAACTAGGTTTTATAGAAAAACACATATCATATCACTTAATTAACATATAATTAACCTAAACGATTTCTAAAGCGTTAGAAACCAGCTGTCGGGCACGTTATTCCCGGGGGTCTAGAATTTTTCAGGAACTTCAGAAGTATCGTTAATGATTTGTTGCTCGATCCATTTAGGCACTTAATCTGGAAAATTTGGACGAACCATGATAGGGTAAAATACTTTGTATTCTTATAAATTGGTTTTCTAGCATCATTCATGAACTTTTCATACTTATCCGCACGCGGTCCTTGACCGGAAGGAATGTCATCTTCGGTAGGAATACTATCACCGATGGCAGCCTCTATCATATCCTCCATTTCTTCTCCTGGAAAGAAAATATCGTCTTCTTCTTCTGCCGCATTACCGTCTTCTCTTTGTTCTTCTGCCGCATTACCGTCTTCTTCTTGTCCTTCCCCGTGATATAGTTAAGTTGTATAAAGTCTAATAAAACCATGTTTAACGATGTAAAGCTCTACGATTTCTACCTTCTATCAGAACTTATTCCTATATCTATCGCACAGACAGAGAATCTTCTCTAACATGATCTTATTATGTGCACGTGCAAATTCAATGAAAGCAGCAACTCCTGCGAAAAACTTAGATTGCATGCGTTGTTGTCAATCCACGTACATCCAGTCCTTAACTCTGATGTACGCATGGGCCATATTAGACTATATAACATATAAATTGTAGGTTATGATAACTATATTGAGAAATTTAAGAACGAGATGGTTACTGACAAAGAAAAAAATCCGTAGAGGCAGGTTTATAGTTGAAAACAATAAATTATCGATTAACAAAATTAGATTTGAAGATACCCAAGTATGAGTTGTATTCTGTGTATATGTCTTTCAATTTATGATTTCGTTTAAGTGTAGGGTTGTTAGTGTGTATGTGCTTTGTGTGTGCGTTTGTTATGTATTCGTGTTGTATGTGTGTGTTTCGGCTACCGAGGGTAAGGCTTCTATCCTATTAAGAATGTATAGAGTAAACACCCATTCACTTGTGCTTTCATCCGTTTCGAGTAAATTTCAGCAGCACCTTCCCACTATTCTCCGAGTAAACTGTAATAGAATAAATAATCATTTCAATGCTGTGAAACAACGTTGAAATGAACATCTAATCTATCTTTATACACAGAGAACCAGCGGAAAAGTACCGACGAAATAACTCGAAACGAATGAAAACACAAGTGAATGCAGATGTTTGTTTTATACATTCCTAACTTGTCCACACTGAACAAATATATCGGTTATCATATGATTGAATTTTCTCGTCACATAGACTACACGAGGTTGTTAGCACCGAACTATACCATCCGATATTTAACAACTTTCGTATAGTTCTATGTCACGACGAATATCAAACGTATGTTAACCGATAGACGGGGACTAAGTCGCGCTTTGATTTTCATATATGAGTATCGATGAGAATATGAAAGTTTCATATTATCATCGAGTATCATATATTGGTTTTAACTTGAACATTTAACTTGAAAAGGTTTTACATTTACGTTTCGTTTTTAAGGGTTTGAAGTTTTTAGTTCAAGGTAAGATTTTTTTACGTTTACAGTAAAGTTTTACGTTTACGTTATCATCGAGTATCCTACTAAAGGAACTAGTGCACCCTAAATCTTAACCCTAATTAACCTAATTAACCCTAATCATCACCCTAACTCAAATTATCCCTAATTAACCCAAAATTATGCTAATTAAACCAAATTAACCCTAATCAACATCCTAACTCAAATTAACCCTATTTTATCTAATTAATCCAAATTAACCCTAACCCTAATCATCACCCAAACCCAAATTAATCCTATTTTACCTAATTAACCCAAATTAACCCTGACCCTGGCCCTAATCATCACCCAAACCCTAACCCAAATTAACCCTAATCCAAACCAAAATTAACCCTAATTAATCTAAATAACCCTGACCCTGACCCTAATCATCACCAACCCTATTTTACCTAATCATCACCCTAACCCAATCTTTAACCCTATTTCCCCTAATTAAGCCTGACCCTAGTCATCACCCAAACCCTAACCCTAACCCAAATTAACCTTCAAATAATCCGGCCCTATAACCCTAACCCTAAAATCAACAACAATAATACCAAAAACAACAAAATTATAAATTAAATTCCAAATTAACTCACCTCTGCCAAAGACCGGCCAACGAGTAATGTTCCTCAAGAAGGTGGAGAGCAAGAGCTCGACGAGATGGAAAAGGCTGGGAAGATGGAGCTCGAAGAGGTGGAGGCGGCAACGAGGACGATTGGCGGCGACGAGGAACTCCACGACGAGCTCGTTCGACGGCGGTGGAGGAAGAAGTCGGCGACGAGGAAGTCGGCTACGAGAGTGGGGTAGCGACGAGGGATGAGGAATTTTAGGCTGGCACGGGTTGGCAGGAAATTTTGGGGGACGGTGGAAAATTACTTAGCTTTTTTTTTTTAAATAACCCTTTTTTGTCCGTACGGATTAATCCGTAGGGTTTTTTTTTTTTGCGGCACCGTAGAGCCAAAGAAAGAGATTGCATTTTAATATTTTTTAATTTATTTATGCCTCTACGTAGTAAACCGTAGGGGCAATAAAAAAGATGCCCCTATGAATTCCTATATCCGTAGCGGCAATCCTTAATTGTAGTAGTGATATATTGGAAAATTCAGTTTAATTTGGCAATGATTTTCATAAATTTCTCTACCATGAAGTAAAATATTCTAACCCTGCAACTGTACATTTAAAAATTTTGAAATTATTTTCCAAAGAAAATTTATTGGTATTGCTTAAAAAATTCTAATCCTAATCACACCGAATTTATATACAATGTATCCAAATCATTGCTTTCCAAACTCTACCTCATGATATATCAACTTAATTATATAAATAAAACCTTACCAATTATAGATATATATGAAGACTATAAATTTGGATGCATGCCATCAGTTACAACAACCCTTTTTTCACTGGCTGTTTCGTTTGTTACATCCCTTCGCAAAATGACATAAATTTGGGAGTGCCATTTGTCTCCATATATACTACATTGTTGGCCACCTTAAGCTTCTCGTGAGCCTAAGCAAAACATTCTTCTCTTTGGTTTCTAACCTATATAGAGGGAGATTATAGGTTCTAATCGCCATGAGTGAGGAGATCATGGAGTCGAAGGAGGCCATCTTGTACGTTAACGGCGATCGTCAAGTGCTTCCAAATGGGCTAGCTCATCTCACTCTTCTTCAATATTTAAGAGGTATAATTTTTCTTTTACAATTTGTTGAAATGAATATTTAATTTGATGTTAGTGATTTTTCTTCACGCATGCATGTATTGTTTTTGCATGGATCTTGACTGAGATGGAACAGAGCCCAATTTTTCAGTGATCCCTGTGTGTGTGGGGTTCCGGAGTTGCTACTATTATAAGGATAATAGCATCCGTGCTATTATCCTCAACGGTCCAGATTTATCTAAAATTGAGATAAACTGCCGAGATTTGTGTGAAATATGGACCTTTGGTATTGGTACACGTATATATGTGGCCAAGATTAGGGGAGAGCACTCATGCTATTAATAATATAAGCCAATCTTTTTCCGGTGGGTGGGGGATGGGGGGGTTTAAAATCTTTTTCCGGTGGGTGGGAGGGTGGGGGCGGGGGGGTTTTAAATTAATTAAAGTTGGTTGATAATTCTTTTGTAATTGGTTAATATTTTCACTTTGATTGTAGATAATAAATCTTGAATACCGGAAGACTAATGAAATATTTTCACATATGGTCAGGTGGTGGTAATAAAGGAGATATAGGATGATTCAATCAATATGTTTTCCTTCAATCATTTACAACACAAAATTTTCAAGAATTCTTTTGATTTATATCTTTTCATCTAGCCATATATAATTAGAGATTAATGTTGTTTGGTATAATGACAACTAGTTTTTCTAAATATAAACGATGGCATGGATAGATCTGAAAGTGAGCAATTAAAAGATGGAAAGGAAATTTGAGATTTTGAAAAGTTAATGATGTGGCTATGTTGAAATGAGGTTGTTTATTTAAGAATTTTTCTCAATTTTTATGATTTTATCTTTAAAAGATAGACCATCTATTAAAAATATTAGCTACACCATTGAAGTTTACACAATAATATGGGAGATAATATATTAGGGATAATTTAAGGACTTAATAATGTAAGTATGTCACGCACCCCACGAACTTGCGGGGGGCAGAATATATGAAAAACGATTATCAAAACTTCGTAACACAGATTTGAGCGCATGAATCGTTATCTAAACTATTGCT
Source organism: Agapanthus africanus (assembly GCA_030015575.1). Classification (NCBI taxonomy): domain Eukaryota; kingdom Viridiplantae; phylum Streptophyta; class Magnoliopsida; order Asparagales; family Amaryllidaceae; genus Agapanthus; species Agapanthus africanus. Next base: position 552,089,200 of record JASDDO010000024.1, on the reverse strand, counting down.
AACTAAATACTAGAGGTTTAACTACTCGGATACGAAGTTATACCTCACGTTACTTGTCCTTCGGGTCTTCATCGCGGTCCTCCACTCCTCGTAGGCTCCTTGGAACATCGGCACCTCAACGGCCTCCTCGAATCAAAGATGATCCACCCGAGAGCTCCTATGCCAAGCTAAATCTCAAACTTGAGATAACTAGGTTGTTTAAAGTGCTAATCTAAGCTACCTGGGGGATATAGAGTGAGCTTATGGAAGTATTAGTCTAGCTAACCCTTGATCTCAACACATGAGAGGTTAGGGTTAGGGTTTGAAGAGAGAGTGAGCTTGAGGAGAGAGAAGGTGAGAATGATAAATCAAAAGAATAATGAACTCATATGAATATATCAACCATAACAATTAATCAAATAAATAATATAAATGATTTATCATCATGGTTAGATTCATTCATCTAGTGTGATTCATCATATGACTCATTAATCCATTAATGAATCATTTAATGTAAAGGATGAATCACACAAATGAGTTATTAAGCAATTGATGCTCATGCCACCTTAACCCTTTAGTCACCACTCTTCTAGAACCTTCCCGACAAATTACGAGAACGCCCCTCCAATCCGTGAAAACACGGAAAAACTTTAGACTCTATAAATCCAATAACTCGATACTAGAATCTGGCTTAAACCAAAGCCGGCTAGTAAAAACTGTCCGAAAAGTCGTACGTGCGTAAACACACGTATGTGTCCGAACCCTTGTCGTAAAACCATACGACCTCTATATCGTTTCACCTGGAGCAGGGAAACTCTCTGTGTGGGACTCTAAAGACTCGACACTACGCTGGCAGTGGATTTAACCACAGACCGCAAGCGGCACTAGCTGTACGTAACGATCCCTAGGTAGATGTCGATAAGAAGGCCGATGAGGAAAACCATCCGAACCCCTACTGAGCCTGATGTGACAATCTCCGTACAGTCCGGTCTGTTCGTCTAAGACTATCGCATATTAAGCCTAGGGGCGGCAAGCGTCAGTCCCCTAATAGCTGTATAAGTCGTGTCGGAGCGAAATCCATTACACCTTGAGAAGCTACTGGAACCTACCAGTATATCTCGCTTGCCCTAGCCAGGGACTTTGCGTAATGGCTCTCAGACACAGCGCGATATCAACTCCCAATACCGGGAGAGACGAATCCTATCTAACCACTACTGCCTCCAAGTGCTCGGGACTGCACCCAACTGCTACCTGTTTGCACGACTCCTTTGAGCCGTGGTAGGGTAGCAATCTAAGAACAGTGGGACACACTCGAGGCGAAGTAGCAGTGTCAAGTCTGCGGACTATGCTGTACTCATGTCATCTGGGAACTGTTAACTGACGATGGGTATAATACCAACCAATCAGTTCTCCTGCGAGTCCTGTCCGGTGTACCCGTAACCCAACGAGCACCTGCATACTATCTCCAGTATGACGTACTGATGGCTGTGGGACAGACTATCTCCCCAACTGGGATGAGAAGCGTACACACTTAGTCTACTCCGGAATATCGATGCCCTATCTCGATAATCCAACGACCAGGGACCTGTATAGGATGTTGCTTATAGACTACCCAGCCCCCACTAGTGTGACTGCCATCACGACGCTGGTAATCAAGCAAAGATCCTATGGGCTCTACTAATATGTATAAGTGATACGTTACAAAAAATATATGCACATATTAAAGTAGACTCAAACCAAGTAGCATACTACTATTTTTAGCAAGACTGTTATATACAACTGTGAATATCACAAGCTTCCATTAAGTAATATACATGCTAGTATGATACAATAATGGCCCCTAGGGCATATACACTAACAATCTCCCACTTGCACTAGGGCCATGAGCTGGCATATCGTAGACCTATCATCTCGAATAGCCTCTCGAACTGCGTCTGAGGAATGGCCTTTGTGAATGGATCAGCAATGTTATCCTGCGTCTTTACTTTCTTCACCTCGATCTCCCGACGATCTATGATCTCCCTGATCAGGTGATACCGCCTTAAGATGTGTCTGGATTTCTGATGGGACCTGGGTTCCTTCGCTAAAGCTATAGCGCCGTTGTTGTCACAATACAGAGGTATTGGACCAACACTGGAAGGAACCACCTGAAGTTCTGTGAGGAACTTCTTCATCCAGACAGCTTCTTTCGCGGCATCGCAAGCAGCTATGTACTCCGCTTCCATTGTTGAGTCAGCAACGGTCTCCTGCTTGGAACTCTTCCAACAGACCTCCCCTCCATTGAGGGTAAAGACATAACCCGACATGGACTTGGAGTCATCTTTGTCACTCTGGAAGCCGGAGTCGGCAAAGGCTTCCATCTGGAGGTCTTTTCCGCCATACACCAAGAACATCTCCTTAGTCCTCCTCAGGTACTTGAGAATGTTCTTCACGGCTATCCAGTGCTTCTCCCCTGGGTTTGCTTGATACCGGCTTACTACGCTCAATGCGTATGCTACATCTGGTCTGGTACATAACATCGCATACATTATAGAGCCTACCGCAGAAGCGTAGGGTATAATCGACATGCGATCCCTTTCCAAATCAGTCTTGGGAGACATCTCTTTGGAGAGGGTGATTCCGTGACAAGCCGGTATGTTAGCGCGCTTAAAATCATCCATACTGAATCTTTTCACTATGGTGTCTATGTACCTGGACTGCGAAAGTCCCAATATCCTTTTTGATCTATCACGATAGATCTGGAGCCCCAGAATGTTGGTGGTATCACCCAGATCTTTCATGGAGAATTTATATGACAAGAATCTTTTGACTGACTGTAACATAGGAATATCATTTTCTATTAGGAGAATGCCATCCACGTACAAGACGAGGAATACTACAGCTCTCCCTACAATCTTACTGTATATGCATGGTTCATCTGGATTTTTGATAAAGTCAAATTCTTTGACAGCATCATCAAAACAGATGTTCCAACTCCGTGATGCCTGCTTTAGTCCATAAATGGACTTAAGCAACTTGCATACTTTACCGCTGCTCCCACTCTGAATGAATCCTTCTGGCTGATCCATATAGACGCTTTCTTCCAAATTACCATTTAGAAAGGCCGTCTTTACGTCCATCTGCCAGATTTCATAATCGTGGTAGGCAGCAATAGCAAGAAGGACCCGAATAGATTTAAGCATAGCCACTAGAGAAAAAGTTTCATCATAATCCAAACCAGGTCTTTGACGGAAACCCTTTGCAACAAGTCTAGCCTTATAGGTTTCAACTTGTCTATCTACACCAATCTTCTTTTGAAAATCCATTTGCATCCTACGGGTTTTACCCCATCTGGAGCAATGTCCAAAGTCCATACTTTGTTAGTGTACATGGACTCCATTTCGGTTCGCATTGCATCCAGCCGTTTTACTGAGTCACCGCTCTGAATGGCTTGCTGGAAGCTAGTAGGCTCATCATAATCAATAGGGCAATCCTCTCTATCCCCGTCTATGAGAAAACCGTAGTATCTCTCGGGCGGATGAGATTGCCAACTACTCCTGCGGAGTGGCGTCGGGATGTCCTGTTCTCCTGAACCTTCTTGTTCTACCAAGGTTTCAGTAATAGTTTGTGGTTCTGGAATTTCTTCCAGTTCTATTGTGCTCCCACTCTTCTGATTTTCTAAAAACTCAGTTTCCAAGAAGCGGACATGTTGAGAAACAAAGACCTTTTGTTCCTCTGCGTAATAGAAACAATATCCCATGGAGTTCTTTAGATATCCCACAAATTTACACTGTACTGAGCGTGCCTCGAGCTTGTCCGCATACTGCTTCTTTACAAAAGCTGGACATCCCCATGTCTTAAGATACTTAAGACAGGGTTTCTTCCCACTCCATATTTGATATGGTGTGGTAGGCACAGTCTTGGTTGGAACTCGGTTTAAAAGATATGCAGCTGATTCTAGTGCATATCCCCAGAATGATCGCGGTAACTCAGCGTTACTCATCATGAAACGTACCATATCCAATAGGGTTCAGTTCCGTCTCTCCGATATACCGTTATGTTGTGGTGTGTATGGAGGAGTAAGCTGAGAGAGAATTCCATTCTCTTTTAAGTAACCTAGGAACTCGGCACTTAAGTATTCACCACCTCGATCAGATCTCAGTGTCTTGATACTTTTGCCGGTTTGTTTTTCCACTTCATTCTTGTATTCTTGGAATTTCTCAAAAGCCTTGGATTTATGCTTCATTAAGAAGATATATCCATACCTAGAGAAATCATCCGTAAAAGTAATGAAGTAGGAATAACCACCTCGCGCATGTGTAGACATTGGACCGTACACGTCACTGTGTACGAGTCCCAAGAGCTCGCTCGCTCTTACTCCGTATCCAGTAAACGGAGTCTTTGTCATCTTTCCTATGAGACAAGATTCACAAGTAGCATAAGATTGATATTCGAACGGATTCAACTATCCTTCTTTATGTAACTTGGTCAACCTTCTTTCATTGATGTGACCTAGTCTACAATGCCATAAGAAAGCCTGATTTAATTCCGGAGACTTTCTTTTAAGTGTGTTCTGGACACTGAAAATCTGAGCTTTATTTAATACGTATATTCCGTTTTCTAATGTACCTGACCCAATCAAATCTTGATTTAGGTGGATGTGAACCACATCTCTTGTAAAAGCAAAATCATATCCTTCCTTAGAAAGTAAGGGTACAGATATGATATTACAAATCGTACCTGGTACATAAAAACAGTTACGCAGAATCAATATCTGCCCAGTTGTCATTCCAAGATGATATTCCCCTACGGATTCAGCGTCCATGCTCATTCCGTTAGCAACTGTAAGGGTCATATCACCTATCCCGATAACCCTACGATTTCTCAGAGCCTGTAATGAATTACAGATGTGAGTTCCTGATCCGGTATCCAATACCCAGGAAGTAGGGTTAACTGACATACAGTTCTCTATCATAAACACACCCGAAGTCGAAACCACAACATGCTTCGTATCCTGGCTACTGGCTTCTAAAGCCCTGTAATCATTCTGCCAATGCTCAATCCCACAACAATAGGAATGTCCCTTAATAGGGTGGTACAGCTTGTCATAGGCAATGGATATCTGGACAGACTTTTGCCAGTCAAATAAGTCAGATTCAGTCAATTTATTATCTAGATGTAACCTATGTGTGGTCACAAGGTCGCTGCAATTAAGAGAGAGAGAGAAGAAAACTATTTTAGCATGATGCTGTTACAAGCTTAAATTGGTTTTAATTTATCTAAATAGGATGGCTCCCACTGTTTATCGAATCCTTCCTCAAACCATAAAAGAAGAATTAGCCAGGACTATTCTCACCGTACAATACTTGCTTAACCGTTCAGCCAGGCCAGTGTCGATACTTCGAGGGAGGTTTTCCAACGCTTTCGCGAAGTTCCTTAATTAAATAACCTCTTTTCTCTGGGGGCGTAACCCCGCTGACACCTTTCTTAGCACCTACTTGGTTTATAGCATTGATCGTTAAGTGACGAATCTCCTGATAAGTAGCATGTACTCACAGTAGGATCGGGATCCAAAATATCATTGTATGATAATGTTGAAGGAATCCTACCAACATTCATCAAATTCCAAAATGGTATGCTTTCTCTGCAAATTTCAGTTTCTTTAGAAATTCCCGATGTGGATTTTTGCCCCATGCTCTTATGACCTTGACTTTAGTCAACAAATCATAAGTCACGTGTCAAGTTCTCCCCGTCATTGTCCAGGTTAATTTGAACCCACCCGTACATACCCTTGACTTTAGTCAACAAGGTAATACGACTGTCCCAAACCAACGCATCTATCTATACTGCATATAAATATCCAACAGTTACCAAACACTGTGCCTTGACTTTAGTTAACAAACACAGCTTGAATACTATTGACTATCTATATGAAATGACGGAGGGCTACGAATGGTTTTGGCAAAACCGTAAACGTAGTGAACTTGATATAATCGAAGGAACCTGATACTTTTTAAAAGGAGTGGTTAAAGCTCCGCAATTAAAAATTTTGCTCTTTTAAAATAACCGAGTGGTTTCTTTTAAATTTGTTCCAACAATTCAACTTTGATTTATTTTCTTTGCATTATAATAATACGTCCCATCATTTATCCTATCATTACAGAAAACAACGAAAATACCACGTCCTCTTATGCCATCCGCATTCGCCACTGGGTCCCGTCATCACCCGTTAGGTTACTTAACTAACGACAGAGCGGGGGCTGAGCTAGCGCAGGTGTAAAACACAAGTGACGTCTAATAGCTATCATATATAGATATTGTACATTCGTCAGACGCAATAATAAGCATTCCAGATCACAGATGAACTTTATTGGATTTATTAGCAATCCGCATTTGCTTTGAGCCTGCAATAAAAGACGGATTACACAGTTGTGATGAATAGCCATTACCCCACCCTAGACCCCTACGGGTACGGCAAACTACCCGCCAAGTACCCGAAGTGAAGCGGTCTCCCTCAACAACGTGAGTAGGCCACTAAACACCTCGACGTACCCGGTAGTTTGTGTACCCCACCTTGGGTCTATCCTAGGAGCAAAAACAGTAAAAAGAAATAATACAACGGTGGCTACAACCACAACCTGGATGTGCCCCGCAAAAGAATATTATATCAAATTACATTTACATTGAATGAATGAATATTAAACACATCTCAAACCCCGGCTAATCATCACAACAGTCCAGTACAGTTCATATACACAAACAGTAAACATTACAGAAATGTGCAACCCCCTGCCAACCGACATACTAGCAGTTAGGGGAGGTTTACGAACACATTAAACATTATGGATAAAAACCCAATTAGCAAATATCTTAGAACATCGATCGAATACCATATTCCGTGTCTACCCCAAAAGCAAACCGTACTGAAGAAACCTGGGCAGAAACAGTATATACAGGAAGACAAAAACCAAAAATTATGAATTAGTGTGAAACTCCGAGTCAACTCGGCGTTGACTCGGCGGCGGATCCGCGGCAGAAGCTCTCTATTGCAGCGGATCCATGGCCGTTTTACCGAGTCACTGGCTCGTATTTTCCCATAACTCATATATTTCCCTGCTGTGAATTTTAAGTTATGTCAAATATTTTTTCAGACAAGTTTAAAATTAACAGAAACTTAGGGTTTTCGGTTTTTTGTTTTCGTGTTTTCCGTCGATCGAACTTCTAATCAGTTGCTAACAAGCTAGTAATGGTTTAGTTGGCTCTGATACCACTGTAAGTCCATGTCACGCACCACACGAACTTGCGGGGAGGCGGAATATATGAAAAACGATTATCAAAGCTTCGTAATACGGACTTGAGCGCATGAATCGTTATCTAAACCATTGCTAACTAAATACTAGAGGTTTAACTACTCGGATACGAAGTTATACCTCACGTTACTTGTCCTTCGGGTCTTCATCGCGGTCCTCCACTCCTCGTAGGCTCCTTGGAACATCGGCACCTCAACGGCCTCCTCGAATCAAAGATGATCCACCCGAGAGCTCCTACACCAAGCTAAATCTCAAACTTGAGATAACTAGGTTGCTTAAAGTGCTAATCTAAGCTACCTAGGGGATATAGAGTGAGGTTATGAAAGTATTAGTCTAGCTAACCCTTGATCTCAACACATGAGAGGTTAGGGTTAGGGTTTGAAGAGAGAGTGAGCTTGAGGAGAAAGAAGGTGAGAATGATAAATCAAAAGAATAATGAACTCATATGAATATATCAACCATAACAATTAATCAAATAAATAATATAAATGATTTATCATCATGGTTAGATTCATTCATCTAGTGTGATTCATCATATGACTCATTAATCCATTAATGAATCATTTAATGTAAAGGATGAATCACACAAATGAGTCATTAAGCAATTAATGCTCATGCCACCTTAACCCCTTAGTCACCACTCTTCCAGAACCTTCCCGACAAATTACGAGAACGCCCCTCCAATCCGTGAAAACACGGAAAAACTTTAGACTGTATAAATCCAATAACCCGATACTAGAATCTGGTTTAAACCAAAGCCGGCTAGTAAAAACTGTCCGAAAAGTCGTACGTGCGTAAACACACGTATGTGTCCGAACCCTTGTCGTAAAACCATACGACCTCTATATCGTTTCACCTGGAGCAGGGAAACTCTCTGTGTGGGACTCTAAAGACTCGACACTACGCTGGCAGTGGGTTTAACCACAGACCGCAAGCGGCACTAGCTGTACGTAACGATCCCCAGGTAGATATCGATAAGAAGGCCGATGAGGAAAACCATCCGAACCCCTACTGAGCCTGATGTGACAATCTCCGTACAGTCCGGTCTGTTCGTCTAAGACTATCGCATATTAAGCCTAGGGGGCGGCAAGCGTCAGTCCCCTAATAGCTGTATAAGTCGTGTCGGAGCGAAGTCCATTACACCCTGAGAAGCTACTGGAACCTACCAGTATATCTCGCTTGCTCTGGCCAGGGACTTTGCGTAATGGCTCTCAGACACAGCGCGATATCAACTCCCAATACCGGGAGAGACGAATCCTATCTAACCACTACTGCCTCCAAGTGCTCGGGACTGCACCCAACTGCTACCTGTTTACACGACTCCTTTGAGCCGTGGTAGGGTAGCAATCTAAGAACAGTGGGACACACTCGAGGCGAAGTAGCAGTGTCAAGTCTGCGGACTATGCTGTACTCATGTCATCTGGGAACTGTTAACTGATGATGGGTATAATACCAACCAATCAGTTCCCCTGCGAGTCCTGTCCGGTGTACCCGTAACCCAACGAGCACCTGCATACTATCTCCTGTACGACGTACTGATGGCTGTGGGACAGACCATCTCCCCAACTGGGATGAGAAGCGTACACACTTAGTCTACTCCGGAATATCGATGCCCTATCTCGATAATCCAACGACCAGGGACCTGTATAGGATGTTGCTTATAGACTACCCAGCCCCCACTAGTGTGACTGCCATCACGACGCTGGTAATCAAGCAAAGATCCTATGGGCTCTACTAATATGTATAAGTGATACGTTACAAAAAACATATGCACATATTAAAGTAGACTCAAACCAAGTAGCATACTACTATTTTTAGCAAGACTGTTATATACAACTGTGAATATCCCAAGCTTCCATTAAGTAATATACATGCTAGTATGATACAATAATGGCCCCTAGGGCATATACACTAATAAATAAGTATTAGTTAATATGATATTTTCATGCATGGCCAAAGTTTTTTTTATTTAACAAAGTTAATTAGCGATTTAATAAACATGGTTCTTGTATCTGTTATGTTGTGAAGAATCTTCCTACAGATTATAATGAATTTGAATCAAATTGGTTGGAATTGGATGTAGAGATTTATGCTAATCTCTATCTAAATTCAAAATTATCTTTAAAAAGCGAGTAGAATAGTCTTACGATATTCTAAATTCAAAATACGAGTAGAACAGTCTTACGAATTGAAAACGATATTTTTCTATCTCTTAGGTATCTGTATTTTGATATGAATATGGGCATGTATTTGCGGAGACGTATTCTTGTATTCATATAAGAATACTTCTAGAAGAAGAACACCTCATTTCTAGGATTTTCTTGTAAAGAAATTATGAAATGTGGAAAAGAGAAATGGTGAAGGGTATGGGCAAATGAATTTTTAATTCATTTTCATTTACTATTCAAGTATGGTTGTAATTTTAAATTGGAAAATTCTTTTAACAAAAGAAAATGAAGCATGCTTGAATTGATGATGGTTTTTTCATTCTACCATTTGGCTCCTCTCTCTTCCATGGCTCCTTCTTCTTCTTCATCTTCAACACTCTCATGAGTTGAGAATCATGAAGATAAAGAGAAAGAAAAATACTAGAACACTCATACACATCACTAAGCATTCTAGATTGGTATTTTAGGATCTTTAGTTATTTCATTGATGAAGTTAAAGCTTGAACTTGATTCCCTTCAGTGGATCATCTTCGGCGAGGGAAGACCGGCTTGTAAGCGCGATCCGGAGCTCTTGAGTGTAGGGTTACCTAGCACAGCAATAAGGTTTCGGAAGGCATCGTCCATGCCGTTTTCAAATTTTTTCCGAACTAAAGAACCCTAACCCTAGAATCTTAACTAGAGATTTAAACAAACTAACATGTTAACATCTTAACATCTAAGTGAATGCGGAATACAACCTTTGTAGATCGGTCCTTCACTTCAAATGCTCCATGTAGAAGTCCCTTCGCTGCGAGTAATGATCTCCCGAACTCTTGAGAGGCTCCACAAGGTGAAAAATGCAAACTTGCTCGAAGTTTTCGAGACCGAAGATGATCTACGTCGAGAAAACTCAAGCTCATGCTATCTCTTCACTAAATTAGGGTTTAGTGAAGCAAACACTCTAAACTAAATGGCTAATAGTAGAGGATGATGAAATAAGAATTGGGCTCTCTTTAGATTTCTTTTTCTCACAATATTTCATCACTTAGAAAAAGCTATCAAGCTTTTTCTCATGAGGAAGAAGATGAAGTGATGAAGAGAATAAATCACATGAGATTAGAAATGCAACCATGTTGAGTATATGACATACACTAACCCTTGTAGAGACTAAATCATGGCTAAGTGTTAAGATTGGGTTAATAAATATCTTAAGCTAGACAAAACAAGTGGACTTAGTCAATGGTTCTACTAGCTTCTACAAGCTTTAACCATTAAACTAATTTCCATTAATTTTGATTAACTTAAATAAATAAAACCCTTTATAACATCTAGCATGGTATGAGTCTCTTATATCCTTGTTGCATGTATAACCTAGCATGACACATGAATATATATCACATATATATTTTGTGCAAAAGAAAACAATACAATTAACATATATCACATATATGTTAAGTGTATCATTAAGTGAGAAAAAGAAATACTTAAGTGAGCTAATATTAATTAATGTAATGTAATATATCAAATATATTATTATACATTAAATTATTAAATCAACACTTGATTTAATAATCCGGCTATATCACATATAACCGACTAATATCAAATGTAACAATCTATCGAATCAACACTTGATCCAATAACCCGACTATATCACATATAACCATCCGATATCACATATCGCGAGAATAGAATGCGGTATCACATACGCGCATTAATCTCGGTCCCGCACATATCACATATGTGCTCCTACTTCGTTTCATATGAACCAAGAAACCTCTGTGTAGGACTCTAAAGACTCGTTAATACGCCGGCAGTAGGTGATGATCATATCAAACACCTACAAGCCGTAAGCGGTCTGCCAAACATAACGGCCATCCGGGTATTTAGCGATCAGAAGATCAATAAGCAAGCCTGCTCATACTCCTGCGAATCCAATCAGTAACACTACCTTCCAGTCCGGTCTCTGCGTCTGATATGTCGCATATCTCGCCTGGGGGTGGTAAACATCAGACCCCAATAGCTTGATAAGTCATGCCGATGTGAGGCTCATAACGGGTCGAGAAACTACTGATAACACTTACCAGTAAACCTCAGAAACAGCCCTGGCCAGGGACTTCCTGTTATAGCCAATCGAGCACAGCGCAACATCAACCCCCAATACCAGGAGAGACGAAATCCCCTCCTATCGCTCATTGCCTCCATGTGACTCGGGACTGTACCCAAAAACCACCGTTTTGCACGTTCTCTTGAACGTGGTAAAGTGTAAATCAAAGCACAGTGGGAATCACACAAGACTCTATGACGATCTCGGGTCGACAGACTAACATGTACCAGTGTCACCAGAGAACTGCCATCTGACGTGAGGTATAATACCATCTAGGAGTTCTCGGCGAGTCCGTCCAGTGTACCCAGTCTCCACTGAGCACCCGTATATCATCTCTGATGTCAAACACCAATGGATATGGGATCATCCATCGCCCATCTCATGGGTCGAGAAGCGTATACGCTAGTCTACTCTGGTATATCGATGCCCCGTCTCGATACACCCACGGCTAGGACATTAAAGGATGTACTCACGGACTACCTTTGTCCTACTAGTTTGATCCGCATCATAATCCAGGTAGTCAAGTAAACATCCTAAGGGCTTTATCAACATGTAACAGAGAGACAATCAGTGTACATGTTAAGATAAAGAGTAACCAGATAGCATACTATCATGTCGAGCGAGAAAGTCCTCACTATGTATGTCCAAGCATCCACTATAATATACATCATATATACAATAATAGCCTCTAGGGCATACATATAACTAATATTGAGAGCGTGCTAAAGTCCAACCCAATTGGAGCAAATGAAGACGCTACAAAACTTATGATTTCTATCCTTTTTATGCTTGCTAGTTTAGCTTTTTGGTTTAGGGTTTCTAGTACCATAAAATTTTTGTTTTTGGATTCCGCAATGGCCGCGGGTTAGCGGCGAGGGCACTAGGAACCTTTCACCATATGCTTCTGCGGTGGAGGGTTTGATATATGCGATGGTGAGTACAAGACCACATATTGCGCATGCAGTGAGAATTGTGAGCAGGTATATGCAAAACCCGGGAAAGGAACATTAGAATGCGGTGAAGTGGATATTGAGATATCTTAGGGGTATATCTAATCATTGTTTATGTTTTGGGGGTGGTTCTCTAAAGATACAAGGGTACGTTGATGCGGACTATTCGGGAGATCGAGATAGTGGGAAGAGCACAACTGGGTACGTATTCACGGTTAGGGAAACAGCGGTGAGTTGGGTCTCTCAATTGCAAAAAGTGATGGCATTGTCGACTACAAAGGCTGAGTATGTGGCGATCACGGAAGCCAGTAAGGAGATGATATGGTTACAAGGGTCACTTGAAGAATTGGGTAAGAAACAAGAGTTCAATATCTTGTGGAGCGACAGCTAAAGTGCGATACATTTGGCGAAGAACGTGGTGTATCACTCTCGGACGAAGCACATCAAAATGCGGCACCACTTCATTTGTATAGCGATTGAAGATGAAGAGTTGACATTGCAGAAATGTTAGCTATAGTGCCCTCAAGACAATTATTGTATTCACAGGCAGGCGATTATGATGATTGAAAGAGGACCTATACGAGTAGAACAGTTTTACTCGAGATGATAGTATGCTATCTAGTTCATCTCTATCATCATGTACATGTATTATGTGCTATTACGGATTACTATTACATATTGATCGAGACCATAGGATTCATACTTGACTACCAGGGTTATTGTGGTGATCACACTTGTGAGAACCGGGTAGTCTATAAGCAAATTCATAAATGTCCCTAGTCGTGGGAATATCAAGATTGGGCATCGATATTCTAGAGTAGACTAGTTTAAACGATATTTGAAGTTTCAAAACCGACAAAAATCCAATCTTTCAAAACCCTCCTCTCGTTTAGAATCGAATCCAAACATTAAACTAGAAACAAACTAGAAGGAGGTAACTGCTAGGTTTGTGATTACAACCTTTGTAGTTGTGTCCTTCATCTTCTTTCCACTTTCTTAGCTTCTTAGATCGTTGGGAACAAGTTTGGGAGTCGGTCTTTCTTATCGAAGATGATCCACCTCGAAGGAACACAAGCTAAGGCTCTAGCTTCACTCTAACCACCAAGTGAAGCAACTAGTTATCAAAATTTGTTAGGGATTGATTACTAGAAGATATAGTAGTGGCTAATCTCTAATTGTTCTCTCTTTTTATTTCTTCATTCTCAACTTAGAAACTCCCAAGAGAGGAAGAAGAAGCCCAAGGTGAAGCTTAATCAAGCATGGCTCATGAATGAATGATTATTCTTATGCTCCTTTACTTTCTTTTTCTTTTTAGAATATGAATGGGTTGTGACTCACCATGGTGAGGCACAAGTCCACAATATTCTAAGAGAAACTTGAAGAAAAGAGAAGAGTTTAGAATGCCACCTCATTGTACACACACACATATATATATACACAAATACACTAATACAAGTATATACTATAAATACATATATTCGTATCAAATGCGAATACCGTATTCGTATAAAATGCGAATACCCGTATTTGTATCAAAACCAAAATACCCGTATTTGTATCAAGACACAAATACACGTATTTATACAAATACCCGTATTCGTATAAATACTGTATTCTGTCAAAATACGAATACCGAAAAAAGAGATACTAAAAGAGATATATAATACTAGCTCACATTTAATCCAAAATGTGATAACATGGCTATATTTCGAACCGGCTAGTATTAATAAAATGTCTGACTAAAAGCACGTGTACAAGAACACGTGTTTTAATCTAACCTGAGTACGTATCAAAATACGTACACTACATTGTTTCGCCCGAGCTGGGAAACTCTCTGTGTGAGACTCTAAAAACTCGAAAATACGCTGGCAGTGGGTTTAACCACAAGCACGTCAGCGGCGCTACCTGTACGTAACGGCTACCTAGGAAGAAAATCGCTGGAGAAAAAAATCCGGCGGATATATTCACCAAGATCATAAACAGAGATAAGTTGAATATCTATTGTAGGTTGGTGAAGCTCTCCATAAAAATTTAATGAGGAGAGAGCAACAGCAGAATCGTGTAAAATCTATTGGCTTGGGAATCAATGCGGAAGAAATTTCTAAGTGGGAGAATGTTATATTGTGGAGAATCTTCCTACAGATTATGATGAATTTGAATTAAGTTGGTTGGAATTGGATGTAGGGATTTATGTTAATCTCTATCTAAATTCCAAGTTATCTCTAAAAAGCCTATGGATATATATATGAAAGATTAATTAAATTAATTTACAAGGCAAAATAACAAATAAAATATACAAAGCCATGATGATTTAGCGAAGATTTCAATTAATCTTCACTTAAAGCAACCTCAGCCTATATATATAATGTTAAGTATGTACATGAATGTGTGGCAATTAACAAAACCGCAGAGAGGTGCGTAGAGGTCTGCGCATTATTCCAATGGGTGGATCAAGGGTCAGCAGCATCAAA